>JAKUBO010000007.1:0-749884 GCA_030566905.1 Chernovozyma aurita
GCGCATTTAGTTGGTAACGCAACTCTAAATTTTACTTATCACCACTTTTGTCCTTCATATTAATGACGCGCTCACAACATTAACAAACTGTTTACTTGAAGATATTGAATGCACTTTTGGCAGCAATACATTCAACCATTACTACTCTGCTACCAACCATTACCCCCGCGCCCTCAAGTCGAACCTCATCCTACCATCAAAATAATACCAAATCTCACGTTCTGAATATACTCCTATTTCTTCCATAGATCGGTGATTTTTGCATCCCGAGTCTTCAGTGTAACGTCTTTTTTGTTCATTGTTTTTTTGCATCCCCCTAATTTAATAAACATTAGAACTGTTACACCAATTTATACAGCAATCGTTTCATTCTTCATTACTTCCCTCCTTCCACAATTGTTGATGCCTGAATTTGGTGAAGAAGTTGGAAAGGCTCCAAGAAGAGTCAAGGTATACCTTCTTGAAGGAGAAGATTGGATTGATAATGGGACCGGCTACTGTGTCGGAGAAGTAGATGTGGAATCAAGAAAGCCTTACTTTTTGGTTAGAAACGAATTGAACACCGATGAAATCATTCTTAAATCGTTCCTAGAGGGTTCCATACAGTACCAAAGACAACAGGAGACTCTCATCGTTTGGACGGACCTTCAAGGCAAAGACCTAGCCCTTTCGTTTCAAGAAACTGAAGCCTGTGCAGATTTATGTGAATTTATTATCAAAATTCAGCAGGAAAGGTATGCTCCCGAAATATCATTGTATTATGTAATACCCAATGATAGTGTTATAGATGGTGAATACAATTCAAACGACATGATCAATGGAAAAAATAACAACAACAATAACCATCAAAATGGAATTAATGGCCAGCCTACGGAGGTCACAGAACTAATCACGGGGCCCATTACTTATCCAGACAGGCCCACTCAAGACAATTTGGGCCGAGTGCTTGAACTTATCAGCCAAGGTAGTAATCTGCAGTTCACAAGAAGCAGTATACTGAATTTTATTCGGGAAGAAGAGTACTTTTTGGCTTTGATTGAGCAATTCAACAAGGCTGAACTGTCACATAATTTAACAAACTTGCATCTAATTTGTGAAACAATTAAAAATCTAATTCTATATAATGAAGCGTCCATAATAGAAGACTTTCTTTCTTCCGAAGATAAAATCTTTGGGTTGGTTGGGATCTTAGAATACGATCAAGAGTATCCTGACTTTAAAGCCTGTTATCGAGACTTCCTTAAGGATAAATCAAAATTCAAGACCGTTATTGATACTCCAAACGAGCTGATACTAAAGGTGTTCAAAAACGATCTTCATTTGAATTTCTTGAAAGATGTAGTTTTGCCGAGGTTTTTGGACGATCAAACATTTAACTTGATCAGTTCGCTTATATATTTCAACCAGGTTGATATCATTAGCTTTGTTAAAGACTCAGACCACAATAATGGGTTCTTGGAGAAACTTTTCCAAATTTATGAGATAAACGAAGAGCTGGAGAAGGAAGCAAGTGGAAACGGCACCATAGAGCCAAAAGAGCAACTATCAAAAATACCAGCCAGCGGTCCTACAGCTCTGGAAGACACTTCCAGGGTGCAGAATGCATCTCTACTCTTAGAGAAACAACGAGATGGTGTAAGAATGCTCCATCAATATGTATTAATAGCCAAGTCCCTTCAATCTTTCCAGAAAACAGAATTTTTTTCGGTTCTTGTCAAAAAGGGACTATTCAAAATGATCAGCTTTGCCTTAAAGGATCAGGATTACTCCATAAGAACTTTAGGAACTGAATTGATAGTGGTAATAATAGAACAGGATGTATCATTAGTAAATTCCATCGATAATGAAGTTGAGATTGACAATTCTGATCCTCCAACGGAATTGGAACAGCAGCAACAACTCACTTGCAAAAAGGAAGAATTTGGTGACGTTACAATCGACTCTAAATTGCGTTTAAAGCTTTCTGATGACATGACCCTTATTCAGATATTGACTCGACTCTTGATTGAAGACAAAAATTCAGGACTTAAGATGCAAGCGTACGAAGCGTTAAGAATACTTCTTGATTCTAACATAGCGTCCAATTCTCAGAGTCCATTAAATAACAATGAGTTTGAAATTGAGCTGTTGAAAAGAGAATTTAATTCAATCAACCGGTTCAGTCAAGGCGTAGAAGGTTCCGATTCTTTTAATGATATTAACACTAGCAATTATTTTCAAGCTTTCTACTTCCAAGTTGCACCACAATTATTCAAAGATTTGATAACTCTAGCAAATGGAGTTCAAACAATACCGACTGATGAAATTCTTTTGCAGTATTTAATTGAATTGATCTCATTCTGTATAAAAGAACATGATCCTCAATTATCGATTGAATTTGTCATAAAGAACAATATTATTCTAGGTGTTGCCAAGATAATATCAGGTAAGTTTAAGACCCATCTCAAACTCACTGCAATACGGTGCTTAAGAAATGTTATATTACTCAATGAACTGCGTTATATCAATTACATCATTGAAAACAATGTGTTACAACACTTTTTCGATTTTTTCAAAACGATCGTTGAAGCAAACAATTTACCTAATTCCCTGTGTCTTGACTTCCTTGAAATGATCCTCAGAAACAGCGGGTCTAGATTCAATACCAATTACCGAAAGTTAGCCATATATGTTTTAGACCAGGAAAAGGAATTTCTTGCAAATGAACTAAATTATGTGTCTACAGGAAGAGAATTTGTTAGCATAGTTGACAATTTTAAAAACGAAGGCATTGTAGAACGAGATGAAGGTGTTTCGATTGACCCTAGTGATGTCAATGAAGATAATGAGTTGGAAGGGGTCACATTGCACAATGCTTCGACTCCATTGGCAGAAGAAGAAGAGGAGGATATAGAAAACGGAGAGTCCAATGAAGTATTTGATAGTTCATCTGAAAATATTGCCAGCAACTATAAGCCCTTGAACAACAAGCCCGTCCATAATATATTTCAAAGTATTGAAAATGAGATCCAGAAAAAGGGAGAAAAGAGACATTTTGAATCTGATAACGAGGAGGAAGAAGAAGAGGCAGAAGAGGACAGAAATTATAGTGCATCTGAAAATAGCAGCAAAGCTTCAACAAATACTGATCTGGACGATAAAGCCAATGGACACATCCACAACTCAAAAGTAGACGAAGATCAACTCAAAAATGCCCTCAACGGAGACTCGAATCACAAGAACGGCATACAAGTTAATGTTCAAGCCAAAGCTGCAAATAAAATCGGGAATGAAGTCTCGAGCACTTCCAATGGGGTACATAACGATGGTGCAGTGCCAAATGGTAATATCACAATCTTGAGAAGCAACTCGCCAAATAAAGAATCTCCCAAGAAACTCTCCAAGACTTTAAGGCACAAGTTCACCACTGCCAGTAAGAAGCTAACTCATTCCTTGCGTACACCCAATCGGAGTAATTGAGATGACTGGTTGAGGGTTTTCAAGACTCGAGAGGACCCGATGCATGCCATAGCCATACTCCCGTACCAGCGGAGCGTCATCGTCTCCCTAAGCAGTACTGCTCCACTTGGGCCACTTTGTGGAGACCCCTGAAGGGGGCTGCTCTCTACGGGAGATTAAACTCTTGTTCCAGGACTTCATTGTCCACGAGCGCAGCGAGCCAAGCTCCACGCAGTGGCTCTCCGCGAGCAGCGGCCAGCGGAGCGTCTTATGTTACCCTTAAGCTCTACCGCTACAGGTCTTCATTGTTTCGAGCGAGCGAGCGTAGCCTATGCATC
Organism: Chernovozyma aurita; assembly: GCA_030566905.1. Taxonomy (NCBI): domain Eukaryota; kingdom Fungi; phylum Ascomycota; class Pichiomycetes; order Serinales; family Debaryomycetaceae; genus Chernovozyma; species Chernovozyma aurita. The sequence continues at coordinate 3,777 of JAKUBO010000007.1, forward strand.
CTTTATAGGCGGTATAGTAATGCTAATTAGAGATATTACCTACTTCTACCCATCTACCGATCCAGCCTTGCTCATGTACCCATATCCATCAACCTACAACCATCCAGCCTTGCCCGTGACCATATCCTCCCCAACTCACAAATATTCAATATCAGAATTTCGGCAAAATTTCGAATTAAGCGGTTATTGGAACATAACCGAAAGTTTACTTTTTCTTACCGTCTCAGATGGTTCTACAATTAATAGTATTATGTATGTTGTATAGTTATATTAATGAATTACGAAGATTACTGGATACTGTTGGCATGTCAGTAGGAGCTGTGCAAAATTAGATTTCACCTTTCCAACACAGCAACATTAACAATTCTCCTTCCACCATTCCTGGTTATCCCTTTTTACCTCCCAAATTGCTTCTCTTTAGCCTCCTCCACCCCTTTAACCTCCTCTTCAGCCACCTCTTCAACCACCTCTTACATCATATTTATCACGATATATCCATCACAGAGCTCTTTGCACTCAGCTGCATCACGTGCCCATCACGGCTGACACTGCCAGTCGTGAGCAACGCGTAAAATTGCCAAAAATTGTCAAATTGAAAGAATTGAGCCCAGTTTAGAGCGACAAAAGCTCTGTAGCCGAACGATAAGAACACGATCTAGCGTTGAATTTCAGTTATCGAATTTGTTGATAGATTGCTTCTTTTGTCTTTTGATAGTAGAGGTTGACCCCAAGCATTACAGCAAATTAGAGTAGAGCAGATCATTTTCCAGCGTATCTTGTTTGCATCTACTTATAAAGATTCAGTGATTGTAACATTAAGTCAACCAGGTTCTTGTACTGAAATCAAAAGATAAATCAGTTATGTCTATCGATCCAGATACTCGTCGTAAGCTCCTCACTTTACAGAAGAATGGAGCTAACGGATCGAATAAGAAGTGCTTTGATTGTGGGGCCCCCAATCCTCAGTGGGCATCGCCAAAGTTTGGAATCTTCATTTGCCTCGAATGTGCTGGAGTTCATCGTGGATTAGGGGTTCATATATCCTTCGTAAGATCTATTACTATGGACCAATTCAAGCCTGAAGAAGTGTTGAGAATGGAAAAGGGCGGTAATGAGAATTGTAAATCATACATGGAACAGAACGGGTTGGACACAAATCTTCCAATTGTTCAAAAATACAACAATTATGTGGCCGAAGATTACAAGGAAAAGTTAACTTTTGAAATTGAAGGAAGAGAATATACCCCTAAAGATCATTCTGGAGAATCGTTACCAGATATCAATAACCTTGGTGGATCATCCCAAAATGACGGTAATGCAAATCTCAACACTGCCAATAACAATTCCAGTCAAACTTCCATCCAATCTCGTCGTGGTACTCCAATCTTATCAAATGACAAAGCTAAGAATGAACAGTATTTTGCAGAACTTGGATCGAAAAATGAGGCAAGACCTGGCCATCTCCCACCTTCACAAGGTGGGAAATATGCTGGATTTGGTAACACTCCAGCTCCAAGAGCAGCCAATCCAAACAATGGCAATGGTTCATTAGCTAGTTTCACTTTGAACAACCTTCAAACCGATCCGTTAGGCACCCTTTCTAAAGGATGGGGGCTCTTCTCCAGTACCGTTGTTAAATCAGTCACCGAAGTTAACGAAACAGTGATAAAACCTGGTATCAATCAGCTACAAGAAAGTGAAATCTCTAATGAAGCCAAAAGAGCCATGGCCCAATTTGGTCAGAAGATGCAGGAAACAGGTAAATATGGTCAAGAAACGTTCCAGACATTTACTCATGAACAAGGATTAGATAAGACTTTCGGAGGGTTGTTTGAAGGATTAAATTTAGGAGGATCTAATTCTGGAGGCTATGAAAAGGTGCCAGAGCCTGCATTTGGATTGGCCAAACCAAAAGAGAAGACCAAGTTACCAGGATTAGGTAATTCTAAGAAACAAGAAGATGATTGGAAGAATGATCAATGGGATGAGTTCTGATGGTTAGCTGATGGTTTAGACTCAAACGGTGACTGCGTCGATTGAATTTAGTATAGATGTAACTGACATATATAGAAAGGATAAATGTCGATAATATGTATAGTATATCTGTAGTATGTATGTATAGTATGTATGTATAGTATGTATGTATAGTATGTACGTATAGTATGTATATACTTCTGTACAGAATGATTCACTGCCTAGATACTATAGCTCTATGTACTTCCCGTTCACGCCCAGGTGTTTACGGCTGGGGGCCAGGCAATGCTAATCCTTCACTTCTTACCGAATCCAACATCTAGATACAGATCATACTCATTTCTGAAGGTTCTATAGCAATGATAATACGAATCCTTGACGTAGAAATAGTGAACAATGGGCCAGCACAATATCCAATCGATAAAGCCCACGTCCCGAGAAACGGAAATTATTACAAAGTACACCAGACCAAGAAATGATCCAAACAACCCTCCGACAAGTACCTGTTGTATAGTATGATACAACAAGTAAATCCTTGAAAACGCAACCAAAATGGAGCTGACGAACAACACCAACGACCCCAAAATCTTTTGAATTTTGGTGAAATGATTCAATTTGAATATCAATATACAAATGAAATAAGCAGCAAAGAATCCCATAAATTGAGAGTGTGCCGACGGCATTCCATACGAAAGACTGTAGGAGCCGATACCGAAATCCTTGTGGAAGTCTGGTCGAGGCAGCCTCAATAGCCGTTTGATTATCTTGTTGGAGATTTCGCCCACCAAATGTCCCCCTACCACTATCACCGGTTCTATCTCTCTTGTGATAAGAAACCAAGAAGTATAGAACACCATTATGTAGATGGGAAGAAGCGATAGATGCACCGATATCATCGATATCACATCATTTGGATCATAGAGAATGAATGTATGGTCGAAGGGGACCGGATTGTACTCCAGTGACATCCTGGAACTCTGTGTTTCCATCCAAAAATCAAGTGCTTTAATTACACCGAGAGAACGAGAGGTTGAAAGATAAAGGGACCGATAGAGCGTGAAACAAACACACAGCAGCGTGTTGGAAATGGGTTGCTGGTGCTTTGTTAAGCATTTGGGAGAGCTCGAAATCGATCGCAGCCGCGAAATCATCAAGAAACGCTGGAGAGCTGAGCCAGAGAAGAGCTGAGCCAGAGAAGAGCTGAGCCAGAGAAGAGCTGAGCCAGAGAAGAGCTGAGCCAGAGAAGAGCTGAGCCAGAGAAGAGCTAAGCCAGAGAAGTGCCCAACCAGAGAAAATCCAAGCCAGAGAGGATCCCGAGTTAGGCTAGAGAAGAGCCTAGGAAGAGTAAGAGAAGAGGTAGAGAGACTATAGAAGTAGCAGAGTGGAGCAGTACTAGGTATCTAACGGAGAAATTCCACCGTATACGCCTACCAGTAATCAACAGCTCCACCAATTGATGGACTCAGTGACGCTCCGCTGGCCGCTGCTCGCGGGGGAGCCACAGCGCGGGGCTTGGCTCGCTACGCTCGAATTGTTCTGTGGTCAGAGTCAGAGGAGCGCTAGAGTATGCTACGGCCAATGGTCGATATAACATCAACTTGTAGCAACCATTGAATATCTACAATGAAGCCATATGGTTATGATCGTGTATTTATAACGTATTTGTATATTAGATTGAGAGAGAACTTACCCTGAGGATGTTGGATAGACAAGCCTCAGAATATGTCATGAGAGATTATGAGAGTATGAAATGAGAATATTGAGAGAGAGACAGTTAACATTTTAGAGACTGAGAGAGTTAGAAAGAGAATGAGAGAATGAGAGTATGAGAGTATGAGTATAAGATGAAGAGTGAGAGTATGGTATATTAGACATTAGTAGATAGTAGTAGATGAAACATCAAGTTGTACTTGATTTGAGAGAAGACAATAAAATAGAAATGAAAAACAATGCAAAGTCCAACATTAAGTAGATTTCTGGACCTAGATGGGGGTAATTGCCCTAACCAGAGATGTTTTCCTTAAAGATGTTTCACTGCTTGACATTTTAAGGGATTGAGATTTGTCTCTTTTGTTGATCTCTGGTCCATCTGGCAGTATCCTTGGTGGCGGATTGGAATATAGGATTGGATCTGGTCTTCTTGATAAATTCAGTCATCCATGGTTGAATATACGCTTGCTTGAACTCTCCATTAGGGAACATGGCGGCAATATCTCCCAACAACCCAACCGCTGCTCTGCAGACAGAATCAGTTGATGACATATTCACATCAAGCAGCACTTGTTGAATAAACACAAAGATTTGTCCCAAATATTCAAATAGTATCGATGGATCTTCAGATGATCCTCCAACAATTCCAACGTAAGCATCCAATACTGCTTCTTTCACATTCAAAACATAATCCAATGTTTCGATGGAATTATCTTCTGGTTCCATTTCCAGGGCAACCTTACAGATTTGCATCACAAACGAAACATATGGTTTGAAGTTGACTCCAACACAAGTTGCAATATCTCCAAAACAAGACAATATGATTGGCCGAAGGTCTCTTTTAACTTCTGCATTATTAAGATTGGTACCCAAGATGGTCATTAGATTCTCCAAATATGGTAAGATTGCTTGTCCAAGAGCCTGACACAAATCTGCAACTAATCCAACGGCAATATTACAAGTTGGAGAGTCTGTGTTAATTAAAGCATTAGTTAAAAATGGCTGGAAAGCATCCATATACTTTACGAAATCTACCTCAATTGTAGAGGCAACGGCAGAAATTGCAATAAATACATCTTCTTCAATGGGGTATGTATTTGAAGTCTTAGAGGCGGTGGTATTGTTAGAATTGTTCCCATTGGTACCATCAGAAGATTTTTCAGTCTTATTCCCATTGGCCAATAACTTTAAGAACATGGTCATGAGAGAATCAGAGACAGCAAGAACATCCTGTCCCGCTCTTCTAATGATATTAGTTAAAAGAGACAAGATGTTAACTTGAAGTTCTTCCAAATTAGACCTTTCTTCTGCCGATAATTGTTGAAATTGGGCTCCTTCTTGAATATTAATGGTAGTCTCCAAACGAGATAATACTTCTTGAGCGATATTCTGAACAATTGGCATCGAATCTTTAGCACTGTACATCACAAAACTGGATAACGCTTCGTATGCAGATGCTCTAGAACTATACTCATTATCTTCCTTGCCCGAAAGCTGAATCAATATAGGTATAAGAGTTTGATAGTATGGAGACATAATAGTCAGTTCCTGTTTAGGACCATCGGAACATAATTCTTCCAATAGATTCATTAACGTCCAACAACAATTGGTGGACACTTTAGGATGGTCTTGAAGTCCGGTTGCAAGTGCATGTATTACACTTGGAAGATGGTCATTAACATTAATTGCATCTACAACCAAATCAGCAATTCTACCTAAACACCACGCAACTGTCTCTTTGACTTGAAGATGCTCATCGTTAATCAATAAAAGTATTGGCTCTAATGCTTGAGCAATCAAGGTCTTGAGTTGGTCACGTTCCGGTCCGTCCAAAATGGAGCCAAATGCCATCACCGCTGCTTCACGACACTTCCAATTCGAAGTATTACCAATGTTGGCCGCAACAAACTGAAGAGTTGGCTCTATTACATAATTCCCGGTATCTTGAGCGAACAATTGTAAACATGCACCAGCAGCCATAGAAACAGACCAGTCGTCGTCTTCAGGATCATCGTTCTGTCTAGTTAAAAGCTTCAATAAAGTAGGAAGTACGTCTTGAATTGCTACCAAAGCAAAATTGAAACTTGTGAATTCAGGTTGACCTGACGCTCCAATAGACCCGACCCCATTCTCATTGGAATTGTATTCTTCTCTTTGTAAAGTGATTTCCAATTCTTCTTCACAAACAGAAGACCAGAATTCCACCGCCATACAGGCAACTTTATCGTCTTCCAGCTGCATTCCCGAAACGGTTAAGCCATACAAGGCCTTTTCCATATAAAGAGCCATGTAATGGTAATATAAAGCCATGATTCTTGACAAACAACCAAATGCTGCTGCTTGTAAATCGTTATCATCAGCCTGAGTAGCTTCACACACCACTTGCATTATGTAATTTCTTTCACCTTCTCTTTCAAAATTGAATCTGATGAATTCCAAAGAATTCACCAACGCATTGAGAGCAGTCAATCTTACAAGTTTCAGAGGCTCAGACGATTGACAACCTTGAACGATAGCAATCAAGATCCCGTTCGATTGATTAATAATGGCAGAATTGTTTGGATCAGCAGTTTCACAAATGTATCCAATAGTTAACAAAGAAGCTCTTTTAATATTGACATCCTTTTCCGTTTTGGTATTTTCAATGATTATCGGGATCAATTCGGGCCATTCATTTCTGGGGAGTTCAATATCGGCTATGGCTGCAACTAATTGAGCCACTGAATTGGCTACCCGATCATTAGGGGTGAGAAGAGCTTTCATTGAAGTCTCTTTAATTTGAACTTTGACCTGATCTGGTAACAGAATCCATCTTTGATGTTGAGCTTCTTTCATTTTGGAATCCTTTGAGGTCAACTGATTCTTTAAACCAATCCCCGCCAACATTCTGACTTCAGTTTTGGCATCTTCATTGACAAGGGCATTCGATAAAAGGGTCAAATAATCAACAAAGTGATTGGAAGCAGCATCGTTTAATTGGCGTTCTGCCTCGATTCTCTTATTGGGATCTGGATGCAATAACGCATTCTCCAACACCTGAAGAATATCCATGATTTAAATAGTAGATGCACTAGCTGAAGAAAGAGTTATAAAACCACAGTTTAAGAAAGTTAAAAACGAAAAAAAAAAACGAAAACGAATCAACTTTGGTCTCAATTTTTGATTATCGCTAAATTAAAGGCTCCCAATTTTTTTTTCTTTCTTGCCGCTGCTTTGGAGCTTTGGTAGAGACAGTGTAAAATTGGCTCTAGCAAGCAATTTAGGGAGAAAAATTCAAAAAGCTAGTTAGCGTACAGGGGTAGATAATGGTGATGAATATGAGAATAATTAGAGATATATGCTTCATAGAAAAAGTTAGTACAATTATTGCGGCAATATCTGGAGAACGTTTGCCATGTTTACGATCTGGACCGGTTTTGAAGTGTGTTTTGAAGGATGTTGAAATGTATTGGTATGTGCTGCTGTTGCAGTGAATAGATAATTAATGAGTTATTGGCCTATCTCAAATGTCGCAGAGGCCACGCCATCAGCCGCTAAAATTATCTCTAAAGTTGTCGATTTCGCGTTTGAACATGAAAAAATAATTTGCACTAACGTGAACGATCTGCCAATTGAGATCGGAAGTGAGTGGAGAGGGTCGTACGGAGAAAAACTGAATTTCAGAGGAAGGCTCCAATTATCAGCTGAAGAATACTAAGGACCACAGGAATGGAATGGCAGCAGCAGCGACAACAGTAACACCAACCTATGAATAATCAATAACGAATTATAAGGATGATGAAGATGAGACCCATTGCATATTGCAGTTTCTACTCTCTCGTTGTGTTCCTACGCTTTAGTCTCTACTCTATCATTGCACTACTAACCTTCTCTGATCTTGGCTGAGGATCTGGTCGTTCAAAGACAACTGAGCAACCAAATATTGGGGAACGCAGAGAAGCTTCCCAAATGCTCAACCCGGACCGATATGGCCACCGCCAGAAATGCGACACAAGACGTACAACAACGTACACCAGCGAAGCATTATGAGAACTGGAAACACTTGAACTGGAAGTACTGAACCAACTACAAACCAATCCGATGTTTGGCTACACCATTAATCTCTACACAACAAACACTACACAACACAACACAAAACAGATCAGATCAGATCTCCTTATAACGGTGCACTAGGACCCTAGGACCAGAATTGGAACATCCCGAGACCACTAAATAGGTAATATTAAATTACCCTACTCTACTCTACTCTATCCATAGTTCTATTTCCAGTTATTTTCCACTTTCTTCCTTCTCGTATTCCTGAGTAGTTTTGTCCTTGAGCTACCCTACTTTGTTTTAATTTGCTTTATTTTTGTATTTTCTAACATTTCTTGTGTTTTCATGCATTTTTGCTTTCTTTGTTTTTTTTTTCCATTATGTTTGTTTGACTGACACCAATCCAATCTTTAAATTTCCTCTAACATTCTTATTGCTCGCTCTTAAACATTTAGTCGCTTCGCACCCAAATTTTCCCCCAAGTTGAATTTTGGTGTTGCATGTTGGAATTCCACGCGTCCATTTCCTGCACACTGATACGGTAGTGCCACGTCCCCCACACCAGCGACGATCTATTTTGGTTGAGATCGAATTGAAAATACAAACTCTGACTATCAATCATTTCGAAAAACAACGTGTTTATACATTTGCGCTATACAAAAGGCAGAAAAAAACAGTTAGTTGTACATAGCCTCCTCACTTTACTATATCATTTTTGGTCTAGAATTTGCAGTTTACAACAGAATCAGACGTGTTTTCCACTTCTCATATCATTACGTTAAAATCAATTTAGAGAATTGAACTCGTCAAAACACTTTCTTTTGTTTTTTTTTTGGTTGTTACTGGACGTGTTTTTGTTTCATTTGTAATACAGTCCTCATTACTATAGACTTTAACTCATCATTTAATCATCAACATCTTCTCCTCCTATCAAGAATCAATCGTTGAATCCTTCTAAGCAATCACAATATGACTACTGCAGATCAACTGTATACATTTGATTCGCCTTCTCTTGCTTCAATCTCACAATCTCCCATGATCAATTATAGAAAAGATGCTAAAAAGGGAGTCAAATTCACATTTATGGTCGTTGGAGAACTGGGCACTGGTAAAACCACCTTCATCAATTGTCTTTTGAATAAGAAAGTGTGCTCCCATCGTTACGAAGATGATCTGAAGGCTCTTGGTGATACTAAAACTTTAGTGTTTACTTCTGCTAAATCAGTAACTCTTCCAAATACTTCAATTTTAACTAAAAATGATTTCAATCCAAACACCGCCGATGAAGAACCGGGTATAGCCTTAACCGAAACCAAAGTGGAAATGGTTGATGATTTAAATCAAAAATTACTTCTTAGTATTATTGATGCTCCTGGATTTGGAGATAATTTAAATAATGAATTATGTTTTGTTGAAATTGAAAATTATTTAAAGCAACAATTCGATTTGGTTTTAGCTGAAGAAACCAGAATTAGAAGAAACCCAAGATTCATCGATACTAGAGTTCATGCTTTATTATATTTTATTACTCCTACGGGCCACGGATTAAGAGAAATCGATATTTCTTGTATGAAGAGATTGTCAAAGTATGTTAACATTATACCAATAATATCAAAAGCAGATCTGTTTACAGAATCCGAATTGAAGAAATTTAAACACCAAATCAAAATTGACATTGAGAAATTTAATGTCCCAGTTTTCCAATTTGACAATTATTTAAAGCAATATGATGAAGAAGAAGATTATGAATTAATTCAAGAATGTAAATATCTAGCAAAAATTCAACCTTTTGCTATAATATCGTCTGAAAATTTATATGATGTTCAAGATAATTCCACCGGTGAGATGAAAACTATAAGAGCTAGACAATATCCTTGGGGGTTGATTGATATTAATAATCCTAAGTATCTGGACTTCCCAATATTAAAATCGGTCATCTTAGGCACTCATTTACAAGATTTGAAAGATTTAACCCATGATTTCTTATATGAAACTTATAGAACAGAAAGGTTGACCAAAGTTACTGGTAGAGTTATCGATGATAATCTTGAAGAAGATTATGAAAGCACTCTGCTTACCGGAACCGCCAGAAGTAACGGGAATAACCAAAGCAATTCAAATCATAATAATAATTCTTCGTACGCTAATGGAAATGCAACTATTCCTTCGCTTTCGAACCTTGCTCAATTAACCAATTCAGCTTCGACTGATCATACTTCTAAGGGTCAAGATGGAGGTTTGAATTCCGACAGTACATCAATTTCTTCGTTTAATTCATTAAAGGGATCTAAGAAATCGATGTTATTTGATGAAGATGCTCAAGAAATTGCCTCTCCTAAATTGAAAGATGAGGATTCGTTTATGTCATCGAATTCTACATCTAATATATCTTTAGATTCTAGCATTTTACCAACAAGAAATGTCAGTACATCTAATTCCGCCTTTAAGAGATTATCAATTGGACCACAAAGAAACCAATTGAGACAGATTTCTGAAACCGTTCCTTATGTTCTTAGACATGAAAGAATATTAGAAAGACAACATAAACTTGAAGAATTGGAAATGGCAAGTGCTAAAGAGTTAGCTTCCAGAGCTGCACAATTAGAACAAAAGGCAGCCGAGTTGAAGGCCAAGGAGAAAGCATTACTGAAGCAATTAGAAAAAGAGACCGAAATCAGACGAGCTAAAAGAGAAGCAGAATTGGCTGCCAGAGACTATGCATTAAATGGAACAGGTGAACCCTCTCAGTTTGAAGAAGGACAGACGGTAGATAGTCGGGAACTAAAAGAAGTTGGTTTGCAAGGTAATGGAACTGGACACAAAGGTGCCAATCGCGATGCTCCATATGTTTCAGAGCAGTTAGGGGATGAAAAGTTGATTAATGGAACAAATGACCAACCATTGAAAAAAGATGAGACATTAACAGATTTACATTCAGTAGTGAGTTAGTTTAAGTAAGAACATATACAGTTTTACAAGACCCGTGAGTTTATTGCTTGTGTAGTGGTCATAGAAGTACCTTAGACACTTAGACATGCTGTTATAGAGCTCTGTAAGTTTAATCGACGGTACATGTGGTGTTCATAGACCATTCATAGACCATTCATAGACCATTTCTTTGTTCTTCGTTCTTCGTCTGGTCTGATTGTTGGGGGAGATGTGTGAGTTGCGATGCCCGAGCCACGTGATCTCTGCCTTTATCACTCCACATTTCTCCAAAGGTAGAAGGAGAAGGAGAATTGTAAAGAGTATAAAAGGACAGTGAGTTGCAGTCTTTTTCAACAACTAATGAACCGAAGTATTTCAAAGTTATAAATTGAAATTATGAATAAATCGTTCAAAACACTTACATCGAAGGCGGCCGCTCAATTGGATCGGGAATTGATGTCCACCGGAGCATTTTCAATTGATCAGTTGATGGAGATAGCAGGTTTGGCAGTTGCTCAGGCTATCTACAAACAATATCCACCCACCAGCTCATCTAAGGATCTTTTGGTACTTGTTGGACCAGGTAATAATGGAGGAGATGGTCTTGTGGCTTCAAGACATTTGAAATTATGGGGTTATAACCCGGTCATCTATTATCCAAAGAAGTCGTCTTCTAATCAGCTTTACAAGAATTTGTCAACCCAATTGAATGATTTGGAAATAAAAGAAATCGAAGACATTGAAAGGTATTTTGAAAATGAACCGAGTGGTAGCACCAGAGCAATCATAGATGCTCTATTTGGATTTTCATTTAAACCTCCTATTCGGGCTCCTTTTGATAAGGTGTTGCTGTATTTATCTAAAAATCATAAATCTTTACCTCCAATTGTTTCGGTTGATATCCCATCAGGATGGGACGTGGACTCTGGACCAGGGGAAATAGACATTAATCCTACCATGTTGGTATCTTTAACAGCGCCCAAACCGTGTGCATTCAAATTCAGCGAAAGACCAAACAGAGTTCATTTTTTGGGAGGGAGATTCATCAATGGCAAGATAGCCAAGGAATACGGCATTGAAGAGTTAATTAATAGTTACAAGGCAGATGAAATGGTGGTGAAGCTATGAAGCTGTAGTATGGGAAAGAGATGGTCAGAATTGTGAAGTTTGGGGTTGTTCTCTACAATCCATCAAGAACGATTGCATATTAATAATAATATAAAATATCTGTAGGTTATATATATAAATGCATATTTAATAGTAATATTACCACTGTTCATTGTCTTTATTGAAGTATTGGAGGAAGTGAAGCATGACGATAGTAACTTCTGACTCCGAAGCGATTTTGTCTACCGGGAGAAGGAGATAATTCTTTAGTTGATGATGTTGCTATTTTGGATCCTGTGGAGCCTTTAGTATGATAATATGGTTCTTTTGCAAGCGTTTTCAAATCTGAATTTGGTTGGGAATATTCACTAAAACTTCGAAGGGGCGCTAAGGTTTTAGGATACGCTATACTGACAGGTGAGCTGGTGGGTACTGAACCCATGCTTGGACTGATTTTTAGTTGCTTTGAAGACGTACTGAATTCTGTAACTGAAGGCTTGTTGTTAACCGAAGGTTTGGTAAATGAAGGTTTAGAATTAATGTCTTTGACGCCCTTCTGACTTTCAGAAATACTCCTGGTGCCCTTGGGAATAGGCAGAAAGTATCTGGAATAGTTATAATTCTTCTTTGTATCCAAAGTATAGCTAAAAGGACGTTGTCTTATGTATTCCTTGATGCTTTTAGTAGTGTCCAGAAGACTACTGACAACAGACATCTGGGACAGAGGCACCGATTGGGTCGAGTATCTATTGCTATGGCCCCTAGTCTTGGATACTTGGACATGTTGTGAACGGATTGGAATTGGATCAAGATTTCTTGGGGTATACGCAGTTGGGACATATTTCTGCTGTTGAGCTGGTTGTTCAGCAGCTGGTAAACAAGCGTGTACCGAAGTTGGAGGGGAAGTAGCAGCAGTACAAATGGCAGCGACAGTAGCATTAGCAACCTGATTTGATTCACCAATAACCTTCTCTATCGTACGTATAAGACCATTCCCTGTCTCAACATCTTGATCTTCCTTCATAGACAATATAGAAGCATCTGAACTGAAAAGACTATCGGAGTAAATGCTGCTGGTAGAGTCCTTGTCCTGAGCGTCTGCCAATTCTGGAATTGTGAGGTCTCCAACTGATTGATCCAAGTATATGTCCACCAATTGTATAATTCTTTCAATTCTTACCGATTCCTGTTCACTAGAGTCCATTTCGGAATTACAAAAACTGTTCTTCAGTCGACTTCCCATGTATAGCAGTATGGGACTTTCTAAACTAGAAGCCATATCTAGAGAATCACAGGAAGCTGAACTGTCAATTAAAATTGGTAGTTGCAGTTGCAGTTGCAGATATGACGAAGAACTCATCAGATCAGTCACACTGCTTGAGTTTGAATACGCAGAATCAGAACAATCCCGACCACTACTCCAGTCACTGCTCTGATCGTAAATCAACTGCTGTAACACGCTTGCTGGTGCAGTATCCAATTCCTCCACGTTAGTTCTGGGACTTGAATGGAAAGACGACAGCACATCTCGCTGATTCTTTGCAGAAGAAGTATTGATATTTTCTGGAATTGGAACTGAGTTGAAGTTGGCAACTCTGGCACCACCGGCAGCACTGGAAACACTGTAAGGATCCTCAGGCAGACTCATATCACAATGGCTACTGAGCAAGTCTGAAAACAAACTGTCCTCTTCATCTTTATCATCAACTATAATATATCTCGCCAGTGAAATCACACTAGCACGTTGTTGCAGCGACTTGCTCAGCCGTAATGAAAGCAGCGAGTCGGAATTCGAGTCCAAATCAGAATCTCCAGAGAAATATTCCGACGAAGCCTCAGATTCTTCTGGTATGGTTTCAGTCACCAGATGATGGCCATTTGACGAGGACATAGGAAGCATAGAAAACGATCTAATCTCTCTTGTTACCCCAGATGCCTTCCCCAACTTGTAAGACTTGGGAACAATCGGAATGTTTGGTAGCTCCTTAGTTGTTGTATTCGAAACCAGTTGAGCAAAAGAGTGTCTCAAAGAGTCTAAATTGTCACTGTGAAGCTGCAAGTCACCGGAAAGTATTGGCATACTGAGCAGTCGAGCCTGGAACTTGGATGATTTAAGGGTCCGAGAACCAGAAACTCGTTGCTTTCTGACTAGCGGCAACACCAGTCCTAGTTCTTCCATTGTGTGGGAACCGGGATAAAATCTGTCAATGGCTATTTCTAGATCGGTATTGAATATATTTGCAGGTATAGATTCGGGAAAATCCAAACAGGATAGTCTTTGCTTCATGGTCGTAAACGAGGAATGGAGAATACTAAAGCTGGAATCAGTATAGTCTTTATAGAATACAGTTATGAGTTCTTGTAAAGAGCGAGAATGCGATGGAATAAAGACGAAATGAAGCTTAGCAATGAGATCGTTGATTTAAGATATTTTCGGTTGACAAGGGAGTGATGTTGATGATGTTATGGCTGGCAATATTTTCCAATCAACAGCTCTTCAATAGATAAAGAAAGGATGTTCTCTTCTCCAGATTTGAACTTGTAGGATATCCACGTCGAGGATTTCTAATAACAATATAAAAAATCTTTTCCAATTCCTCCTGCATTTTTTGACACTCAGCGAATATCTACTAATTATATATCTTGTACAAGCGAGATTAAATCAAGCAAACTGGTTCACCTATAGTAAAGCTTGTTGCAAGGAGAGAAGGCTGTGAGCGGCGCACCGAAGGCTGGCTGACCCCGAATTGGGTAAATTGTGTACGTAGGAAGTGAGGAATGACTGGGAATCGTAATGACTAATTCAGTTCAATTAGCAACGAGCCAGTGAATTGAAAGTGATAATGAGCAATAGGATAAACAAGTGCAAATGATATTTTTAATTCTCGATTGTTTAAATGCTAATACATTATTGTATTATTATATGCTTACTATGGAAAACTGATCTATGATCCAGTGGGAGAAGAGTAGCTAGCTTATCTCTGAGTACAGGCACCGAAGTTCTGCACGTGACACAGTAAATCAAAAGGCGTGAAAATAGATTTTAGTTTGAAATCATTTATGTTACATACACTCCACAGAGTTGGGCTGGACCTGTTCCCCAGAGTAAGCTCCCACTATTACCAAAACAGATTCTTGTTGGGTTAGGTGCTTCTATAATTCTGAGCACCCTACAGACTAGGTTCTATTACACCACCAGACCTCTGGACTACCAGTTCGCCAGTTGACCAAACTGCCCAACTGCCCAACTGCCCAACTGCCAACTGGCTCTAATAAGAATACAGAATCAGTCTATATGCAGTATGATTGAACCTGAGACCTCACCCAATATGATTTATCTGATTTATATCTGCATTTGTTATCACTCCGTTGTTCATAAATTACTCAATTGAATATATTAATACTTTTTTGGCAAAGGCTAATACATACAGGATCTAGTTTGGGTGACTGGAATATTAGATATTGCTCAACACGTGATATTTGTTAACTGGTAGCGATAGCTTAAAAGAGCCTCACAATAAGACTCTAGTCTTGTCAGATACCTATTCTTTTGTCCTGTGTTATACCTATTTTACAGGGCTGATATCTCAGAGTTTACATTACTACAGAACTAGACGTTTTCGTTTAGTCTCATTTTAGTTTGCTTTAGTTGCTTTAGTTTGTCTATTGTTCTATAATATTCTATAAACCTGATGTCCTTGTTAACGAAACTGTCACAATCAAACCTCATCATTGAACAAAAGACATGGAACGGCAGTGTTCAACTAAAGATAATCTTTGATCATTCCAATAAAACATCGGAGCTTTTCTTAGATGTCCCTCGCAATGGATATTTCCCAATGTACTATCATGAGTTAATTGACTTCTTTAGTTTATATTGTCCAGAGCTTCCCCATACTAAAATATGGCTCGAATATGATGATGGCATACCAATTCAGTGGCACCTTCCAATTGGGTTAATGTATGACCTATTGTACCTTCCAATAAGAAAAGACGTTCCTTTCCTTACCCTTCAATTGAAATATCAAAGTTATCCTGCTCAACATATATTACCATTCCCATCTTTAGATTATGCAAAGCATTTGAAGTTGATAGTAATGAATCAGTTAAAGCAATCTTGTTATGTACTCAATGGCAATGCTAAACCCATCATGAACTTGAGTCTGCAAGATTCTGATACCCTATGGGAAGCTATAATCACTCATAATTGGACCTCTTACCATACAATAAATAATGAGATGATCCCATCTAAAGTGCAAAAGTTGCCAGTGAAAATATATATCTCCGGTTCTTCTGTTGTAATACAGGCCCCCATATTTCCTATGAAGTCCAGATATAACAACTTAAAAGAGGAAATAGTGTTCAACACCCTTCATGACATTCTAAAAGAGAACCTTCCTCAATTATTTGAAAATGATTCACTTGCCGTACCATATATACAAGGCATTAGTATGGATTATTTCTTACATGACATCAGTAACCCACCGTCAATCTTGGAACTATGGCAAATATTTAAGCATGTGGACAATTTCTTGTACATAACAATTCTATTCCCACCAAAGCCACAGGATTAACAAGACTTTGTACAATATATTCCACTTCCTCATACAAAGAACTATTCAGATACCTCAGATTTGGCCTTGAAAACTGCTTGTAGCCAATTTCTGTACATCTTCAATTGTTTCTTTCTGTTCACCAAAAGTCTTCTATCTGTAGCAATTTTCTCTTCAACAAATGGTCCATTTTGAACGAAAATTTCTCGAAGTTCTTCTTCTGTGAAAAAATATACCCTGGTACCGTCTCCTCTTATATAGAAGTTATCCTCGAGTAATCTTCCCTTTTTGAATCTCACTTGTGCTAAATCGTAACGTCCATAATCTCTGAATAAGATCTCTCCGCCTGGTTTCAATGCTTTAGATAAGTTGGTCACGGCATGCTTCCATTGATCCGGATGAAGGGCCAGAAATACAAAGATCATAATGATTATATCTACTGAATTTGGCCCCAAGTCATCTGGAAGGTCACCCTGCTCATTGGCCAAATCCCAAACTGAAGAAAATGCAACACCTTTATCACTATTACTTTGAAAGTATTCATTACTACGGACCAAGTCAACGGCAACTTTCAGATAATCACAACCGAAAATCTTCAAATTTGGATTCTGATTCTGATTCAAAATTGGATAAAAAGTATTTCCAGCTCCACAACCTATTTCCAAAATTGTAGTTGGAGTTGTGTAATCTTTAGCAGTCACTTTGTATAATGATGGGAATTCTATCTGTAACCACTTACGATCTTTAAAGAAGTTCTCTTGGTTGTGCTTATAAAAGATATCCCAATACTTTGCCGGGTTGGAATTGTAAAGGGTTTTATCAAAATCTTTTACTGGGTGATCGTACTGTTTGGAGATGAGCAGTTGTGCCTGTTGAATTTGTTCTTCTCCCCACTCCACATGATCCCAAGCATTGTGATTGAAAACGTCTTCATCTTTCTCCAAGAAACGCTGGCCAAAGGTAAATGGAGAGTCTTTGCCGATCCTGGTATCCAATGGTGGCTTTGTATCAATCAGAAGATTCTGTTCAAACTCCTTCTGTACATGATCAACTTGCACATCAATGTCAGCAGTCATTCTGATGGATTGAAGCAATCAAAATTGAAAATAATGCAATAAAATAACCAAAAACGCCAAAAAAAAATCTGCCAAAAATTCAATAAAAAATTTGATGTATAATCTGTTTATGAATCTTCCCCAAACCTCAACTAGAAGTCTATCTTCACCCTGTTAACAGAAGATATATATTGCCTTGAAGACTCTTTCCTGTCAACTCTTGTGCCATAAAAATTTCTCAACTGAACTGAGATGAGGTTATATGCAGGTAGTAGACAAAGCGCTGAGCATCTCAGGCCTTCGTTGTCTCATGCGACGGTTGTGGATAGAGCAAGCGGTTTGGGCTGATGTGCTTAAGTCGGGGCTATTTTAGTTGGCTTTAGGAAAGGATAACAAGTTTGTAGTATTTACATGTTTATAGTGAATTTTAATTGAGTCTCAATTGAATTTATATTTAATTAATGTTAAGATATTGTTTACTTAAATAGTCAGTTCAAGTGTTCAAATAATAGGATCATTTCTTTCAAGTCATTGGATTAGATTTCTCATTTTCTATTTGTAAAATGAATGTCTCCTGAAAGTTCTTGTAATCTTGCAGCAGCCTGTTCACTAGTCAAGTCTCTTTGGGGTTCACCAAGCATTTCAAACCCAACACAAAACTTCTTTACCGTAGCACTACGCAATAATGGTGGATAAAAATGCATATGGAACCAAGACATCTCAGTTTGTTCTTCAGAACAGTTTAATGGCGCTTGGTGTATACCCAGAGAATATGGAAAAGAAGTATTAAACAAATTGTCATACTTGGTGGTTAACGTTTTCAAAATTGTTGCAAGATCTTCTTTCTGCTTTGAATTGAAGTCCCTTAAAGATTTCAAATGTTGTTTTGAAATTAAAAGTGTTTCAAATGGCCAGAGGGCCCAATATGGCACTACCACTATAAACGAATCGTTCTGAGCAACTATTCTTTCTTTCTCTTGTACCTCCAATTGAGCATAATCTCCAAGTAAGTGTGTTCCATTGGTTTTATAATATTTTGTCATGTTTTTCAATTCTTGTTCTACTTCGGTTGGAATATTATCCAAGCACCAGGCTTGACCATGGGGATGAGGATTGGAACAGCCCATAGCAAACCCCTTATTTTCAAAGATTTGAAGATACTTGTATGGTGCTTTGCCTTCAAGTGATTCAGCTTGTAAATCTAAATATAATTTCTGCCATGCATCAACAACATTCACAAGTTCTGTTTTAGTCATCAATGGTAACGTCAAACTATGATTCGGACTGAAACAGATAACAAAACATTTACCTTTCACTCCTTGTGTTTTCAATAATCTTGACTTGAGTGAAGAATTTGAGACTTTCCCGTTGGATTCTTTGGCACTTTCATTTTTATTATCTGTATCTTCGATGTAATCTGGTTGATCTATTTTAACTGCTGGATAGTCATTTGGGAACACATAAGTAGCTTCATATTTTGGATTTGAAGCACCAGTTGCTCTGATATTTCCAGGACATAAATAGCAAGTTGGATCAAAAGTTGGTAGGTCCAATTTCTTGTTATCTTCCTGAGCTCCTTGCCATGGTCTCTTCGCTCTATGGGGAGAACATAAAACAAAACCTTCAATGAGAGGGTTGAAACGGCGATGTGAATGATTGGTGAAATCGAATTTATTCATAGGATGGTATTTCACTGATTGACCTTAAATACTTGATTGAAAAATGAAATAAAATGTAATACTTTAATACCTAGTTTTTGTTGTACTGAATATATTTTTTTAATTAAATTAATTGAATAAATACGGTATTGTTAGAAATGGATGGTATTCACAAGGGACTTTATACTTCACAAGAATTTCGAAAATAAATGTAACGTTACATTTTAAATTTGCGAAAAAGCCCACCTGCCCTCGGAAATTTGGAATAATTTGGAAATCAATTCAGACAAAATTATATGTCATGAACAATTACTGCATTTGAATTAAATCTCGCCCTTTTATTCACTTTAAAAAATAATATTCAAATCCGAGGGTACTCCTCAATTTCTCCGCGCAACAACATTGCAACGTTACATTTGCTCGATGCAACGTTACATTTACTCGATGCAACGTTGCATTTAGTTTGGGTTTTCCATCTTCCCTTTAAGAGAAGGATATTCTTCCCGATTCCCACCATAATTGGTTTTAGTCTAAGCGGGACTCAAGTAAGTTCTCATTCGGCTGCAACTAGAGACTGTCTCGGACTACAGAATTAAGTCCCGGAAAGCTCAAAAAAAGTGTCAAAACATTTATTAAACTTACAATGAATAATTATGAACAATACTTCTTAGTTACAGGAGGAGCAGGATTTATTGGATCTAATTTCCTCACTTATTTTGTTACTAAATATCCAAGTTTTCATTTCACTTGTATAGATAAACTCAATTATGCAACTTACTATTCTACTGATAATATACAACAACTACTAGACTTACCAAATTTCTCATTTATTCATTGCGATTATGCTAAAGATTATAACACTTTGTACAACTTGTTGGTCGTGGCCGGTGATGATGGTAAGGATAACGGAAAAACTCCCACGATAACTAATATTATAAATTTTGCAGCAGAATCAAGTGTTGATAAGTCATTCAAAGACCCACTAGGTTTTGTTTCTAACAATATTGTCTCTACTCAAAATTTATTAGAATGCTGTCGTTTACTACTAGAAAGAAATCCTAAAATAGTGAATGAATTCAGATTTATTCACCTATCAACTGATGAAGTATACGGAGAAAGTGATCAGTTATTGGATGAAAATGCAAGACTAAATCCAACAAATCCATATTCTGCTTCAAAAGCATCAATAGATTTGATTGTGACCTCGTACATATATTCATATAAAATCCCAATAGTTATATTACGTCCCAACAATGTATATGGGCACAACCAGTATCCGGAAAAACTCATTCCATTGACTATTCACAAGCTTGAAAGAAACGAAACGATCCCGATACATGGTAATGGGACCAATAAAAGAACTTATGTACATGTTCAAGACGTTGTTAAAAGTATAGAAGTCATTTGGAAAGGATTTTGTCTCGAACAAATGAATAAATCACAAAACTTTATAACTAATAATCCAAAAATTATTGGTGAAATATTTAACGTTGGAAGTGAAAACGAAATTGAAAATTTAATTCTTGTTAATCTTATTTGTTCATTATACAAGAAACAAGGCTATGATAATATTCAATTCGTCAGCGATAGAAATTATAATGATATTAGATACCACATAAATTATGATAAGATTAAGAAATTGGGTTGGAAGCCAGAAATCGATTTTCTAGTTGGACTTAATGATCTAGTTAATAGAAAGTAACAGCCTTCCCCCACCCCCGACCCAATAAATTCATTACTTGACTAGTTCGTTCACCTTGATATCAAACAATGAACACTTTATAGGCATATCTAATGAATAGAATGGATTTTTCATAACATAATCGCTGAATAGGATGTAGATTTGTTTGAATAGAACACCGGCTGTATTGCACTGTTTTACAAGTTCTCCCTTGTTCAAGCTCTTTAGTTGATCTTCAAGATTGGTTTGAATTGAACTTGCCATCACAATAGTATTTGGAGATGTGATTATAATAAATTTTATTCCAGTAAGCGATTGAAATATATAAAGATTGAACAAATCCGTTTCCACACTTTGAAGTCCAGTCTTATTAGAGTTAGGATTCTGAGATCTGCCTGTAGCAATCAAAGAAGCGTTATTTGCACCAAAACTCAGAGAAGTAGAACCAGCACTATTGATAATTTCGGTATTTTGTGATGCTGAAGGTGTAATACTTGAAGCGATAGCATGAACTCCATGGAGCGTTCCCGCTAACACTAAATAGTCATTCGCAGTTAGTTTATTCAATTCTGGGTGAATGTCATTTTGGTAGATCAATCCACCAGCCTTATTTAGTATATACAAAGAATACACCTTCATGGTAAAATATGGGATAGCCAAGAAAGAACTGCTATGAACTGCTCCATTTTAGATTCCTGTAAATGATCTCTCACTAACAAACTTGGCTCAGTATCAAACATAGAACAAAAGTAGTGCGAACTTCAATAAATTGCACTACATTATACCATGGGCTACTGTTTAGTTCTTTGGTTGGGCAAGGCAAAACAACTACTGGGTATGTTAACAGGTATTATGAGCAAAAATAGTAGTGGTATTGGAAGCAGTGTTAGTAGTAGCGTCTTGGTTGTTCTCGAACAACTAGAACCATAGCTTTAGTAAAAAGATGCAAAAAAAATGCTTCCCCACCAGGAGTCGAACCTGGAATCTTCTGGTTCCAACCGGAAGTGGTTACGTAATCGTAGCCAGACGCCTTGACCATTGGGCCATGAGGAACGAAGCTTACTGTAGAGAATAAACAATATTAATTAAAGATAACATAAAGCTGTATTATGATTGTATCATTTGCAAGCCCAACTGTTAGATTTCAATGCTTGTTGAACACTTTATGTAACCATCCTATTCCGCCATATTGAGGTTATCTCATTTACTCCACCATCAGTATCTGAGTAGTTTGAGTAAATTAGTCCCTCACATAAACATATTGAAATCACACTACAATTCAACTTCAAAGGCTACAGTTTAGATTATCATAATCAGGACTCTATTAAAACTATATAAGTGTTTAATAAGTATTAAGAATCTCACAATTAAACGATGATATAAAGAACATTATTCGTTAATAAACAAGGGAGTTTTAAAAATTAAAATCGTACCGCAAGTGCAGTTTTAAACGGTTTCTTCCTTACCTTCACTTTCTTGAGAGTGAGAGCCAGAGCTGTGTAATAAGTCATCACTACCTTCTTGATGAGTGACTCTCAACTTTTCTGATAATTGTTTATCAGATAAGATTGGAATAGTTGGTTCCCAGTTTGCAGATCTCCATGCTGGAATTTTATCGGTCCAAAGTTGGTCAATTTCTTCCAATCTCTTACCCTTGGTTTCAGGGAAAAAGAAGAAAACGTGGATAAACATACAACAACAGAAAGTGGCGTAAATAATATAAGTCTTCCATGTAATGTTTTCAAAGGCAGATGGAGTGAACATGGCAATGGCAAAGTTAAAGATCCAGTTAGCAGCAGTGGAAAGAGAAGCACCCTTTTGTCTGGAGATATTGTCACCCCAAACTTCAGAACAGTAAACCCAGATACCTACACCCCATGAACAAGCGAATGAGACCACAAACAAGTAACAACAAGCAATGACACCTCTGGCGGCACTCTTTTTAGAGTCTGGAATACGTAATCTAACTGTTTCATTACCATTCACTGAAGGAACGGATTCAGCATAAGTAGCTAATAAACCAGCGACACCGAATTGGAAGGCCATCATAAATGCTGCACCAACCAATAAGATAAGTCTTCTACCAACTTTATCCATAAGGAAAAGTGCTGGAACAGTCATAGCACAATTCAAGACATATTGAATAATACCAGAAACTAAATTAGTGTTACCAGTGTAACCAGCCATTTCGAAAATATAAACAATATAGTACATCATAACGTTCATACCAGTCAATTGTTGCCAAATTTGGGCAGATACAGCAGTAATAGTACGTGGTAAATATTTTCTGTTGAATAAAGTGGCAAGGGAGAAATGCTTGGCAGTATCTTCGAGTAATAATTGTTCTTTAATTTCAGAGATTTCGATTAAAACATCTGGATCTTCTCTGTTACCATGAGCTTGAGTTCTTGCAACAAGAATTTCAGCTTCATCCCAGTAACCTTGTCTAGCAAGCCATCTTGGGGATTCTGGAACAAAGAATAAACCGATGAATAAAAATAAACCTGGGATGATTTGAATACCCCAAGCGACACGGAATGAAGCAACACCGTTGACCTTACCTAAACCGTAACAAATGAAGAACATGATCAAGATACCAAGAGTGACTGAGAATTGGAACAAACCACCAATCATACCTCTGATTTTTCTTGGAGCCAATTCTGAACCATAAACTGGAGCAACAGAAGAACCAAAACCAACACCGAAACCTGAAATAATACGACCAATGATCAATTGAGCCCTGTTTTGAGAAGATGATTGAATGGCAGCACCAATCATCCAAAGAAGAGAACAAATGAAAAGGGAAGCACGTCTACCGAATGGCTCAGAAACAAATGAAGAAAGAAGAGAACCAAAGAAGGAACCTAAGGACATAGCGGCGGTAATGAAACCTTGCATAGTAGAGTTTGGAGTGTGGAAGTATTCAGAATATGCTCTCTGACCAATGAATGCAGACATGGAAGAGATATCAAAACCAAACATCATACCTGATATACAGGTAATACAAGCAATAATGTAAACATTAGTAAGCTTTGGGAACTTGTCAAGGAAGTTCTTGAAGCGAAGGGATGGGGCAACTAATTTTTCCTCAATACCCATCTTTAAAAATTATATATTTTAATAAACTATTATTATAAGTTAAAGTTATTATATGATATAAGATACAAAAGCAATTGCAATTGAAGGGCATTGCTTGCTTTTATATTCAGAAAAAAAATTTGTTTGAATGCAACCCTAGCCATTCAAACATAGAAACCGGAGAATTGCCGCAACAATACGTGCGGCCATACACTAATGTCACCGAAAAAATAAAATTCGAAAATGTGACCAGAGTAAAAAATTTTTTTAAGTTTAAAAATGCGATTCTTCATGAAGTCAAAAAAACATGGAGAAGATGGATTAATTCACACAATTACAACTACATATTTGCAAATATTGTTGAGACTAAGACAACATTGAAACATCAAAAGAGTATATTAGAATTTTTGGTTACATTTACTCATCAATGGTTTTTGACTTTTAGTTGAAACTAGACATTTGAACTTTAAACAATGATTAGAGGGGACACGATACTCCACTTCTTTTCGTGCATTAATGTGGAGCGATATTCCGGGGTTATTGCCGAACTACATAAAAAGTCACCACTTTCACAGTAGTCGGTACAATATGTTGTTGGTGTCAGAATTCCTACCCAATACGGTAATTCTATCAGACAATAATCTCAAATCATATCTTTTTTTTTTTTTTAAGCTCCATCCAATGAGAATACATATCGTCGAATGATGAGAGGTAAGGCTATTTCCTACCACTTACAAATAAATGATCTAATGTTGTCGAATATTATATTCCCCCTTTCAAAAAAGTATTAGTTAATTTCAGTAGTTATTATCTATTATGTCTTTCCACTTTAAGGTAGCTGTTGTTTCTTGTTTGGATTTCGGTTTAGTAGTAGTGTATACCTCTAAATGAACTAATGCAAACGGTCATCGTCTATTAGAAGCAAAAACATTTTAGCAGATGTTAATCCGGCTTACCGTAATCCATCCCCACATTATTTTTTTATTGTTTGGCCTCGTGTTTTCAGTCTTAACTCAACTCCTCTCAAATAAGCTACTTTGGGAGGAGGCATGGTGGGGAAACTTGTCGTCCCGGAAAAAATTTTCTATTGTTGCTGAGGCAACATCATCTTGTTTTAGGATTTTATTTTTTTTGCTCTTGGTAATTGGATGTCCTCGGAAAAAACAACCTATCGAGTTGCTTCTAATATATCCGGCAACATGCAACATGCGCTCTTGTC
This sequence comes from Chernovozyma aurita, assembly GCA_030566905.1. Lineage (NCBI taxonomy): Eukaryota > Fungi > Ascomycota > Pichiomycetes > Serinales > Debaryomycetaceae > Chernovozyma > Chernovozyma aurita. The sequence continues at coordinate 28,775 of JAKUBO010000007.1, forward strand.
CATGTCAGAATTTGGGTCGTTCTCTCATCGCATCTTTCGTTGGATTAAATTTCCGAGTCATATTTTAATTAAGTATCAAGGTGGTCTAATTTGATATAGTAAAACGTATGGGTTATTAGTACCAAATTAGCCAAAACTGAAATTTAGAACTTCTTTTTGCTTGATGGTAATTCTTCCGCTGGCTAAAGAAATAGAATTTATGCATACTTTCTCCAACACCTTCACACAATACCAAGCAAAAAAAAAAGAATTCGTTGACGTCTAAAACTTACAATAAGTGGGGTTTTTTTAGGGATCGGAAAACCTACTCCTGTGGGATCTGTGTCAGGAAAAATTATTAGATATCACAACCCTACTCTGCTACAATCTATTGCAATGCGTTAAAATATTCATTAGATATGACGTAAGAGCGACTACGAAGCTACTTTACCCTCAACGTGGCTGAAACTATTCAAGGGAGTCTGTAACCATATGGAGGTTTGAGGAGAACTGTTTTTTGGAGAAAAGATAGATACTGATTCTGAAGACTGTTCAGTATCAATTTCCAGCTCAGGAGTTGCATACTCAACATTATCGTGGAAGAAATTAACTTTGCGAATTTCTTTACTAAGATCTTCCAAATTAAGCCTGCTTTTAGGATCTAAAACGAATATTTTGTTGAGTAAAGAATTGAATTGTCTTGAAATTGGTAAGATTTCTCTGAGAAGATTTTGATTGTACAAAATGTAATTATGGAAAACTTGGTTTTCGTTTATCGAATCTATTGATGCAATTGGCCAAGGATTTCTTGAACATGTAATATTAATGAATAGCACAGCCAATGACCAAATATCTCCAGCAAGGGTTGGGAAGTACTTGTTCTTTGAACAAGTTGTAGATGAGTTGCATTCACAATAATCAACCGATTGGTAGGGAGTTAAATCAACCAATGATTTGATTAAATTGGAACTTGTATAATTTGTAATTCTTTCTGGAGCCATATAAAAACTTGAACCCCTGCAGACATTACATGAAACTAATGGTGAATCCATTGCAAGTCCGAAATCTATAAGAACAATTTGAATTTCATTATAATCAATTATATTTGATTTGGAATGGTTTGGTCTTCTATATAATGGATTGTAATTGACCATAATATTTTCAGGCTTTAAATCACAGTGATATACATTCTGACTTTCACAGTATTGTATCACTTCAATAAGTTGTAAAATGACGTTTTTCATTAATAATTGCCTATCTACATCTGATTTATTATAATCAGAAGTGTTTGCTCCATGGTTAACAAAGATTTGATTATCAATGATATTATGAAATAAATCTCCTTGAGGATAGTAATCCATTAGTATAACTACGGCCATTTTATCCAAATTGAAGACCTTGTGAATAGTTATGACATTGACATGATCATGAACCTTTAAATGAAGGGAGATCTCCTTTAAGAATGAGCAATCGGAACATTCACTTCTTAAGAAATTAAGATCTAATTCACTTGCCCTAATATTGTTGGTTCCATCAGCATGGAAATAATCGTAAAGTTGCTGTTGGATATATCTTTTATTTTCGTTAACATCTTGCGTCTTTCCTGATTTGCTTTTATGCGGCTTCTTAAGAATCATTTTCGCAGCATATACTGCCCTTGTATTTATATCTTCAACAAGGTAAATTAAACCGTAGGTGCCCGCACCTATCTTCTTAATAAATCTGTAGTTTCCGTTAATGTAGCAATCACTGAGCAGCATATTGAGATTAGAATTAGAATTGGTGTAATTATTATTGTTATTATTATTATTCAAAGTGCTAGGATTGTTATTGACTGGTGCGATTGGAGGTGATGCTGGAGGAGAATTTTGTTGATGTTTCTGGGAATTGTATTGTACTTTATGCTTTCTATTTTCTGAAGTTGAACGTCTCTCGAAGAATGGTAGTAATGTAAGTGGCATTTTCTAGAGTATAAGTGTTTAGGGGTATACGATAAACGATAATAAGATCGATAGATTTTATAAAGATTGTTGCACCATCGATAATATATGAATCCTGTTACAACCTCCTATATCACCCGAACTCCGAAAAAGTCCGCAAGAGCACTATTTTCAAGACTCGTCTGATCTTTTTTGTGGGGCGATACATCACGAGGTTTCTCTTTTTTTTTTGCGCACCAAAGGGCTGACTCTCTTATGCCATGTCTTATTAAGATGACTGTCGATTGCTTTTCCATGTCCATCTCAGCAGCATTTATCGTGTATGGTATTTCCCTCTGGCGTTAGTTATTACAGTCAGATATTGTTTAAATAAGTTTTTATTTTGAACTAGTTGTATTCCTTTCTGTATTATTCTTACGCCCCTGAGCAAATTAGACCTTGCGGTGGCTCATATTTTGGGCCCAAATTGTTCCATTTCATGTTCGCGAATAATTTTTATCGCATGATGGAAGTTTTCCTAACAATCGGAACCATCATCCAAGATTCTCCATAAAAGAATATGGTGCCAGATCGTGTGAACACTCAAAGTTTGGGCAAAGTTCACGCATAAGTTTACTTAGAAAGGTGTGAAGAACCCAATTTTTATTCTTCGCAAACGGATTCAGCCGTAGAGGATCATTCTATGTCATATGTGTAGTTTATTCTTTTAGTCTTTATTTTTAGTTCCTTCTTACAATTTTAGGTCATCGGTATTATAGTTCCGATATTAGTGGGAGTTTTGCAAAATAGTTCAACCTTAATGTCAGTTAATCACGGACCTAGGTAGGAACTTGGCACTGGGTGACCACCAACCTATTTTATACCGCCTTACAACCATTCCCCATTACGCCAGTTATTCTTGTGAATACTCGTACTACAAATACTATACTTCTTTTACGGAACACTACTATTTGCTCTCTAGAAATTCTAATTTTAGTTTAAATTGTTTTTTTTTTATTAGTCCGTTTTTGCTTGATATTCACATATTCGTAAATTAACTCACTCGTATAATTTTTCTTCTTTCGTAACTGTTCTTCATTTGGTAATATTTCCCTAGCTTTATGTCATGAGCAATTTGAAATTACAAAAAACTGGCAACTTCAATTATACATGTACCACTAGCAGGTTTTGAAATAGTAATTGCATTAGCAAGTTCTTCGTCGGTAATCTTTGGAAATCTTTTCAAATAATATTCAGTGGTCAATGCCTGTTTAACTTGTTTTACTTTGTCCGTAGTTAAAAGATGAACAACCGATCCTCCGAATCCAGCACCAGTGATTCTCGAACCATACGATCCATTGCTACGAGCAATATCACAAATGCTCTTTAATTCTGCATTGGAAGTCTCGAACCGGGAACTCAAAGACTCTTGTGATTGATTCATCAATTTTCCGAATTCATTCAAAAAGTGTTCCCCATTGACAGATGATTGGCTTTCTCTTAAGAGCTTCAAAGTCTGCAACACTCTCAAAGATTCAGTGTAAACATGCATTGAACGTTGATACAACTTAAGTTTTTCATAACGAACAGGAAATTTCGACAAGAATTTCTTTTTGAATTCTTCAACGGAAACTTCTAAAAACTTTGCTGTTTCCTCAGTGGTAAATCCAATCTTTTTTGCATCAGTGTCAAACACTTGGTCAAGTAATTTTATTGCTGATGTTAATCTTTCAATCCCACTATCAACATCATTGTCCCATGGAGCTGAATGCTTAACAACTTCATAATAACTATCCATGAATCCTCTCAAACTTCCTGTTTCAAGATTAGAATTCTGTACTAATTTTAAGTCATAAGCTTTTGCCAAGTACTCCGCTGCAATTGCAACTTCAACAGCACGCAAATTATAATTTGTTGGTGCAGTTTCCTTCTTATTTGCTTGAACTAAACTATTGGTAATTAAAAATACCATATCATTGGGTTTAATTTCTGGGAATGCAAAGGCTTTACCTTCAAGCTTTGGTTGAAATTGAATCAATAAAGCTTTACCCTTTTCTCCATAAACTGATGCACATTGATCCATGCCACCTGTATTAACTCCAACATAATGCTCTGATACCACTGTAATTCTAGTCAAATCTTCTCTTGAAATTTGTTTGATACCATTAGCTCTTAATATTGCCATTGTTGAAGCAACACAAAATGCAGCTGATGAAGATAAACCACCTCCAGTTGGAACAGTTCCGTTAAATAACAAATGGAGACCACGGAGTGTATGCTTTGGATTTTTTTCTTCAATATACTTTTGAGCTACAATTAATCCACATTTAAAATAATTAGACCACGATGATTGAGTTGTATCAATGGTAATTAATTCTCCGTTAGATGGTAAAACAAATTCTTCTCTTTTAAAAGCAGGATCTGTATTAACCAATATAACATTAGGCGTATTTTGGCTTTTGACTGCAACGATTACATCTGTTTCAATCGCCATAGGAAGTACAGAAAAATAGGAATAATCAATATGATCTCCTATAAGATTGACTCTACCAGGTGAACGAGAGATAAATTCTGGGTCTTCATTGAAAGTTGTTTGAAATGACTTAATTAGATCCTTATACTTTTGCGTATTTGCCTGAGGGTCTGAATAAAATGATAAGTCTTTAAATGTAGGAATATACAGCATTTTCTATATTATGAATCAATTTAACTACAATAATTTAAATTAATCAACTATTGACCATCTTGACTAGTAATTATACCCCAGTCACTTCCGATTCCAAATGTAACGTTGTACTCGGAACTAAACTTTATCTGCAACGTTGCATTGAAGTTTTATTATTTTATGTAACGTTACAGTATAATTTAGGTTTTGGTAGCTAGATGAGGTCGTCTCAAACTCCATTTAGCAATGTGTGTGTATAAACCATATTGTGTCTGCATTATTTTCCAAAACACAAACCTAGAAAATAAATATCAAGCGTGAATCGGGCAAATATGTGCAAGCATAAAGTCGGAATATCTTAAAAATTCCTGGGAAAAGATTTGAAAAGAGTGACCCCACATTATTAGTAAAAATGCGAAAGCTTATTCAAATTTCCCAGTTCACTAACACACAAAGATGTCTACTATACTTCATTCACTTAGCATCCCCGCTTTATTACATAAATAAGAGAATTAGCAACCACAGAGTTTTGAGGTAATTTCCTTCAGTTGTTTGATTTGTAGATATTATTTGCGGAATGTTGGGTTGGGGGAAGTTTATTAATTTTTATTGGTTGACTTTAAGTAGATAGGAAATAGTTGTTCCGAAATGCAGGAGTATGCATGGGGGTGGGAAAAGGTTTGTGCGATACAGAACCTGCGATTCGTAGATGATGAGGTCGCCTCAATAATACCGCCCAATTGTCGTCATGAGCATCCAAGTTTCGGAAATTAATGTCCATGTAATTTGAAGGAAAAGTTTCAATCTCGTTAAAAGTTTATGAAGGATTGTCAGACTGATTTTGCCTGTTGGGTGATTCTAAACGTGCTGAACGTCATAAAAAATAAGTCTAACCATTCGACTTCCGACCTTGCATTGGTGTTCCGAAACTCGCAACAGGTGCGTCATGCTCATGTTTGAATTTTCCGATGTAACGTTACATTTAAATTTGAGGTTTTAGACAGGGTATATATCGAGGGACTAGCTCTCCAAATTACAACATGACTTTTGAATAAAATAAATACCAAAAACAAAGACATTTTACTTAATAAATAGTACTTAGGATGGTCTCAGCAACAACTCAACCTTTCATTCTAGTTACTGGAGGAGCTGGTTATATTGGATCTCATACTGTTGTTGAACTTATTAACAATGGTTATAAAGTTGTAATTGTTGATAATCTTGTCAATTCATCATTTGATGCGGTTGCAAGAATCGAATATATCGTGAAACAAAGTGTTCCATTTTTTAAAGTTGATATCAGAGATAAAGAGAAATTAAGTGAAATTTTCGAATTATATAATATTCTGGGGGTAATTCATTTTGCAGCACTTAAGGCCGTCGGAGAATCAACTAGAATTCCATTACTGTATTATGACAATAATGTAATTGGTACAATTAATTTACTTGAGGTAATGGCCAGTCACAATGTTAAAACTATTGTATTTAGTTCATCTGCTACGGTTTACGGCGATGTTACTCGGTTTAAAGATATGATTCCAATACCTGAACATTGTCCAAATGACCCAACTAACCCATATGGTAAAACCAAATATGTGATTGAAAATATCATCCATGACCTTTACTCAAGTGATCCAAGCTGGAAGTCGGCAATTTTAAGATATTTTAACCCTATTGGAGCTCATCCATCTGGATTGATTGGTGAAGACCCTTTGGGTATTCCAAATAATCTATTACCATATTTGGCTCAGGTAGCAATTGGAAGAAGAGAAAAATTATCTATTTTTGGTAATGATTACGATTCTCATGATGGAACCCCAATTAGAGACTACATACATGTAGTTGACCTTGCAAAGGGCCATATTGCTGCTTTAGAATACTTGCATAACATTGAAGAAGGTTCAGGATTGTTCCGTGAATGGAATTTAGGTACAGGAAAGGGATCAACAGTATTTGACGTTTACAATGCATTTTGCAAAGCTGTTGGAAGGGACTTACCCTATGAAGTTGTTGGTAGAAGAGCTGGTGATGTGCTTGATTTAACCGCAAATTCTACTAGAGCAAATAAAGAATTGGGTTGGAGAACTGAATTAACTATAGAAGATGGATGTAAAGATTTATGGAATTGGACCACTGCAAACCCAACTGGATATAATATCGAAAATTACAAGTGGAAGATTGCCAGTAATGATGGCACTTACGCTAATAGATCACATACTGTTGAATTGGGTGATTCGGTAGTATCAATCTTGAATTTAGGAGCCACCATTCAAAAAGTTCAATATGCAAATAAAGATCTTGTACTCGGATTTGATACCGAAAAAGAGTATAAGCTACAAAGTGCTTATATTGGTGCTACTATTGGAAGATATGCAAATAGGATCTCAAAGGGTTCAATAGTACTTGATAACGAATCAATCCAATTATCTCAAAATGAAAAGACAAACCTATTACATGGAGGAATCCTCGGTTTTGATAAACAATGTTTCTTGGGGCCAATTGTTAAGAAGCAAGATTCCCAGATTTCTTTAGAATTCGTTCTCATTGATCAAGATGGGAATAATGGATTTCCAGGTGATTTACAAACTATTGTTAGGTATACCATCAAAGATGGGTCTATTGACATAGAATACAAGTCAAAACTTCTGGATTCTTCTCAAGTCAATGAAACGGCCATAAATCTTACTAATCATTCTTATTGGAATATAAGCAATGGCAATACTATTGAAGGAACAAAAGTTAAATTAATTTCGAGCAAAGCCTTGGAAGTAGACTCTGAACTTTTACCAACTGGAAGTTTGATCGATTCTAAAGTTGACTCATTAGACGTAAAGCTCGATACATGTTTTGTAGTCGATGGACTCCAAACTTTAAAGATTGATACTAGGTTGAACGAATTAGTTAAGGTTGTTGAAGCATCACATGCAGACTCAGGAATTACCTTGACTGTTGAAACTACAGAACCTTCATTCCAATTATATACCGGTGATTACATTAGCGTTCCAGGAGGAAAGTACGGACCAAGAAGTGGATTTGCTGTTGAGCCAGCAAGATTCATTGATGCAATCAACAACAAAACTTGGCGTAAACTGGTCATTCTACCAAAGGGACAAATATATGGTTCTAGAACTAGATACACATTCAAGTGAATGATATTCACACTGCGAATATGAGTACAACATTATGTCAAAATAAACCTGAGGGGTTAGTTAACTAACAACCAACTAATTCACTTAGATGATAAAAATAGTTAATAAAATGAAAACAAATAAGAGATAGTGGGACAATGTCGATTATAATAGAAAAATCAAATTATGGAATTTCAATGACAAGTAAACCTGTAAGTTAACTTTTTTTAACTGTGGTGAATATGCAGTTCTAGGTCCTTTAAGAATTCATTGTAAGTGTAACTAGTTAGATTTGTAACTCAGTTGGAGTTACCTTAATCAAATGAAGACTTATTTTATAATTCACATTTTATAATAATTCAGTATTTCCGACCAATTTTTGTAGAAATTAGCAGAAATATAACATTTCTTCCATACCTTAGTGACCAATTGACCAAAAACCTCAAATAAAGTCTCAAGTGATACATCTCACAACCAGTAAGATCTTATTCACATATAAAAAGTAGAAATTTGGATTCTTGAACAAATCAATAGCTCTATGAGTAGCCCGATGCCAATGTTGCAACCATTTCAAGTCTTTGCTATTTATTCACATAAACACTAATATATATTTTGAACATTTTAGCAAATTAACAATTGCCTGCGTAGCGTAATGGTTAACGCGTTTGACTTCTAATCAAAAGATTCCGGGTTCGACTCCCGGCGTGGGTTTAAGTTTATTTTTTTTGATTCTCGATTGAAAATATTCCTTAACTGAGAATTGTTTTACACCCCGCACAATTGACTCCTGCACACAGCTTAGATATGACTTTAAGGCATGGAACTTGAAAGTTGCTTAGGTATAAAAATGTTTTTCTTCCTTTTCCTTATGATTTTGTTATTGTCAATATCATTTATTGAAGTATGACAGAAGATTCAGATTCGTCAGATTCCAAGCTGCAGAGATTGTCCAAGGGAGGTCTCACATATGAGGAGAAAAAGGTAAGTATTCTAGAAATATTGAGACTATGTGTGGGTGATCGCAGAAGTTAATAAGATAGCGTTTTGGAGTCACATGGACTGAATTCACATAATATAAATACGGATATGTAAGACTTTAATACTAACTATTTTTTTTTAAGGCACATCATATTGCTTCCGAACAAAGACGAAGAGAGAATATCCGTTCTGAATTTGACCGAATCGTTTCTTTGACGCCTACGTTAAATTCACTGGAAAATCGTTCGGAGTTGAATATTTTAAGAAAATCTGCCAATTACATTGATAAATTAAAGAAAGAAAATCAGGATTTGATTGCTCTGTGTAGAGCTCGAGGGATATCTGTTCCTGAAGATTTAATTTATAATGGCCCCAGCTCAGAAATATGATATGATTAGTATAGGTATTATAAGATAATGAAACTAAATATTAATGTAGAACTATTGATGTAGAGCTATTAACTAAGAAACTGATTGGATTTGTGATACCACAAGAAACTGATTTGATTTGATTTGATTTGCTACCATAAAGGGTTCTATTACTGTTCATCAAATTTCTATACCATTTCTGCATCTTGTTTCTTCTTTTATTCAACCTTGATCTCATGAAATTCTATAACCTAATTTAAGAATCGCTTGGATCTCAACATTAACTTTTGGAATAGTATCTCCAGACAATTCCAATTCTGTATGCCTTTCCCTTATGATCCCAAACTCCGTTTACTGGTATGAACTCAATACTTGAGGAACTCGCATTTGTAAATTCTTCTTGTAAGGTGCTGAAATCTGCCATCGAGGCAAACAACTGAACTACGCCGGTGTTATCCAGTATGAATTTTCTGCTCTGTTCAATGTCATCAGAATACAAAGTAGTGACAAACAACTCTCCCCTGATATCGTAGGAGCTCTTGACATTGAAACTAGATAATGCAATTGCATTATTTACATAGTCTTGGTTTATGCGTTGTATCTTATTCCTCTCAGCCTTTCCATCTTCGTCTTCATCGTCATCATACATTCCCATGATCTCTTTATACGAGAATCCTCCCCATTCAATAATGGCTCCTCTTGGTAATTGGTTGACCTCAACTACGATAAGTGAGCCCAGATTAGTATCATTTGTTAAATTTGCAACGTATTTGTCCCACGTTAAAATTGCAATACCAACTAGAGAACTTTCTGTCACAAAGCAAATGATTGATCCTAAAGATTGCACATTGACCAATTCAGCTACCCTATGCAAATGCTGTAACGACAAGCAAGCGTCAAATATCGGATTCTGAGGACCAGCAACAAAATTCATGGTGGAAGGTTCTAAAGGAATCTGCCCAGACAAAGAAGCTAGAATGTATTTCAGACCAGTTTCAATTCTACTTTGAGAATATGGACCAATGTTATGAGGAGCCCAAAAAGAACGAGATTGTATATGAATCCCACCTTTGGGAATATTTTCGGATTTTGTTAAGATTACTTCACAAGATAATAGGACCAAGATATTTGCTTGAAGCTTAGTCCCCACACAAATACGTGAAGGAGGAAGATAAAAGGATTCAAAGAATTCCGAATATATGGTATTAATCCTTGTAAATTGATTCATATCAGCAAGCAAAAGAGTAACATGCTTGATATCATCGGCATTGCAATTGTGTTTTTGAAGTAAGCTTTCAAGCTGTCTTAAGATTGATTGCATCTGGTGTTCGACATCATTCTCTCCCAGATCATTCACTCCAACCAAGCTTGAAACATACAACATATCAGACGTTGCAAATATTGAATGGGTTGAAGATATGGGTACCGAATCCGATGTGGGTTCCAAAAAATTTGATTGCGGTATGGAACTTTCATTTGTTGAAGAAGTCTCCAAATCGTTGTAGATTTCCTCAAACGTTTCCTCAAGTAATTTAGGAGCATCAAGAGGTCTCCATTCTGCCTCAGCCTTGTCCACAACCTCTACTTTTAACTTAAGATAACTTACGTCGTCATTAGAGTGATTCACTATCTCACTATCAACGATTTCAAGTCTTTTTTTGAAAAATGGTGCATCTAAAACAATTGTTTCAAATTCTCCTCCTTCTCCACATATGTGAACATCATACATTTGATTAAGCTTAATCAAGTAAGGATACATCTGTTGAATAGATTTACCTAAATGAGAGAAATTCAATCCAATGGCTGCAACTTTTATCAAATATGCATCAAGATTATTCTGGCACATTTCATTCATTAGCTCAAGTTGGTCCCTCTGCCATAAGTAAGTTAAAGAGGTTAGATTCAACCTAGCGCACACATTCTCTACTCTTGTTCTTTGGTAATGTGATAGAATCGCTCCACAACTCACACCTTCAATCTCGGGATGAATTTGTATGATTCGTGATAATAACCGAAACAAATCCTCAATTTCATCGTTCTGGGTAACCGAGTACTCCAAGAGTTGATTCATAGAGCCTCCGTGGATCTTTTCTCGATACAACGGAATATCTAAACATTCTGAATAACGATCTATAATGTCATGACCAACGGTTTGAAACATAAATGAATCGATCTCATCGTTTTGTTCAGACAAAGATGGATAGAGATTACCTAGAGCCACGAGCTCGTGACCCTGAGACAAACAATGGTGAATATTGTAAAACGAATCCTTGCCTCCTGATATAAGAGCAACAAATTTCATTTATTTTTTTGGCTGGTTTCTGGTCAAGAGCTGATGGGATCAATGTTGGTAGATCTTGTTAAGCCAATGGCAGGTCCATCGACAAACATATCCTGCATATAGAATAATTGAATTGAGATTTGGCAATCAGTCAATGTGCAGGAACAGTGCTTCCAGAGAACTCATTGCCAACTCAAGTTGTTAAGTTGATAACGTGTTCTGCACATACGACAAGAAATTGAAATCAGAACAGAACCATAAACATGTACTGCATACAAACACAGTCACAAGTACAGATTCAGAAATTACACTTAGTGAGTAAACACTGTACCACGATGAACAGATTTTTTTTTTCACTTCGCAGCGCTTCCTCAATATAAATCGTGCCAGTTTCTCATATTTTTCAAATTAATTTTACCTTTCTTTTCTTCATCAAGCTAAAAAGAAGTCAATATGCCTCGTATGTAATTATTTGTGAACAACTAACAATTAAGTTTTTTTTTTGAAAGACGATGGGTCCGATGAATTATTTCGACGTTGATCCATCTGAGGTTCGGGACCTCATTACCATTGAATTGAATTTGGAGCTTATTTGCAACTGAACCCCCGACACTTCAGTTGGATATATGATAAGTCTCGTAAAGTGATAATGTATTGAATACCTGTGTTTGAAGCAAATGAAAAAAATAAACAGCTTGTCTGCATTTTTTTTATTTTGTTGCTGGTAAAACCTTCTGAGAACTGCTTTTGTATTGGTTTTCATTTGCTTTACAGTTCTAACTGCGTTTTCATATGCATGCATTTTATCACTTTTCGAGCATCTCCATTTTTTTGTAATTCAATGTAGTGAGTTCTCTTGCATACAAAGCTTCCTTTTATTCAAGTTGTAGTCTGTTTTTATATTCCTATTTGTCCTTATTCTAACAATTATTTTAGGTGCTCCAAGAACTTACTCTAAGACTTACACCGTCCCAAAGCAACCTTATGAATCAGCTCGTTTAGATGCTGAATTAAAGCTTGCTGGTGAATACGGTTTAAAGAACAAGAGAGAAATCTACAGAATTAACTTCCAATTATCTAAAATTAGAAGAGCTGCTCGTGATCTTTTAACCAGAGATGAAAAAGATCCAAAGAGATTATTCGAAGGTAATGCTTTGATCAGAAGATTAGTCAGAGTTGGTGTTTTATCTGAAGATAAGATGAAATTAGATTATGTCTTAGCTTTAAGAGCCGAAGATTTCTTAGAAAGAAGATTACAAACCCAAGTTTTCAAGTTAGGTTTAGCCAGATCTATCCATCACGCTAGAGTCTTAATTACCCAAAGACACATTGCTGTTGGTAAACAAATTGTTAACATTCCATCTTTCACTGTTAGATTAGATTCTCAAAAACACATTGATTTCGCTCACAACTCTCCATACGGTGGTGGTAGAGCTGGTAGAGTAAAGAGAAAGAACCAAGGTAAGGGTGAAGAAGGTGCTGAAGATGACGAAGAGTAAATTATTTAACCTTTCATTTTTTAATTTTTAAAACATCAAAAAATAAAAAGTTGAAGTCATAATGAAGGTATTTTGTATGGTATCAATTATTTTGCTTTTACTCTCCACCTGAATATATATAATCCTCTTTCAACCAAAAAAAAGGGCGGAACATTTGTAACATAGTAATTAATAACGGTTTAGTGAATTTGAATTTGAATTTTCATGTAAAAAAGCAATTGTAGCTTTTATAAGATAGGATTATCATAAGAAGGGCTTCCCTTAAGTTTGAAATTGCTGCTCTCTAATTAAAGATTCAAATCCATTAATTGATTATTCTACAGAGCCTACATTGCTGCAATCTTGTAAACCCAAGCCCAAACCCTCATGCCAAGACTGCAACCCCTCAAACCCTCAAACCTCCTCAAGGTTGCAACACTACAAGCCTAAGCCAACATAACCTCAAATTTTCACTATTTCGAGCTAGTATGCCACCTATGAAGTAAAGTAACCATGTACCATCTACTACAAGCGTCTGATGGAGACCCCAAGGAAGCTACTTCATCTCTTCAAGTCACCTGATAAACAGGGCTAAGCCCTTAGTATCACAAAACCGAATTTATGAAAAATTTGACTTCCTCACACTCTCCACTCACTCAAAGTTAATCCAAATTAATTGGTAACCTATAATCCGTTATTATATCGTAGAACATTAACAAAAATGGGTAAATCGTATGTGTCACCAACTTGAAAATGAACTGTAGGACAAGTGTTGAATGAATATACCGTTTAAATTGTTAACGAACTCCGAAAAATAAAAGAATACTTCAGAGTGATGGATGGATTGGAAAGTAAAAGACCCAAAGTCTATAAATTTTGCTGTCAAAGATATATTAAGGAGGACTGAATATTCCAAATTTCAAACTGGTAGGGTTCATTTTAATGATACGTACAAGAGAGTGCATAGCCAATGATGTGGCGGATTAAGAAGTAACATTGGTGAAGTGAAAGAAGATCAACAGCAGATAAATTGGAGGTGAAACAATGATTGCAGTTGGCTCACTGGCTAAAGAGTGGAATATTCACAAATCCATAATCAGACATCAGAAATCAGATCCAGTCTTTGATCAATATTCTAGGATGATGTGTAGCTTCACCACATAAATCGACACCTTGAAAAATTCACAACTAATCTACTGCTTCAATAGTATTTGACAATATCCAATATGTCTCCCGGTTTATATCTTTGATGGTTTCCAGGAACATTGCAATATCAAATAAGATATGAACTTGGTATATTTACTAGAGTCGAGGAATATGAAGTTATGTTATTGTCAAGTATTTTCATTATTTTCATTCACATTTAGTTCTTGCTACGTTCATTCTTAAAATCTCTCTTAAGTGTTTTACTAACATTCTTTTAGTCGTGGTTACAGATCCGGTACTCGTTACGCCTTCCAACGTGACTTCAAGAAACATGGTGCTATTCCATTATCTACTTACTTGAAGATCTACAAGGTTGGTGATATTGTTGATATTAAAGCCAATGGTTCTATCCAAAAGGGTATGCCACACAAATACTACCACGGTAAGACTGGTATCGTTTACAACGTTACCAAAACTTCCGTCGGTGTTATCATCAACAAGGTTGTTGGACACAGATATCTCGAAAAGAGAGTCAACTTAAGAGTTGAACATGTTAAGCACTCTGCTTGTCGTCAAGAATTCTTAAACAGAGTTAAGACTAACGCCGCTTTAAAGAAAGAAGCTAAGGCTAAAGGTGAACAAGTTCAATTAAAGAGACAACCAGTCAAGCCAAGAGGTTTCACTGTTGTTTCTACTAAGGGTAACGTTCCACAAACTTTAGCTCCAGTTCCTTACGAAACTTTTATTTAGATCGTTAGTGGTGTTTTAATGCATGAAGTTAATTTGTTTAGAGGGTGATGTAGAAAATGTTTTGTGTTGTTCTGGTTTGAAGAAGAATTGTACTCTCATGAAGGAAGTTCGAGAAGTAGTCTGTTCGGGTAATTGATTTGCGGTATGAGTGGGATATTAAAGTGAGATATTTAGAGAGATACAGGAGAGATATTCTTCTTGGGTATGGAGCAGCCTTCAAATCATAATCAAAACTAAAATCAAATCAAAATCGAAATCAAATGCTTAGAAACCATCACAGAATGCCAAAATGACACAATGCATATATATATATACGATATGTAACTCATTAATGAAATAATTTGGCTGATAAAACTGAAATGGTCTGCGACCACTCAAGCCAAACCGATCCAACATAGTACTCCACCAATTCTCAAATTTAGAAGTCACCAGAAATCATCTCAGCGATGCATCTTATAGCACTGTCATATATAACTCAAGCCAATTCAGCAATATACAAGCATTCTTTCCAAAACAGCTACTCTTAGAGCTAATTGAGAGTTGTTTCCTCTTTACATCCATCTCGAAGACAGCCGCCATACAATCAACATTTAATCGGCTTTGTGTCACTTTGATCCTTCTTTCAGCGCTGTCAGAGCTTCTTCAACCTCAAACTGTTGAGGTGTACACCTCCAGACATCATTGACTATTTGTTAATAGGCAATTCAAGGCTATCTTAGTAGCATAATAAACGTTGAACATTACTTGAGGTGACGTTGAAGCAATTATAAGAGGCTGCCATGACTGAAAGTTTGGACAAATTGGACCAAGTGGCTGATCATCAGAGCTCCGTTCTGGCTATAGCGACTGACTCCACAATAACTACAACCGATGCTACAAGTGCTGAAAAGTACACCACAAACCAGACAGCTAGTGTCAATGGGGATATCAACACCAATGCAGTTAAGAATAAAGATGATGATGATGAAACTGATACAAATACTTTGAATGACGAGATCATCGTTAAGAACAAGGACACCAGAATCAACACCACCAATAATGACAACAGTGTCCAGGAGTCCAAACATTCAGACGTTTTCAGTACTGCTCTTCAGACATGGACAGAAATTGATCTTCCTTCAGTTCAAAGAAAGCTCGATGATCAAGGAATAGAGCTTAAAGAAGATCAAAAGACATCCTTACTCAGCAGAAAAGAACTTGCTACAAAGACAAAAGAATTTAGGAAACTTAGTGATGAAGATAAGCTCAGTCAATTCAAAGGACTTCTTAAACTCTACCAAAACGAAGTTGATAATCTCACCAACAAGAAGAAAACCGTGGAAGGATATTTCTTCAACTTCTATCGTCTTATAGCAGAAGCACCAGATCCCAAGCCTCTCTTGGAAGTGTCACTTGATGCTGTGATTGAATATTCCGAATGTGATACTTTGAAACAAGAAATCGAACGGTTGAATGAAGAAATATCTAAAAAGGCAGACTATGAACAATTGAAACAGAGATTGATAAGGAATGAGCAGAAACTGGCAGAGTTGTTGAGTTCACAATTGAAAGCAAAAGAAAAAGAATTCAAAGCACTTTCGGAAGAAAAGGAATCCAACTGGGTTGAAAAGGAGAAAAATTTGGAAAAACAGGTACAAGAAGCCAGAAACAAAATCGAAGAGTTACGTACATCTAATGAAGTTACTTCTTTACAGCTTCATAGTCAAAATAAACAGCAATTAGGGAACTCTCAAGCATCGGCTTCGATTATCGCAGAACTTGAAATAGTGTCAAGAGACGCGGAAAGTTCTAAAAAGAGAATATTCGAGTTGGAAAAGAGAAATGAGGCTCTTAGAAGCGAACTTGCCAAGTCTCAGAATGCTTTGGAAAGTCAAACATTAAAGGAAGAATATACGAAAAAGGTTAGTGAATTGGAGGGAGAAAATGCTTTATTGATCGCCAATCTTGAACAAACAAGAAGGAAACTCAATGAATCTGTAATGGAACACACTCTGAGTGTTGAAACATATTCCAAGAACTTGAGTAATTTAAATCAAGAAATAGCCAAGTTGAAGGATAAAATCGAGAAAACCAGTGATTACGATGAGCTCAAACATGAAGTACACTTATTAAAGCAAATCCAATTTGGAGGAGATGAAGACTACGACGAAGAAAACGGAGACAGCGATAACTTGAATGTAGATGGAAATGTCAATAAGATAATAATTCAGAACAACAAAGCATTAACTAATGAATTAGCCGATTTCAGATCTCAGCATGATTCACTTGTTTCCAGAATATCCGAACTTGAAGCTCAACTCAGTTCAACTAGTGACGAGCTTACAAGGATCCAGTTATTGAACGATAGACTTGAGAATGACCTTGCTGATCTTCAGGAGGTAGGAGGAGGAGTCGGTAGACTGAAATTCAATGATAACATGAGTACAATATCAGGAGTCACTAACCAAATATTGGGAGGAGGAAACTTTGGAGCCGGAGTTGGAGGTGCATTTTCAAATGGACGTCGCAATGGTAGTTTTGCTGGCAGTATTGCTGGCAGTACTACTGGCGGAGGATCCAATGTCATGGATGACAATTCAATATTGCCAATCATCACCAAACAAAGAGATAGGTTCAGAGACAGAAATAATGAACTTGAAGAGGAATTACGGAAACAATATACCGTCACCAGTGATTTAAAACGACAAATGAATAATTTGAAAAAGGATAATGAAGAATTATACGAAAGAACAAGATATCTTGCTCTGTTCAAGCATAACCAACAGACTGCACAACAGACATTTTCTGCCAGAGGAAATAACCGGAAATTACTTGAACCCAAGCCTAATGTTTCCAATTATGACTTGGAAAGTAACAACCCTTACCAACAAAGTTATGAATCCAAGTTACATCCTATTGAGCAATTCCGGATTAGAGAACAAGAAAGAATCAATGCCAAATTGTCTCCATTAGAGAGGCTATTCATATCATTATCACGAGCCATATTGGCTACCCGAACCACCAGAATGCTCTTTGTGGCGTATTGTTTTGGATTGCATTTCATAGTGATGATTGTGACTATTTATTCCATGAGTTTAAGTACTCTGATGATCAACGAAGTGGGATTGGGTGCCAGTACTGGCGGTATTGCTAACGGTGCGAGTGGCTCTCCAGATAAGATCGGGAATATTGCTGGGGATATAAAGATGAAATGAGCTTTCCATTCCCGTTTGCATATTTATACTAGTATCGCTTGAGAATGACAACAATAAAAAGAAGAAGAAACTAGGTTTCTAGTAGGCAATCCCGACTAAGAACTCTTGATTAAGCACTCTTCACCATCCAATGCACTGTAAGTCAACTCTTCTGGTTGGAAAGTTGCAACCATTTTCATTTCGGAATCAACCGAACAAAGTCGCAGCTCACCGATGACCGATGATTTATTTCCAAATTGAGATGACCTCCCCCCAAGGCGACCCCCCAAGGCGCCCTGCATATACCCGTTGCATGATGGCTGTCTCTCCTATATATAAGCCTCTCATTAGTAGAGCAACCTTGCAAATTTCGGATACTCCTTTAACTTTGCCACCACTTGATTACATAAATACATGTTAGCTCCAACTTTCTTTCTAATTGTTTTAATCTACTTTTATTACTCAATTGCTATGTCAGAATCAAACACCAACAAAAAACTTACACAAGAACAGCGTGATGCTGAAAACTTCAATCCTGACAATTTGATCATTAATATGGGAGGAAGACAAGTTCCATTTTCTCTGATCAATAAACCCCATCATGTTGTGATTCACCCAAGGGATCATCAAGCAAAAGTCGATGTAGCCAATTTCCCTGACGTTGAACCAGAAGCCAAGGAGAGAGAAGCTAAGCTTGCTGCTTCCAGAAAGGAAGGTCATTAACCGTTAAGTGTTAGAATCGGTCTGGAGGATCAACAATTGCTTTGTTGCACCAGTCACCAGTCACCACTTCGCTGCTGAGATTTGATGCAACTAATGTGATCTTATGATTTAGTATGGAGCAAGTCTTGTCCACGTGACTTATCTATATCAATTATCAAATTCATTTTATCAATTCAACATTATGGTTTGCATCAAGTTATGTTCCATTTTCAATTCTATTCGACATTTATATCAAATATTTTATAGCCTTTAAATATAAATTTTAGAATATAAAGTCTATCACTTTATATTATCAGCTCCATATCTGTAGATTGTATCGTATCTTGACAATCATGTAAGCAGTCAACTGGCATTGTCTGTCTGAAATCAATTCGCATTACTTTCCCAAGCCAATATATTATCCGGCATATAGTAGCATACTCTACCAATTCCTTCTTGGTGTCTAATTATATGCAGGACCGACTCTACAGGTCTATTTCACTCTCATAGCCCCAAAGGACACTTAAGGGTTCAGCTACTTTAAGCAATAAGTTGATAATAATAGCAGCGGAGGCCCATATTAGAATTTTCTCAACCATGATTGGACTTCCCAGAAGGATTCTTCGACAGGCATCCTATTTTGTGGTATTTTTGATTTTTGCAATCTTCCTCGTATTAATAGCGAATAAGCAGAAGGTGATTGCTCTCAATGATTACTTTCCCAAAGATCTAACCCCTTCATTTTTCCAACCAGCTGCTGATCTGTTTATTATAGACATTACTATTGGAAGCTGCTTTAAGTTGAACTCCAATAATGCAAGATGTGGGTATCCTCCACAAGCAGATATTGGAGAATGGACAAGAGTCGAGAAAGACCTTACTTTGGGCAGGTTATGGACTTCTAAGAAGTATTTCTTTTACAAAAAGGTAAACGAGGACCTTTTAACCGGGAGTATATCTGAGAGTTTGTCCGACGATGAGTCTGATCTTGAGAAACGAGATTCAGGCTCTGAAATTCGATCTAGGCCCAGAAAGCTGGAAAAGAAGGTCATCATCGATATTGCAGTGTCAAATCTAAACGAAGACTCAAAGATCCAGGGAAATGAGAAGGCAAAGCTTCCTCGCTATATATTACAAGATTTCCATGACAGCAAGATATTTGATGACGATGCCCACAAGTCGATTATAAATGAAAAGGCGTCTAAGATGAAAGGAGAGAAACTTGCAGCTGCAACCATCAACAAGGAAAATGCCGCAAGCTCTAAGATCAAGAACTTGGAATCTGAGGTGGGGAATACTGACAACAAGGATGCAAGTAAAGCAGCTAAAAATGCTGAAAATGCTGAAGAAAATTCAAAACAAGATGAAAAAGAGATCAAAATTCAACAAGAATTGGCAAATGCAATAGAGAAGGATAAAAGAAACGTTGAACAGTTTGACAAAAGGGTCATACAAACAAGTAGACATGATTTAGTCTTGGAATACACAATCCCAAACAAAAAGCAGCTATATTCCAGAGGCTGGGTATCCAAAGGCAATGGATTGTGGGTTAGATATGGCCCCAGTACAAATAAGAATGCTATTACTGGGATAGATATCTTATTCGGAGAAGATGCAGTTGATCCACGTCCCAATTGGAATATAATCAAAGATGGTTCGATTCTTGATATTGGTAATGCTGAAAGTCTACCTTCATTTCTTAGTGTGAGAAGGGGCCCAAAAGTGAATTACAAGCAAAAGAAGTACCAACCAACTCTTAAAATCAACAAGAATGGGAAATTCAAGATCTTGCAAGTTGCGGACTTGCATTTTTCAACCGGAGTTGGCAAATGTAGAGATCCTGAACCAATTGAGACCAAAAAAGGGTGCCAAGCAGATCCCAGGACTTTGAAATTTTTAGAAAAAGTTTTAGATTTGGAAAAGCCAGATCTCGTGGTACTTACAGGGGATCAGATATTTGGAGATGAATCACCAGATTCCGAGACTTCGCTCTTTAAGGCTCTACATCCATTTATTCAGCGTCAAATCCCGTTTGCAGTTACTATGGGGAACCATGACGATGAGGGCTCTCTATCAAGACTAGAGATTATGTCGTTATCTTCAAGTTTACCGTATTCCCTTTCTTCTTTGAGAACTGAAGGATCTGAAGAAATTGCTGGTGTAGGAAATTACGTTCTTTCAGTTGAAGGTCAAGCATCTCATAATCCTGCCATCACCCTTTACTTCTTAGATACTCACAAATATTCGCCAAACCCCAAGGTTAATCCAGGATACGACTGGATCAAAGAGTCTCAATTGAAATGGCTTGAACAGGAAGGATCAAGTAGAAAGAAAGCTATTTCAGCATATTCACATATTCATATGGCGATGGCATTTTTTCATATTCCACTTCCCGAATATAGAAATATTGATGGGCAACCATTTATTGGAGACTATAGAGAGGCATCAACAGCTCCAAAGTATAACACTGGTGCCAGGGCCATACTTGGAAAGCTTGGAGTGAAAGTGGCCAGTGTTGGTCATGATCATTGCAATGATTATTGCTTACAAGACAACATCGGCGACGATAACAAGATGTGGTTATGCTATGGAGGTGGATCAGGGGAAGGTGGATATGGAGGATATGGTGGGTACATCAGAAGAATGAGAACTTTTGAGTTAGATACAAATTCTGGAGAAATTAAGACATGGAAGAGGAAGGAGAATGATCCTGACACAACCTTCGACCAGCAGATTATTGTCTCCGGAGGAGAAGTGGTCAATTTTAAGTTTTGAAAGGTTTGGTTGGATTTGATTTAATTTGATTTGATTCTGGATGTAATTTGATTTGATTCTGGATGTAATTTGATTTTGGATGTGATTTTGAGGGGTTTAGTAGTGCTGTATTTCACTTCCTCCACTAATTAATTGAACAACGTCCAGCAGTACAACAGCAGTGTATAATAGAGTGAAGATAAGCAAGAACTAGTTAGGATAGCCACTTAGAGAAATATAAGCAGACTGTTTGTCTTATCTTAAAATTAGTTGGAGATGTAGATTATGAGTTGGCGTCCTTAATTGAAGAGTATACGATAAGAATTATTTAGAAAGTGCTCGCTTGTTGGGCATTGATAAGCCATGAATGTTCTCTTCATCTGTTTGAGCGATACTTCTTGATAAAGTAGAGAATCTCGCCAGAGACGACTCATGAAAGATAAATTTAGCTGAAAAGCTCGAGCTCAAGCTGAAAGAACTGACATTCTGTCTAATTATGGCACTACAGCATAACAAAATTACACACAATACTTGGCTAAACAATAGTACACAGAGCTAAACAATGTCAAATACGAGAGCTGAATAGGGCTTAAATAGGGCCTATTTTGGATCCAAATAGGATCCAAGCAGAAGCCAAGCCAAAAGGATTCAAGCCAAATAACAAAACAACAAATAACAAACTAAAATAATACTCAAAGCACACCTAAAAAGTAAAACAGAAAAACAAATACCACCATGAGCCTTATTAGAATCCTCTAATTACCTTAGACAAGGATCTAGTAACAGCGGTATTACTAGCACTCCTGGAAAGCTTGACATTTTTAGTTCTACTCATATACTTATCATACTTGTGTTTCAAGGAAAGTTTTGAAGAAGCAAAAAAGGGATCACGAGATGCCAATCTTGCCATGCCTGGTTCGATGTATTGCTCATAAGTATAAAGTTTATGGATATAAGTTGCCATATTAATGTCAGTCTTTCAAACTGAAACTTCAGGCTTCATGGGAACACTGGGACCTCCGTATAAGTCACTGGAATTGGTAACATGTCTCAAAAATGAAATTGCAATAAAGGGAGGTAAGAAATAACCTGGTACAACCAAGTTCTCCAACTCTTGATTGAAAATTGAAAAAGAGACCATAACTATCAACTGAAAATGTTGACTTCTTACTGTCAGAAGAGCTAGTCTTGCTGGAGCCTCTGGAACCAGTCGCACTCAAATTGGATTTGTTAGAGTTGGCTCTTCTCTTCTTGATTGAGGCAGAAGTTTTCAATTTTAAGCCATCGACAGAAGCAGAATGAGAATCTTTCAAACCCTTCAGATTAGAACTGCCAGAGCTTGAATAAAAACCATCGTTGCTGTCTTCAAAAATTTCATCACCAGCATAGGTAGCCGAAGCCAGAGCCATGTTGTTAACTGAAGGAAGTCTTTCTGCTCTAGACTTCGCCAATTCCAAATTGAAGCCAGGAAATTCATCACCCAACAGAATGGTAGTATCCATGTTTGGGTCAAAAATGTTAATTCGGTCCATAATATAAAACTTCATTGTAGATAAGTTAAAGCTGAGAAAAAGTCAAATTACAAACAAAACACTTAAATTCCAATTCAACAAAGTTACCATATACACTGTTAAATTAAGAAAAGCAAAAAAGAGAAAATATAGAATTAAGTGAATTGTATGTTCAAAAAGACGAGTCAAATAAGATAAACCAAAAACATAAAAACAAATGGGCATTCTATTTAAATACTACAACCTTCCTAACAAATGCTGCAGCCTTCCTAGCAAAGACAAAACTTGCAAACCAGCGAACAATTCCCCAATGCAAACTACTTTCTTTTGATCATTCTTTCTTTTTTATATATGCTAGCTCTTATAGGTTACCACAAGCTCACCAAATTCGGTAATCCAGTTCCTTCAACTACCATAGAATCGTTTTTTAACTTGCCCCCTAAGAGAAAGGAAACCGTCGCATCTTCAAAGTTTCCAATTTGCAGTCGCTTTCCGCAACGCAGCGAAGCGAAACTTTTGCAACCATGTGGCAGGGTGCAGGACCAGCTCAAAATTGTAATGGCGAACACTTCAGATCCGGGTAACGCTCTCATCATCTTTTTTTTCGGATTTCAAACACCTCCAAATGAAAAATTACAATACCATTCATAGATCTTAAGCTTGTTAAATATATTTTTGGAGCAAGAAACTAGGTCAAGAAACTTTGTGTATTGGAGACAAGTAGATCACAGGATTTTTTATCAGAACTCAATAAAAAAAATTAAACGTCCATCCAACCATACTTATTTATATTTATACCTCATCCATTACTCATAACACAATAGTCGACCGAAAATGTCATGGTTATTTGGTGGTAAAACCGAAGAACAGAAAAAGCAAGAATCATTTAAGCAAAGCTTAGGATTTGATCCTGCTCAAATCACCGATGTTTCATCCATATTACTGGCTCCTGGAGCATTAGACACTGCTAAATTACATCCATTAGCAGGATTAGAGAAAGGAATTGAATATTTGGATTTAGAAGATGAAAAACTCACAGAAATTGAAGGAGCTCAAGGTCTAATTCCATCCAAGGGTTGGACCGATGATTTATGTTATGGTACCGGAGCAGTCTATTTATTAGGTTTAGGTATTGGTGGAGCTTATGGATTTCAAGAAGGGTTAAGTAATTTACCAAAGAATGCTACCCCAAGATTACAACTTAATACTATATTAAATCATATTACTAAAAGAGGACCTTATTTAGGTAACTCTGCTGGTGTGTTAGCATTAACTTATAATATTATTGATTCTAGTTTAGATGGAATTAGAGGTAAACATGATGATGTTAATTCTATAGCTGCTGGAGCTTTAGCTGGAGCAATTTTCAGAAGTAGTGCAGGTCTTAAACCAATGGGTTATTCCACCGTATTAATGGCAGGTGCCGCTGGTGCATGGTGTGGTATTAAGAGACTTTTAGCTTGAACATATGTTACAAGTTTGGAAGTCTATAAAAGTCATCAATTTTGAAACGAAAATGATAACAATAGAGAATTATCACCTCTCTCGATCCGATTAGTTAATCATTTCGAGCTGTATATAGAGTAACCCCAATCAGTGGTTTTTACTTTTTAACGAATAAAGGAGTACTATCATACGAAATTATCTGGTGCAAATCATAGATGGGTTATACATTGAAATGGGTGAACATTATCAGTCTTTGTTCATTATTTTCATCTTATATTACGCTTTGTATCTCTATATATGTGCGTTGTAGTCCATCAAACCTCTGCTATCTTGATCCTCTTGTCCCCTTCTTTGATAAGAATGGAATTATCATCTTCTATCTTATGTTTTATGTTGCTATGGCTAAAATTCAAGTCCTTCTGCTTCACCGAGTTAACATTCTGCTGATTTACAATTTGTTGGTAATTGCTCATGGGCCGGATCCTAATATGGCCATCACTAATTTCTTCAACAAGCACATCCTTCATGAGGTATTTCAGAAGAACTTTGTTACCTTGATCTCCTATCGATTCAGCAACTTCCAACATTTCTTCATGTGTTTTAAGCTTAGCAAGCCTTTGATAAAATGGTGATTTACCTGGTACTTGATTAAGTAACACAAATTTGGTATTTCCAGGGTAATTGCCAACCGATTGAGCTATTTTGATAAACTCTGGTACAACCTTATTCCAGCTTAAAGGCTGTTCACTGAAACATGTTGGATTACACTCTGCACCTTCTGCAATCATACATCCAATGTCTTTGCCATAAGTTTTCTGAAACTCATTAAATTCGATTCTGTTTCGTATGGCCCCATTTATGATAAAGCTGACTTTATTATTGCGACATACTTGAATAATGTCATTCAAAAAATGTCTTAACGGTAACTCTCTATTCCTCATATCTCTTGTACGGCAATGTAACGTCAAATTACTTATACCAGTTTTGCACAATCTATCAACCAATTCAATAGTTGGATTCTGATCATTTTTGTCAAGTAATCTAATCTTAACACTTATGGGTATTTTATAAATGTTACCAACTTGTTCCACAAGAGTTTTCAATATACTTTCCAAAAGATCTGGAGTACTTAAGAGTGCTGCACCCATACCTGAGTGAGTAGAAAATGGTTTGGGACATCCTGCATTAACATCAATGCCATCAACATCCTTAGCAACTATTTTAGCAGCCTTAACTGCTAAATCTGAATTTGCAGTTCCAATTTGAAAGATTAATTTACCCTTTTCCTTCTTTGGAAGAGTACGAAATACCAAATTACCAACTCCAGGGTTCTTATGGTGGCCACCAACTTCAAGAAAATCGATAGTATCGAGGCTCTCATTGGGAACTCTCTCACATTTGATAAGTTTCTTATCGACAATTTCCGGACTCCATACCAAATCAGCTCCATACTTGAGAGCCATTAATCTGGTGGGCAATTCACCACTTCGTACCATTGGAGCAAGTACGAGTTTGCCTGAGTAAAGTGATCCGAAAGACATGACAACAAAATCAAAAACAGCAACAACAAAAAATAATATGCACTGGTGCTGCCTTAAGTATATATGATATGGTAGTTTTTCTAAATAGTCCACAGTTGTTGATGTAAATGTGCAAAGATATGAAGTGGTTACATCCCAAATCAAAGCTGATCATCTCCAGCGGTGCTGTTTGTAAACTTTTCGAGTTTGTACTGCATACAGACATAATCCAAATTTTGACTCTGAAGTTAACATTGTCCTGCATATACTAAGATTACTTGATAATGGTGGATGAGATGGCTCCGTCACACGACCTTGACTTAGTTCCTCGGTTCCATGATCTCTCAAAAAATGTGTAACTATGAGAATAGCTGACTCATTGAGTTTAGGATAATCAGCAGATCTCTATACCTGGCATAAAAAGTTGAATTCAACCTCGTTAAAATCCTCAATGGATGTCAATGACTCAATTTAATGTTCTGTAGAGGCAGACTTGACCATGTAGAAACTTCAGTGTGTTCATTTGACTTGAATTGTGCTTACAATTGACCAAAAACAGTTGGAGATGAGCCATTATGCAGGCGACAAATTTTTCTTTTTTTTTCGTACGAAATATTTTAAAGCAGAACAAGAAAAAAAAGAAAAAGAAAAAGAAAAAATAATTAAGATTGGATATAGTATATGCAGTTTGTCGCCTATTTCAATAGATTGAACCAGATTATTTTATTGATTGGAGTCCAATTTCAAACTAAATTGGTCGATGATGTACAATTGATAATCTCCCGTTTTCAAATTAACTAACTTTATAGCATTAGAATTGATTACAATGTACAATAAACGTTCTAAATAATAAATCAATTGTGTTTCAAATGTGTTATTAATGGCTGTGATAACAACGGTTGAACAAAAATTGGTTCTGATAAGGATCGTTAAGTGGCAGAAACAGGAAACCGTCCCCAGTAAAAACATCCGTAAACAGTAATAATTGAACAGAAACAAAAAAAAGAAAAAAACCCGCACGTGATTCCAAGGTCATTCCGATTTAACGGCATCACGGAGCTTTGTTGGCTTGATCTGTTTTTCCGTCATCAAACCATTTCAACCTGACCTCAATTAGAACCATGTAGGATCTATTCCCATTCCAATTCCTAATTCTGTTACTTGATATCATCAATTTGAATATCTCTTGCTTTCCATACTCTTCTTTATCCTTCGGTTGATGTATTCTATGGCTTCGTTTGCGCAGCCAATTCCAGCTTATCAATTGATAAGCTCCACTCTCTGACACATTTCTTTTTCTATAGATGCTCAGTCTGGAGATCCGCCGCACGCAAAAAGAAATGTTAAAAATTTTTTTTATTTGCACCCGCCGCCGGTCCTTTATTTTTGGCTTTTTCCTGCTGATTTTTTTTGAATCTTTTTTTTGTTCTTTTCCTTTCAAACATTGTATTAATAAGAACATTGGCTTACTAAAAGGACTTTTTAGTATATTCACTTTCCATTACTAGCTAACAATTGCTTATCAAGTCTAATCAATCATATATAAAATATATAAACAGACTTATCTGCATAATCGAAGTCGCACATAAGCAATAACAATCCAAATACTACCCATAAAGAAGAATTCAAACAACAGATAGAAAAAACTTATTTCCTCTGCTATTTATTAATTACCACTACTCGCTAATCCATTTTTATTATTTGAGACAACAGTCAATTAATCCAATTGGAACTTCAAAAACAATAATAGGACCTCCATATTTGTAATTATTGTCGTATATTTACAATTATACAAAAAACAAATTTGTATCAAAGATGTCATTATATCAACCAATTTCCAGAGCATCGTCTCAGAGGGATATACCGGGATGCATTACTCCTATAAACATGGAACAATTCCAAGAAAAAAATTTTGCATCCAACCAATTTGTTAATCTTAGAGACTCATCAGATATCAAACACAATGCAAACCCAAATTTGAAAATTAACATAAATACTGGAATAAAATCCCCAATGAATTCAAGCGCAAGATCAGACTCCCGTGGTTCTGATGGCAAATCAAGCATTCTTTCTCCACCACTTTCACCATATCAACGTCAAGGGGAATGTAATTCTGAAAATGACTGTGATAACGTCAATGACAACAATGTCCCGAAACTGGCTGATTTCGGTATTGAAAGCACACCACTCTTTATTGATCTGAAGCCATTTAAGATTGAAAATTTTAAAGAATATGAACTTAGAGTCAATCCATGGTCTGATTTCAAAAACTATAAGAGGAGACAATTTTCGTTCCTAGATCAATATTCTATAATTTCGAACAAAGAACAACAGAGATCATCTGCAATGAGACTTAGCGAAAGAAGAGCTGCTGCTGCTGCTGCTGAAAGGAATTCTAGCTTCACTCGCAGAAGAGGTCCAACTTCTTCAGATTCCGAATCTGATCTTGAGAGAGTCAGAACAAGAAGAATTGTTAAAGAGTCTTCAGTGAATCTTTCAGAAATTGATCAAAAGGACAACAAATCTGGTTTGAGTCCAAAGAAAAGAAAGATCAGCAAACCAAGAAAGGAATCGTCTTATTCCGGGTCTCCACTTGCCATTCAGCAAGCTGCCTTAATAGATGAGAATATTCCCGATTATTCACCAAACTCTAGCACTCTTCCAAAGGGTAGCAATAGATGCCTTAAAGTTGAATGGAAGGGTCAACCAATGGATTTAAGATTTGATCCTAATGTTGATAAATTACACCCAGCAGAAGTCTTATTGGCATCCATTTTAAGATTACCTTGTAATGTTTATTTGGATTCCAAAAGAAGACTTTTCTTTGAAAAGGTGAACAGGTTGAAGAATGGCCAACAATTCAGAAGAACAGATGCACAAAAGGCTTGCCGTATTGATGTTAATAAGGCCAGTAGATTGTTTGCTGCATTTGAAAAAGTTGGATGGCTTGAAGATGAACTTTTCGTTAAGTTCTTATAAAATTAAAGAGAAAAGTTCAATTCAAAATAGGTTATATTTATTTATTTTATTTATTTCTTTAGTTGGTACAAATTAGAGGAAATATAGGGAACAATATGGGGAAAGAAAAAAAAACAGGAAAGATCATGAAAAAGAGAATTACAAGAAGATTATTTAAGGTAGGATCAAAGGAAATTTATTTAAAGGAATAGGGAAAGGAAAAGGAAGGCATATTTTCAATCGTGTTATTATATATTAATTAATGTTATTTACCGTGAAAGAAGGTAAAAAAGTCCTGCTGTAGCATAGTTATAAATATTTGTAAAAACATTTGCTGAAATGAATTTCTGCAATGGAAAGAGTTAATGGTGTTCGATTCACACATTGAGGTGACGTATCATAAATGTAAGAACAGCTGTACCATCTCGCTTATTATTTTCATGCTGGAGATAAGTGCAGTGAAGATGCGCTGGAACTTCTTTTGAACTCCATTTGGGTCCAAGTATTTACGCCGCATATTGCAATGACCTACTGCATAAGAACTAAGACGAAGGTATATATTGTAAAGTAGATTTAAATTTTAGTGTTAACAGAGTTCCTAATGCAAAAATGAACTTATACGAGAATAGCCAAGTTATATTCATTACTAGCATACTCTTTTGAAACATACGTTTTCGGAGTATGCACATTTGTTTGAACTTTGAATGGGGCTTGCAATGGAAGAAGAAGAGGAAGAAGACTCACAATACAGTAATTAGTTCAGCAAGAAAACATACATCAACTAACGGATATATCAAATTGATCAGAAGGAGTTTCGAGAATCACTTGTAGTTAGAGTTAAAGTGTCGGATTAGTGCGAGAAAGAGATATTTAGAACCTCACCTCAGTTCATTGAGTTCAAAAATGAAGATTCTCAAAAGTGGCGCGCGCATGTCGAGCAGTGGACCAACAATTTGTGCCCAACGAAAAGAAGACAATGAGAACAATTTATACCACACAGTTTTTAAAAATTATCATATTGGAGTGGCAAGCAGTGAAGCTAAGTAGCGAACACGAAAAGTTAATTGAAAATTAATATAGAAGAAAGCAACCGGTCGAAAGCAAGTAGATTAAACTAGAGTAGTAGTAATAAAGGCTAGGGTATGAGTGAGAAAGTAAT
The DNA here is from genome assembly GCA_030566905.1 of Chernovozyma aurita. Lineage (NCBI taxonomy): Eukaryota > Fungi > Ascomycota > Pichiomycetes > Serinales > Debaryomycetaceae > Chernovozyma > Chernovozyma aurita. Next base: position 58,690 of record JAKUBO010000007.1, read on the forward strand.
GAGTTTTTGATTGTTCTTAGACACTAGACCGACAATCACCGGAATTGGCAAAAAGACGCTTCAGACTGAAGTTCGTCTCTTCAGATAGGTGCACATGCTACAGCCATTGATGATACTAAGACAAATTAATTTTCAAACTAGCACCTCAAATGGGTAAAAGACTTATTAGTAATTCTAGAAATGTTCAATAAGTTATGAGCCGTCATAAATAATCGTATTCCTATTGCAAACAATTCCCAATTTTATAACAATTGTACGAGTTGAGAACCTTCCAATTCCATTAACGCATCATATGATGGCCTGCGAGCAATCCTCATTTCGGTGTTAATTGAGACGCAAGTTCAAGATGACAAATGAGGAACCCTGCAAAAACCAAATGTTTGAACTCTGATTAAACCAACGTTCCACACATCTGATAATTTCAGTACGCTGAAAAAAAAGACCATAATTTGATTGTTCTATACCTATCATAAAGAAAAAGAAATAAAAGTTTTTTGATTCCCCATTAGACTCACTCGGGCATCACCGAATTTTGTTGGTCTTCCACCGTTCTCCCTCACTGCAACTGGATGTCATCAGTCCACCGTAATCCAAGAAAAATGTCACTCACTATAATTTACGCCTGGGGTAATATTCAATTGCGGGGCAAACATCAATCCCAGAATTTTGCGAGATTTTATCACCAGTTCAAGGGGATTGAACGGAACAAATTCAAAATTTCGCCTTGAAATTTGTGCTGGCTACTCCTGCACAGGACCAAACCAGCCAACTTTGGTGAGTTTTTCTATTAAAGTGTTGTTACACAAAACCCAAAGAAATAAAGAGGAGGCTTAATCCTACCACTCTATATTCAAATTGAAATATTCCAACTTTATATCAATCAAAATTTATTTTGAATTTTAATTCATACCCTCCGGAACTTCATCTAGAGCTAAGAATACCTACATTACAACAGGATCAGTCTGTTTGTGGTTCTATACCTTCTCTTACCGGTCATTTATTCCTGTTATTTTTAGGGTCGTTCTTGAAGACCTACAAGAGATAAAAAAACCTTTCTGCTTCCTTCCTACAAGACAACTCAAAAAAAGGTATCGGATTATTTCAAAACTATATTGAGGAACAATTGTCTTCCAAATACTGGACTTGCAGTTTGAATAAGTCCATTTTCCTCTATTTTTCAATTATTCCAAGACTATTTTGATTCCTATTATCTGACATTTTTGTTTCTTCTCCAAGAAAACATCCATAGTAGTACGCCTGATTTATACCATCACAGTTGATCACAGCTACCTTATATGATATATTAGCCCACTATAGATTTTTCAAAGAAATATCATCCTTTTATTAATTATTATTGCCAACTTATAATTTTTTCTTTTTTGTTTTTGCTACTATGAATAACTTACCAAGTATTTCACCTCATTATCCGTCGTCTTCACCATCTCAAAATGCTGCTGCTCGACATTATACGAATCTGTTGGATTACTCCAAATTCCAAAACAAAAATCAAGTGAGTCAGTTAGGAATGCTACCGTTTGGAATGGTTTCCCAAGGCACAATACAGATGTCTGCTCCTATGGTAAATCCTACAATCCAGCAAGTACATGTACAAGCACCAATGTTTTCACAGTCACAGGCACAAGCACAGGCACAGGTACAAGCACAAGTACAAGCACAGGTACAAGCACAGGCACAAGCACAGGCACAAGCACAGGCACAAGCACAGGCACAAGCACAGGCACAAGCACAGGCACAAGCACAGGCACAGGTACAAGCACAAGTACAAGCACAAGTACAAGCACAAGCACAAGCACAAGCACAAGCACAAGCACAAGCACAAGCACAAGCACAAGCACAAGCACAAGCACAAGCACAAGCACAAGCACAAGCACAAGCACAGGCACAAGCACAGGCACAGGCACAAGTACAACAACAACAAGCACAACAAGATTTTCAGCAGGATTCTCTGAATATACACCAAATTCAGAATTATGTCCAAAACCAAAATCAGAACCAAAACCAGGGCTGCAGTCCGAACCAAGAGAGACTTCAACAACAACTTGCCGCTCAAATAAACGGATTTCATATCCAGTCTCCAATTTCTGACTCAGCGCCGGTATTTCCAGTATTCCAGTCATCGTTGCCGTTAATACCTGGAGAACAGTTTCAACAGACTGTATCACCTCTACATTTCCTGTCTTCTCCGACTTCGGTAGGGTCAAGTTTTACTCATACGAGGCAAACTTCTCTAGACAGAAACCCTGAGGATTTGTTATCATTTGTTAACCAAAGTACAATTCTAAATCAAAAACGTAGAAGTTCAAATTACAGAGAGGAACTTTTACAATTAGATATTACCATAGATGATATTTTAAAAGAAGATCCATTCGAGGGACTCGATGGATCATTGGAAATCTCAACTCATAACTATACTCACAGTATGGACGAAGAGGACATCCTTTCAAATTTTGTTGACGTTGATAACGAGAATAGTCAAACCCAAAAGTCAAGTTCTAGTACTACAGAACCCGATTCTACAGATGCTACAAATCTATATGGTACCTCTACCATTGGCCTAGGACTTAACCTCTTTCCAGGGTTTCCTCAACAGGATCCTGGTCAGTATATCAATCAGAATCCGAGTCAAATGCAAATGCAAATGCTGATGCAGAATCAAAAGCAACAACCAAATCAAAATCAAAATCAAAACCAAAATCAACATCCTCGAAATCCTGTTCAATTTTTTCAAGGACCGTCAATTTCTTCTACAACTTCTATTTCACCCAATCATTCATCGTCTCCTACTGTGGTAACATCAGTGAGCACTAATAGATCATCGTCTTCTCAACAGCATCCCACAACTCCAATTACATCATCAAATTTTCCACCGCAGCTTTCATTTGCCAAGGCGGTGAATGATTCACGTTCTCCCAGGAGAATATCCACTTCTCCAACAAAATCCCATTCTGTTGCCAAGAGACAACTTCGGAAATCAAGTTCTTTTACTAATGGAATGAGTGTTAGTCACAGTCCCGCAGGCCCAGGATCACTGGCTCCATTCCAAGTTCATATTTCGCACTCAGCTACTATAAGCCAACAACCACTGTTTTCTTTAAGTGACTGTTCCAATTCTTTTTCGTTGAATTCATCAGAGAATTATTCATTCGTATTAGAGAGAGGCCCTCCTTCTCCCTCTATAAGTACAAAATTACATAGAAAATCATTTCCAAAAACTCTACAAAAGAATATTGAAAAACCTCCATTGAGGAAATCGCAATCTTCTTATTTGCTGCTGGACCTCGAGTCTACTTCAGTGAAAGTGTTGAAAGAAATGAATGATGGAGTTGTGGTTTTTCAGGTTCCATTGAATAATTTAGGGAGAAAATGATCCCTACCCTAACTCAATTTCAGTTTCCGGTCGGTTAGCTTGAGAATTGAATTCTTGAAACTTCTCCATCGTTTATTTAAATTTTGATAGACTTTGTATGTGTACTATTATTTTCTTCCTATACAAGACCCAAATAGGACCGATATTACCAATAGCACATTCACCCTATAAAACAAAAGAAAATAAAAAGAAATGTAGAAGTAGTTTACTAATCGGGAGAGATCTAGAGATAGACTTGAAGCGGCTGAGATGAGTTGAGAAGACCCTTGTTAAGAGTATGGAGCCTTTGGTAGGCATATCTTAACAGATGTAGAGTTCGAGCTGTAGAATTATCCATAGAGATATAGAACTGTAGAGATCTCTATTTGATGAGCTTAATCCTCAGCACTTCACTTCTCTTTCAGCCTTAAGTTGGCTTTCTATGGTCCTATGTATGACATATGTTTTGCAGTGAAACCTTCAATTTCCACCCTTAAAAACTCTGCAAACACAAAACCATTCAGCCATTACATAACTTGCACCACTGTATTAATCCTTTTTATTATCTTATATTTATATAGTATATACCATTTATCTAATAGTATATATGCAATCACACCAGAGGAGAAGACATAACATCAGTCATCAATCTATAGGCATACTTCGTCTAATTTACAAATCTTTAGCTCTAGGAGTGTATTCTTCACCGTGTAAGACTTTAGCTTGTCTGAATTTTCTATGGTAGTTTATTTGACCTTCAGTTCCATAAGCATAATAAGTTAAACCTGCTGGAATAATTGCCATGGTGAGAACTGTGAACGCAACCGATCTTGGGGTGAAACGGAAATAGGTTCCCAATTTTTCCTTGAGAACATTGAATTTCTGTAAAGCAGGATCTGGTTTTAATGTGTGTGCCATTTTTCCTTGTGGTTTATCCTGATAAAAGGGATTGTTTACTCCTTGTCTGAGCTCTGTATTAAGTTTGTTATACTTTGTCAATATGAGTTTGTTGAGATTTCATTGGCCCGCACAAAGTGCATATACCAAAGATCTATATGCAGGAAGAAAACACCCAGGGCCATTAGCCATCGCTCACCTCTCGGTAAGTGAGACAGAGAGAGTTTTGGACAAGGTGAGCAACTGTAGTCAAAATACAAACCAGTTTGGATACTGAAGAAATTCCCACAGGGGTCTCCACGAAGTGGCCCTAGCGGAGCGATCGACGACGTTTCGCTGGCCACTACCTGCGAAGGGCCATTGCGTGGTGCTTGGCTCGCTGCACTCCAGTCGGTGCAGGACGAGAGAGAGAGATGGTAGAGTTACCCTATATTGGTGGCTGATGGTGTTCGGATTTCCATTATTCAATGACTTCCATGTCCACTTCTTCTATTTCGTTGGATTGTCCTTCGAGGTTCGTTTCTTTTGGTTGTTCGCTTCTGTTTGAGTCTTCAACCTCACGAGAGCCTAGGTTTTGTAATGCGGTATTGATATGTTTCGCAGTCTCTAAGTCATTTTCATTACTGGATACACCCTCTATCACTTCTTGATCGTCTTCTTTATCCTGGGGCTCTAAAACCCCCATAGTTTCTAATAATTTCATGCTTTTTCTCTTCATGTAGATATCTCGAGCACTAGGCTGGAATTTTATATCTTTCAAACCCCCGTCTGTACTAGAAGTATTCAATTTTATCTGAATTTTATTAACACTTTCAATCAACTCATCTGCTTGAGATAAAAGAAAGTAAAGATTCTCGTCAACGGGGGATATTGCCTTCAATGCTTCGATTGATTCTGGTGTTTGAGGATTTTTCAAAAATTTGAAAACCTGCTGGTATTCCCTTAATATCAATAACAATTTTTGTGCTTTAGTAACCTGAAGTTTCAAGATCTTTCTCACCTGAAGCTCAACTTCAATGTCCTCAAGTATGCCCTTAATTGAATTATCAAGTTGAGTATTGTCATTTTCCAGAGTATTCTGATTAAATAGTATTCCGGTATGATGTTTCAATCTTATCCAACCTCCTTCAATTAGCTCAGAAGGTATAATAAATAAATTTCTCAAAGCATATAATTCAAATTTATCAAAGTTCTTTGAAACCTCATTTTCCAATAATGTTTCCAACTTGGCAGTACCAACTTGAATTTCGTCATCGGGAATCTTAGGTTCTGATTTGGTATCATCTGGATTTTCCATCAACACATCATCATCCTCATATTGACGCAAATTTTTGATCTGTTCTCGCCTCTTTTCTTGTCTGTCAGTAAGATAAGTTTCAATTGCTTGGGTACATTTATACATTATGTCATTTACAGCATTGATTACATCATCCACCAAAGATATTGGCGGGAAGCCAAAATGTTCAGTCAAAATCGCAGTAGCAGTGTAATCGAGAGTAGACATGTCCAAGTTGTGATTGTTGATTTGTTGCGAAGAGACAATTTCAAGCTTGGATAGCTTAATTGAGGTGAATGGATTGAATAGGTGAATTGATATTATTGAATAAGGAACAGTATTCTAATTGTACTTCAAATTGTCGCATTCAAGTCTTGCAAATGACTTGAGACGAGTCAACTGTGTGGATGTTTCAACCAAGTAACTATTTGGTCTGTACCACAACAATCGCGTATCACACCTGTAGTCTATGTAGTGGGTTTAACTGTGTTTAGAAATCAAGACGGTAAATGTTTATGTTTTTGTTTACGGAATGTATGCAGGAAAGTTGGACTATGTGAATTTGCAGTCTTGAAAGATAAACCTCAGCAGCGGCGCACTCCCGAGCTATTTTGGAAGTGAGGGAGTAAGAGTCTTGTGGGGCGAGCGCGGCATGCACCGGCATTTCCGTCGGCGGTGGCGGTGAGAGGTTAGAACTTTTAGAGGCACTTATGGGAAAACAAAAAATTATCCTCAGTAGATATTCCGTCTGAGCCTAGTGCGGGAATCAATCAATGTATTAGAGTGAGCCTGGATATCATTCGATAAGATGGAATTGACGGAGTAAATGACTAAGTTCGTAAGAGAAAAAAAGAACAGCGAAAAGGCGAAACTTGTTAGCATGATGAGACTACTTGAAGATTAGATGAAGTGTGTTTTTGCAATATTTGGCATCCAAGTTGAAAGAGATTGAGATTTGAACTTAAGATTGAACTTGAGATTTGAAATTGAAACTTGAACTTGAGTCTCAATTAAGTCTAAACAGAGTCTAAACTTGAGTCTCATTTCTATACTCAAGTATGAATTTCACTGATCAATTTGGCGCGTGCTTCTCAGAGACACACGCTAGTCGTAGCATTACTAAATCCCAAAGTTGTACTGTAGTAATTAGCGACCAGGACGCTTCCTTCCCTCTCTTGAACAGTTGTTCCGTCTTTCGAATAAGGGCCGTGGTTCACTCCAGACTTGTTTTTTTCAGAGATTTTCCAGAGACGCTTATAGAACTAAATCTCTTCCATACCTTATATTGAATCCAAATTGTAGTTTCATTAAACCATAGGATGGCTTTGTTGTAATACCTCTGCTACACTGTTGTATATAGTTCAGAACTTCTATATTTGCAGCTTATTACTAAAAACTTTAGGCAATTAGCCACATCTCTAATTCAACTTTAACCCAACTCTAACCCAACTCTACCTACTTCTACGCAACATCCCACAACACGTCTTCAACACATCTCCAACACTTCCGCAACGCTCCCGCGACAATCCTGCAACACCCCACCAAACACTATCTGGTCTTATCCGCGTAAGCCTCGCAAATCTCACCCAAATGTTCCCATAATATTCCTTAGCACTCTTCCTCTCACTTGTGCTAAGCTATCATTCGCGTTCAATTGCATGCACTTTTCATTTTTCATTCAATTCGGAGAGATTTTTCTGAATCCTACCTCTGGTTTCTCTTGACTCCAAAGAATAATTTTCTTTTAAGTTAATTAATATTTATAGAAAACTTGTCCAAGAGTCAACTGTGTCTGTATAAGTTGATCTTAATATAGATGCAAGCATAGATACCTTGGAAAGAATACATTTTCGGCTCGGTTTGTTAGATAAACAAATACTGACTGTTGTTTATCTTAATACTATTTGTAAAGAGAAAACACACCTTCTTAACCATATTTTTAACACAAAAAACCGCCCAATTAACCTTACCAAACTTTGGAGACTCTCAGTATATTTCTGACAATCATCAATCGCCGGTCCTAATCTGATTCAACAACGATAATCGGTTTTGTTAACGAAGGTGATCGGGTTCCTCCCTTTGTCTATATCAGAGGCATTAAATCCACCCCCTCATACAAACCGCACACTTCAATTTTGTTTTATTTTTACTTGTCAATTCACTTATAAAGTCATACATACATTTGGCATCTAATATCCAGTTCAACATATTATCCATTAATCATTACCATTAACCATTAACTACTAACCACTATCCATTAACAATTTTCCACTATCCATCATATATTATCAACGCGCAGCCATGAATTCTCTTGATGCTAAAATCACTCAATACCTATACGCAATAACAAAGCTCCAGTCGTTCATTCTATCATTACGAAGACTTTCTGCTCGAGAAAACCAAAGAGACTTACCCTTGGTGCAATATATAGTTCTACTCTCTGGGAACGTGTTTTCAATCAACGACTCGCTCTTTAATCCAAGACTAGATATCTTGTCAAATTTCAAGCTATTCAAAAACACAACCTTCACGATATCTTCAGTGGTGACCCATATACCTTACGACACCCAGGATTTGATGATAACATCATTATCAGAATTGCCAGACGTCGATAGAGCCAACAAATGCATTAAGCTCTTAGAATCTTTATGTTTCAATTGCTTGCAAGCCTATCAAAAGAGACTTCAACTGGCAAAACTTGATAGATCGAGCCTAGTACCCAATTCAACTACACCCACAACTGGTGCAACTGCAAATAATTCAACTTCTCCTACTACAGGCACAGGGGACCCAAATTTTTATGTGAAACTTGAAGAAATCATCAAGACTGAGATATTTGATCTAGAAAATGATTTAGACATTCAATTGACAAATGAAAAAGTCTTGTTGAACTTACCTCTGAATTCACTGCTACTCAACAATCCTGATTTTGTGGAAGCAACTTTAATTGATATGGATATCAAAATGCTTTTCAATTTGTCTTCGAGTTTAACTCAAACTTTAGATAAATTGAAAACTCAAATTGCTAAATATCAAGCGTTAAAGAAACAATCGACTTCTATTCAGGAAAAAATAGTGAAAGAATTTCCGAATTATCAATATGAATTGCATAAAATTGTTGCATTGGCTATAAGAATTAACGAAATTTACATAATATTTAGAAAAATCGGCAGAAAGATTTATTTTTCAAATTACGAACATCTTTATGATGCCAAGTTACATTTCCAAGCCAAGAATCCAAATTATTTGAAATTGCATTTACTCAAGGACGTGGATGACATGTTCAATACTGTTAGGAAAAACGGTACTTTGATAGCAACTTTGACAAGATTTTTCAGGCAAACTTCTTACTATGAAGTTAATACTAAGAACATATTGGATTTTGCAAATTTCATAAACCAAGGTTACGTGATGATCAATGGTCTTGTCAATAAATTTGAAGAGTTTGGTTTCAATTGGTTAACGGCCGAGTTAAGGTTTCGTAAAGTGTACGGTTTACCGAAAAAGATATTGTCTGAGGTGTATGGACAAGTAGTCAGGGCCACCGAATTGCAAAATGGAGTTAATGTCATTAAAAGCAAAAATGAAGGAATTACCTCTGTAAAAGTGGATGACAATTTCTCGAACAAGGAGAAGCTATTAATACAAGAACAAGAAGAAAAAGATAGAAATGATGAATTATCACGACAATTAAATGGTTTATCAATTACTGCTACAACAAATACTACTACTACTGTTAGTAATAGTAACACTACTGGGAACTCAAATTCAAATTCAAGCTCTCGTAACTCATCCATTTCAAGTCTTTCAAGCACCAGTAGTAGCAAAATTATCACCCCTTCAAAACCGGTCAATAGAAGAGTTGCTAATCGAAATTCTATGATATCACCCAATAGTCTGACCTATAATGGCTTGCCTCCTACCAGAAGGGATTCATTGGTTATGTCTCCTACAAGACCCCAGTCGACCCTATACTTAAATTCCAATTTGTCGTTATCAAATATTCAAACTGAATCTCCTCAATCATCAAAAATTGGAAATGGGGTAAACGGAGTCACTGGTCGTCGTAGATCCAATTCTCAACCTATTAAATTACTGGAAGTTATTCCAAGTTCAACATTTTTTTCACCTTCAGCAGCAGCATCTGGTGCAGCGTCTGCTCTTTCAAGAAGTAGTAGCTTGCGATCGCCAGTTGGCTCAATAAAGAGGGCAAATTCGGTCTCAGCGAGATCTCCTCCAGTTATAAAACCACCATTGATAGTGGTAAAGGAAGAAGCACCATCACCATTATCTGCAAATCAAAGATTACAACAACACTTGAAGCAGGCTGCTAAGCAAGGATCATTAGTGACCCAACAGCGAGAGCCGTTCACTTCAGTAGTGTTTGATCCAAGTAGTCCTTCATCGGTGAACATAAGATCTCAAATTAGACCGCAGCCATCAATCCAAGCGCAAGCACTGGCTATTGCGCAAGCACAAGCACTAGCACAGTCTCTGCAAATTACCCAGCCAGTACCACAATCACAGCAAACGTCGGTTAATTCACTAGCGACACAATCTGCTACTATTTCAGCAGCACAGAATTCGGCGTCTCCAATATCTACTTCACCTGATAAATCTTCACCACCTAAACGTGACATAGTTAATTTACAGCAGAAGCCACTTCAAACAAGAGATCAGGTGACCAGAATGAACACCAGAAGAAATAGTGTCAATCAGCAAATATCTCCTACTGCAGCATTTACCTCATCAGCGTCATCGTTGTCAACGTCTTCAGAATCGATAAGTTTGTCTACAGTTACTGCCACCGATTCAATCACGAAGAAAGTGAGATTTACCGGAGTTCCTCAATATACCGAAGAAGAAGATGCTCCTACTTCTTATTCCAGCAAGATTCTTAAAAACTTTGCCGTGTTCAAGAGCCCCATGTATGCCAATAAGCCAGCAGCAGTTAAGAAAAGAGATCAGCTTCTCAAAAAGGAGGAAAGCATATCGTTTAAGACCCAATTGCATCAGAACGATCATAATGGGATAGGAACTGAAAACGGGGGGTTTATAATGCAACCATCAAATGCAAACCCAGTCACCCCAAGTGGTCTTTCCAAACTTAAAAATAAATTGATTTAGTATAGAGAGTCAATGAAGGTTGAGTCAATAAAAGAGAGTTAATGAAAGAGATTCAATAAAACATGGCTCAATAAAAGATGGTTTAGGTGGGAGATGTTTTACTGGAGGAAGAATAGCAGGAGCCTATTAGTAGTTGGCTCAGTAGAAGCAATAAATGAATAGTGAGGGCTGCTTGCAGTCCATTCAATGATAAAATTAATTGCTCACAATATAAATCATAGTAGGAAACTAGTAGAATGATAGCTTAGACTATAATTGACGACATATAGACGGTAATCATAGACAGATCCGATGCAGTTCTGATACAGACCTGATAGAAAGTACTGGTAGACAGTGATTATATACAGTACTGACATACAGTACTCCTAGTAGTACTCCTAGACGTCATAGCCTATATTCATATACGTCATAGCCATAGCCATAGCCATAGCCATAGCTATAGCCAATTGTCGTAGCCATGTTCATAGACATCATCGACATCAAGTTCTATATTGCATCACGTGACACAACAGATCCGTAGGCCTGCTATTCTTTGAATTTTTTTTGATTCTCATCTCATCTGCGATGGAACGAACTTGCACACTAACTCAACGCATTTGCTTCTTGTTCTGATTGTGATCAGATATCTAGAACTCGATCATCTTCTTAGTCGGGTAGTCACAACTTGTGTGTATTTGTATCTATTGTCCATACCTATAATCTATACACCACCGCCACCACCACCCTCTATATTGATTCTATCTAAGATGTCAGGACCAGATAGATTCGTTGACAACGCCAACTCTAAGAAGAGAGAAAATGGAACTCAAGAGTCCAGCAGCAAAAGAAGAAAACCTCTTACCCAATTAAAGAGTACCAATCCAATAGATGACCAAGGCGCATCACAATGCTTTCAAAAATACACCACCTCCCTTTATGTATCATTAGCTCCATGCCATGTAAATAATCCAATCAATGGGATAAAATTGCAACATTTAGACCCGTTGATAATGACATATTTCCCAAAGACTGGTGGAGTAGTGCTAGCATATTCCAATATCCAACTTTCAAGGGATAATGTTTCCAATGATTCAAATAATAACCCAATTTCCATTGGTAGAATCTCTGAATCTTCTCCGTTCATCTTTTTATGGATTACTGTCGATCTTTTAATATGGAAACCTCAAGTTGGAGATACCGTTGAAGGCTACTGTTACATGCAAACAGCTTCTCATATTGGGTTATTAATTCATGATACATTCAATGGTTCAATAAAGAAATATAATATCCCTCAAGGTTGGCAGTTCATACCCAACCAAGAAGACGAATGCGTTGAATCTGAAATACTTGAAGAATCGGCAACTAACATTGATGCCAGTATCGTTGATAGTGGTGATAATATTAACAATACTGAAGCAGGAGCTATTGTTTCAAATGGAAGTAAAAACAATAACAAATTCAAATCTTTTGGTTACTGGGTCGATGAGAATGAACAGAAGGTCGAAGGTAAATTAAAATTCACAATCAAATCAATTCATTCTACTGGTAGAGTTGTGTCAGTAGAGGGAACTTTGCTACAACCAGGATCTGAAAGAGACGCACAACCAGTATCGAGAGAACGTCGTTCATCCGAACAACCAACAGTTGGAACAATTGGAAGCTCAAGTTCAAGTAAACATAGGAGATTTGATGAAGATGAGCCAGAAGAACAGGAAATCAATTCTTTGCCAGTGTATGAAAAATTAGAAGAAGAAGAAGAACTTCAAAATGAAGATGGAGCGGTAGTGAACAAATCAGACTCCGATGATGAAGAAGAATCAGATTAAATTAAAGATAGTTTTAGATCAAGGTTAGGTGAATGTTAGTCATAGATACAAAAGTCATATAGAAATAATGCAGAATAGCACCAAAGAATTTCAGAAGTAGTAGCGAGTGAGCCTCTTGTAATATCTTATGGGGTGGAAGTTCAGACTGGAGCGTTTTACAGACCAGACTGGAGGTTTGCACAGATTTCCGTTGACTCTTTTCCCGTGCTTCTATTCCTTGTTGTTGGGTTCAAATTTGAACCAACTACAGTCTATCACATCCACCACTACACCAACCACTACACCAACCACTACACCAACCACAATAAAGTAGCTATGCTCTACCACCATAAATATGCATATGTACAGTCTATAATATAAAGTCGTGATATATCCTCAACGACCGATTCATGGATCAGCTTCTATCAGTTCGAAGTTCATTTCAACGGCTTATCATCATTAATCATTCTCCAAATAACATCTTTCTCCTTCGGAGTAGGTCGGTCATATTTAATTATCCTTTTACCATACATCCACCGGTTTAACGTCTTCTTACTCACCAATATTCTTCTCAAATATGAATGGTTCTTCTTGTATTGGAAATTCAACATCGAAGGTTTCGGTGGACTCAGCCCGACTCCACCCATCATGGTAAGTTTCTGGACTTTGACAAGTTTTTTGAACATCAAAGAAGTTATGATCAAACCTTGGATCACCGAGAGTATTATCACTGCTCCAAACCCCAAGTTAGAATCTTCAATATAATTCTTCAAGTTCATTCCATAAAATGCTGGAATCAAAGTAGCCACCGTGAATCCCAATGTATACACAGTAACTTTCAATTCAAACAACATTAATGAGTTTCTATTGGCATCCAAGATGATATTGACAATTTCTTCGGTTGCTCTAATATCGTTAATCAAAGAACCTGATTGTTGAACAAATTCATCACAATGATTGTAATATGCCTCTAAAAGCATCTCAAGATCAGCATAATCCAGCGGATTTTCAGCTTTGGGGTTATATTCTTTTGGTTCCGATAAATACATTTCTGCTAAAGTTTCATCACTATCCAAGACTTCATCAAGAACGTCTCTTATCAATATTGCCTTTTGATGGAAACTGGCTAAAGATTTCAGTTTTATGAGCAACTCTCTTAATTTATTTCTATCAATTTGATCTTCCAATTCATCAAGAATCGATCCACATTGATTCACATGACTCTTCAATTCGGCATCAAGGTAACTCATTACCGATATTAATATCGTTTCCAAAGCTCTGAATTCATAACTTAATTGGTTGGGCGTGGTTGCACTTCCAGGAGTTTTCAATTTCATCTCAAGATCGTACATGAATAATCCCAATTTTTTAGCAATGCTTGGAGTCGAAGTGTCAAATATCATCACCTTATCCTTCTTGATAATTGCCTTAATGTGCAATAAGTTTATAAGTATACTGTTAGGAGGTCTGACCATAATCAGTGGCACAACATCAATTGACGAGGTGTCGATTTTTCTTAAATCTCTTGGGAAAAGATTGTTTTCTTTCAAAAATTGCATTTTGGGATATATTTTGGAAACATCCACAACATTCCCATGTCGATCGAAAGTTGTACAAGAAACAAATGAATCATTGGGGGTAATTGGTTGAAGCAGTCGATATACTGAATTCTCAATAGTCTTCTGGTTAGGGTCTTGATACCTCAAGAAGTCATGGAAATATTCTTCTTGCTGTTGAAACGTTTCATTGTCGGTGAATTCATTGGAGCCCTCAGAGTCTATGTTCAAGGATTTTATGGATTTTAATGATTGCAATACCTCTTTGTTGCGGTTGGATGTCGATTTATACTTAACTTGATAAATATTAATTATTGAAGGTGTTATGGAAGGTACCTTAGTGGAGGTCATGGAATAAGTATGCGATATTGATAAGAATGAAGATAATTTGGTGTTTAGATTGGTCTTGTTTAATAACCAGTTCCCTCGATGGATCACCGTCTGTTGGTATAACAATCTTCTCATAATCCCCGTTACTAGAAGCTACCACCAGCTTGCTGCAGTATCTCTATATGTTAACAAAGATACCAAAAAACAAAAACAAAAAAAACAAATCCCCTCGTGGGTCTATGTAAAGAAGTACTGGTCTCAGAGGTACTCTCTTGAATATAAATGTCTATGTCCGAAAAAGAAAACAAGTTTATGAAAGAAAAGAAAAGAAAAGAACTTTGGAGCTTCGATTGACATATCAACTGTTAGTAGCGACAGGCATCGATTTTTTTGTTCTTACAATTTTGCAGTTTGGGGAAGGCGCCGATTTAGAGCTTGCTTGGTGGTGCCTATAAAATAGTGCGGGGATATGCGCAAATTACTGTGAGGATTTAGTTTTGGAACTAAAGTTAGCGATGATTTAGCAATAATTTAGCGACGATTTAGAGATTATTTAGCCACACAGCTAGAGAACAGATGGTCTTACATGTTTGATGAAGAGTTTACTTTGGCGTGTCGAGTAGTAAAATTTTGCTTTCTAAGTCCAACAGAGGAACAAGCTGATGGATTATAAAGGAACACCGTTCTTGTACAATGTGGAAAACAAAAGACGATGGTCCACTGCAAAAGTTAAGAGCTACATCTGAAACTAGCCTAATTAACAGAGATACCCTCGCCAATGCAAATTTAGTGCGGAGTATCGCTAGGCGGATTTATTCTTCTTTAATATTATATCTTTACTATGTGTCACTTTAATATGTCATCTTTACTATATATATCTTTACTATATATATCTTTAATATGTACATCTTTAATATGTATCGTTTTTATACATATCTTTAATAAGTATATCATTTATAAGTATATTGTTTATATATACCCATTCTCGCTCTACTGAAACGGTTTCCAAGTATCTTATTTTGCACCAATGTCAAATTCATCTCTTCAAAGATGCACTCGATTTGACCCATTTAATGACTCCTTTCAACCAACTAAGTAGCATATCCGTACATCACCATACTTCTCTTTCGAAATTTCTCTATAGGACATTTTATTAACGTTTATAAACATATAAACCCAGCCAATTGGACTAATTGGCTAGTTGAAAAGAAAAATTAGAAGTAAAACTTAGTAACAGCATATGTATCATACCTTAATGACAAGAACCAACTCATCCATGTCTTTTAATTTCGAAATTTTCTAATCAAAGAATTTTCTAGTAGGAGAAATTCCAAATAATTCTAATCTAAGACCTGGTAATGCTTCTTCGGATAATAATTTCAATCTTTCTTCTAAAGTATTATTGACTTCAATTTTTCCAGTTCCGTTAATAACAATTACTCCTCCGGCAATATCTTTATTCAAGAAATTTATTTCATCAACAGTAACTTCAACTGGATATTTAGTTTTCAATTCAAATTCTTTAGCTGCGTCAATGGCTGCTTCTTTAGCAATTGCAACATCAGTTTCTCTCACTTTGATAACAACTTTTTCCTCTAATAATGCCAATAAACCTTCTTCAATTAAACCGGTTAAAATTGGTTTATATTGTCCCTTTTTACTGGAAATTTTCTTTAACTCGTGTTCTGCAGATTCAAAAATATCGTTTAAAACTTCTTCTTTGGTTCCTAAGATTCTTAATCTAGTTTTATTTCCAATAGTAGATTTAGTGATTTGTTGAGCTAATGAAGCTTTCTTGAGTTTTTGTTCATAAATTGAATCGATGGCTGCAGTTTCTGATCTCACAATTGATGCCTTTTCAATTTCATACTCTTCATCGGCCTTCAATTTAATTTCTTTGGCCTTTTCCTGCGCTTCTTTTTCAATGAAAGCCTTCATCTTGCGGAGTTCCGCAGAAACCTAGAAAAGATTGTTAGTAATTTTCTTTTAAAAAAGTAGTTAATCACATTTTCAAGCTCTTTACATCAAAAGGGAACAAGCCAACATTGAAAAATGGTGAAGAAATATGAAACTATACCACCGCAAACATTTGCGTTTTGCTTTGGAACAATGCTTGACAGATGCTAATCTTCAGAACACAAAGAAAACAACAAAAATGATGGCACTAACACAAAAGAATCATTGGAATCGTAAAACACCAAAAAATGCATTAATATACACATAAGGTTGTATATATCACTTGACTTGAAGCAATTGATGAGTGAATCTTTCCTTCGTCAATTCAGTCCCAACTTGTGTCTCCAATTTCGGCACCAAACTTTCAGAGTTTCTTGAGTTGGTAATGTCTTGATCAGCAAGATATACATACTTGGTCATCGGTCAAAGACATTTTTACTTGGTTTCTTTATCTTCAATTGATGGATATTTTGGAGTAACTTGAGTCTTTGAACCGGCTACAAGCTTATCGATTAAGGAGGTGAACGTCTTGGCACGGTACACGACCCGTAATTTGGCTTTGGCCGTATAGAGGTACTGCACATTGCATCACCTAGTTTATTGTGCAATTTGCAATTTTCAATTCTTAAGTTGTTAACTTAGAGCAGTTACATTGGCACACAACAGAATGGCACAAATGTAATCAAACAGAACAAAACTATCATTTGGAAGTTCTTGCAACTACACACTAAATTCCAGCCACATTATCCACCGTTTTCGATCCTTTAATAAATAATTTTATTCAAATAAATATATAATAAGGTAAAAAAGGAGTGTATATAATCAGTTGATGATCACGTGGTTGTCTCAAACATCATAGAGGAGCCCCACATCGCCCCAGGGCCGTTACCTCCAGAGCAACTTTTTCTGAAAGAAATGGGTTCGACTATGAAGTAGGTCCGATTTTCAATATTTTGTTAATTCAAATCAGAAAGGATATGTTGAATTGAATCTTTTTTCTTTTTGTTTCTACCTGTCATCATAACAGAATACAAGTTGTTCATTTAGTTGATTTCTTTAGTACTATTCCTGTCTGTCTCTCATTCTTCACATCACTTGACATATTTGCGTCTTCTCTAAAGAATCGCAAAAAAGCTAATCTAATCTCTAAGTTCTCTCTAAGCGACACTTAACTCTCAATCACTTGTAGCTTTCTCGTCTAGACCGCATTGTTTAAACAACATTGTCCAAAAAGTTTCTAGCAACTTCAACACCCAAGAATGTAGCAGCATTGGCAGGGAAAGATCTACACAAAGCTGGACCTACCCCTGGGAAGAATGCTTTGATACCTCCAGAACGGTAAATGTTCTTGGTTGTTTGAACAATTGAAACACTTATGTTGGAAGATTGTTGTTTGGACTTGATTGTATCAATTGGGAAAACACCCAACCACATAGAAACACCAGCAAATCCACCAGCGGTACAAATGGCAAAGATAGACATTTGTTCACCAGGAGTTGATAATTTTTCTTTCAAGATTTCATAAGTAGCGAAATATAAAGCAGAACCTGGACCATCTCTAGCTAAAGTAGCAGCAGAACCTTTGAAAATTGATCTAATACCTCCAGTTCTGTACATTTCCTTAATAACTGAACCCATAGATGCCTTTTTGGAACCATCTTGAATTTGCATCATCACCTTAACTCTTTCAAATGGTGCAGCAACCAAAGTAGTTGGAATGGCACTAATAAACCCAGCAGTAGAAATTTCAGCAACTGAAAATTCAGCAGCAGTCTTTCCAGTGTAGTTACCGACCAATTTCTTACCCATATCGTAACCCCAGAATGAGACAGCAAACATTGGGGTAACACCAATCAATGGTGGTAAAACACCTCTATAAAATCCCTTAGGACCATCTTTGACTAAAGTTTGCTTAATACATTCAATTGAGGAGTTATACAACCCAGTCTGTAAACGAACCTTAACCAAATCAAAAGGATGACCAGTTAAAACAGCACTAGCAGTGTTAGTAACAGAATTCAATCAAATGCTAGCCAGTACTAAGCCTCTGAAGAAAAGAAGTGGATACCCGAAGATACAACCTCAATCGGTTGAATTAGTATAAACTGGAGACACCACCACCCCCAAACCAACTATTCAAAATTACATACCAAATACCACCGAATCCACCGGCAGTGAATGACTTAACATTTTCAACAAGTACACTATCAACTTCTTCCATTTTGAATCTATTACAAAAATTTAATTATGACTCGGAAAAGAAACAGAATCAAAAATGAAAATCTGGGGGAATCTCGCGATTTGGGCTCACTTTATATGAACGGGGCTTTACATGGAGGACCTCGGAAATAATTTTTTTCCTGTCCCATCAGAAAAAAAAAGGTCTGTGATTCCAAGGCTGTTTGACCAGACCATGCAATTGAAAGTGATTTCAGATTCAGTTTAAAACCAATTGCTTAGCTGGATACTGGGGTTCCAACTGTATAGGGTGAAACTACAATCTTATAGAGGCTTGCTGCCTCCTGTTGCTGTCTGACTTGTTAATCTGGCACAATAATGCTGGTTATCTTATTTTTCAGTCGTGTGTTACTATTTTGTGGGGCTATTTGCTCGGTAACTTACGCTCTACTCGAAAATTGATTTGACGTTGGTTGTTCCTCTTTGGATCGATCCTGATAGTGTCCAGTTTCGACCCGTGGGGTAGAGAGGGGGACTCAACGAACATCGCGTGCTGTGCTTAACAATCCGAACTTGAGATCCGAAGTCTTCTCACCTCAACGCTTTAGAGAGGGCCACCAATTTTTGATTAGCAGCTGCGTTTTTAGTAGCAGCAAATTTTATTTTTGTTTTTCTTCGTTCTTTGCTGACTGTTTCACTATTTTCGATATTGGACATGCATTCACACCTCAGCCTACAATGGTTGTACCTCATAACTTTTATCTCTGCGTATCTCCAAAATCCTTCACCCCGAATATCCACCTCATTCCTTGTGAGATTTTATTTGATTGCCATACTTTCAATTACAATTCAATCTTCCATCCTCAATTGCCTTATGTTTCCCAACTTTTTATCGCGAAGTAACTTATGCTCTTCTATGTTAGCCTATACTCTTCTATGTTAGCCTCTACTCTTCTATGTTAGCCTCTACTCTTCTATGCTAGCATCTTCCTCACCTCACAAAGAACATCATTTCACTACTACACTTGATCCACTTCTTCCATTTGCTTCTTCCATTTACTACTTCCTTTTACATTTCTTTTTACACTTCCATATCTGATAAAGCCTCCCAAATCTATTTCCCTTCTCTGCTACTTAAAATAACCTACCCAACTCTCGAAATTCCAACGTTGCTCGAAGATCTTTTTTGAAATTTTCAAGCTTAGGTTGGAATGAATTAATATACAACTGTTGGTGGATCCTGTCCATCATACTCTTCAAATTATCTTCGAGTTCCATCAAATCATCGTCAAACTGCTCTAATTCATCTTTCTCGTGTTCATCTATATTCACAATGGTAACATATCTCACTACTAAATTAGTAAACTCCTCGGATCCTTTAATAAATTGGAAGGTGAAGTCTAAGAAGTCATAGATCTGCAGAACAAAACTTTGATGAGAGAACTGTCCAATTTCAGACTCATCGAGTAATTTATTCCCAATAATGTTATCAAGGTAAGACTTATGAATATTAATCAACTCATCAATTGTTAGTTCATTGAAATTATGAATTACTTGCTCAGTTTGAGCAATTTCGTTACTGAAGTTACCAATATTCCTTTGCTGCTTGATGGAGTCCAAAATTTTTTTGCTAGGATGTGATATCTCGTCTTTCTTTCCCTTCATAATCGGATATCGTGATCTAAATAACTTTTCAACTATCAATTTTTCAAATGATGTTTCTATTATATCATAAGAAAGATAGCTAATAAGTGTAGATAAGAAATTGATGAATTGACTTCGTATAAGACAGACAAGATTAACAGATTTCATTATCCAAATTATTTTGCGATCTCTTATACTAATCAATAAGGGTTCACCTTGCGGTTGGGTTCTGCTCCGTTTTATCTTCTGCTTCATTATGGTATATCTATCCCTGAGTCCTCTTAAATCATTCCTCACCAAGGAACTACTCTCGGTAAATCCAATTGTCAATAAATAATTCAAATTTCTAAGTTTCCAAAGAAAATTGAACATTTTCAAATACCCTAAAAGGCCATTATGATAATTTAGTATGTGATCTATAGGCAAGTCGTTTATTTTGTACTCAAGTGTGAATACCTCCCAACCAATGTTACCACTTCCTCCGTCTCCTCCTCTACCCCTGAGATCCAAAATTCTAGCATCCAATCTTTCAACATATTCTATGGGTAAATTCTTTACACTAGACTGATTAATCGAATCAGTCAATATCTTGCTTAATTGATTTGCTGTCAAAGAGTTTGCCGGCTCATTAAACACTTCACTTCCTCTCTCGATTATAGATTCTATAAAATCATTTGAACTCATTAACAAGAACCTCTTGTAATGAACTAAATGCTGGAAAAACTCGAACTTCCCCATCACAACTAGTGTAAAGTAATTTATTATTTCATAATATTGTTTCCGTATGATTGACTTAATTTCGTTTAGTTTCATTGACTGTAGTCCTTGATGCTGCTCATATATAACAGTAGAATATTTTATGGCGTATTCATTTACCCATTTAAGTTCTTTGCAGTACTTTTCCAAGAATATCAATAACTCACCAATTTGATAGATTTTATATGCCAAATCTTTACTACTTGAAATCAAGAATTCTGGAACTCTTGTGGGATGAAACTCAATAATATCATTAAGATTATTCGCTTCAGTGTTATAAGAAATGAAAAACTCTTGATGATTATCAACAAGTTCTCCTTTAATTATCCAGTTTTCAAGAATTTCAAAGTAAGGCACTGAGATCTTTAATAGTATTGAAGTTGAAAGTTCTCTAACAGTCAAATCCCCAAATTTAGATATTGAATAGCATTTAGAAAGAAACTCATATCCATTGAGTTTCAAATAATGTTCCTGTAATGTATACAAAAGACGCAACTTCATTGTGACAGGATAAAGTAACTGGTAGACTATAATTAGCGACGTCGGTCTTTGATTGAAAATATCATTGATCTTAGAGACATACTCACTTAATTCGACTTCTAATGAACGAATGAATGCAGTTTTTATAGGTGAGTTATGATTGAGAGCATTTTGCTTGCTGGTAGAGAGAGTTAACTTCTTGTAGATCAATGCTGGCTCAAGAATATTACGAAGTAATCCAGAATAACTGAGATTGACACTGGCAGGGATTTCTATTGCATATGTTATCTGGCCCGAACTCGATCCTGAATTCAATTGTGTGAAAGAGAAGATCTTGGAGTCAACTCCAAGGAGAGAATAGGAAAGATATGTTAGAATTGTTTGCTCATCAAGTGACTCGTAATATGGAATTATAGCTTGTGATAAAGTTGATTCGAACATATGAGAGTTGATTTCCAAGACCTGAGGATTATGGATAGAACTGCTAAATCTTGGGGATGTTTCACTGTGTCCTACACCTAGTCCACTTAAATATCTATTACCAGATCTTATTGGCTCGGTGGGACCTGAAGCTTGAGGAACTTCAGTTGAGCCTATAGAACGGTGAGCTCTATTGGCTCCATGGGCTCCATATGGTGTTCTCCCTATACTTCCAGTTGTGATTCCAGACCCAATTCGAGGCATTCCCGTATTGGTTAAAGTTTCCGTATTGGCCCTGTAAGGTGAAGATTGCAAGTTGGCCTGATCTAAGGTACCGATTTTCAGCACATCCAGTTTCTGGTTCTGTTGTACAACCATTGTATCTAGAAATATCAAGTAATTTATTATTTGATCTTTAGTTTTCGTCTTCAATAAAAAATCTAGAATGTTCTGAAACAAAGCCCACTCATTGTTTAGTCTGTGACTTAAGAAAAACTGTTTGAATCGGGTCAATATTGAGTCTATTGATGAAAATTGACTAGTTGATGATGGTATAGACGCGGTCGTTAAATGTGAATACAAGTCTGTGGAAAGAGAGTGAATGTATTCTTCTCCAAATTGCTTTGGTACCAACGAGCTTACAAGTCTGGTTGTATACACCCTGACAAGTTGATCTCGATCCAACTCCATTGTGAAGTAGGTGAACAACAGTACAAGATATTATAGTGTTGCAAGTACTGTTCGTTTGGGTTTGTTGTGATTTCTGAGATTGTGTTTTGTTCGCGCCTGATGTTGCAGAAAATCATTGAAAAGACAAAAGAATAAGCGACAAAAAAGAAGAAATTACGCGCCAAAATAGTGAAGAGGCCCCTAAAGCTAATCAAATTTTTTGGTTCAAAACTCGCTCGGTTAGGGTGCAAAAAGAAGACTTTCTGGGTGGTTCACTGGGCGATTTGGCGAGAACGAGAAGATCTTAGCCAACTTCCTTTACAGACGCACATATTGCACTCTGACCATAACGGTCAACTACAATGAATCTACAGATTTCAAGGAAATAGTTGCAACCATTTATATGAGCCAAACAAACTACCGGTGAAGGAAGGGAAAAAAAAACTCATAGAAAAGCTGTTGACATACAATAAAAATATCCTTCTTCATGAAAATACTTCTTCTTCAATTTTTTTCATACCTTAACACCAGAACTAACATCAAGAACTTTAATGACTGGATCAATAATGTTTGGATTCAAGTCATCGTTGGTTAATCTCAATTGTTCATCGGTCCAAATGTGTTCAACTCCACTGGCAACAGAGTTTGGTTCACCAACTCCACATAAACCTCCTTTAGCTTCCCAGTCGGTGATTTTAAGTAAATCCAATTCATTGAATACATCTTCAACTGCTTCAATTAATTGATTGGCAATAATAGGACCATGGCCAGGAGTTGGGGTGATTCTTAATCTTTCTTGACCGATTGGAACGGTAGGGAAATTAATTGCTTGAACGTAAATGTCATGCTTTTCCAATAAAAGATCGGAAGCTCTCTTGGCATTGGCAGCGTTACCGATTAAGATTGGAACAATATGGGATGGGTTTGGAATCACGGGGATTCCAATATCGTTCAAGTTATTCTTAACATAACGAGTATTGATTTGTTGAGTAATTCTATCATTCAAAGTTGCCCTTTGGTAACGAATAGCTTCTTTGGCTCCAGCCATAACACATGGAGGTAAAGTAGTGGTGAAAATGAATCCTGGAGCATAAGATCTGAACCAATCGATTAAATTTGCCTTACCAGTAATATAACCTCCAACAGCACCATAAGCCTTACCTAAAGTACCAGTGATCATATCAACTCGGTTCATAACAGTTGGAGTACCTGGTTGGTTGAGACCACTTTTCAAGTGTTCAGCAAAGTTCAAATGTTCAGCAACCCCAGCCCCATGAGGACCATACATCCCAACGGCATGGACTTCGTCCAAAAAGGTCAAAGCACCATATTTTTCTGCTAAATCACAAATTTCTTCGATTGGAGCAATGGATCCACACATTGAATAAACACTTTCAAAGGCAATTAACTTTGGAGTTGACTTTGGATATTGAGCTAAAAGTCTTTCCAAATCCTCCAAATTGTTATGTTTGAAAATATGTTTCTTTGATCTCGAGTTTTTAATCCCTTGGATCATCGAAGCATGATTGAGTTCATCGGAGAAGATAACAAGATCTTTGATCTTTTGACCTAAAAGTGATAACACAGCATCGTTACAAACAAAACATGAAGAGAAAGTTAAAGCAGCTTCATGTTTATGAAGAGCAGCTAATTCAGCTTCTAGCTTCATGGCATGGTAATTATGACCAGCGATATTTCTGGTACCACCAGAACCGGCTCCGTATTTATCCAAGACCCTTTTCATTTCAGCAATGGTTCTAGCATTACGTCCCATACCAAGATAATCATTGGAACACCAAACAGTGACTTTATCTTCTTCAGTGGCACGATGAGCCATTGGGAACTCTTCTGCTAAACGATTAATGTTGTTGAAGTAACGATAAGATTTGTCGGATCTTTTCCTAGCCAATTCGTCGTCAAGGTACCCTTTGTAATCAAAAGC
Source organism: Chernovozyma aurita (assembly GCA_030566905.1). NCBI lineage: Eukaryota > Fungi > Ascomycota > Pichiomycetes > Serinales > Debaryomycetaceae > Chernovozyma > Chernovozyma aurita. The sequence continues at coordinate 83,072 of JAKUBO010000007.1, forward strand.
AGCTTCATTAGAATCTCTAAGGTTTAAAATAGGATCGTTTAAGCCTTTGGTGTTGAGAGAATAGGCAGAAGTTGACTTTGGGGTAATAGTAGCCGAAGCAGCAGTAGCATTGACTGGAGCACTAGCAGAAGAATAACTTCTGACGGCGTTTTCCTTGGCCATTAAAGCAGCACCCATGAAAGGACATTGACGTGCTTGATTTGCTAATCCTCCAGCTCTACTAATCTGACGAAGAGCTTGGGTTGAAGAAGATTTAACAAATGGACAAACTGTCATTGAAGCCCTAGTAAGAGATTCCATTTTGGTTGATGTTGTTGTTGCTTTTTTTTACTTCACTGTAACTTAATAATGTAGGATCACTGTAATAGAGTTCCAGTACCTGACAACTTTGAATATCAAACGTTAAAGATTAACAAGAACCAAAAAAAAAGAAGTTCAATAAAAAAATGCTCACCTTCAAATCGAAAACAAAAAAATTTCAACAGCCAATGAGTAATAGAACAGAGTAAGCGACAATGGTTGGTGTGAGAGCTCGGAGAGGTTCGAATTTTTTGTTATTTTTTAGGCTCGAAACTCGTTAGGAATGAGGGTGTTAGCAGGAACCGGTGGCCTGTCAGAGGGTAACTGTAAGAGACAGTGAGCAACTCTGCAACTAGCGAAGTGGATCATTTGCGGAGAAACAAGGCTAGTCATTGCAGGTATGGATGGGGAATTTAAGGGTATATTGGTAGAGAGCGCTGTTAAGTATCGTCACATACCACCACTACAAGCAACTACATACAACTACATACAACTACATACAACTACATACAACTACATACAACAACATACAACTACATATTCACACACCTACCGTAAGAGCACAGTGGAATAGGATCTGAGCGGCTGGTTCACTGGAAGCTAGTTTAAAATCAATGTAAACAACTCAAAACGCTTTCCGTTGACCGCTGGTCCGAACCTAACGGGAATGCAGAATCAGTCATTCGTTGGCGAGATTTTTCTTTTTCTTTTTCGTCCGCTCGTTACCTGAATTTGGTTTCAGAAGCCGATGGTTGGATCCCAATAGCTCTCATCACGGTGCGACCTCCAATTGTCCAATTACTGAGTCCGGTATTCATTCCCGTAATAGGCAATAATTCGAGAGAGACCTTCAATGAGATTGAACCAATGGGCAACCACGCTAATAGGTTCCAGAGCTACCAGGGTACAAAGGGCTGAATGGGCCGCTATGGACCAAAGACTAATATTTCTTGTCTAGTGTGCCGTTCTCAAACTTAATACTAGGATTTGAGCTACAGCGGTCCTTAACATTATTGAGATTGACTGAGAGACATACCAATGGAGATGCAACTGCGATGAGGAACAAAAGTGAGACTAAAAATGCACTATTTCACGCACGTAGTTTGTTAACAAAATTCAGAGACCATATATTACATATGGCTCTATCATTTACACCATTGAGTCTTGTGAATTGTCGTAAAGTGTTGTAAAGTGTTGTAAAGTGTTGTAAAGTGTTGTAAAGTGTTGTAAAGTGTTATAAATTCTGTTAAAGTCTGCTAAAATCTGCTAAAATCTGGTGTAGTCTTTGTAAAGTAATGTTGCATCAGCTTATGTGACCTTAAATACACCATCTTAATTGAAATTTTTCAAAGTTTGAATTTGGCTACAATTCTATGGTGGATGGATAGATGGTTATTTCTCATGTACAATATACTTTTAGAGAAACCCCGGTTGGCCATGTTCGTTCTCTATCTTGTCAATGTTCTCATCCCGTAAAGATCAAAACAGGCTTATCTCATACCTTCTCATGAAGGATTACATTCAACCTCCAAGCTCCAGCGCTTATCACTCTCTTCATAACTTATCTCACCTTAATACCATACCGAACCTTTATGTACTACTCAGCTACTCTCGCTCTCTCTACACAATGCTCAAATTACCCTATTTTACATTAAATCCCAAAAGATAGCTATATATATTCAAAATATCTATTCGTCATCTTCTTCTTCTTCGTCAGCAACGGAGTAGAATTGTAATTGGTATTGGTTTTGCTTAACTGAAACAAATCTAATCCAATCTCTGATTTGGTTTTTCTTTAAGTATCTCTTTGATAAATATTTTAAGTACTTACCAGAGAATTTACCGTTAGAAACAACAACAACCTTAGAACCTTCTTCAGTGACGGTAATGTCATCACCTAAGTTACCAACGATACCATCAACCTTGATGTTTTCAATCAAGAATTTAACGTATGAAGATGGGTCGAAAACACCGTTTTCAGTTGGAGCAGAAGTGTCAACGACAAATTTCTTAGCAGCCTTGGTATGTTTGGTGGTCTAGAATTCCTGTTAGCCTACTGCACAAAATCCAAAAAGAAGGACTGAGACAGCATAGCCCAGGGACGGGTACGTGTGTTTGAATAATTGGAAATTTTGATAATATAATAAGGAAAATGAAAAAAGTCTAAAAAAAAAAACTTTCAAAAAAAAAAATAAAAAAGAAAACGTAAAAAACACACAATTCATCAGATGTTACTGAAGTGGAATCATTAGAAGAGTTCGGAGACTTTTTGTGCAAAAGTTTTGCATTAATCAGCAAGATATTATCAACAATCTGAATCAATAGATTGTTGCTCAAAACTCTTCAGTTGATTTTCACTATAGCAACAAACGATTAAATATGAAAATCATCACAAAACTATTCACGATCCCGAACAAAAGGTTATGCTACCTAGACTATATTAATAATACATACAATTGGAGCCATTTTTGAATTAGTTAGATAAAGAAAGAAACTGGAGCTTTGAAAGAAGTGAAAAATGAAAAATTTGTATGAAATTGCTGAGAGCCTCAGTAGAGTAGCCACAAAGTGATACAAAATCAATAACTAAGGTTTGAAATTCACGTTTTTGGATACTAGGGTTGCAGCCCTAATCATGGTGTCCACGCCAAAATGACTACGAGTCAAAGTAGAATCATTATCAGTTGACTCCTTGAGGATGGATGACTCGTAGTCCCTTCATAGTAATCATCGCCCATCATTTGTATATCGTCCTCTGCCCACCCTTGCCTATAAATAACTGTTCCATCCGATGGCCAGTGATTTTGTTCTGCTCTCTTGTTATTGGATGTCGATCTTTCATGTATTCAAGTTAGCATCCAGCATCGCCTAGACCTAACTATTCACTACGCAATAAGTATTAAGTCCTATATTTATATAGTGTCAAGTATATAATTTTAGAAGATCACTAATTGTCAACTATTTCTATTGTGCATATCTCATTCATCATGTTCAGAAGATATCTCTCATTGAGCTCCAGAGCCAGCTTCCCTTCTGTATCAACCATCAATTTAGCTAAAGCGGTCGACTCGGGTTTATCAAATCTGACTAAATCACTCAAGCCAATAGATTTAGCCCTTAGTACACCAACCCCAATTAACACTTGGACCAGAGAACAAATTAGTGAAATTTACAATACTCCATTAATGGAATTGGTTTTCCAAGCTCAAGTACAGCACAGAAAGTATCACAATCCTCAACAGGTCCAACTTTGTACATTACTATCAATTAAAACTGGTGGATGTACTGAAGATTGCAAGTATTGTGCTCAATCTTCTCGTTACGATACTGGAACAAAAGCTGAAAAGTTAATCACCATTGATGAAGTTATGCAAGCAGCAACTTTAGCCAAAAATAAAGGTTCAACTAGATTCTGTATGGGAGCTGCGTGGAGAGATATGAATGGTAGAAAGTCCGGGTTAAAGAAAATCTCTGAAATGGTCACTAGGATCAATACTGAACTTGGAATGGAAACTTGTGTGACTCTAGGAATGGTCGACAAGTCTCAAGCAGCTATGTTGGCAAAATCTGGATTAACTGCTTACAATCATAATATCGATACTTCTAGAGAACATTATCCCAAAGTGATTTCAACAAGAAGCTATGATGATAGACTCGAGACTATTAAAAATGTTCAAGATGCTGGTATAAAGGCATGTACAGGAGGTATTCTTGGATTGGGCGAAACTCCTGATGATCATGTTGGGTTTCTTTATACTTTAGCAACCATGGATAAGCACCCAGAATCACTTCCTATCAATAGACTAGTTCCAATTAAAGGCACACCTATGGAAAAAGAGATCTCTGAATTGCCAATCAAGTCAGAAAGAAAACTAAAGTTTGAAAATGTATTGAAAACAATCGCAACCGCAAGATTGATTATGCCAAAGGCAATAATCAGATTGGCTGCAGGTAGATACACAATGAAAGAACATGAACAATTCATATGCTTCATGGCTGGATGCAATGCAATCTTTACTGGTGAGAAGATGTTGACAACATTGTGTAATGATTGGGATGACGATATTTCCATGATTAAAAAATGGGGATTAGAACCAATGAAACCATTCGAAAGGGAAGCCAAAATTTAAGAGAACATCAAACAAATCTCTTTTTTTTCACAATTCAAAATCTCTTTATTGTCAAATTTAAAGACATGTAGCTTAATAGACAATTCACCAATGTGGGTATCACTAACATCAAGTCTCTAATTCATTTAGCACATCTTCTTTGGTATAATCTTTATCCGGGGACGACGACACAGGATTTCTAGAAATCAACGAATTGTTGATTACTGGAAGAGAGAAAGATTCATCTTTCGGAGAGTCCTTATATCTGACATCATTCGAATTGTCAAAATTTGATTTAATTGGAGTGGAACTGCCATTCGCAATTGTTTCTGGGTTTTTATTACTTCTTTCTTCAATTTTGATGGTTGATATTGTAGAATTTGGATCAACTGATTTAAATTTAGGAGATCTTACCAACGGCTCTTCCTCCTCCTCCTTAATAGTTGAAGGAATTGCTACTTCGGAGAGTATATCTCGTTGTAAACTATCTGGTATAAGTGATTTATTCAACACCATTCCTTCTACTTGTTGTGTATTACTACCCTCCAAATCTATCTGGGGTTGCTGTTCTGACTCCCCTGGACCGTCACCTTCTTCCTCTACTTCTGCAAATAAATCTGGTGAAACCGACAAGAGATCGTCTAATCCTCCTCCAGACCATCCCTTCTTGGCAATTCCTTCGTAGATCTCCAATTGTGCCCTCACTAAGGAGCCTGTTCTAGGCAATAATATGTCTTGATTAAACCTTTCAAGCATTATATTAACTTCTCTATAGTAGCCATATTTTAGTCTATCTATCTCTTCTACTTGTCGAGTGAGATCTACTAAGTTGTTCTTATAGTCTGAGAGGTTTCTCGTCTTCAGTTTCGATAACTTCAAGTTCCTTAATTCCTTTTCTCTCAAGATTCTCGATCTCGATTTGATTTCCTGTTGATAAAATGTATGATTAACTTCGTATTCTTCTTTTAGTTTGGCAAGCTCTTTGACTAATGGAGCTTCAAAGTTTTGTTCAAGTAATTTTCCAATTATCTGTTCATTTGTAGATATCATAAATTGTAATCCTCCGGCGTTATTCATTCCATCATAGACAGATTTAAGATTATGTATCTTTGGTGATTTATTTACCGAATCTTCAAGAGCCTGGCCAAACTCACCAGTAGCGATTGATACTTCATTTAAGGCCTTTCTAAGCTTCGAAGCTTTATCTATCAAGTTGCTGTAAGTGTCCACCGTTGACTGGAAATCCCTAGATGTTAAAATATTGGGGAGGTCAAACACTGAAGGAGCAAATGATGTAAAAGTATCAATCGTGTTCAACGATGGTCTTCGCATTACTCCAGTAGATCCAATGCTATTTGTCGCTTTATGACCATTATCCTTTTCCACATTTCTTTTGGTAGTACCGATTGACATATTGGACTTATTATTCATAAACGAAAAGAATTCGGATAGATGTTCTGGTGGTGGATTGTAAGACGTTCTCGATGCGCTTGTAGCAGATATGGGAGGAGATTGAGAAGGGTCCATAGTATTAATGAAATATTCTGATAAAAAGCTTGTTCAAAGTTCTAATTCAATAGCGAGTATGCATGTAATTAAAGCGTAAGCTATCGCAATTTTCTATCGCTTAATTAACCCAATTTGTTTGGAACCGTCTGTTATGTTCATGTTGTACTCCGCTATTATGAAGATACTTATCCTTTATATACTTGCTTTACATACAGGAAAGTCGGGCTCTTCAGAATGCCAAAAAAAGCGTTCGAGGCTGATAACGCGCGCACATGTGCCAAATGATGGTTTAGTTGCGAAAACGTCAAATGCAACAAGGGCCCCATGATTGTAACGAGTTGAGTTGTGAAGCAACAATCGTTAGAAATTAAGATTGATATAGAAACATTCTTAACTATAGCAACCTCAAAAAACCATGGACGAGTCCGGAGTCGAACCGGAGACCTTTCGCATGCTAAGCGAACGCGCTACCAACTACGCCACACGCCCTGTAAAATGGTCCCTAGCAGGATCGAACTGCTGATCTCGGCGTTATTAGCACCGCGCCTTAACCAACTGGGCCAAGGGACCTGTTTTATTCTCTAGAAAGTGCATAATGTCTTTAGACCGAGAAACTATCAAACTCTAGTTGCCAAAGATCAAACGACGGCCTCTAATGGAAGCTAGCCAAAGCAAAAGGAAATTGATTGAAAAACTTGAAAGTACATGAAGAAATTAGTCCAACAGAATACTAGGGCATTGCAGTCAAAGTTCAGTATGTTGTCTTTAATTGAAACGCAATTAGAAAGCTGGATATACTACAACTATACTACAACTATTACGTTCAAGTAATTTTTCATTAATATTTTATTCAATTTTATGTACTAAAAGACTGTATATGTATAAGATTGTACTTAAAGTTTTTCTTTCTATTCTTTAACATCAAGAATTTGTTGAACGGAATCAACAAGACATTTTTCTAAAGAAATGAATGGGAATCCAATAATTTCTCTGGTTTTCTTGTTGTCAATTTGAGCAAAGTCAGCATCAGTGATACCAGAACCTTTCTTTCCAGCTGGGAGGTTGAGCTGTGGGAAGTGTTTGTTTAAAATGTCAAGACAAACTTGAGCGTCAAATACTCCTCCAATAGTGAAGAGTCTTTGATTAATAGCAGATTCCTTTTCGAATGCAGCTAAATGAGCCTTTGCTACATCTCTGACATCAATGTAGCATCCTCTTGTAGCTGGAATCTCATCATTTGGACCTAATCTAAGTAAGTTGTTAATGATTTCAGCTGAAGTGTTCAACTCTTTTTTGATATCAGATTCAAAAGCTTGAGGTCCGAAAACGTAAACAGGATTCACAACAGAAAGGGCGAAGTTTGGCTTTTCGGTTTTAACAAATTCCCATGCAGCTCTTTCAGCAAAGGTTTTAGAAGCGCAATAACCATAAAGTGGGTTTTGATGAGCTTCTTCCCAAGTAATTGGATTCCATGACTCCTCAGATATAGTTAATGAAGGATTGATGTCTGCACCTGCGTGTGCTTCTCCTATAGCAGCATAAGATGAGGTTACCACAACTCTCTTAATTTGAGGACCATAGGTTTTGATTGCCTTTAAAGCATTTTTAGTTCCTTGAATAGCTGGGTTTAATAAATCCTTTTCAATATCAGTTACTTTGAAATGGAAAGGAGAAGCAGTGTGTAAAAAGACGGTAGCTTCTGGATGTTTCTTCAATGCTTCATCAAAAGCTCCTTCAACTTGGATATCTTTAACAATTTCGTAACTGAATTTATCAGAGTTTAATGACTTCTTTAAGTTTTCTCCCTTTTCAGTTGATCTAACTGTTCCGACAACGTTGTATGCCTTTGCAAGTAATTGTTTGATAATGTGTTTAGCAATGAAACCGGTTGCACCACTAACGAAAACAGTTGTTGGTTGAGACATTGTGAAAAATTCTTATATGAAATTAACAAATGAAATTTAAGAGTTGATATTGAAGTTTAATACTAATAAAAGTGTGTAATTCAATAGAGATAGTATGAAAAAATAAGAATGTTCTACATTGCAATTGCATGGTCTTTTATATCTTTTGCATCACAACTGCTCTCTTCCTCATTTGAAATTTTCAACCGTAGTCTTGCTATCGGAACTTGGAAGTTCAGCGGAACTTAATTGCAAGTTCTCAAACTGGTAACAACACAATGAGCTGACATTACTTTACTATTTCTTACAAATCAAAGAATAGCCTAGAAATATGCAATTATGCATGCTAGGTACAGGACTCTTTACAAAACAGTTAGCAGTTACTTTCGATGAGCTTCCCGATTCGTAAATGAGTATCTCTCCTAAATTGGGGGCAGTTCGCAGGAAAACGTTTGTATGAAGCGTACATTCAAAGAGTTATACAGATGGAACTCGGTACTTGTTGTTCCGGTTCAGCAGAAGATGCAACTTGTCCGATTACCAATCAAGAATTGTCTTGGCACGTTTCTGGTGATCATAGTCTCGATTCATATCAAAGACAAATTTCTCAACTGTTCCTACAAATCATCCCTATAGATACAAAAAGTTCAAATGCTCATAATAAATTCAACTGAGAATCGCGTTTAAATATGAATTCACTTTTAAGTGGCACATAGGCACAGCTACACCATATCCATATCCATATCCATACATACCACTAAAGTTTTTATTTCTTGTTCTTGACGTCTAATACTTGTTGTACAGTATCAACAACAGTCTTTTCCAATGAAGCAAAGGGAAATCCAAGGAATTCCCTAGTTTTATCATTGTCTATTTGAGATAAATTTTTCACCCCATCCTTTGAGCCCCTGTCCCCAACTGGAAGGCTCAATTGTGGGAAATTCTCATTCAAAATGTCAAGAATGGCCTGAGTGTCAAATCTCCCACTGGAAAGTAAGAGTCTTTTGGTCTCAGACGGCTTTTCAAATGCAAGAATATGTGCTTTTGAAACATCTCTGACGTCAACAAATCCACCTCTGAAAACTGGGATCTTATCACTAGATCCTAATTTGATTAATGAATTAATAACTTCAGCAGAAGTGTTCAATTCGTCTTTAACCTCAGAATCGAAAGCTTGAGGTCCAAATACGAAAACTGGATTTACGGTGGAAAGTGTAAAGTTTGGATTTTCGTTTTCAATAAAATCCCATGCAGCCTTTTCTGCAAATGTTTTAGAACCACGATATCCTGCAACTGCATTTTCCTTTGCTTCGTCCCAAGTGATTTCATTCCAAGATTCTTCAGTTATAATTGCAGAAGGATCCAGCTCTTTGTTAGCAGTAGCAATTGCTGCATAAGATGAGGTTATAATGACTCTCTTAATTTGAGAACCATATTTCTTAATTGCCTTCAAGGCATTTTTAGTTCCTTCAACTGCAGGATTCAATAAATCTCTTTCTGGATGGGTTGCTTTGAAATGGAATGGTGAAGCGGTGTGTAAAAAAACAGTAACTTCCGGATGCTTTTTCAAAGCTTCATCAAATGCTCCTTCTTTTTGAATATCTGGCACTATCTCGTAAGTGAATTTATCAGAATTTAAAGATTTCTTTAATTTTTCACCCTTTTCAGTTGATCTGACTGTACCTACTACATTGTAGCCCTTTGACACTAAATCTTTAACAATATGTTGAGCAATGTAACCAGTTGCACCACTGACGAAAACAGATTCAGGTTTAGACATTAGAGATTATAAAACAGTTTACTTGTTGAAATGAATATAAATGACAATTGAATTCAATAATTAATTAATTAATTCAGAAATTCAAGAAATAAGTACAAGAATTGAGTAAATGGATGAATCTGAAAATTAAGTCAGCCAGTTCTACGGACATTTATATAAATTACTATAAGCCCCTCAAATTCGATCTTGCGATAGGGATTGAGTGTTACGCAACCACTCAATTAGAGACAAAGTCCGCGGTTGGTTCACACTCTTTTCGTTTTATTTTCTTTTTTTTTTTGAGCGGGAGAGCACTTCCAAATCGGTGTCTAGCCGCTAAAGGGGACACTGCAAGATGGAGAGCAGGTTATGGAAAGACTATGACTAATCGTTACAGGTATAATAGAGATTAGTAGTATTTAGAAGTCGCCGAAAACATGCAAGAATCATTACTTTGCCGGAAGAGAGAAAGGGTCTGAACACCACTACCCATTCGTGGTACACAGTTTTGAATGGTGTGAAAATGGTACAATTGCGTACTTATTGCTCATTTCTGGGCTGCAGAACTCCACGGAACCATTTCGAACAATTTCTTTGTCTGTTGCTTCACAGTAATTTCACAACGGTGTGGCATTTCATCATCTGCTCAATTCTTGATTTCCTCATTTCCTTTCTTCCTCACCTCGTCTCTTCCTCAGTTCCTCAACTTCTTCAGTTCATCAATTCCTCAACTTCACTCTCCATCCTCTCCCGATCTCTCTGCCCGATCTCTTCCCCAATCACCCCAATCGCATTCCCCATTAATTCGGTCGAGTCGACACACGCAATATTCTGAAATATTTCGCATACTTCCTAATTGAGCCATACTTTGAGCATCTCTCAATCATTGTATTGCATTGATAAAGAGTTGTGTCTTGCTCTGGGCCAACCGCTAGTGCTAGCCCTAATTCTTAATGCTAATTCTCAATGCCAATATCGATGCCAGTGCATCTGTCCACTACGCGTTTAATTCAAATGAGTAAGTTTCATTTATACTAACCATAAAACATTAATATATAACTATATAAATACCATAAGATCTCTGTGCAGGAGTGGACATATAATTATTGTACACTTGATATTCTCCTACCTAACCAGTGACCATATACCCGTACATATATTGTTCAAATTTCATTTAAATTTTCAGTCTTCATCTCCATCTTCATCTCCATCTTCATCTCCTTCACCTTCGTCGCCATCTCCACTGCGTTCAAACTCATTTCGATCTCTTTTAGCCTTCAGTCTTCTCAATAAATCAAACTCAACTCCGTCGTTATGTTTCGCAGCGTTTAACTTGTCAACTTCATTCAATGCTTCCTTATTCTTAAGTAAAGCCATTGCAGCTCTGGTTGCAGCTCTTTTCTTAGAAAAATCATATCCAATGGCAACTAAGATATTGCTAATATACAATTCTCCTTTAAATTTATCTTCATCAGTGCAAACTTTGTATTGAGGAATAATGCCCTTCTTGTTAAGTATAGCATATAGATCATTTTTTGCTTCAGGCAAAAACCCCAAAGATTCACTACTGAGTACCGGAAACAAATCATCATGGTTTTCAATTTGTAAAGATTCATCGATCGATAAATCTTGATATTTGTTCAATAATGAAGATTTCTGATTAATTCTCGATTCATTTCTATCGGTGCCAAGTCTTATTTGTCCGTACTTTTCCAACAATTTTCGATTCTCTAATGCTTGCATTGCAGCTCTTAATCCGGCTTCTTTACTGCTTGGTGCCACTCCTTCTCCCAAGATATCATTACCCATCTTACACTTTATAATAAAGGGCTTCTTGGCGCCATCGCCGGTCTTCACAACTATGTATTGAGGATGGAAGGCAGCGGTGCCAATAAGCAGATAAAGATCGGTCTTTGCATTCTTATTGACTGGTTCTAGACAATTAATCTTTTGGTCAAACTCTCTTAATTTCCATTCCATAATTTTATTCAACCAAATTTTGATAGATGATAATTCCATTTTATTTTCAATTGCCAATGCCCCGATATATGCTTCAAATACATCGGCAAAGATCTTCAGGTTCCCTTGTCTTAATACTGAATCACTTATGTTACTTCTAAGTCTTTTATTAAATCCATAATTCATTGCAAACTCGGCTAATGTTTTATTGTTCACCAACAGAGATCTGATTTTGGATAATTCTCCTTCGGGAGAATGATCAAATCTTTCATAGATTATCATTGTAACGACATTATTCAATATGGAATCTCCCAAGAATTCTAATCTTTCATTATGTGAAGCTATAAGCTCTTTATCTGAAAGATAAGTTCTGTCATTTAAGGTTGATTTATGGATGAATACTCGATCCAAAAGATGAGGGTTGTGAATTGGGGGCAAAGGAGGCAACTCTTTCTTTCTCTCTTCAATGTCATCATCGTAATCATGTTCTTGTTCATGAACCTCTGCTTCAACTTCTGCTTCTTCGTCGTCATCTTGTTCTTCTTCTTCTTCTTCATCGTCTTGTTGTATTTCATCATTACTGTTGTTTTGAGTATTACTACTTGCCTCACTTGCACCACTCTCATAATCATTCTGATCAAGTATTGTCAGAACCGGCTCAGCGATAATATTCCCAGTTAAAATCTCATCAAATATTGAGAGTTCTTGGGCGTTATACTTTGATTTAATTGCAGAAGCCACTTTCAACAACAGATTTCTTTGAATTTCATGTTTAACTTCATCATCTACCAGAGAATTTTCTAGCAATTCCTGTAATCTGTTCAAATCGGGAGCTTCATTAATTATAATTCTTATTTGTTTTTGTAAAGTTCTTGCACAATGTTCTAATTTCTTTAAATCCACATGCCCAAACTGAAGGTTTGTATAGTCTGGCGTTATCGGGGATTTGCTTGTAATTGAACTATCATTAGTGGGAGCGATTTTAGTCTTTTTCAAGTTCTTACGAGTGGATCCTTCATACGATGTCATATCAAGGTAATTGGTTGTAGCTGCATTCTGATTAAGCTCTCGAACAAATTCGTCCAATGATAAACTAGCCATCCAGTAAAATGATAGATCAAATGGGGAAAAGTGGTTTCGAGTACAAGGGCTTATTCAGATTGAACCGTAGAGTGGTAAGGAAAATTGTGGCAATATAAATAAATGCTTACAAAGAACAACAGTTTTGTTTTTTTAATTAAATCCCTCTATGGCATGAGCGAGGGGTTGGACAGTTACAATAAGAGAACAGAAAAAACCTCACGGCCTAACCATTGCAACTGCGAGAAGAGTTTTCTTTTTTTTTTCTGGTCCGCGAAGATGCTACAGAAATTAGTTCTCTGCCGTGATCTCTATCCAAGTTTGTTAGTGCAGCAGTAGGTAGAAGAAAGAGTAGATATGAGCAAACAAGGGACAACAAGTTAGACATGAAAGACTATATATAAGAAATAAAATGATGATGGAATGCCTCAGATATATCGGTGGAAACAAAAAGGTAGTCAAGTTCTGATCTAGACTAGCTGGGGGTTGCTGTATGACTATTGGAGTCTCCTGGAAGCTGGTGTCCCGTTAATTACCATTGGGATCAATGTCTCACTACTCCAGGAAGATTGTTTGGCGGAGTTCGTCTTGCGTAATAGTACGTCCGGCTCGGTAAATATCAGCATCCAAGCAAGCTATCCATGTTCATGTGAAACAAGGAGGAGTAAGTTATAACCCAATGAAATCGGTATAAACTCAATAAATTACTTACAACTCCTCTATTCTTTACAACAAGAAAAGATTAATCTGTTTTAATAGCTCAATCCACTTGAAACTGTACCCATTACTGTCCATATGAATCAATAAAAATTCCTCCAACTCCATTTTCGCATCTTATCCTCCCTAAATTTCACACCTCAACACTCCCTAACACTCCCCATTTTCTGACTCAACCATCAACCCTCAACCCACTGTACTGACTTGGACGTGTGTGCCTCATTCTGAAAATTTTTGGTGCACACGAAAGGTTTGATTTAGAATCGAACTGAGCCAAAATTTTTGAAATACAATTCCACCACCGATTAGATATTGGAACTCAGACCTTCCTTGTCAGCTTTCATTTTCGTACTGGAGTAAATTGTTATCCCAATCTGTGTTTCTTTATACGTTTCCACATAATCCATTTCTATGAAGGTCCTCACTAATACTCTCCTTGGAGGTTTGCGTATATCTAGCACCAATGCATTAAGAAGATTGCCAATTAATACAAGTATTGTTTGGAATACAACCAATAAATTCATTTCCAATATCTCCAGTTATTCTACCTCAGTTTCTCCTTTAATCACCTCAGAAACTCGTAATACTACTAAGCATCCATTCTCAAGGAAAACTTTCCTTATTGATTATTACAGTCATCTTAACAGAACTAACGAAATTATATTATACGTTCATCACAATAATCTTACCAAAACTGAGAATAAAAAGTATAGAGCCGATCTCCATAACGCTGGAGCCAACTTGACTATTATTAGAAATAGTATATATAACGTTTACTTAAGATCTGAACATGAATCTGATCCAGCAGATGAAATAGTCTCCAAGAAAAATAGAGAAATTATACATCCAATGTCTGCATTATTACATGGACCAACTGCCATCATCACAATTGAAAAATGTGATCCAAAGGCTGTTGCTCAAGTTTTAAAAGTAGTTAAGGCTGCTTCTGAAAAAATTATATTGTTAGGAGCTAGAATTGAACAAAATGTATTTAATATTGATGATGTTAGTAAATTTAAAGATTTACCAACGAAGGAAGAACTTCAAGCTCAATTATTAGGTTCTATGACTATCTTAGGAGGAAGTGGATTGGTTCAAGTTTTAGAAGCTCCATCCAAACTCTTATATTTGACCACTGGAGAAATTGTAAGAATGAATGAGCCTAAAGAAGAACCAGAGCAAGCTGAAACTGTTGAAGAAGCTAAATAAAATATAAGCTACAAAAAGGCTCTCTTGTATATATATTATAATAATAAGCAATTTCATAAACGGACGATTGCCTGAGATTTTGTAGATAGTTCTTTGGAAGTATCCTACAATTGGTGAGGAAGGTAGTTTCTATAGACCTTAAGTCGAATAATGTGTTTGATCCCACCGAAAATAACCAACCCATTCAATTCATGTTACTGCTTTGTATCAGTAGCTGTTTGCTTCAATTGAGAGCTGCTCACATTGGAGATCCCATCCAGAACTGTCGCAGAATTTCTCGCGCTGAGGCTCACCGAAACCCTCACTCTCTTTCCTCTCATACAGTTCAAGCGCATTGAATCTCAATTTTTTTCAGAAGAGATGCAACCTTATTCAAGTCATCTTAAGCTTACAAGTACAAGAAATTACCGAAAAATGGCGGGAGTATCTGAAAGAAATAAGAGAAGACAATACCGGGAGCAGAAGGAAGAGACAAGAAAGGCACTCAAACATGCCAGATTTGAAGAAATAGAGCCCGAGTATGAAAAACCATCTGACTCTACTTCGGTTGAACTTCCAAGAAAGCGTTTCTATAGACAGCGAGCTCATTCAAATCCATTTTCAGATCATAGTTTAGAATATCCAAGATCTCCAGATTCGATGGAATGGAAAAAATTATATCCCGGTTATTATAATGAAGAAACACAACAAATGAATTCAAAAGTGGAAATTGCCGATGTTGGATGTGGTTATGGAGGACTTTTAATCAACTTGACAACTGAGTACCCAACTACTTTATGTCTCGGAATGGAAATCAGAGTTCAAGTTACTCAATATGTTGAAGATAGAATCATTGCATTGAGAAACAAACATCGCGAAGATCCAACTACCAATTATCAGAATATTTCAGTACTAAGAGGTAATGCCATGAAGTTTTTACCAAACTTCTTTGAAAAGGCTCAGCTTTCAAAGATGTTCTTTTGTTTCCCAGATCCACACTTTAAACAAAGGAAACATAAAGCAAGAATCATCACCAATACTTTGTTATCCGAATATGCTTATGTATTACGTGAAGGTGGTATCATCTATACTATTACCGATGTTGAAGATTTACATAACTGGATGGTTAAGCATTTAGAAGAACATCCATTATTTGAAAGGTTAAGTAAAGAATGGGAAAAAGAAGATAAATGTGTTCAAATAATGTGGAATTCTACTGAAGAAGGTCAAAAGGTATCCAGAAACAAAGGGAATAAATGGGTAGCATGTTTTAGAAGGTTACCAACCCCAGATGATTGTGAGTAAACTGGTTAACTTGAGGAATTAGATTCAACCATAAAGATTAGTTATATATGTATAATAGAGAATGTGCCCAATACTACATTTGATATATTTATCCTATTGCCTTTTTTTCCGAAAAAATCAATTTAAGTCATATCTGTAAATATTTACCTTAATAATATAAATACGTCAATAGCTATAAAGTAACACAGACCTGCTATCACTGTCACAACAGTAATAACAAACATAAAAAAAGAGATTGAAAGCCAGAAATACCAATAAATAGTTCAAATCCTATGAAGAAGACTCAAAAAATATTATGATTCTTCATCAACAATTCAAAAACAAACAAATAAAATATAAATAGTAACAGATAAAGAAAACTTGAATAATTCATCTCTCCATTAAATTTATAAGTTAGGTTCTGGAACTTCAGTAGTTTTCTTGAATTCAGGAGCTTCATGAGCTGTTTCCTTGACAACGTGGATTTCAGAGTTTAAACTAGATGGAACTTCTGGGAATTTAGAAGAACTGGTAGTTTTGGCAACTTCTGGTTCAACATGAACAGAAGTCTTGGTGGTGGTTGCGGTAGCACCAGTAGCAAATGTGGCAGATCTATCGGAACCAACTGTGGAACCAGCAGTTCTAGTAGGAATCTTTGAAGAAATAAATGAACCAATTGGACCAGTTTTTTTGATTAATTGGTCAACGTGTGGTCCAATACTCTTTTGAGCCTTTGTAGTTAAAGCGGAGATTTGAGTCTTAGCTTTCTGAGAGTATTCATGAACAAAAGCGTCGATTTGTTTCTTGTTGTGGAAATAAATAGCAGGAGCGGTGAAAGCTAAAACAACAGCAGTGAATACTAAATAGTACAATGAAAACCACGAAGTAAGTTTGTATAAGATATAAGACATACCAGCAGCTTTTAAAGTGCATTCGATGTTATGAGCATAAGCAATTCTTTGTACTTCAGATTCGAATTTCACATTAAATTTGGCAATTTCTGGTAAGAATTCAGCATTGAATTTAGATGCATAAGATTTAGTAGCAGGCTTATACTTGGTAACAAAACCTTCACCGGTAACTAATTTACCTGAATATTCAGCTACTGCAGCAACTATGTATGGTTAGTAAATGAAAAATTTAGAAAATATTCAAAGGTGAAAAAATGCAAAGAGATATAGCAATTGATCGATCTTGACGGAGGACCAAGATTCAATCCATAAAACAAGACTGAAAACTAACTCAAAGTAAGAATAAGTCGCCTCTCTTTTATGATCACTTCTCATTCGTAGATTTAATTCTTATCCACAATGCTGAAACATAATGGAACGATTAGATCTTCATAAATTTTTCAGCAATCATCCTCACTAATTATAATTAAAGAGCTTGATCCATCAAGAACCTCTCACCCACAAGTCGAGGGTTTTCTACAATTTCAACCTTCAGATTGTTCTATTCAATCAAGCTGGTAGATCAATGAATTGACATTCTTCGCGCTGATTCTCTATCAAAAGGACAATGCGAAAGGCAAAATTGTGACGAAAAGTTTAAGAACAGGAAAAATAAAGGATCCCAGGGATTCCAGCTAATTAAAACGATGAATATCAGCACAATCTTGTCACATTTTGCTCAATCATCAATCAATATCAGAAAACAGACACTGTTGTAATCCAGAATACATACCAATAAGTCCTAAATAAGACAAGTGGAAGAAAACATTCAATAAGTTGATGAATTTGAACACTATGAGAGTGGCCACAATTCCACCAAAGAGTTTACCAGTCTTAACCGGATCTTGCCAAGTTAACACTGAAGTAAGAGAACACGATGAGGTTGGTTTAGTAACAACTGGAGTAGACATTATAATTCACAATATCTTAGGATTCTTTGTTGAAAAGGAGGTAAAGGAATTGAAAAAAAAAAAAAGAAATAGGAAAAGAAGAAGGACAGCTCAAATCAAAGCAAGAATAAAGTAAGGAGAGAGACTATGCTAAGTGTGAAAGTTTGCGTGAGGAACCAACTACTTCGGATGGCAAGATTGGAGAAAAATGGCGTTGCCAAAGCGCGCCTTGTTCTCGTATAATACCATGACGACGGGTCTAATCCTGCACAATGTGATAGTCACAAGACCCCTTAACCTATTTAAGTTAACAGATTGGAGGGAAAATGAGCAGAAGTTGCCTTCCTGCTCGCTTGACATTTTGGTTGAAACAATCGAAAATGTAGAGTATTGTTCTGAGGATATATCTGATCTGAGGATTGTTCAGCAATAAAATTTTAGTTCAGTAGTGATAAGATCAATTCATTTCAAGTTGCACATCTCTAACTACCTGTTTGGTTATGTTAGTGAAATTTCAACCATTAACTGAGGTTGGTTCGTTTGTTCATTTGTCTTCAGATCTTGTCTTTTACTCTAATTCCTCTGCATGTGGTCTCATTTTTTTTCACTATCCTTGATGCTTCTAGACTGCCCAATTTGTATAGTTCTTCCCACTTATTTTTTATTTTTTGCTATTTTATCCTTCGATCCAAATCTGTCAAGCTCCTTGCCAACTGGTGAAGTTATTTGAGGGTCAAGATGGCTTTGTCTGCGTGAATCAGTTGCATGAATATTATTACAGACCGCTGTATGGTAGTAGATGCAATATGCAGCCATGAGGTTGGTTATGTTAGATATAGATATAGAGTGGTCTAAAGTGCGATTGGTATCTTATTTGAGAGCCAATCTTTACCTTGTCTTAGTCTCCTATATTATGTCTTTCCCTTTTGTTCTCTGTCTTACCTTGTTTTCCGTTTTCTGGTGTCTTTTTTCCATTCTCTCTACTCTCTTCCATTCTCTCTTGATTTGGCCATCTCAAATTGTTGGTCTCTAAGCTTCGACTACTAAAAATCACTCCTTTATTCCAACTAATTCTATGCTTTTTGTATAGAAATCAATTATTTCTGAGATTGATTTTCTTTCATCTAATGACTTCTCACCTACTAAATCTTCAATCCAGTCAATTACCTCGTTGATAAGCTTCTTGGTGGCTTCTAACGTTAACACATGAATGTATTCTATCAATAATGGAAGTTGCTCGCTCAACTTATTATCTAATAACACATACAATTGAGCTGTTCTATCCCTTTTTCTCTTGTTAAATTTTAGCAAAGGTTTGGTGCTTTGTCTGTTAAGGTAATTGACATAAGTTTTGTTCAATTTACTATGATAGTTTATCTTTAATTTGACTTCTTGACATATATCCAACGCAATTTCCAAGGCAGTAACGATTCCTTCTTGAATTTTTACGCTGGACTTAATCGTTTTCAGTTTCTGAGCTTCAACTTTTTCAATATAACTTTCAAAGGGAGACTGAATGTAATTTGGATGATCTTGTTCACTGCAACTTCTATCCAATTGGTAAAATTCGAGCCATAATTGGGCATACTTACAATTCAATTGAGCAAATGATTTCATTCCTTGACAAAACTTCCGAATATTGAGTGCAAAAGCTTCAAGTACAACTAGAGACCTTTTGAAATTGAGGAAAATTGTTTTACAATCTTCTCCTGATGATGATGACAACTTGTTCTTCCAATCTATTGAAGTACAGCCATTGATACCTGAATTGGTTTCTAAATTCAATTTGGCTTGTTTGGCGGGGGCAATTCCAACCTCTTCATGAGAAAGTTCTGGCTCCAACGAAATGTTCCAATGTTGCTTAACATCTAATGGCATT
The DNA here is from genome assembly GCA_030566905.1 of Chernovozyma aurita. Taxonomy (NCBI): domain Eukaryota; kingdom Fungi; phylum Ascomycota; class Pichiomycetes; order Serinales; family Debaryomycetaceae; genus Chernovozyma; species Chernovozyma aurita. Next base: position 102,600 of record JAKUBO010000007.1, read on the forward strand.
ACAGAACTTAATTCGTACTTCAATTGTTCTAATTGCTTCCAATTGGATATCCTTGGTCCCTGGTTACATTTTTTTATGAGCTGGTTTACTTTGATTAGAGCAATATTGAATTCATGGAGTTGAATTTTGGTCCATATTTTTGCTCCATTATCACTGATTTCTTTAATTAACAAAGGATATTTTGTTAGACGTTGCATCGGCTTTATAAGTAACGATTGCAACGACCAACTATTAGTCTTGCATTGACTAAGAAACTTGGCTTCTTGAATCCATTTTTCAAATAGTATTCCACCACAGCGTCTTTTATATTCTATTAATCCAATTCTGATATCATAAGATACTATATATGAATAGGTATACTTTTTATATGGTTCAAAATTGAAAAGCTTGGAAATTAAGAGATTACCTAAGTCTAGCTTTTCTAGACGTTTCAGACATACCAAATCGCTGATTTGTTGCTGCTGTTGTTGATCTGGCAATGCAACCAATTCTTCATAACTGACAACGTCTAATTTGTTCAAAAAACCTTTACTAAATTCCTCTGAAATTTCCAAAAGTTGTAAAATGTCATTAAATATCAATTTTTGCTCTTTACTTGCTATCAAGTTCTTGTAATCGATGCAGTTTTCCATAAGAAATTTATAGGCATCTCTGATTAATCTCAAGTCTTTTGAGTATTTTACCTCTGTAATGATCAATTCTGCTATTGATTTATAAAGCTTTACAGAAAAGATTGTACCAATAGCAGTCCCAAGAGGAGCTGGAAAAGAACTTGCAGTGTTTGGTTCATTTAAAATTGAATTGGATCTTGTGTTACTGATATACGTTTCATTCAGTTCTTTCTTGTTTTGGATATCTTCTCTGATTCTGAGCTCAAAATCTCTTCGGTCGTCTTTGTTCAACTTATTTTTATGACGTCCTTTATATGGTTCGTCTGATACAATAGAGGACATTTTACGAATCAGAAATAATTTAATTCAATTTATGTTAACGTATGAGTATGTATATGTATAATATTACATTTATATATTTATGTAACAAAATGACAATATTAATCAAAAATTCAAATTCTTTTAAAAATGTCTGGGAAAAAGAAAACTTATATAGTCAGACTAACAGAAACATATCCCACTCTACCCCAGTGATCTTACTCTTTATATACCCTCTCATCTATTCAAATGTGTTTCATATCTGTGGACTCGCTAGTTTCAATTTCGCAGCCAATTTGTTTTATTTATGCACCAGTTGCGCCCCTTGTTGCAACCTTCGCACGTCGAAGCATCTGTGGACCGAATTGGTCGTTTGTACTCACAAGCCATGTGGAGCACTAGTGCTTACTGGCAGTTCGAATGGGTCTTCCTTGTAACCAGTTGTTGGTGCAAATTGCAAGTGGGTTCAGTTGGCTCAACTTCATATTTTTTACTATTTCCCGTTTCAAAACAGTAGTTAGTATAGGAAGAAAGGAAAGAAGTCGGAGATGGAAGTTGGAGCTCGGTGCTCGTCCCGTTCTTCGCTGCGGCCGTCTTCTGCTGCGTCTAATCAAATGGCGCTCTGGAGTGAAAAAATCAACTTACATTGTTCAGCTACTCAGGGCAGAGGAGTGTTTGCTACAGAGCAGATAAGAAAAGGCGAAATAATTCTAAGATTTTTACCAATTGTTAGAGTGATAAAGCTGGAACCTCTGGAATCCGGCTTGGACTCTTGTTTAAGCACTTGCCACTATTGCCTTAAGACCCAAAACAATTGCCGTGAATTAGATTTGGTTTACGTTTCATCTGCTACAAAAATCAAAAGTATTCCTAAATTAAGTCTGTTATTTTGCTGTGACCATTGTAAGTTATATAGATACTGCTCATATAGCTGCTATTTAAGAGATTGGTATTCTTACCATAAACTCGAATGTTCAATATTCAAGAAATACCTAGAAGTAACTGGAGACAACCAGTTGGAGCAGAATATCCGTCTTGTTATAAGACTTGTTGTGTGTTCAATCAAGGACAAGAATTTCGAAAAATCGGTCTTCAATTTGGTATCTCACAAAAATCAATTTAGAGCTGTGCCAACCGTCATCTCCGACTGGATAAATGAGGCATCAAATTGCATTTATTTATCGGTTCGGGAATGTGCTGAGTACCATGACGATGATACTTTCATATCCAAAAATGATTTCGATCAAAATTATGTATACAAGTTGGTTTGCATATCTATGATTAATTCAAATGTTTTCACCAACAGTGAAAACGAAGATATTGGAGTGACTCTTGATCCGAATTTTGCAATGATAAATCATTCATGTGTCCCCAATACTTATAATTTGCCAACATCTGAATTTTCATATATGTTAATGACCACTATGCCGTTATTAAAGGACTCGGAAATTTTCACAAACTACTGCTTTACTGGAATCCCTCAATTTATACGAAAATCAATCCTTCAGAAGCGTTTCTTCTTTGATTGCAATTGCAACTTGTGCCAACAACAATATGATGAATTTTTTTCTTACAATTGTCCAAGCTGCGGTAAGCTATTATGTGCGTTAGAAATTGAGCATTTTTTTCGATTTGGACTTATTGAAAGGTTTCAAGTTTAAAAACCGAGCCCAATGGGTATATTGCATAGAATGCAATTATAAGGTCGAATACAACTTGTTAATGCAAGTGAAGTCATTACATCAACAACTATTTGCTTTATTGATACTGCAAGTCAACTTCCTAATGATCACCTCAGAAGAGGATTCATTGGATGCAACAATTTTCGAATTATCATTACTTTCAAAATTAGGACTAATCGATTTGAAACCACTATTCAAAATGTAGGGCTTGAGGTGACCGATTCATCTATAGATCAATTTCGTGAGCTTGTATCGAAATTGAAACAATCTGAATTAATTCCCACATATTGTTACCCATTAAATGTTGTTGTTGCTTCCATAAAGGATTATTATACTCAAATTCCAGTGGAAACGTTGTGTGGAACTCAAATTCAAGACTATTTCGAGTCCACTATCAGAACTACCTTCGAGGTGGATATTCCAACGGTACCAATTCGATCAAACATTGCATTGTTCCCACTATTGAAAAATATTGGAAGCAGTCTTTTAATTCTATCGGAAATTATTTTCAACGAACCAGAAATTTTAACAGAGGTTGATTGGCTTGGTGAATGGGAAGGTCAAGTTTCAGGGCTAGATGAAAATGAATATGAAGAAGATCAGGTAATTTATACATTTCTAATATGTTCCTTCTATTTTGTTATCCAATCAATGGAAATGTATTTAACCTATCACCAATGGAATAGGAATCTTTATTTCGAATATCTTTCTCTTTTCCGACTGATTGATAACCTCCTACAGAAAATGGGTACCAGAATCCCAATCCAGATCGACCTCTGGTTTGATAAATATCCAACGCATTTAACTGATGATGAGTTTTTACCATGTCTAAAAAGATTGTTTGAATTAGGAGATTTTTCAGTTCTATACCATAACAAGGAGATACTTATCCCATTTGCTGACAGGATACCTTCAAATATCTTTACAGCATATGAAAAGTTGATTTGCAAAAAGATAAAGCTCACTTGAGTAATAGGTTTAATTGCCATCAGTAATCAAGGTTGTGTCGTTTTCCATTATTCCCCTGCCTAAGAATTCGCTAATAACTTTGAAACGATCCTCTTTATCATTCAACGATTGCTCAAACAATAAGATATCATCTTTGGACTTGAATTGATCTTCACGAACATCTTTAATCTTTTGTACATCTCCAATACAGATAGGACAATCAAGTTCATTCTGAAAAGAGTTATTAACCCCGTTACCATTGACTTTCTGATCCTTGATAGAAGCATTTAGAATTGATGTGGAAGAAATAATAGTGTTTTCATCAAGACATCTTTTATGATACGAGTGTTTGCATTTAAAATGTATAACAGGGTAATCAAGTTTCAATTTACACCCTGAACATTTATTATTCTGAATAATAAATGGCCGTGATGTTAACTGGGCTAATTCATTTCCATATTTAGAAGACTCCTTCTCGTAAGATTTGATAAGTTTGTGATTATTTGATATTTCTCTATTCTGAGTATCAATATACTCCACCAAATAGTCTTTAATCAATCCTATTGTTGTGTATTCAGTCGAACTAACGATTTGAATCACTTCTAACGGAGTTGCTAATTTGAAAGTCTTAACTTTTTGAAGAACAGATTGAAAATCACTATCACTGATTTTTGTGAAAATCTCTTCCTTGGAGACTATGAATTTAAGTAGCATTTTATACAATTCAGGTTTCTTGTCACCATATTTCAATGCTAATTTGAAGCATTCTTCAACATTACCGGAAATCGAAGCTGAATGAAACAAGCTTTCTTCAAATCCAGAATCTTCATTGGCAGCAATTTCTCCTTCTTTGAAGTTATAGATATGGGAAACCAATAGCAAAGAAGTTTTATTCAATGAAGATGAATGTCCTTGTAGTAACTGCTTAGCTCTTGCTTCCCAATCTTCCTTTTTATCGGCTTCGTTTCGGCTTAATGTGAGATACATTTCGAACAATGTCATCAACAAGTCTGTCTTGTCGTTTACATTGCCCTGATATTTATCGAAAGTTTCAACGCATGCTTCCAAGAAAACCACAAATTCGTTCGGTTTATCAGTAAATGAAGGGAAAATAAGATTGGGCCGAGGTGGTAAATAGGTTGGCTCTGCTAAAACCTGTTGTTGCAGCTGTTGCTCAGTAGATTTATCAGAAGATCCCGAAAGATAAGCCACAAAGTTTTTATAACTATTGATAGGAAATGAACCCGAATCTTCAATAGACTCACCGTAAAGTTCGCTATCAGTTGCCTTTCTCAGTACATTAAATGGTTCCATTTCTGCCTTCTGTGGAATGTACTTTCCTGTAAATACATTGATCAACAATTCGGTTGTCTCAATTGGATAGTTATCTAACAACGTTTTGGAATAATCTATAAGTATTAGCAATAGTTCATCTATTGTAAGTGTCTTTATATATTGAAGACACTTATGTGGCTGGTTCAAATAATTCAACTGAATATCAACTATATGAGTAGGTTGATTAAGTTTATACAATAGTTTTATAACCTGAGAATAGTATTCACATTCTTTAAATAAGTTGATTATTAGCTGGAAATTAAGCTCTTGTAAATTGACTCTTCCAGTTACCAGCTGATTGTCATCGTCCAACAATTCAAAATCATCAATGAACTTGTCAAGTTCGTCAAGTTTTTTCAATTTACAGTAGCAACATAAAAGTAATGTAAGCTGATCATTATCTGCTAACTTCAATTCATATAATCGAAATAAAAATTTGGTAAGGTTATTAATGTTCGAGACGTCTTTGAATCTTGTAATGATGTCCATAATGAAATCTGTTAAATTATCACTCGAATTAGGGTCAGTATTTGAATTCAGATTAGAATTAGATGCAAAAAGATCTAAACATTCAATGTAAATGTTAATGGACTCATCAAATTCTTGCTTTTCAAATAAATATTCTCCATGAAGTTTTTGAATTCGAAGCAAGACATCTTTTGGCATATTAGCCCGAGTTGCTAACTTGTACGCAACCGAATACAAATTCCGTTGAAGTATGATTTCAATTTGTTGATTAATCGATTTTTCATGGATTTTAAATAGTATTCCATCATTACTTAGCATATAAGTGTCGCCCCACATAGTGAAGACATGATTAATGGAACTATCAGGAATAGTTAGGCTGAATGAAATGTGCTTGTTCAATAAATCAAGAACGACTATTTTGGACAATATCCTTTGATTGGTTTCCTCGTGTGTTGGTGAAGTAATCAATAAATAATTTTCTCCAAATCTATAAATATACTTCTTGGGCATTTCAAGTGATAAAGTATTTGATTTGTTAAGATGATTATAATATCGGATTGCATCTGAAGTTGCAACCATTAATTCTTGAGTTGAGGGATTGATTTCAATACAATTTAAATCAACTCCAGTTCTATTGGAAAGAGTTCGTTGGGGCTTGCCATGATTACGGCCATTGGTTAGAACTGTTAATATTTTGGAAGTTGTAGTAATATAAATTAAATCTTGTTCAGAATTGAATCTGATCCCAGTTATTGGATCTTTTGATTCATAAATTATTCTTTGCTTAGATCCTCTGTCTCTCAAGAGTTCTCCTCGAATTAAAACAACTTTACCATTAGCGTAACCAACTGCAATACAGGACAAATCATGATTATATTGAAATGCTGTTATAGGGAAAGAGTTGTCACCATTTTGGATTTTAACAATTGTGTGATATTCATGTTTGACTTGGTCTTCATCTTGAGCAGTTAAAGTTAAAATTCGATTCAAATCCCAGAGCTTCAATATCGAAGCAAATCCTTGACGCTCAGCCACGGTAACAAGTAAGTTTGAACCAGGCAAACTTCCAATATAATTGATTCTATAATCCAACTCATAGGCTAGAAAATTCTTTTCCAATATGAATTGTTTGTTAATTATTTTAATATATGAATTGTCCACTGCTATAATAAGATAATCTTTTGTGGAGCATATTGCAGAAAGTGAAGGATCTGAATAAAGTGATTGCGCAGACTTATAGTAAGGATCTCTAATCGGAGTTAAATCAAATAGTTGAAATTGTCTCCAGAGGTCAGTCATATTTTGGTATTTTATGTGGAAGTTGAAGTGGAAGTTGAAGTTGAAGTTAAAGTTGAAGTGGAAGTTGAAGTTGAAGTTGAAGTTGAAGTTGAAGTTGAAGTTGAAGTTAAAGTTGAAGTTGAAGTTGAAGTTGAAGTGGATACTAAAATCTGTGACAATTCGGTGGTGCTTAACAAAGGACTTGCTTCTCTTGTATGGATTTGTCCCCCCAGCTTAGTTTTATCTTACTATGTTAGAACTTGATAGTAATTCTATTAAACTGCAATACCAGTACAATTGAGTTCCTATCTATTGAACAAAAGAAAGCCAAGTCGGTGTTTAATTGCAATTGGCCCAGAACAGTCCACCTGTGGTTAAATCAAACAACTCAAAAAGCTATCAATAATGCTATAGCCTGTCTCTCTGATATATGTAATCAGAATCCTAACTACAAAGCAATAGGTCACAGTACTAGAATGCTTTACTTGACTTAACTTTAAGCTTGCCTGCACAAGAGTTATGGCAACAAATTATCAAAACGCCCTCTCCTGCATCCAACCTATTCTCAACACCTGAATTTTATTATCGCGTCAAATATTTCCATACGAGGTCTATGTGTCGTGTTGATACTAGTCACTTAAGATAATTTAAAAGCGGGAACGAGAATGAGTAGGTGGTGGTGGTGAAAACGAAAAAAAAATAAAATTAAAAGAGCGGGAGTTATTTTTGTCAATGGAACGCATTTTGTAGGGATATATCCATGACTTGTAAGATTACGTTTCACTTTTTTTTCTCTGCATAAACGTTGTAGAACCAAATTGGAAATTGGGTATTAGTTTTATTAAAACAATAATGGTAGAGCCTGTGGATATTGCTATTGAATCTGAGCCGGAGCAGTCTACTCCTGGAACTACAGAAGAAATCAGTAGTGCTACTGAACTAGCTAGCTCCCAACAAGTGCAACACCAGCACCAACTGCATCAACAAATCCTCCATCAACAACAAGCTGTGCCATCTTCAGCACCACAACCACCACGACCATCACAACAGCAGCAACAGCAACAGCAACAGCAGCACCCTTGGACTAGTGGCCAAGAACAACAACCGCAATATGAACATGAGTCTTATCCCTCTGAACCACCACATCAAATCAATCAAATGCCTATTCTTCCACTCATGACAGAAGAACAGCAAGTCCACAAAACTATCATTCCTTCGATTCTAGGTCCAAATCACCATTCATTCCCATTACCTTCGGTAGCTCCTATAAGATCAGCTCAATCAATAACTCAAACGGTTCCTTCTATGCTGATAACTCCTACTATCCCTCTTACAACTGCTCATAGTCCTCCAAAACCACCATTCAGTTCTCAAAAATTAAATGTTGCTGGTTTATTACAACTGCCCGAAAAGTCATATGAGTCTGGTGGATTGCCTCTGTCAAACTCAGTCATTACTGATAATGTTGAATCCAGTACAAATGTGAAAAAGGAGAACCTAAAATTCACTCAAACCCCACCTTCTGAAGTTCCCTATAATCCAGTACTTGCAAATCCCACGTCCTCACCTGCTTCATCAGCCTCTACAACCCCAAAAAAGAATAGAAAAATCATCTCTACCCCAAACACAAGAACTTTTCGTCATCTCAAAAAGTCCGATGGCGAGCCATTCTGGAGAAGAGACATTCAATATGACTTTCTAAAATATCTATTTGAAAATGACCAAAAAGTATTTACAAACCCATTCCCTGACCCAGGTATTGCCGGAGTTACCAATGATCCAAAGTATACATTCTGCCAACTCTACGTAAGAACTTTGGCTGAATCAGGAAAATGTTCAAAGATATTGAAAGAGCGTCTTTTGAAAGATGTGGAAATGGGAATGTCAGTACTGAAAGTATGTCTTCTTGTGAATTCTGGTCGTATGAACACAACTATCAATTTTGTGCCAGAGATGAGATCTACCCTAAGAACTTATCATTCGATTCCTTCGTTACAAGCAGATCCAGTATATGGAGGGTCAAAACCTTTACAGGATACTCCTCGGTTGAAATCGATTCTTAAATCTGTTGGTGAAGGAGAAGCACATTTAACGACGTTGCAAGATATTACTCTGAATCCTAAGAAAGTTAAGCCTAATACCAATGCTATAAAATTGATCTTTTTAATGAGCAATTCTTCAAGAGGAATAGAATATCTTCAACCAGGCTTGGACAATACATTTATGGATTTTTTCCTCAATTTGAAGATTCATCCCAGAAATAGAGCTTTAAGATTCTTATGGTTAATGTATACCTATTTGGAGACAAGTTTCACCGAACAAGAGCTTGAAAATAATCCTTTCAATCCTCTGGTAATTCCAAAATTGGAATTTGTTTCGGAAGAAGTACAAAATAAGTTTGATCAAGATACCGAATTTGAGAAAAATTATTCACAAGAAATGATAGCAACCAGACATCGGTATTTGACCGACGAAGAGCATAATAGTACCCCCAAGAGAGGAAATAAGTCTAGAAAAGATCGAGAAGAAGAGGAAGAATCTGTCGAAGCAGCTTCAGTAACATCCAATTCTTCTGGGTCAGGATCCTTTGGGAATGCTTCTTCAAATATTGATTCATCCAAATATGTATTAGATGACTCTTCAAAATCTGAATCCGCCCTGACGACATCGTCTCATAATGCCTCTAAATCCGCAACTATGAATGGCAGTTCTAATGGAACTGGTCATGACAAGAGATTGGGTGGAGATGATTACATAGAAGAACCCAGAAAAAGACTTAAGAGATCATCCCAATTCGGAACTTCGGTTTCTTCTCCATTGGCACAGAACGTTATATCTGCAAATGACAATTTTAATGATGGAGACGAAATTGAAGATTTCAATCAATATTCAGACAATGTTTCATCTCCATTTACACCAATTGGTACTCATACGTACAACATGAAAACATCTGACCATAATGTAACGTTTCCAATAAAAGATTTAGATAAAATCGTTCAACATATACCCGAACAGACCGTGGATCCCAGCAATAAGACTTCGATGGCTTCTCATTTGAATATTATTAATAAATCCAAACCTTTGATTCGCCAATTTAGAAACAGCTCAAAGATTCTGAATGCAGACTATAACATCAAGATAGAACAATTAAAAGAGTGGATGTTTAAATATTTTCAATACAAAAAGACCATAACCAATGGTTTACTCGGTATCGAATGGGACAATATTCGATACGATATTATAAATGGAATTGAATCGTTTGTATATAAGATGCAAGGAAAGGAGTTTTATACAAGTCTACATGAAAAGAATCCAGGAGCAAAAATCGTTATTGCTACGGAACCAGCCAATGGAGTCACTGAACCAGATGAAGTGGGGTTTGGTTTCGTTCCAATATATGACTTCAATAGAGATAACGAATTGAACACTTATATGAGAGACTTAATCGTTTATTGCAATGAGTTATTGTCGGAAATCGAATTGAAATCATTAGCCAACCATGCTCCAAAGAACAAAGACTATGTTGTGATCGATTTGGCTGGAGGTAAGATCAATATTAATTTAGAATTTTAGTTTGAATGTCCAATACACTGAAACGAAGAAACCAATGACCATATAAATAAGGAATGACAAAACATGAAAAATTCATAATGTATTGTGTAGGGTAAAAAGTAAAAGGTGAACGATTTTAGGTCAATTTTCAGACTCAATGACTGTCTTTAGAAACGTCATTTGATCCTAAAATCCCAAATGTGTTCTTCAAAAAGACTGATAATCCAGTACATATATCATTGTCCTTAGCTATCAGTAGAGTTACTTCAGTAGCATTTTCTGACATTATACTTGGACCTGACTCTTTTTCATTAATAAATAGTCGAATATCTGATTCCACTTCACCACAAACAGTATCATTAAGAATCAAGTTCCAGTAGAAATACACAACTGTAGCAGGTCGGTTCTTTAGATTCGGTATTTCCAATTTGAGATTATTTATCGTCTTCAAATTGGAGTAATCCTCTTTAATGTATGGTTTGAATTTAGTGATTATTTGATTCAAGCTCTCTATCCTCTTATTAAGCAATTCTGAGAGCGAGTTAAGACTATACATCACGAGAGTCAACTTTCTATTGGGGATAAAGTTTCTGGTGAGTAAGTTGCAAAATGATTGAGATATAAGTGATAGTGTAAGTAATTGGTCCTGTTTATCGATGACAATTTTGTCAATCGATTCATCTTGAGGGTTTATCTCAAGCCTTATTCTTAGTTGGAATAGTTTGGGAGCATGAGCCACATATTCAATTGTTCTGAATTTTTTGGAAACACCATCAGATCCAGAGGATGTGGTAGTAGTATTTGAGATGGCATCTTTGATCACCATATTAGGGTAGAACATCTTTACTAGCTCCAACCTTTTCATCCAATCATTGGATGGAAGCACATTCAAGTTCCGTAGTATAAAATCGTCATCAACATCCTCGGTAACGTTTTCAATCACGGTATTAGCATCTTTAGCAACTTTGTTACTGTTGGATAGCTTATCAAGACGTTTTCTTACAAGATGCACATTTTTCTTTTCCGCAAGCAGTTTGTATCTGTGTCGTAACGATGCAATTTCGTCTTTAAGCTCAGTTCGCTTTTTGAGTAAATCTTGTCTATTTCTGGATAACCTTAACTTTTCTTGTTGTATATCAACTAGTTCTTCTAATCTTGATTCTATGGGTGGTTTGATATTTGTTTGAGATGTGGCGGAATTGTCCAGGTTGGGATTCTGACTCGGGGAGGTGTTTAGAAGATCCGAAAGAGACGTGATATCTTGAATATTACTCATGGATACGTGATTTCGATTACAATATGATTGGGAGTTGCTTCAAACTAACTGTTGGTAGGAACGTACTAGTTGTTTACATTATGTGATATAATTAGCATCACATCACGTGACTGTTTGATTTAGAGACTCATTTTTCATCAATTTGCTTATGATCCAAGCTGTGTTTTAGATGAAGAATGGTTAGTTTTAAGTAAATTATTTTACTCTGGTAGAATTGTTCTGAGGAACATCTCTCTGAGAGAATTGCTCTGGGAAATTTCTCGAATCATCTTCTCCAAACAGCTCTACCTTAACCAAATTAGTTGGTCCCATATCGTCCTACAGTATATGCAGTACACCCATCACGTTTCAAGTCTGTCTCAATTAATACAAAAGACCTCTGACTGCTTGCAACATTCCCCATTTAATACTTAACGACCAAATTTTCACAATGGTTTCTGCTCCTGAGTTGAAAAACGTAAGTAATAGAGAGAGATTAACTAGTATCGATGCAGAATAACTGTAATCTACAGTTCTAAGAACACATACTAACCTGCAGTACATGGACAAGAAGCTTTTGGTTCAATTGAATGGATCAAGGAAAGTGATAGGAACCCTTAGAGGGTTTGATGTACGTATAGAAAATGGACTCAGGTAAGGCGTTTCAAAGGAAAGAGAGTTCTGTCAAGAACTACAGGCGGTATCACTGCCACCACTACCTCCTATAACTCCGCTACAACTAGCAGTACCAGCAGTACCAGCAGTACAACTACAATAATGAGAATACTAGACTCCACAAGGCTCCACATAACATTTTTTATCAACTATACTAACAACATAGGTATTTTTAAATATCACATTAGGGGAGGCTCTTGAGGAGCAGAAAAATGGTGAAAAGCTCAATTTAGGCACAATAGTACGTTAACAAGCATATTTATCTAGATTACTCAGTCACATACTAACATTTAGGTTATAAGAGGAAATTCCATAGTTTCAATGGAGGTATGTATCTCTTGATTGGTAACCCTACTAATTGGTACCCTAATAATGGGTGACCCTACTAATTGGTAGCTCTATAATTGTTTAATGATCTGATTCCAGCCATAATTATCAAGTTTGAAGTTAATGGTAAAATTTAGGTTCTTGTCCCAACTGTTTAAATACAACTTACTAACCAACAGGCACTTGAGAAAGTATAATATATATGTATATGTAAATTCTTGCAAATAAATGAATTCTTTTTAGCTTTCATCGTTATTAGGGAATCTTTTGACCATTTCAGATCCACTATCATTGAACCCACATTTTTCGTAGAACCCTATATTATGCAATGAACAGTCTAGTATGACTTTATAACATCCTACTTTGTCTGCCAATTCACTCAAACTAGTAACCATTGCAAGTCCCAATTTCTTACCTTGTTCTGATTCCGCTACCGAGATATCTTCGATATGCCCAACAAAGCCACAACCATGAATAAGCTTCTGCTCTACCAAAAGCATTCCTGTGGCTACAACTTCATTTTTTTCATTTGTAATGACTCGAGGATAGTATATATCCTTCAAGGACTCCCAATGAGCAACAAGTTTTTCAAACTGTTGTGTATTGACATCACCTACTGTAGTAAGCACTTTTAATGTGCTGATATAAGAATGATAATCTGAGCCTTTCACGGCACGAAATGTGTAGCCTTCAGGGAGCATGACTAGACCAATGAATAGGGAGAATGAACCAGAGATGTAAAGTCAAAGATGTGACCGTTTGATGATAAATTCAATCACGAAAACAACAATGCACTGCTTATCAAATCAAAAACATGTGCTGCTTTGAATACCAAGAAATGATTCACCAGTTATGCCACTTTTCTATGCACACCAATTCAAACGCAATAGCGAAAGGAGAACAGAGTTGAGGAAAGGAAAGTCCTGTGCTGTAAGAGTAGAGTTAGATGCAGTAACAGATGCGAAGTTAGGGAGATGAACAATTGTAAGGAGGACCAAGATTATGAGAATGGATGGCTATTAAGACGATAACAAAGAGTGGAGATACATATTGGATGTTGCACTGGTTGTATCCTGGTTGTATCATTGAGAGCATATATTGGGCTATCTACTATGACATGTATTACCTACACATTGTCGATGTAGTATGTATATTACGTACATTGTATATACATTGCGTTATATAGCATACATGCTACGTGCGAATGCTGCCCCACATTCTAACCACCTATTTCCATACCTAACCACACCCCGATTTTAACATGGCTATCTCTTTTTCATATGCTAATTAAACCTTTTGGAATGCTAGCTACACCTTCTATTCGCGCCAACCAAGTTCCATCTTTTTTTGTCTAATTACAAACCTCAACTCTTTCCAATGCGAGTATTTGATTCTCCATAAAATCCTGAACGTGACAATGCTCATTCTGTTCTCTTACGACGCAGGTACGGTATTTTTCCTGATGATGTTTGGTTTTTGAACTCAGTAGCGCTAGACTCAGCCCAAGCTGTCAGGGCATTTCTGTGATAATCAATCCATTTGTTTCTCTTTTAGTCTCCTTTTAGTTTCTCTTTTAGTTTCTCTTTTTCTACACAACTATTGTTTCCCTTTGCACCAATGATGGCAGATGTTGAGGAGAACGATACATACAAATCATTACAGCCTCATGACACCACCAAAGAATTGAAGCAATGGCTTACCAGTTATAATTGTCAACAATATTTATCGCGTTTCATTGAAAATGATATAACCCTTGACTTAGTACCCGAACTTGATACTTCTGCTTTAAAAGAAATAGGAGTCGATTTATTAGGGGACAGAATCCGTTTGGAGCTTGCAATTAGCGGATTAAAGGCCAAGTCGAATTTGGGCGCTGCAATATCTAACGATGAGCTTCAAAGACTCGTAAAGCTTCATTTAAGTGGTGGTGTATCGTTTAATGAAAGTACCCCATCTTCAAATAGTGATGACTACTACAATAACAATTCAGGATCTACTTTGATTGCTCGATTAGTCAACACTTCAAACAACGAAATCAACTCTTATGCTCCGGACAGTCCTCATTTTTATGGTAGTCATAGTAATAGTACCAGTAACTTGATCACTCCGTTATCAGGAACCGTTGTCACTGGTGGAGCAGCTACATTGACGTTAAATAACTTCACATCTTCAACAAACTCAAATAATGACGCCAATAAGACTGTGACATTTATCTTACAGGATGGATCTACAAAGAAAGTGAATATTACTGGTTGCTTTAACGCCCAATCCATTAAGAGAAAGGTATTAAAGAAACTAGGAATCAAACAACAAGAACCTTCATATGATGCTTATATTCTTTCTTCAACCAGTAAAACATTGGATGCATCGTCTACGGGAAATTTTTCCACTCCTTCCAATTCAACTCCTTTATTGTCTGAAGGAGCGAGTTTATTATTTGACGTTGAACTTGTCACTATATGCTATTCCCCTGACAGACTCGAGAAACATAGAATCATGTTATGTCCCAAAGAGTCATACCCAACCGAGCAACAACTCGAAACTTCAAGAAAAATTATTCAAAAATATGAATTACGAATTCAGAATCTTTCCGGATCAAGAATCTGGAATCAAGATACATTATCACAATATCATATTCCAGATTCTAAAAATGTAAATATACGACCACCGGGTCCAACGTTACGGCACTTTTTTGGTCAAAGACCTCCAAGCGAATTGATTTCGTCTAATTTGGCAGAGTATTTTCCTGAAGCTCAACAACAAGAATTAGAAGCTACGGTAAGAAATTCTGTCAGATACAGTGTTCGACTTTCCAGAAGATTTAATATACCATCAACTATACATTCGAATAGTAGTAATTCCTCAATTTATAACGCTAAAAGAGCTTCAGTATTAAGTAACAATAGAGCACCTTCTGTTGTATCATCGATTGAACATAAAAGATTCCCTGCTAGCAGAACAATTGGTGAAATGATGGTTGATAATATCAATGCTATAGATGAAGCAACTGCTTCTGCCGCTTCTATAAGTTCTCTTGCAACTAATGCGATGGAGAAGCCTCCTTCAATCCATTCTAATACTAGTGGTAGTACTAATGCCAATAACAGTAATGATGTTAGATCTATCAATTCAGCAACTTCGAAATTTAGCGTCACTGGTAAAAGACTTTCAATACCTGCGAATTTTACAGATCAATCGAATATAAATAATAATCGGTATTCCAGAATAGAGTTGCTCAGTGTTGATTCTGATGATGAAGATAATGAAGATTTCTTGGGCGCATACTATGAGGCCAATTCTAGTATTCACACCGTATCTGACTTTTCACTGGTGAATGTGAACAAGCATACACTTGACTTGATCATAGAAGGAGGTCCGAAAGACTGGCTCCAGGGTGCAAGAATCGGAGCAGGAAGTTTTGGAACCGTTTATCTTGGAATGAATCCTTTAACTGGTGAATTAATGGCTGTTAAACAAGTCAGTTTACCAGATGAAAACAGTGCTAATACGAATCTGCAAACGTCCATGATTGAAGCTTTACAACACGAGATGCTGCTTCTCAAAGAATTAAATCATGAAAATATTGTTAGATACTTTGGTTCTTCAACTGATGATAAATACCTTAATATCTTCTTGGAATATGTTCCGGGAGGGTCGGTCCTGTCTATGTTACAATCATATGGTCCCTTTGAAGAACCGTTAATCAGAAATTTCATTAGACAAGTGTTAATTGGGTTAATATATCTTCATGGAAAAGATATTATCCATCGTGATATTAAAGGTGCAAACATTCTTATTGATATTAAAGGTACGGTGAAAATTAGTGATTTTGGAATTTCTAAAAGAGTCAACAGAGGAAGTAGAAATTTTGGAGAGAGTGATTCTGATAACAAAAAGGGAGCCAGAAGGGCCTCATTACAAGGTTCTGTATATTGGATGGCACCTGAGGTTGTGAAACAAACTGCTTATACTAAAAAAGCCGATATTTGGTCTGTTGGATGCGTTATTGTGGAAATGTTTACTGGTAAACATCCATTCCCTAATTTCAGTCAAATGCAAGCCATCTTTAAGATTGGAACTCATATTAAGCCTCAGATTCCCGAATGGTGTACCCTTGAAGCAAAGGACTTTCTTGAGCAAACATTCGAACTTGATTATGAAAAACGTCCTGATGCTGTTGACATGTTGACTAAAGCGTTTTTGAATACTTTGATTATATCTAAAAAGTAAGATGATGCCTATATATATATCGATGTATACACATACATTTACTTATATATATATCGATGTATATATATATATACATTTTCTTATATATACTGACATTTACTAAATGTTGTGTAGAATTACTGGATCTGTTCCTATTTCAAGCACTGATGGCTTGGACTGAAGACAGACCGCAGACTGCAGACAGTAGACATTAGACTAGAAGAGGCTGTCGGCCATAGACAGCAGGCTATAAACTACATAATTTGTCTGCGTAGAACAGTTAAACGTGACAGATACCTAAACTCTTCTAAACAGTAGAAACATAAACCAAACCATAGGGTTAAGTATAGATCTTAGACCACATCATTTGCTTGACATTAGAGTCCAAGCTCGGGAAGAAACCTATCAATTGCAAATGGGCGCGGAATTAAAACGGAATTAAGATGAAACAAAATCAAACAGCCATGGGCCCAAGCATCAAGCTCTATAAATGAATACAGCAAAAAAAAGACTTACACAACCAACAACTTAAGTACCCTTTAGTCATCTAATCCCACCAAGATCAACCACTTATTCTTGTCTCAAAACTTCCAAATTATTTTTCTCAGTTCTAGTTCAGCACTATATGTATTCAAACGATGTGTCAGCCGTACCTCCAACAACCTCCACCTTAAATGCTTCGATGCCTGCACACACTGCTCCTTACACAAAATCTCAAAAGAACTGACTCCTCTTTTCTTCAATATGATTTCGCATCTAATGGAGGAGATACACCACCTGCTCAGTCATACGTTTAGAACAGTTTAGTGGATTTATTAAGCCCAGCCAGTCTTCAATTGATCATATTGTCGACTCATTTGTAATCCATAACCCCTTATTTAATTCTGGTTTATCACTACTCCACAGCGTTTGATCATTGAGGCTGACTTGCACCCAAACTTGCGTCAGAAGAAACATTTGGAAAGGGGAACTTTAGCACAAATACAAATTGGCATAGCATATCAAATCTTAGCATATTATAAATCGAGACATTTCAAGTCCAGTAGCATATCAAAAAGATAGAGGACCTCATTCTCTTCTTTTTTCATTTTTTTTCAATTCTTATTCCAAACCACGGAGTTAAACATAAACACCACCAAGAAAGAGCACATTATTTACCACAACTCATTCACATTAATAGAACTCATAGGCCATTACAATGGAAATACCTTTAAAATCAAAACCTAAAGTCTCAATGGTGAGTCTTGTGGATGAGTCTAAGTTTGGTGTACTCCGCAAACCTCTGCTGCTGAGTTTAGTATCCAAGAATCCTATCGAGCGTGTCAAACGTGATACTATACCTGACCTCCGTCAGCAGCAGCAACAACAACAACAGCAGCAGCAGCAACCAGCTGAATCTAGTTCAAATTACCGGTTGACAAGAACTTATTCTGAGACAGAAGCCAATAATTTCGACCAGGAAACTGGTCATCGACTTTTCGATGATGGAAGAATTCGTCCTACGGTTTCACGTGCCACATCGCCCGATAGAAGCTTACAACGACCAAGATATATGTCGGAAAGTCAAGCAGCCGGCAATGACATCAGATCTCCAAGGCTTTATTCCAGATCTCATGATGAAATCCTTGAAAGTGGAGTAGTCGGTCTCGAGGATGAATATATTCCAGGCGTGGACTTTGGTAAAATGGTATTTCAATGGAATATTTCCGATTCAGATCTACATGACCGGAGATTCAACAGAAGTAATATTACCACAACCTCAAATACTCCTCAAAGTAGGGAAGCATCTTATCTTGATTTGAACTTATTGCATTCACAAGTGGCTCCACAACCGATCTTGGGGAAACAGTCTCCAGCCAACCTTAGTTTTACCAAATTACACGATTTCATGAGGCTCAGAGCTCCACAGAAAGCTAAAGCTGCGAGTATTGATGAAGATATAGCTCCAGATCAAACGAATCCTGTGGCAACAGGAATGGAAGGTACTACAACAATCACCACTACAAACAACGGTAAGGGAGATTTACCGGCAGAGGTTTCACAGGCAACATTGACAAATCAGGAACAAGATCCTCTTGATTCTCATAAGAACAAGAAACTTAAGTCGAATCAACTAGTTGATCCAGAGACAGGAGTAATCAATTATGAGGTTATTCTTAATTCATTGCCATCCAATTTTAATGATCTTCCTTATTCGCAGCGTAAGAAGCTTATCAAGTCATATTCTGAATCTATTGATTATTCTCAGTTTTCTGTGATTGCCAAACAGTATTTTTCTTCCAGCTCGGGGGGTTCTGGTAAGTTTTCAGTGGGGTCAAGCTTTGGGAATCGAAGATCTAGACGTAGTAGTACTAACACTATTGCCGGTCGCTTATTAGCATTATCATCTTCATCTGACTTACAAAAGTTTACAGATAACAAACCAAAGGAGAATGTTGATGAAAAAGGAGCAATTGTTTTGGGCTACGAACTAGGTAAGGTTATAGGATTTGGTGCTTGGGGTACTATAAGAGAATGTAAGGACATTCAAAATGGAAGTATTAAAGCTTGTAAGATTGTCAAATCTTGTCGCTTTGACATTGGTGGATCAAAAGGTGGCTCCCATGGAAAATATCCCGAAAATCATAATCCGAAAGTATTGGAGGTGTTCAGGAAAGAAATTGATATATGGAAGCGATTGAAACACGAGAATATCTTACCGTTACTTGCCCACTTAGAAACCGAAAATGCTACATTTTGCATTACTAATAGAATTTATGGGGGAACTTTATTTGAACTTGTATCATCTTGGGGTGTTTACAATTGTGATATTAACAATACCCAGGGTCCCTTAGGATTTCTGATTGAAAACCAAAGATTCAGAATAAGAAAGACTTATCACTGTGCTTTCCAGATAGTGGAAGCTTTAATGTATATGCACCAAGATATGGGAATAGTTCATGGTGACATCAAGCTTGAAAATGTATTGGTTGACGATCAAAACAAGGATATTCCTAAAATGATCCTATGTGATTTCGGAATGTCCAGGGTGTATAGTTCGAGACTTAGCAGAAAAGACTCGAAGAAATTGATATCATCAAGTGAAATGATGATGAGAAGTAAATCATCCAATGCGAACGAAAGAAAAACTTTGAATAGTGGTGATTCTCCGAGTACAAGGTTTTTGTTCAAAGATGATTCTAAGATTGGAATTTCTCAATTTGCCAGAACTCATGGTCCTTCCCTTCAGTCATTAGTGTTTACTCCAACCGAGTCATTGACTTCATTTACCTGGAATACAAAGGGGGATAAGGGTAAAGATAATAAACTTGAGGGGCCAGCGCTTGGTACACCAGGAAATAGTCCT
Organism: Chernovozyma aurita; assembly: GCA_030566905.1. Classification (NCBI taxonomy): domain Eukaryota; kingdom Fungi; phylum Ascomycota; class Pichiomycetes; order Serinales; family Debaryomycetaceae; genus Chernovozyma; species Chernovozyma aurita. Next base: position 122,604 of record JAKUBO010000007.1, read on the forward strand.
GGAATCGAGTCAGAACTTCCCCATCTGCATATCGGATCACTTCCTTATGCTTCACCCGAATTACTCTTACCTTCACCACCGCCTTTAGGGCCATCTGCTGATATATGGGCACTAGGAGTATTATTATATACCATGATAGTGGGGAAACTTCCATTCCAGCATCCATACGAGCCTCGTCTTAGGGTTATCATCTCAGCTGGAAAGTACAGTAAGGATGATTTATTAAAGGCATGTTTGTCCATGTTTGTATTGGATACAACAGACGAAAGCTTGATGCAATCGTCATTACAAGATTTAAAAAGAGAAGAAGAGATTCAGATCTTGAAAGCAGCTTGGAAAGAACACGATAAATCTGAATTCGAATGGATGCTTAATTTGATAACTGGATGTCTTGAACTTAATATAACCAAGAGACTTGATTTGTTTAGCATTTATAAGATATTGCTTGATTACAAGAACAGCAATCAAATTTGATGGAAAACTGACATTAGCAGAACCATGAAACTGTATACTATTACGAATAGCATGACTACAGATGTACAATTATTATTGTTATATTATAACGATTAAAATGAATAGGGAAATAAAAATAATGGAGATACGAAGGTAAATAAAAATTAACAATTTGTAAATTATAGGAATGCAGCAAATATGAAATAAAGTGATTAGAAGAGTGTAGTGGATGTGGAGAGGTAGGAATGGTTGAACTGAGAGAAGATGAGTAGCATTAATATCCATAATCCAATTGATAGTAGAGGTTGTAAGGGAAATAGAAGATTCCGTAGAAGTGAGCGTTATAATAGAAACAGCAGCAACATTAGCAGTTAAGTAGAGGCTGCAGCAGCAAGTCGGCCCATAAAGAAGTACTGGTGATAGTAATGGTTGGAGGGAAAGTGGAAGCAAGTGACAGGTTATGAGTCAAACGTAATGTATAAAGAAGAGTTAAGTAGTCAGAAATAATGAGTAAGAGGCATGGAATAAGCTACGGAAAACGGTTGTAGTAAAAGATGATCTGTAGTCAGCAATAGACAAAAGTCATTAGTCATAAGTCATCATTCATAAGTCATAAGTCATAAGTCATAAGTCATAAGTCATAAGTCATAAGTTATAAGTCATAAGTCATAAGTCATAAGTCATAAGTAATATATATAGAAGTATTAGAAATTAGAAATAGAAATAAGAACTAAGTCGAAAGTAGTATGTGAGAAATAATAAGTAGAGTGAGTAATGAGTGAGTAATGAGTAAGTCATAAGTCATAAGTAATAAGTAGTTCATAAGTAATATATAGTCTAAACAATGAGTAGCAAGGTATAACTAATAAGTCGTAAGTTATAGGTAAGTGTTGAGAAAAAAGACATAAGCAATAAGAATAAAATATAAGTTATAAGCGATAAGCAATAATAACTCATAAGCAATAGGCAATAATTGTTAATTCATAGGACACAAGCAATGTATTATAGTGTAATTAATTAACTTAAGCTGATGCAACACGACAGAGATAAGCAACCGTGGATCCCTAACCTGCATACGATATCTATAGTAAAAATAGTTTTAATCCTTATTTAGTTCAAATTGCAACTGATAGGACGGTTCCCAATGTGTTACATCCCATCAATTTTTGCGATTCTCAATGGCTGCAGGATAAAAAGCATAAATTAAATAGAGATGCAACGAGATAGATGTAAAGTGACAAAAACAAATGCAGGCCCAAGCAAAAAATAAGAAACCACCAGATCAATTCTCGGCTCGAAACAAACTATACGAAAGTAACAGAGATACTCGAATTGTTTTGATTTATTCTACTGTCAGAGCTATGCGATCATTATCGTTACTGGATAATAAAAGTAACTAGAGATAATACAAAAAACCAACTAAACATAAATGCAATAAATGGCCAATCATTCTCTTGCCGAACCCAACCTTAGTGGAACATTTGTTGAAATGGTGCATCCATGGTGACGTGAGTTGTTTCTTGCACGACCTCAGTACTATTTTTTTAGTTGGATATTTGGCCAACACAGTTGTTTAGTTTTTTGTTGGGACTAGTGCGATATATATTGTGTACAATTCCCTCCACACATCAAATAGTTGAAAGATACAATAGAGGTGAACTTTTTAAGGTATGTAAAATACGTCAAATTGGGATGAAAACTTTGGTTTAGATAAGGTCAATGGCATTTGGACAGTGCAGTAACAGATTCAATGGAGTTAAAATATCTTAGTTGCAGTAAATCATGAACTATCTTTAGTTAATGATCTAACAATGGATCATCAAATACTTTTTCAGATCGAGCGGAGCTAAGAGCGAATTTTGTGAGAGAAAAAATTTTTTTATTGGCGAAAAGATTGAATCGAGCAATCGTGGAATCTCTGCGCGCGTTGGGATTGTTTTTGAAAATATTCCATGTCTAATCTATATATATATATATATGAATGGATGGATAATGTATAGTACACATTATTGAACTTAATACCGAAATACTCAAACTGGGCCCATTATCCCGCTTCCGCATTCCGAATCCTCATACAAAAAAATTTGGAGCACCCATCAGAATTAAGTCCGTATTCATATTTCAAATTTCATCTTCCTTGCTCTTTCAACTCGATCAATTCCCCCCACCTTCACCAATTTCGCACCCAAATTTTTTTTTTTGGTGAACGGTTTCCAAACAATTTCGCTGAGAAAAGTTCCAACGGTTTCGAACAAAACTCAACATATCACAAAATTATTTATTCGCATATTTGTCTGTCAAGCAGACGCTACCATTGCCTACAAACCACCGCAGAACAAGAGAACTATAATCTTGTATAGACCAGGGCGGTATTCAAGCAGACGGTAGCATTATCAATAATTGCCATACAACTCCAACTCGAGCCCAACTTCAATACAGAAATTGTCTTTTTTTGTTTGATTTTCGCTGTCTCCGAGCTATCCATGTATGATTTTCTGGTTGAAACGCTTGATATCTAATAACTTTTGCAAATCATCACTAATTTCTAGTACATTCTTTACTAACAATAACAATAGATCATTTGTCCATCACTCAAGAGTGCTAGTGAATATTAATTCACTTCGATTATATAGCGGGAAAAAGCACAACAACATATACAAATCAATTATAAATACTTTCAAGAAGAAAGACAACTTCAATAATATAAATAGTATCAAAATGTCTACAGATTATACAGTGTTACATAAAACATTACCTCCCCATTTTTTGGGTCTTAATAGCATTGAAAAAGCAGAACCTGGTCCAGTTACAGATTTTGTCAAGGCAAATCAAGGCCATACAGTAATCACCAGAGTATTGATTGCCAATAATGGTATTGCCGCCGTCAAAGAAATCAGATCGGTTAGAAGATGGGCCTATGAAACTTTTGGAGACAATAGAGCCATTCAATTCACGGTAATGGCCACCCCAGAAGATTTGGAAGCCAATGCTGAATATATTCGAATGGCCGATCAATTCGTTGAAGTGCCTGGTGGAACCAACAATAATAATTATGCTAATGTTGATCTTATTGTTGAAATAGCAGAAAGAACCGAAGTTCATGCCGTTTGGGCTGGTTGGGGTCATGCATCAGAAAATCCTTTATTACCAGAAAAATTGGCTGCTTCTCCAAAGAAAATTCTTTTCATAGGTCCCCCAGGTTCTGCTATGAGATCTCTTGGTGATAAGATTAGTTCAACTATTGTTGCTCAACATGCTGATGTTCCATGTATTCCATGGTCCGGTACTGGTGTTAAGGAGGTTACTATTGATAGTGTTTCAAATTTGGTATCAGTTTCTGACGAAGTTTACCAAAAGGGTTGTTGTTCTTCTCCTGAAGAAGGTTTGGAAATGGCAAGAAAAATCGGGTTCCCAGTAATGGTTAAAGCTTCTGAAGGTGGTGGTGGTAAAGGTATCAGAAAAGTTGATCACGAAAAGGATTTTGTTACTTTATATAAGCAAGCATCAAATGAAATACCTGGTTCTCCCATCTTCATTATGAAATTAGCCGGTGATGCAAGACATTTGGAAGTTCAATTATTAGCTGATCAATATGGAACCAATATTTCTTTATTTGGTAGAGATTGTTCAGTACAAAGAAGACATCAAAAAATTATCGAAGAAGCCCCAGCAACTATTGCTAGAAAGGAAACTTTCAGAAAAATGGAAAATGCAGCAGTAAGATTAGGTAAATTAGTTGGTTATGTCTCTGCTGGTACCGTTGAATATTTATATTCACATTCTGATGATAAATTCTATTTCTTAGAATTGAATCCTAGATTACAAGTTGAACATCCAACTACCGAAATGGTTACCGGAGTAGATTTACCTTCTACTCAATTACAAATTGCTATGGGTATTCCAATGCATTTAATTAGAGATATCAGAGCCTTTTATGGTGTTGATCCTCATTTAACCACCGAAATTGATTGGGAATTTGAAAGTCAAAACTCTTTAATTACTCAACGTCGCCCTGTACCAAAGGGTCACTGTACTGCTTGTCGTATCACATCCGAAGATCCTGGTGAAGGTTTCAAACCTTCTGGTGGTAACTTACATGAATTGAATTTCAGATCTTCTTCTCATGTATGGGGTTATTTCTCAGTTGGTAATCAATCATCGATTCATTCATTCTCAGATTCCCAGTTTGGTCATATCTTTGCTTTTGGAGAAAATCGTCAAGAATCAAGAAAGCATATGGTGGTTGCATTAAAAGAATTGAATATTAGAGGTGATTTCAGAACCACCGTTGAATATTTAATCAAGTTATTGGAAACTCCTGATTTCGAAAACAATACCATTACTACTGGTTGGTTAGATGAATTAATCAGTAAGAAATTAACTTCTGAAAGACCAGACCCAATTGTTGCAGTTGTTTGTGGTGCTGTTGCTAAAGCCCATATTCTTTCTGAAGAAGATAGATCAGAATATATTGCTTCTTTAGAAAAGGGTCAAGTTCCAAGTAAGAACTTGTTACGAACAATTTTCCCAGTCGAATTCATATATGAAGGTTATAGATATAAATTCACTGCCACCAAATCTTCCGAAACTTCTTACACCTTATTTTTAAATGGTTCCAAGGGTGTTGTTGGAGTTCGTGCTTTATCTGATGGTGGATTATTAGTTGCTCTTGCAGGTAAATCTCATTCAGTTTACTGGAAGGAAGAAGCTTCAGCAACAAGAATTTCTGTTGATAGTAAGACTTGTTTATTGGAATCAGAAAATGATCCAACTCAATTGAGAACTCCATCTCCTGGTAAGCTAGTTAAGTACTTGGTTGAAAGTGGAGATCATGTTGTTTCTGGTCAACCATATGCTGAAGTTGAAGTTATGAAAATGTGTATGCCATTATTAGTACAAGAAAATGGTGTTGTTCAACTCCTTAAACAACCAGGTTCCACGGTGAACGCCGGTGATATCTTAGCTATATTGGATATTGATGATCCCTCTAAGGTCAAACATGCATTACCTTTTGAAGGCACTTTACCAGATTTGGGTGATGCAATCATCCAAGGTACTAAACCAGCCCATAAATTTAACTATCATGCTTCTATTTTGCGTAATATCTTAGGTGGGTACGATAATCAAGTTATATTAAATTCTTCATTAAAGGGTTTAGTCGAAGTGTTGAAGGACAAGCTGTTACCATATTCTGAATGGAATTTACAGCATTCGGCTTTACATTCACGTTTATCACCTAAATTGGATGATGCGTTATGTACTTTAGTGGAAAGAACTGCTTCTCGTGATACTGACTTCCCAGCTCGTCAAATTATTAAGTTGATTCAAAAGACTAGTAATGATCCTTCAACTGAAGCTAATTTCGCTGATATTGTAGCTCCATTAGTTGAAATTGCTACTCGTTATTCTAATGGTTTACTTGAACACGAATACAATTTCTTTGCTCTGCTTCTTGACGAGTATTATGAAATTGAAAAGAATTTCTCTGGAAGTAACATCCGTGAAGAAGACATTATTTTAAGACTTAGAGATGAAAATAAAGCAGATTTAGGTAAAGTTGTTGGATTTGCATTATCTCATTCCAGAGTTAGTGCCAAGAATAACTTGGTATTAGCTATTTTGGATGTATATCAACCAGATATGTCTACTTCTTCAAATGCTGCTTCTTGTCTTAAGGAATCATTGAAAAAGATTGTTGAATTGGAAAATAGAAATACCGCAAAGGTTACTTTAAAAGCAAGAGAAATTTTGATCCAATCTTCTTTACCTTCAATTGAAGAAAGATCAGATCAATTAGAACACATCTTAAGATCTTCTGTACTTCAAACCTCTTATGGTGAGATCTACGCAAAACATCGTCAACCTAAATTGGAGATTATCAATGAGGTTGTTGATTCTAAGCATACAGTATTTGATGTTTTACCTCAATTCTTGGTCAATAAAGATGAATGGGTTTCAATGGCCGCTGCTGAAGTATATGTTCGTCGTGGATACAGAGCTTATTCTTTAGGTCCAATCTCTTACAGCTTCCATGATAACTTACCAATCATCGAATGGAAATTCCGTCTTCCAAGTCTCGATATTTCTTCTCCACTGAGAGAAACATCTAACCACATGAATCGTGCTGCCTCTGTTTCTGACTTGTCATTTGTTGTTGATGAGAAGAAGCAGTTGATCACAAGATCAGGTGTTTTGGTTCCAGCTAGACATCTTGATGATGTTGATGAAATGTTGAGTGCTGCTTTAGATAAACTTCATCCATCGGGTGCTATTACTTTCAACTCCAACAAAGGTTCCAAACCTGAATTCTACAACGTTGTTAACATTGTTGTTAATAACGTTGACGGATACGTATCTGAAGATGAAATCTTAGCTAAGATTAACGAAATTCTTGACGAAAGTAAAGAAGATCTCACCTTAGCAGGAGTTCGTCGCATTACTTTTGTATTTGCCTATAAGATCGGTTCATACCCTAAATACTATACTTTCACTGCTCCAGAATACCAAGAAAATAAGGTAATTCGTCATATTGAACCTGCTTTAGCTTTCCAATTAGAGTTAGGAAAATTGGACAATTTCGAGATCAAACCAATTTTCACCGATAACAGAAATATTCATGTCTACCAGGCAGTTGGTAAAAATGCTCCTTCTGATAAGAGATTTTTCACCAGAGGTATTGTTAGAACTGGTGTTATGCGTGATGATATCAACATTAGTGAATATTTGATTGCCGAATCCAACCGTTTGATGGCAGATATTTTAGATGCATTAGAAGTGATTGATACCTCTAATTCTGATCTTAATCATATTTTCATCAATTTCTCTTCCGTTTTCAACGTTTTACCAGAAGAGGTAGAGGCTGCTTTTGGATCTTTCTTAGAAAGATTCGGTAGAAGATTATGGAGATTGAGAGTAACTGGAGCTGAAATTCGTATCGCATGTATTGACTCAAAGACTGGAACTTCATTCCCATTGAGAGCTATTATTAATAATGTGTCTGGATACGTTGTGAAATCAGAATTATATATGGAAGTCAAGAATGCTAAGGGTGAATGGGTATTCAAATCCATTGGTGAACCAGGTTCAATGCATTTGAGACCAATTTCAACTCCTTATCCTGCTAAGGAATCCTTACAACCAAAGCGTTATAAGGCACATAACATGGGTACTACCTATGTTTATGATTTCCCAGAATTATTCCGTCAAAGTACTCTTTCTCAATGGAAGAAGTTTTCTCCTACTGCCAAGGTACCTGAAGATTTCTTCAATTCTTTAGAATTAATTCCTGATGAAAATGGGGAATTAACTCCAGTGGAACGTGAGGCTGGTTGTAATAAGACCGGTATGGTTGGGTTTAAAGTAACTGCTAAAACTCCAGAATATCCTCGTGGTCGTCAATTTATTATTGTTGCTAATGATATTACATACAAGATTGGTTCGTTTGGACCTGAAGAAGATTTCTATTTCAACAAATGTACTGAATTAGCAAGAGAATTAGGAATTCCAAGAATTTATCTTTCAGCTAACTCTGGTGCTAGAATTGGAATTGCTGATGAATTGATTCCACTTTTCAAGGTTGCCTGGAACGTTGAGGGTTCTCCTGACAAAGGTTTCAGTTACTTGTACTTGAGTCCAGAAGATAAAAAGGCCATTGATGAAGATGGTAAAGGTGATACAATTGTTACCGAAAAGATTGTTGAAAATGGAGAAGAACGTCACGTTATCAAAACCATCATTGGTGCTGAAGACGGTTTAGGTGTTGAATGTCTTAAGGGATCAGGTTTGATTGCTGGTGCTACATCAAGAGCATACAAGGACATTTTCACAATTACTTTGGTCACTTGTAGATCTGTTGGTATTGGTGCTTACTTAGTTAGATTGGGTCAAAGAGCTATCCAAGTTGAAGGCCAACCAATTATCTTAACTGGAGCTCCAGCCATTAACAAGTTATTAGGTAGAGAAGTTTACTCTTCCAACTTGCAATTAGGTGGTACCCAAATTATGTACCGTAATGGTGTTTCACATCTTACTGCTACCGATGATTTGGCTGGTATTCAACAAATTATGGAATGGATGGCATTTATTCCAGCAAAGCGTGGAATGCCAGTTCCTATCTTAGAGTCCGAAGACTCATGGGATAGAGAAATTGGATATTATCCAGTTCAAGATGAAGCATCTGATGTGCGCTGGATGATAGCTGGTCGTGAACTTCCTGACGGTGGATTTGAATCTGGTTTTTTTGACAGAGATTCATTTACTGAAACCTTAGGAGGATGGGCTAAAGGTGTTGTTGTGGGAAGAGCACGTCTTGGTGGTATTCCAATTGGTGTCATTGGAGTTGAAACCAGATTAATTGAAAATTTGATTCCTGCTGATCCTGCTAACCCAGTTTCCACCGAAGTTTTAATTCAAGAAGCTGGTCAAGTTTGGTATCCAAATTCAGCTTTCAAGACTGCTCAAGCTATTGCTGATTTCAATAATGGTGAACAGTTACCATTAATGATCTTAGCTAACTGGAGAGGTTTCTCTGGTGGTCAACGTGATATGTACAATGAAGTGCTTAAGTACGGTTCTTTCATTGTTGATGCATTAGTTGACTTCAAACAACCAATCTTCACTTATATTCCACCATTTGGTGAATTAAGAGGAGGTTCATGGGTTGTTGTCGATCCAAGTATCAATTCTGAGATGATGGAAATGTATGCAGATGTCAATTCAAGAGCTGGTGTCTTAGAACCAAGTGGAATGGTTGGTATCAAATATAGACGTGATAAATTATTAGCTACCATTGAAAGATTGGATCATAAATATGCTACTTTGAAACAAAAGATGAACGACAAGAACCTCAAGCCAGAAGAGTATGCAGAATATTCCAAACAATTGGTTAGTCGTGAAAAGAAGTTATTACCAATTTATGCCCAAATCTCAGTTCAATTTGCCGATCTCCACGATAGATCCGGACGTATGTTGGCTAAGGGGGTTATTAGAAAGGAACTTAACTGGCCAGAGGCTCGTCGTTTCTTCTTCTGGCGTTTACGTCGTCGTTTGAACGAAGAATACTTATTGAACCTCATTGGTGAACAACTTCAAAATGCCACCAGATTGGAACAAATTGCCAGAGTTAAAAGTTGGATGCCAACTATTGATTATGATGACGATAGAGCAGTTTGCACTTGGATTGAAGATAACCATGTCAAGTTACAACTGTATATCGAAGAAGTGAAACAAGAAGCTGTTCACCAAAAGCTTACTTCCCTCTTAAAAGAAGACCCAACAAATGCCTTAAGTGCAATTAAAGGCTTTGTATCTACACTTTCAGATTCAGAAAAGGAAAAATTCGTGAAAGCATTTAAGTGAAAAAATGTCCGTATTCAAGTTATAATTACCTTTAATAACGATTGTTTGATTTTAGTTTGCTTGTCTTTTTAGTTTATGTTAAATATTATATTGTATTTTTGATTGCGGTTTATGTAGAGCATCTGCTCAATGGAGTCTGAATGAATCTGTAAGTATAAATACACAGAGATATAGTTGTATTGCAACCACATGATTATCTGGTTAGTAGCTAAACATTACTTTGAAATATCATTCAAGTTAGAACAAAATGTTAGTTGCTATCTTGTTGGTTCAACTTTTACAGTTGTTGACTGTTACTGACACAACCGATGTAAACGAGAGATACTTTGTATCTCTTCAAATCACCGAAACGCTAGAGAACTTCATTAACTATGACAAGTTGTATCCTCTTTGTCAACACATAAACCCATGGATAGATAAGGCGTTTTCGATAGGGAAGTATAATGGGTTTGCCGGCAACTTTACCGAGTCTGCACTTGAAAGACTAAGAAGATGTCCATTGGTGGCAGAAATTACTCCTGATATCATCATAAATGCTTTTGAAACTGAACTTCAACAAAACAGTCCCAGGCACCTTGCTCGCTTATCACAGAAAGATACTTTAGAAGATAGTTTGGAAGATAGTTTACTCAACTATTGTTTCGAGTCGAGTCCTGTTGATTCAAACGAAAAGGAAGTATTTGCTTATGTTATAGATTCTGGTATTAATATTAACCATCCAGAATTCGAAGGACGTGCACAGGAAGGAGCAGATTTCACCGGTGAAGGTCCTGGAGACTATAACGGTCATGGCACCCATGTTGCAGGTTTGATAGGATCTAAGACATATGGGGCTTCGAAGCATGTTCGGTTAGTAGAAGTGAAAGCACTTGATTCATTTGGATCCGGATCTTTAAGTACCATAATTGCGTCTATTGAGTTTGCAGTTAATCATCACAACCACAATAATGTCCATGGAGTGGCTAATCTCTCATTGGGATCAGCTAGAAGTTCTGTATTAAACCGAGCGGTCAATGAAGCGGTAAAGACTGGATTGGTGGTAGTTGTAGCAGCCGGCATTTCAAATACAAATGCTTGCATGACAAGTCCAGCTAGTGCACCGGGAGTCATTACCGTTGGAGCAATTGATGATTCAGATGATTCCTTGACTCCGTTCACCAATTGGGGTAGCTGTGTTGATATATTTGCAAGTGGATCTGAAGTGAAAAGTATTAATTTTCAAAATGAAGTCGAACCTCAATCTCTTTCTGGTACTTCAATGTCAGCTCCAATAGTTGCCGGATTTGAGGGAATCTCTTAAGTTTGGGAGTCTCCAGTAAGGAGATATCTTCTACACTTAAGAAAATGTCACTGAAGAACCGGATCTTACGTAGTTCTATGGCATTCCGTTATAAGACCCCTAATAGAATTGCTTACAATAGAATGGAAGGCGAATGTACTGATATTTAAGGTCAAACAATTGTCAAGTTAGAGATAAACTAATAAGAGAGAGATAAAAATGAATGGACCGTACTGGCCTGTACTTAACGTAGTCTGATATGCAATTAACTAAGACTGTGGCTACTGAAAGGAGTTCCACCTGCAGCAGCAGCATATCAACCAGCAGCACGTCTTAAGGAGAGTAGAGAGAGATTGTGAAGAGACTTGACAAAACCTTCTTCGAGCGCCGCAAGCCAGACACCACGCAGTGGCTCTCTGCGAGCAGCAGTCAGCGGAGCCTCCTGAACTGGTTCCCGTGAGTCGACTTGAACATACAATCGATGTCTCTTCTACAGCCGCTCGGCTCGGGCCACTTCGCGGAGACCACTGCAGGGAGCTGTCAAGTTGCACCATCTGTTGTACTTGCAGCAAACGCATCTTAGCTCACGCAGCATTGGCTGCGAAAAATTTTGCCCAAACTGGCCGAACCATTTCACAAATGCTCTGAAACACAAACTGAACCTGGTTGGTTTTGCAATCATTTCGTAATCAGAATAAACATAAGAGAGCCCAATTGTAAAAGGGAAGATCATCAAAGAAGCTCACTACTAATCTGCGAGATGTCCAACAATTCACCAAGAAATTCAAATGAGTTTTTGAAAGATGATAGAGTGTGCGAGTCTGAAACAATGCTCCTCGATAAGCCTATTGATATCCGTAAGTTTAACCGCTGCATTATCAAATATTCAAACCTTTGGGCTTTACTAACAATTTTAAGCAGCCGTTAACAGAAATAGCAAGAACAATATCTCCCCCATATCTCTGCAATCTGCAAATCCTCTTAGCGGCTTTAAAACTCCTTTTATTTCTTCCAGTTACTGGGCAGACTTCGGGAATAAGTCTGGAAACAAATCCAATCCAGATTCTTGTTACAAATCATCTTCAGGAGACAATTTAGCTGAACCAACATTTTATGGCCAAGCTAATAAAGGTTACAATACGTATCCATCGTGGGAAGCACCAGCCAAAGTTCCAGTGAGTAAAGAGGATATCGAAGTTATTTTTTTGCAATTGACTGAAATATTCGGTTTCCAATACGATAACACAAGAAACATGTTTGATCATTTGATGCGTTTATTGGACTCGAGATCTTCCAGAATGGGACCAGTTCAAGCATTGAGATCTATTCATGCCGATTATATTGGCGGAATTAATTCAAATTTCAAGAAGTGGTATTTCGCTGCTCAGTTGGATTTGGATGATTCTGTGGGCTTCAAGAATACAAGTTCCAAATGGAAAGTAAAGCATTCAAAGGGGGATGACATATACTATTCAATAGAACAGGCAGATATAAGATGGTGTGCAAATATGAGTAACCTATCCGATACTGATTGTATCATTCAGATTGCTCTCTATTTGCTTTGTTGGGGAGAAGCAAACAATATCAGATTCATGCCCGAATGCTTATGTTTCATCTTCAAGTGCTGCAATGATTACTACTATTCATTGGACATAAATATGCCGATTAGGAACGTTACTGAAAGCTTCTTAGACCACGCAATCACTCCGTTGTACAATTTTTATCAAAGCCAGTTGTATGAACACAAAAATGGCAAATTGACTAGATTAGACAAGGACCACAGTAGTACTATTGGATACGATGACATGAATCAGTTGTTTTGGTACTCCCAGGGACTAAAGAGGTTGGTTTTGAAAGATAGAAAAACTAAATTGATGAACTTACCTCCAAGTGAGCGATATGCTAAGTTGAACAAAATATTATGGAAGAAGGCGTTCTACAAAACATTCAGAGAATCAAGAACATGGTTCCATGTTCTCGTTGAGTTTAATAGAATATGGATAATTCACATATCCATTTTTTGGTTATATACCGTGTTCAATTCAAAGAGCTTATATACCATAAATTACCGACAGGAATTGGACAACCAGCCAACAATGAAGGTAGCTTTAACTCTTATGGCTTTGGCAGGTGCAATTGCATCTATTATCTCCATAATATGCTGCTTGTTCGAAATATCTTTCGTAAACAGAGAATGGCCAGGCTCTCATCCCGTGTTGAAGAGGTTTATTCTACTACTGGTGATTTTTGCTTTAAGCACTGGGCCAACCGTTTATGTTCTCGGATTCACTTCCTTGCACTCTCTGAGTCAGTTTGAAGTATTGTTAACTGGATTACAATTCGCAGTCTCAATATCAACAGTGGCATACTTATCAGTAATTCCAACAGGACTCTTGTTTGGGTTCAACTCCAATGGAAGCGATCGTCAATACCTATCAAATAGAGTCTTTATATCAGCCTTCTATGACTTGAGAGGAACAGACAAGGTAGCGTCCTGTGGACTATGGCTAGCCATATTTGTGTCGAAATTGATTGAATCGTACTTCTTTCTCACCCTCTCATTGAAAGACCCAGTCCGAGAATTGAATATCATTAGACTTACTAGATGCACCGGGGACGTGTGGATTGGAAGCTTCCTATGCTCTCGTCAGACAAATCTTATACTAGCCTTATTGTACCTAACAGATTTAGTTTTATTCTTTCTCGACACATATTTATGGTACATTATATGGAATGTAACTTTTTCGGTGTGCCGGTCGTTTTATATCGGAGTTTCCATTTGGACTCCGTGGAAGAACGTTTACTCCAGATTACCGAAGAGAATAATATCTAAGGTGTTGACCACAAGGGGTAATAGTAAAGTGTCTAATGCAAAACTTGTTGTGTCGGAAATATGGAATTCTATCATTATTTCAATGTACCGAGAGCATTTACTATCAATTGAGCATATCCAAAATCTCATTTATCAACAAATCCCATGTCCAGAAGTTGAAGGAGGATTTACTCTCAAAGAGCCAATTTTCTTTGTTTCCCAGGAAGATCAATCTTTGAAGACTTCTCCGTTTGATAGCCAGTCAGAAGCAAAAAGGAGAATTACATTCTTTGCACAATCACTATCTACGCCTATGCCAGAAGCTAGCTCAACAAACTCAATGCCTTCATTCACGGTTTTAATTCCTCACTATAAGGAGAAGATTACTCTAACTCTCAAAGAAATCATTAAAGAAGATGACCATTACTCCCAAATAACTATGTTAGAGTACTTGAAACAACTTCATCCACTTGAGTGGGAGTGTTTTGTCAGAGATACCAAAATGCTAGCAGAAGAGTTCGATTCCGAAAACTCTTCAGCAAATACCTTTGATTCAAAGAATTTAGAAGATATTTCATACTATTCGGTGGGATACAAAGTGGCAACTCCTGAATATATAATCAGGACAAGGATATGGGCTTCGTTGAGATCTCAGACGTTGTACCGCACAATTACTGGGTTCATGAACTATTCAAGAGCAATAAAACTTTTGTATGATGTAGAGAATTCAGAAACTCAAACTCAGGCAGATGAGTACAGCATTCTTGAAAAGGCAGCATTCATGGCCTTGAGAAAGTTCAGAATCATAGTATCTATGCAACGGCTCAAGTACTTCAACGACGAGGAAAAGGAAAGCGCAGAATTTTTGTTGCGGACTTATCCAGAGTTACAAATTGCATATGTTGAAGAAGAATTGAATCCCGAAAGCGGCGAGATCCAGTATTACTCTGTTTTGATTGACGGTAGTAGTCCGTTATTGGGTAACGGAGATCGGAAACCAAAGTACAAAATAAGATTGTCTGGAAATCCTATACTAGGAGATGGGAAGTCAGACAATCAGAACCACGCATTAATATTTCATCGAGGAGAGTACATTCAACTAGTGGATGCAAATCAAGATAATTATCTTGAAGAATGCCTCAAAATCAGAAGCGTTCTTGCAGAATTTGAAGAGCTCAGTTCACATATCGACCCATATTCATTAGACTTGAAAGAAACTATTTATGAGCATCCCGTTGCAATCATTGGAACAAGGGAGTACATATTTTCTGAAAACATCGGGATTTTAGGAGATGTAGCAGCAGGTAAAGAACAAACATTTGGAACTTTGTTTGCCAGAACTTTGGCTCATATTGGTGCGAAATTGCATTACGGTCATCCAGACTTTGTCAACGGCATATTTATGACCACAAGAGGAGGAATATCCAAAGCACAAAAGGGGCTCCATTTAAATGAAGATATATATGCTGGGATGAATGCGTTGATGAGAGGAGGACGCATCAAGCATTGTGAATACATGCAATGTGGAAAAGGTAGAGATCTCGGATTAAGATCGATTTTGAATTTCACAACAAAGATTGGAGCTGGAATGGGAGAGCAAATGCTTTCAAGAGAGTATTTTCATCTAGGAACCCAACTTCCCTTAGACAGATTTTTATCGTTTTACTATGCTCATCCAGGATTTCACTTGAATAATGTCTTTATAATGTTGTCAATCAAGCTTTTGCTATTGTTTGCTATCAATCTCGCTGCCTTAACAAATGAGTCTACTATTTGTGAATACGATAGGCACAAACCAATAACGGATGCAAGAATACCACCGGGCTGTTCCAACTTGGTGCTCGTAATCGCCTGGCTCAACAGGTGTATCTTTTCGATACTTATAGTGTTCTCTATTTCATTTGTACCGTTAGCAATTCAAGAACTTACCGAAAGAGGGTTTTATAAGTCCTTGACAAGATTAGGGAAGCATTTGGCATCGTTATCACCATTATTTGAGGTTTTCGTTTGCAGAATTTATTCTCAATCATTAGTGAGTGACATATCTATAGGAGGTGCCAGATATATTGCAACCGACAGAGGATTTGCAACTGTTCGAATTCCATTTGCTGCTTTATATTCTAGGTTTGCTAATGAAAGTCTTTATTTCGGGGCAATATCAGGACTATTTGTACTTTACGCTTCCATTACAATGTGGACATGGGCATTGATTTATCTCTGGAGTACAATTGTTGGCTTGGTACTTAGTCCCTGGATATTTAATCCAAACCAATTTTCATGGCACGACTTCTTTCTCGATTATGGAGATTATATGAAATGGTTATTCAGAGGGAATAGTAGATCCAGAGAAACATCCTGGATAGGTTTCACCAGAGCAACCAGAAGTAAACTAACAGGAGTAAAGCAACAAAGAAACATAGAAGTTGACAATTTAAGAATCATCAACGATATAAAGCCGTCCAAATTCAATCTTATTATAACTCATTTCACCTATGGGCTACTATCAATTTTTATAATTGGATGTGCATACCTATTTGCCAATTCTCAAAACAACTCAAGAGGTTCAATCCCCACTTATTCCTTACTCCGAGTGCTCTTGATATCCTTCTGCCCTATTCTTGTCAACACCATAATTCTCTTGGTATTTTTCATCATATCTAGTGTTCTTGGTCCGCTTGGAACAATGATCAGCAAAAAATTTCTGTCGCTTATCGCATCGACGGTTCATGTATTATCGGTGATAAATTACATTGCATTCTTTGAAATATTATGGTACTTTCAAAAATTTGATTTCTCAAGAACGATGATTGGAATGTCTCTAGTGATAATGATTCAAAGTTGGGTACTAAGATTGTTGACTGTGGTATTTGTAACCAGGGAATTTGATCATGATCGATCCAACTTAGCGTGGTGGTCTGGTAAATGGATCACCTCTGGGTTGGGATGGTACGGGTTGACACAACCGCTTAGAGAATTACTTTGCAAGATTTCGGAATTGAGTTACTTTGCTGGTGACATGTTACTAGGTCACATCATATTGTTCTCCCAACTACCGATATTCTTCATACCATACATTGATAAATGGCATTCACTAATGCTTTTCTGGTTGAAGCCAGTATACCAAATCAGGCCCCGAGTGTTAAAAAAGTCGCAAAGAAGACAAAGAAGATCGAAGGTCATTCTATCGAGTATGATGTTTCTGCTATCACTTCTCATCTTTATCTCTATATTTTTAGTTCCAATGCTTGCTATTCACGTATTTGAAATAGATTTTGATGAATATGTTCCTGAAGTAATTCAGCAGCTTGTTCAACCACCAAGAATCTTCAATTATAAGAAAACCCCATTCTGAATCAGGTCAAATTTATGAATATATACTAATAGCAAAGTCAAGCAGATGTAGGATTAGTTGGGAATTTGGAACATCGGATCATCCAAAGTTCAATCACGGAAGTATGTCTAGGTGTACTTCTTATACTCTTCCAATAGTGACTTGTTGCCAAGCATTTCCACCAGAGAGAGAAGCCCATCGATATCATCCTGGGAACACAATGTCAAAGCAAGATGGTAACGAGGCAACGAAGCAAATGTCTTGAGGTGGTCAAGAATTTTTGTATCCCAGTCTGGAACAAGACCGTGTTCAGCAACAGCTTTGGCAGCTTCCAAATAGAATGGGAAGAAATCAGTATCGACACCAGCAACTTCAAAGACATCTCTGTACGCTTGAGTTGGCAAGTTTATTACAAAAAAGTATGCTTTTGACTTTTCTTTGTCACCGAGATATTTCAATGACGACAAAGATGCCATAGTAGACCTTTTGTTGAAATCCGGGGCAATTGAAGTGATAGAAGATGAAGAAGCAGTAATCTTTGAAGAGGAAGTAGATTGAACTGAGGCAACAGCATCTACGGAATTAGATTCCATGTTAGGTTTCATATCAGATTCTAGTTTCAATAGTGGCTCTGGCTCTGGTTCTGGCTCTGGCTCTGGCTCTGGCTCAGACTTAGACTCAGACTCAGACTCAGAATCAGACTCAGACTTAAGCTCTGATATGCTTTCACTATTTTTCAATGAGACGTCGATATTTTGGTCTGAATTTGAAATTGTACCTTTATCCACAGCAGAGATCAGATCACGCATCTTCAAATATCTCTCAGGAAGTTCATCCACTGTCTCAATGGGAATTCTCAAGAACTTTCTCTCCTTCAAGCATTTTTCGACTTCGACTAAAGTGTTGCTGGCAACCGCATTCTGAGGTTCTAGCTTCAAAGCTTGCAATAAAGCCTCTTTAGATTTCAAATACTTTTCCTTTGCCTTATATCCCAAACTAAGTCTATACCAAAGTTTCACCTTGACACCAACTTCACATTCTAGCTTCAACCCCTCGTTACAATCTCTAATAGCCCTATTCCAGTCTTCAAGCTTTATAAAACACATTGCTCTGTTGCATAAAAGCACGGCAGTTGAATGAAACTTGATTGCATCTCGGTATATCTTAGCAGCTTTTCTGTATTCTTTCTTTGAGAACGCCTCGTTTCCTCTTTTTTTGAGTTCGTCTGCCTCTATTCTAGCAGCTTCGGAAACACTCATTATACGATATATATAGCAGTGTCTCTACAATGTAATTGGTGATCTTAATCTGAAGCGGTCGGTACACTTTTATTCCATCATCAGAAGCGCTGATGATCTCGCTGATGATCTCGCTGATGATCTCGCTGATGATCTCATCGTTAGGTCCACTTGCGGAAAGCGCGATCGAACCTGCGCTTACTGAGCTGCGCTTACTGAGCTGCGCTTGCTAAGATTGAATCTTTAAGATGAATCGTAGGCTGTGGAGTTCAGACAACAGTACCAGGGTGTATCCAAGATCAACAGACACCATAATAACATGACAAAGGAGGAACTCCATGACGAAATATGTGCAATAGATGCTATTTATCCTGGAAGTACCACTGAATTGGCTTCACTGATATATAATCTTCGAGTTCCTCAGGACGATCTGCTTACCATTCAAATGAGTTTCCCCAATCAGTATCCAGACGAGATCCCTAGCATTATTCAAGTTTATAGTAGCAATCTCGATAAATACCCTGATCTCAACTATCTTGAAAGAACGTTTAATGATCTTTTAAAGACAGTTTTTCACCAAGGAGATGTGTGTTTATTCGATTTCTTTACTGAATTGGAACAAATTATAGAAGAGTATAACCAAAAGGAACGAGATACGGAGGCACCACAGGTTGAAACCATTAGTAAAATTCCGAAAAGGGAACGTCAAGATAAAGAAATCAGTGCTGATCGGTACATAAAGCAGAAGTGTGGTCTGCTCGCTGTGGGTCAATATACTACAACTGTACCAGAATCCAACCCATTAGAGGGATGGGTACAATCTGATCCGATTGAAGATAGAGGATCCAAGTTTATTGGCTATGCTCGTGAAGTTCATTCGGTGGAGGAAGCGAAAATGTATCTAGATGAATTGTTGACCGATAGAAGAATCAGCAAAGCCGCTCACAACATGAATAGTTGGAGAATTGCCAGAGAAAATGGGATAAAATATCAAGATTGTGACGATGATGGAGAAACAGCGGCAGGAAGCAGAATATTGCATTTATTAACGGTATGTACATTCTATTAATTTAGATCTATAATTTGAAGCACAGAATTGTCATTCAAGACGAAAATGCAATTAGAGAGTTGGTTTGATTTTTAGTTTCACCATTTTCTTACTAACTGAAGCAGATGATGGATGTCTGGAACGTGATAGTGGTGGTGAGTAGATGGTTTGGAGGGGTCCATATTGGTTCTGATAGATTCAAACACATTAATACAGTCGCCAGGAATGCCGTAATTAAAGCAGAATTGGCAGAAACGAATAAGAAATCAAAGAAGAAATGAAAAATTAATGATGCAGTTAAGTTTTTTGTATTGGAAATCGTTTTTGTTTATGTTTAATATTTGGAATATATTCACCTTTCCTCTTGGTGCCTCTTGATGCGTCCGAGTCTTCTAGACTAGAGGAAGATTCTTTATCCCAAAGATTTCGTAGGAAGCCATTGGATTGGTTTTTGTCACTTTGTGGAGTTGTCTTCTGTTGGAGATTTGTTAGTATTGAAGTAAGAAATATGGTGTCATATAGATACAGAGCGAATGATAAATGGATAAAGAGAAAGAAAATGAAAAATAAGCCAAAAGAGAATAACTTATCATATACATGTACAGAAATATCGGGAATCCGATCTTCCACCACAAGAATGGTAGAGTAGAGTCTCTGAACTTACCGAAATTTCCCAAAAAATTCATAACATACCTTCTTATTAGATTTATTCTTGTCATCATCCACTGCATCTTTCAATCGCAGCACTTTGAGATCAACCTCATCATCTTTCAGAGGCTTCTCACCCCATATCTTTCTACCTTGAGGAACAGCTGATGACGTGGGACCACTATTTTCACTATTACTAACCTGTACTGGGTATGAAATCGAGTTTATACTAGTATAACCCACCGTCTCAACCGTATTTGACTGAAAGTTGGAAAGTATTTTAGAAGATGAAGGTAACGACCATTCGGATGAATCTTGGACTTTCTTAATGACTTCTTCCTTTTGTGCAGCACCATCCTTTTGCATGAACTTCATGTTCATCACTCTATTAGATAGGCCACTCATAATGAAATATAACTATAGTATGTTTAATATTGCGATTCCTATCACCTATAATTATCTTAGTAGTATACTCTTTAACTATACAAAGTATCTGTTACCTTTACTCCATAGTTATTTAAACCCACACTCTTCTCTCTCTCATTCTGACTGCTTAACGTGCACACACCGAATCTTTGTCGCGCGCGCGAAGAGGAAGCAGGAGCTTCTCGCAGCCAAAGGGCAAAAAAAAAAAAAAATTTAGAAAACATCGCAGATGGTCGCATCGCATACTGTGCAAACCCATCGCATTCATTGCTCAACCAAAGCGTAAAGTTAAGATTTCTACTCATCACATACTACTAAGGTATCGCTTCTAATCGACATTCGCTTTCACATTATTAACCCAAATATATATACGTATATATATTATTTATCTACTGCTGATATATTTATTTATTTCTTGAATCATTAAGAGAATTGGTGGATAATGAAGTCAGACTTTAAGTTTTCAAATCTTTTGGGAACCGTCTATAGACAAGGGAATCTTGTATACACCAGTGATGGTAAAAAATTACTTTCACCTGTTGGTAATAGGGTATCATGTTTCGATTTAATCAATAATAAATCTTTCACATTCAACTACGAACATAGGAAGAACGTTGCCAGGATTGCCTTAAACAAACAGGGAACTTTACTTCTCAGTGTGGATGAAGATGGAAGAGCAATTTTGGTGAATTTTGTATCACGAATAGTACTTCATCACTTTAATTTTAAAGATAAAGTTTTCGATCTTCAATTCAGTCCAAATGGAGAATATTTTGCCATAGCGATAGGTAGATTCATTCAAGTATGGAAGACTCCAGATTTTACTGAAGATAGGCAATTTGCTCCTTTTGTACGTCATAGAATTTATTCTGGTCATTATAATGATGTTCTTTCCGTCACTTGGTCAAATGATCTGAGATTCTTTATTTCAACTTCAAAAGATATGACTTCGAAAATTTTTTCATTACTGTCAGAGGAAAAGGATGTGGCAATGGCTTTGGCTGGACATCGGGATTATGTGGTTAAAGCATTTTTCAATGACACTCAAGAAATCATATATACCATCAGTAAAGATGGTGCATTATTCCAATGGGAATACACCGTGAAACCTGGAACTGAAGATGAAGATGAAGAAGAAGATCAAGATGAAGATGAAGATGAAGATGACGAAAATCATGATGATACAGAAGATGTTAGTACACATAGTGATAGCAATCCAGCCAGAAAATCTACAAAGCCCATGAGTTGGAGAATCACTGCTAAAAATTTCTTTCATTCAGATGCCAAAGTTAAGTGTTCGACCTTCCACAGTAAATCTAACTTATTGGTCGTGGGGTTTAGTAATGGGGAATTTAGATTATATGAGTTACCGGAATTTAATATGATTCAACTGTTATCTATGGGTCAAAACTCAGTTAATACCATTAATATCAACTCAACTGGTGAATGGTTAGCTTTTGGATCATCAAAGCAAGGTCAATTGTTAGTGTATGAATGGCAATCAGAGTCTTACATTTTAAAACAACAAGGACATTTTGATTCTTTGAATCCTTTATGTTATTCACCAGACGGTTCAAGAATTGTCACTGGTTCTGATGATGGTAAAATCAAAGTTTGGGATGTTATATCAGGATTTTGTCTTGTAACTTTTACAGAACACACTTCATCAGTTACAGCCGTTCAATTTGCAAAGAAGGGACAAGTTTTATTTTCAGCTTCATTAGATGGAACTGTTCGTGCATGGGATCTCATTAGATTTAGAAATTTCAGAACATTCACCTCAACTGAAAGAATTCAATTCAACTCTTTAGCAGTGGATCCAAGTGGAGAAATCGTGGTTGCAGGTTCACAGGATACTTTTGAAATTCAAATTTGGTCTGTTCAAACTTCTCAATTATTAGATACTCTTTCTGGTCATGAAGGTCCAATCTCCTGTTTGAGTTTTGGTAGTGAAAATGGCTCAGTATTAGCTTCATCGTCATGGGATAAGACCATTAGAATCTGGAATATATTTGGACGCTCCCAACAAGTTGAACCCATAGAAATCCACTCGGATGTTTTAAGTATTTGTATGAGACCAGATTCAAAAGAAATTGCCGTCACTACTTTGGATGGTAATATTAGTATCTGGGATATTGAAGATGCAAAGCAGTTACATTTGATTGATGGTAAGAAGGACATTATTGGTGGTAGATACTTTGAAGACAGATTCACCGCTAACAATTCTGCTAGGTCAAAGTATTTTACTTGTCTTGGATATTCGTTTGATGGGTTGACCTTGGTAGCCGCTGGTAATAATAATTCTATTTGTATGTATGACATTGATAATGAAGTATTATTGAAAAGATTCACTGTCTCACAAAATATGCAATTGAACGGTACTTTAAAGATGCTTAATAGTAATAGAATTGCAGAAGGTGGTTCTCTTGACTTGATTGATAGAGATGGAGAAAACTCAGATTTGGAAGATAGACTTGATTTTTCATTACCAGGATCCAAAAAGGGAGATCCAAGTTTAAGAAACACTAGACCTGAAATTAGAGTAACAGATATTCTGTTTTCACCAACCGCCGCTGCATTTGCAGCTGCTTCAACCGAAGGTTTGCTTGTGTATTCAGTTGATGAAACCATCAATTTTGATCCATTTGATTTGGATATTGATATTACTCCGGAAGCTACCGAACAAATGTTACAAGAAAAGGAATATCTCACTGCTTTGATTATGTCGTTTAGATTAAATGAAGAATATTTGATTCATAAAGTTTATGAATCCATTCCAATTAATGACATTAAACTTGTCACTCAAGACTTACCAATCATTTATTTGGATCGCTTATTATCGTTTATTGGTAAACTTGTTATTGAAAGTCCACATCTAGAGTTCAATTTAATGTGGATCCAGAGTTTAATTACTAGTCATGGGAAATACATCAATAGTCATAAGCACGAATTTTCTAGTTCATTGAAGGCAATCCAGAGATTCTTTGGAAGATTGGCCAAAGATGTTGTATCCATCTCCAAGAGAAACGGATATTTACATTCATATCTTACACAGAAAAACTCAGAAAACAAAGAAGATGAGCTGAATGAAGGGCTAGACAAAGAAGAGGAGGAATTTGTGGGATTAGGTGACAACGATGAAGGTGACGAAGATGTAGAAGAAGAAGAAGAAGAAGAAGAAGAAGAGGAGGATGAAGAAGGATGGTTAGGAGCAGGTGTTGGAAAAACTCCGAATGACGTATTCAGCCAATCTGATGATGATATGGATGAAAGCGAATAGACCTGTAACATAGTTAGCATAATATAGATATTAGGAACTGAGACTGTAGTTAGTAGTTGCAAATAAAAGTAGGTCACAACTAAAGTTGCATTTTATGAAGCTGATTGAAAATTTAGTTAGGTGATTTGGTAACGTGATGTGATGATAATGAAATAAAACAGTTCCACGGAGTTAGATAAATAAACACAATCTACGAAATATCAGCGGACTAAGAATTTCCGAGAATTTTAGTGATCAGTAGTGTATTGTTAGTGATCGAAATGGAATAGAATCGCGTCATTATACAGGCTCTCAGTACACCCCGCAGGGTCTCTCAGTTAGGATGCGAAGAACTTCCTCAAGGGACAAGCCAGGAACCAGAGAACATACTAACTATAAGCGTGAAGGAGATAAAACGATACGACATGATTTGGAGGCTTAAGTGAAACTGGGAGCGAGAATATGTACAGAATGACAAAAATCCAAAGAAAACAAAACAGAAAGAAACAGGGGATCAATGAGGCTGTTGTGCAACAATCTGAAATCTTCAGTTTAGCCGTGGCCATCACCAGTTGT
The DNA here is from genome assembly GCA_030566905.1 of Chernovozyma aurita. Classification (NCBI taxonomy): domain Eukaryota; kingdom Fungi; phylum Ascomycota; class Pichiomycetes; order Serinales; family Debaryomycetaceae; genus Chernovozyma; species Chernovozyma aurita. The sequence goes on from JAKUBO010000007.1 coordinate 147,031, forward strand.
ACTTGAGCTAATCATTTTCGCTTTCCGCATTTTTTCTGGAATGGGCTTCACTGGCGGCGGCGAACCAAAGAGCCAGCAAAAATAATTCCAGAGATCCGAACAGATTCGAGAACTTAGCGATACCATGTCAACCAGTAACAGTCTGAACTAGTTAACAGGGTAATTTGGATATTAGTAGTCCGAATACAAAAGGGATTCTGGATTTAATTATGGAAGATAACAAAAGAATGTTTAATAAGAATATTTAGAGCATTAGCATAATGGAATGTAAAAATAGAAATCTCCAATTATTCATTGCATTTTCGATCCAAAATGAATGTATTCATTTACAGTTTATGCTTAGTGGTGAACAAATTTCAATAGAGTGTCTAGCGACAATCCATTCACTAATTTCGCAATTATTATCTACCTAATTCTGGGTGGACGATATTATTACTCCGCACCAATTGGTGTTGGCCGCATGGGAGAAAAATAGTTGTACTCTATCGAATACGAAATATATGTCTCCTCTATTCATAAATTTCAACTTGCCCCTCCTTTGCAAGTCATTTTAGAAAACCAACAACCAAAAAGATTCCAAACCCAATACGCGGAATCAATATTGACTAACCCAAACCATGGTTTTAAGTTTCTCATTTCAACAAAACTTTGGTTCCTGACTCGTAATATCCCCATGGGGTGACGCTTCTCTCACAGATGTTTTTGCTTTCAATGCCAATTGAAAATGATTCCGCCCGAAATGTCACCTTTTTATCTAAACTCGTAATTATTGAAACCATCCTCTAATACCCACACCTCACCCCCATCCTCATCTCTCCTAAGCCGTCCACCCGTATTTCGGATTTTCTTTAAGTAGTGACCGCATTATTTCTCGCACCACGTTATACAGCATTCTTTTGCGGAGAAGTGTCATTTTCAACAATATTGTGGTTGGTTTCAAATATAAGTCAGGCATTTGTTTCGGAATTTTATCTATATATTACCATTGATAGTTTCTGAATTCATTTTTTTTATTTGAGAGCTTAAGTTGATATTTGTTGTTGTCGTTAATTGTAAGAACGATTCTATAATTAAGTATAGAGTCTCTATTATCGCATTTTACATCTCCCTAATCTTTACCACCATCACCCGCTTCCTCAATCCTTGATAACTACCCTCGACGTCAGTATATTATTTATTCGGAAGTCAATTGAGTAATTTTTTCACACTAATTTCCTTCACAGAATTTAATTTATACTAATCCAACTCCTGTTTTCGTTATTCTTCATTGCAGTGGCCTTAGTTAATTACGTTCACCCTTTTCCCCAACCAAATCAATAAGAAGTTTTTTCAAAGATAGTGTCAGCTTTGCATTATGCCTCGTGATATTAAGAACCATCTTCTTTTTGAAGTGGCTACTGAAGTAGCACATAAAGTTGGAGGAATCTATTCAGTGCTTAAATCGAAGGCTCCAATTACCGTTGCCGAGTATAAAGAAAGATATACATTAATCGGTCCACTTCATCATCAATCTGCCCAAATTGAAGTAGAAGAAATTCCAGTCAAGGATCCATTGGTCAAACAGGCCCTTGACTCTATGAGTGATAGAGGGATCCGTTTGTTATATGGTAGATGGTTAATTGAAGGAGCTCCAAGAGTTCTTCTTTTCGATATTTATTCTGCTGCTTACAATCTTAATGAATGGAAGTCAGATCTTTGGAATACCGCAGGAATTCCAACTCCAGAACATGATGATGAAACCAACGAAGCCATTTTATTGGGTTATCTTGTTGCCTGGTTTCTTGGAGAATTGGTTTATCACGATAGAGATAGAGCGGTGATTTGTCATTGTCATGAATGGTTGGCTGGTATAGCATTACCATTATGTAGAAAGAGAAGAATTGATGTAACAACTATCTTCACTACCCATGCTACTCTTTTAGGAAGATATTTATGTGCTGGTCTGACCGATTTTTATAATAATTTGGCAAATTTTGATGTTGATGTTGAAGCTGGTAAAAGAGGTATTTATCATAGATATTGTATCGAAAGACTGGCTACTCATTCTGCTGATGTTTTCACTACCGTCTCTCACATTACTGCTTATGAAGCTGAACATTTATTGAAAAGAAAACCGGATGGTGTTTTGCCAAACGGGTTGAATGTGGTTAAATTCCAAGCAGTCCATGAATTTCAAAACTTACATGCTATGAAGAAGGCCAAAATTAATGAATTCATCAAAGGTCATTTCTATGGTAATTATGATTTTGATTTAGATAACACCTTATACTTCTTTATTGCTGGTAGATATGAATTTAGAAATAAGGGTTGTGATTTTTTCATTGAAGCATTGGCAAGATTGAATCATAGATTAAAAGAATCTGGATCCAAAATGACTGTGGTTGCATTCATTATTATGCCCGGTAAAACTCATTCATATACTGTTGAGACATTAAAAGGTCAAGCTGTTATCAAACAATTGGAAAATACCATTGAAGAAGTTCAAAAGAAAGTTGGTGAAAGATTATTTGAGCATTGTGCCAGATTCACAAACAATACTAATCATTCAATGGGATCTACTCATGGACATGAGGTTCCATCGATTGATGAATTAATTAAACCTGCTGATAGAGTGTTATTAAAAAGAAGAATATTTGCTTTGAAAAGAGACGGGTTACCACCAATTGTTACTCACAATATGGAGGATGATTCAACGGATCCAATTTTAAATCAAATTAGAAGAGTCCAATTATTTAATAAACCTGAAGATAGAGTAAAGATTATTTTCCATCCAGAATTTTTGAATGCTAATAATCCAATTTTATCATTAGATTATGATGAATTTGTTAGAGGTTGTCACTTGGGGGTATTCCCATCTTATTATGAACCATGGGGTTACACCCCTGCTGAATGTACAGTTATGGGAATTCCTTCAATTACTACCAATTTATCAGGATTTGGATGTTATATGGAGGATTTGATTGAAAATACTAATGATTATGGTATTTATATCGTAGACAGAAGAATGAAATCTGTTGATGATTCTATCAATCAATTAACTCATTATATGTTTGAATTCTGTGAAAAGACAAGAAGACAAAGAATCAACCAAAGAAATAGAACTGAAAGGTTATCTGATTTATTAGATTGGAAGAGAATGGGTTTAGAATATATTAAGGCAAGACAATTATCGTTAAAGAGAGCTTACCCAGAAAAATTCAAAAATGGTAATAACCCATTCAGTAATTCTTCAAATTTGAAATTGACTCGTCCTTTGTCAGTTCCAGGGTCTCCTCGGGGTAAAGTTGGTTTAATGACTCCGGGTGATTTGGGCTCGTTACAAGAAGCTCAACAATCTTTAAATACTGAAGATTATATCGGCTTTAAACTCGGGAATAGTGAAGATAGAAGTGATGATGCAGATGATGAAGATCATTACCCATTAACCTTGAGAGGAACTTCTGCTCCACCAACTGATGATTAAGTTTTACTGTTTGCAATAGTAAGATCTTTTGGAACCCTGTCTAAGTCAATCAATCGCAGCTTAGCGAAAAAATGTCTTTTTTATTTTGCACCATAATTTATATCATTGATCACCAAATTTTTTTTGAGATACTAAAGTTGGACTTGCTTCTCTATTATTGTTATATGCTTTTCCCTGCAAAAAAGGACCTTAATTTTTTTTTATTTTTTGAAGCTCAAGTCTTTTTGGCTTCTTCCACAATCTCTGATTCTCTTGCTTTATAGAATAGATTCCTGCACTGTTGTTATCCTGATTATGTAAGCCGCGACCAGTCCATTTTGGATAATTTTCGAAGTCACTGAGAAAGAAGTTCCCTCACTTGAAACAAAACTTCCTATCGAGCCCGAGTAAACGTATCCATATCCATCAAGTATATACATACTTATAGATATATATTGATAGATATAGTAGCTTTCGGTATTCGTCACGTCTATAAGTCTAAATGGTATGTATGTCCTTTAATGGTTATCTTGCAATCTTGACGGTTTGCTGGTAAAGTAGCTCTATTTCAGCGGAGAGCCCAATTTACATTCATTCAGTTTTCGTTTTACTAATATCATGTAGTTACCCTTATACTTGTTAACAGCAGCTAAAAATCAGCCCATCTTGGTAGAATTGAAAAATGGAGAGACATTCAACGGCCAATTGGTTAATTGCGATTCATGGATGAATTTAACTTTGAAAGATGTGATTCAATCATCTGCTCATGGAGATGAATTCTTAAAGATTCCTGAATGTTATATTAGAGGTAATCATATAAAATATTTAAGATTACCAGATGAAATTATGGATCATGCTAAGGAACAAACCATTCAAAACATGGAACAGAGAAATAGAAACCAGAAAAGAAGAGGCGGTGGAAATTACAATAATAGAAGAGGCTACAATCAAAATAATAACCACAACAGCAACAATAACAACAATACCACAAACAATACCAACAATCATAATAACAGTTCAAATAACAACAGTAATAGGTCTGGAAGTGGACATAGTCAAGGGGGTTACAACAATCGTCGTCATAACAACAGCGGAGCTAATACTAATACTAATACTAATACTTCATCAGGTCAAGGCAGTAGATTCTAAATTTAAGATATCTTTGAAAGATAAAGGCTCCCGGTTACGTTTGGTATGATGGTTACAGGCAAAAATAGATAGTGTACTATAATATTACGTTTTTTTTTAAAGAAAAGGAGATTTCAGTTGTTAGTATGTAACGTTGTAGTTTCTTGACCATCAACAGACCCTCGCATGTTAAGGCAAGATTTGATTCCAGTTCATGTTTGTATCCTTTTAAAATGATACTTTTATTTATGGAGCTGAGTCTCATTTACTGCCAATCGTCAACACTAAACACCATACAAGCAACAATCATTTTCTTGTTACCTGTGAAACATCTAAAATTTTATAAAATTGTCTATTTTATTACATCTACTGCTATAATATCTTCGCTAGAATGTATTTGCTATAAAACACCCCAGACCAGCTGAGCATACTTTCAAGTCAATTCAATCTCCACAAATCCTGTGCAATCCAGCACCAGTTCACATCCCGCTTCAAACCAACTCATATCCTATCAAGTTTGGTAAATTCAAAGGATATATTGACAATCGAAGTCTACATTGTAATAACCAGACGTGCAAAGGATGCAATTACTGCAAGCATCTACCTTATGTTCTGTCACTATTAAGAAAATGCCGTAGTGAGACTGTTGGTCAAGAATCAAATCAAATCAAACATTCACCTAGCGACAACTGGAACCAAGAATTAAATTCATTACTTCATGATATCCTTAGAATGGATCTCATGGAAAAGAAATTGGTTGAAGATAACCCGAAGCTTGAAAGATATTGCAATAACTTTCATCATGGAAACCACCAAAACACTGAAAACGAAAATCATTGCCTACAATTCACAAGAAAAGAAGTTCACCAATCAACAATTAAGTTTTCTAATTTATTTGCTTGGAATAAAGAGCTGGAAAATCGTAACTTTTTTGGAAATGTTAACCAGGAAGCTTAGAAAATCCAAAATGAATGAGGTGACCTTGAATATGGCAAGCCAATAAACCAACTAGATCAGAGTTTGCTCAAGTCTTCGAATTCCAACTCTTTAAAGTTCCTCTATAGCCAATTTCATTAATTAAACCATTAAGATCTCTCACTTCGTCTTCTTCATCTTCTTCTCTCCAATTTCCAAACTTGGAAGCCAATAACTTATTCCAACCATCCCCATCTTTAAATATGTCTTCAATACATTGCTCGGTCGAATAGTCAAGTAATTTGTAAAGTTCTGGATCCCAACTTGATTCAAGAATCTTTCGGTATAAATTATTTACAATCGGTTCTATCATTAACATAGACAGTTTGGTATTATCTTGAGTTCTCAAATTAGCCAAATTCGCTGATACCTGAGTAGCTTCATTATGATGATGATGTGGATGAAGATGAGAAGCGAAATTCTGAATTTTCGTTTTATGAGGACTCTTATCATTTGATTTACTAATATCATCGTTAGAATCTAAGGAAATGTCAGATAATTGATACTGATTGAATGACCCATGACTCGAATAACCATCAGAGTTTTGAGAATGTATAACATCATCTAAGCCTCTAAATACTGTCTTCTTTTCAAAATTGGGAACATTGAACTTTTGTTGAATACTTGGTTGACTCAGGTTTTGGGTTCCAGTCAACCTCTGCTTCAATGATGACTCAGTACTGTGAAGTGGAGAGAATTTTGAAATCTCATCTGGGATCACTTTGAAATTGAGTTTCTTTTTATCGGCTCCGAGGAAAGTGGATGAAGAATGAACCGGCAGTTCATTATCGGTGATTTGTAACTGGGTTTGAAATTCAACTTCGCTTGGAAATTCTTTAAGACCAACGGTCAAACTGAAAATTGAATTTACTTTGGAATGCTTCAAAAGATACTTTGATGTTTTTGAATCACTGAAATTAAGATATTCAGTTAGATTAATTTCCACAATTCCAAGTTCGGTGGTGGTTGAATTATGAGCGTCTTCGTCCACATAATATATCTTCATAGTTAAATACTTATTACCGATCAAATTTTCCTTTCGCTTAATTCCAAATTTCAAATTACAGTGGATTTTGTAGTTGAAAATACATTTGAAATTATGGATGGGTTTCTTTGTTGTCACAACCGAAATGGCTCGAGGAGTAGCTGTCGTCGAGCTTACCAAATCAGTTTTGCCTAATTTAAGTCCCTTTGGTTTCAAATTTGGCGGTTGGGACTTTGGGAATCCTGATCCAGTAGCAGAGAAGCTTTTGAATTTTAAACTATGAGAATCTTTTATTTGGATATCGACGTAGCAATTTCCACCAACATGAGGAATATTCGAAAGCTCATTAAGGATAAGGTCAAGAGTGAATCGAGGTTTCAACGTAGACAGAAACATTCAGACTCTGGTGCAATAATTACTGGTTTAGTGGGTGTAGAAAGAAGTAAGTGTTGGTTAGTATTCAGTTTCGACAATTCAGATTGACTTTATCGGAATAACTAGAAAGCAACATAGTCACTTACGTTTATGACGACCTTAATTGAAATAACCGCTTATGTAAGCGTACGATAGGTACGATGTCTCGGCTGCGAAATTTGGTGTACAGCAGATTGAGACAAGGATGAGTCCAAGCGGACAGTGGAGAGGGAAGCTGATGTTGAAGGGCAAGCGGCCTATTAACAGAGATTTGGGTATATGAGTAGTATTTGTTGGAAGTGTATATTTTTGTTAGCTAAGTATTTAGGGAGTGTTTTTTGTTTCTAGTTCAATGCTGGCCTTTTGAGCTAAGCCGTTTGCAAATGCAATGTGCGTAGCGGGATTTATAATGAATTTGCGAGCCAAGTATATAGAAGTACAGATGAGGGAGCGGATGAGGGAGCAGATAGCAAATTTAAGCAGATCAAGCAGTAGATCAAACCAATGAAACAGATCAAACAGAAGATTACCACAAGTCTATGTTCTAACTATATTCTAATTGTCCAGCGCATTTGTAATCTCTCTCTACTTGATAGTTAGAATAATGGGACACCTGAGTTTTAATATTATCTAATACACACTCTATTTTTACTTTGTTTGTATTTGTTCTCTATTTCTTTACGATGTAATTCCAGCAAGAGTTTCATAGGTGGGAATTTCTGACACCTTGGAGAATATATCCATAAACTTATCGCTCCACGCCGTTTCTCTCAAGCAGAAATTCAGAAACTGTCTTACCGTATCTAAACTCATCTTCAAATCATGATTTGAAGCTCCGGATTCTTTAAGGCTCCAAAGATAGCAATTGCTCTCCAGTAAAAACTGATCTAATCGTTTATAGTAGTGTTCAAGCAGACATTCGTCTGAGAGGAATGGTAATTTAATTTTCGCATCCAATGGCTTAAGGGAAGAAATTGAAATCTGCGGATACTGAACACATAAAAATATATTTTCCATAATCACTCTCCAAGACAAGAAAACGACCGCGAAAAGTTGCAAAAAGGCTGTTTCAACCGCTAGCTGCTACAAAACTTCTTATTAACGTTGACAAAGACTGCCGGCGAGAAAGATCACACGGTGGCTTTTGTGTACGTTTTAGATGAGAACAACAATTGTTTCACCCATTGCAATCTTGCACCAACACCTTTTTGTGTCTAGTAGCTAGAGTTGGTAATATAAAGCACTGATAGTGTCGAAAAAATGTCACCTTTCTTAAACTTATGCCGTTGAAGATAACCGCAAATTCTGTCTCCAGTAAAGTTCAATCGCGAAAGGACAACTCGTTAGAGTTCGTAACTGTTTCGGGTGGAAAGTGAAAATCGTTTAATTAATTAGAAAATATCCTGTACAGTGGCCACATCTAACATAAATTTTTGCTCATATAGCAAATGGGCAACAGTTGATTTACTTACATGTTTACGATAAGGGTTGGCTTGGCCTGAACCACTATCGTTGAGGAACAAAGAAAGATTTTGTAGTATTTGCATCCAAAACCAGAGCCTCAACTGAGTCTAGAAGCCTATACTTGCTTCAATATTGAAATTTCAATCTCAAGTCCTTCTACCCCTTACTCTAACCCGTAATGTACCTGTTTGGTCGATTTTGAACTTGCAAAGTTTAAGCCTAAATTCTGCTCAGGAACAATATGCTGGTGAAAACTCAAACTCAAAAAAAATTCGAGGAATAAAAGAGAGTAAAGCCAAAATATAATAATGGTTTAACAATGCAAAACATCTGCTCTATCTTCCATGTGGCAGAATGAAAAATTCACAACAGACCCCCGTTACTCCACTACAGAGTCTAGACACAATTGATTGCATGAGCTAAGTGGCAGTTTTGTTAACTACAGAAATGGAAACCTAATCTAATGCGTAATGTCAAATTATTATTAATCTCTATCATACCAACAAATTGGTGAGTAAAATTACCGTAAAACATGGTTGGCGCTGCCAAAATATCCATTTCAGAGCAATATAATACACCTAATGCAGAGTTGACACCCCCCAAATTTTCTGAAAATCGAGCACTTATAAGGTACCAAATATAGGCATCTTTGTGTTATATCTAGCCGCGTAGGCAGAAAGTTTTTGTTTATGCAACGAAACAATAGACATTCAGGTTGAATGAACCATAAAAAAAACAATCAATAATCCAAACTGGTAATCTTTATAATTTTCATACTGAAGTGCTGAATATTCTGTTGTTGAGAACGCAAAAGCTTTCTCTTTTTGCAAGTCTTTCATCATCGTCTATAATTAATCCAAGTTCTAATTCCACAGCGTATAAGTTATCGTCGCTCTGTCGTATTTATTGTACAACACACTCAAAATCATAACACTCACCCATTAGTTATCATAAATTCTGCCAGAGTTTCCCAGGACAGAATTGTTGTTAAAACGTATACTTAACTCCATCGATACCTTTCTATACCAATAGAAATACTGTCTTTTCATTATCGAGATAATATCAGTACTTTTCTTCTCCAATTAATCCAAACAGGATACTCGAAGAGCCTCAGCTCGTAGCCACAGAATATTGTATCTTCCACTGACGTGGTGAAAGAATCATAAAAACCCCATTTTATTAAGTTAACAAGATAGCTGCCCGGGTTATTTTTCAGTGATTAAGAAGTTGATTTTCAAATTTGTTCATTCCTTCTTACAATACCAGAAACACACATCTTAATTCTGTTAGTCGTTACTTAAGATATTTTTAAAATAACATGATGACTGGCACAATGTCCCTTGACTGTTCGGAAGTTACTAGAAATGCCTTTCAATCTCTTACTCTTTCTATACCAATTGATACTACCAAATATCAATATATATGTGAATTCTTGAGTCGAGTCGTACGTCTCAAAGACGAAAGGGCTATCTTGGGAGAACCAGATGCGATTAAATTCAATGGGAAACTTGGATCTGTTGAACTTTTACCAAACGTATCCTTTCCTTTGGATGTTTGGCTCAATGATCAAATTTTAGTGAGAGATATCAAAATCAAAAACTCGTTATTAAATGAAATAAATAACTTGATTGAAAAAGAAATCACAAATACTCAAGCAGGCATTCCAATTCGAATAGATACAAATGTTATCAGCTACTACGAAAAGCTTTTAGTGGCTTATAGATTTCTTGAACCTCCTGTCTATCAAAGCGCTACTTCTCCAACACATATATTTCATAATCGAACAGATTTCCCACTTCACGAGGAAGTCGATGAAGAATCGGAACATAATATTGCACGAACTCCTTCCAATCATTCCTCAAACTCTTTACTGAAGACTTATCATTCAATATTTGGAACCAATTCCAATACAGGCCAGCCTACAAATGTTGCTGGGCAAAATGGCAATAGCACTTTAATTTTAAACAATAATTCTGATAATCAATCTAATTCTCATTCCAGTATTTCTACTTATCATAACTCGAGTTCGAATTCAAATTCAACAAACGGCTCAAGATTAAGTTCATTTTCAAGGAAAAAAAGATTTCTGCTACTCAGCCAAGGTAGTTCTACAGAGCAATTGAATGAAAACTACGAAGAAGACGAAACTAAAAAGCAGCAAGCGCATAATGGACTTCTAGCTAAATCCAGAATCTACAATAAACTTAAAAAGAATCGAGATCTGTCTGCTTCGAGTACTTCCATTATATCCAACCCGACCAGCATCATACATAGCAACAGAAACAGTATATCAACAACTATAACTAGTGGAACTATAAGAAGAGGTAGCGTTCAGACTTCAGAGACTTTTGCAGAATCCCGCTCTTCAATAATTCTTGGAGGAAACTTCAACCCTGTTAGTAATTCCAAATATTCATCAATAATATCTATACTGGGGTTAACTGCTTCCCAAAGACAAGAAAATCAGAAAGATAAATTTGAATATTATTCACATTTGAAGAAATTGTTACGACTAACCAAAGAAGTACTAAGTGTAATAAACGATTCTTTGGAATCCCGAGATTTAATCAACCTTGTTCTGTTTATTAGGAAATATGTGATGAAGTTTATTGTGATAGATATGAATGAAATCATCCTTGAATATATTGAGTTCAAAGAATTATCAATATACAGGAGATAATATCCTAAAATATGAATTTCCAGTGGTATATATGGTGAAATGAAATAGTTTTTTTACAAAGTGAGAGATAAATTCTTGATTTTGTTTGACTTTACACTTAACTATTTGACAAATTTCCTATTCATTGGGGAGTAATGCTTTATATATATGCTAAGAAACCAAGGAACCCATATTGTCAATTGTAGCTGTACATTAAACCCATTTTTTTGTTTTTTTATTCGACATTATAGCAGAGCAACCAGCACTCGTGATAAGAAACAATATGATCCATAATACAGAAGCATTCTTTGAAATGCAAAATATCCTGGACTTGATCATTTACAAGTGCTTAGCATTTGCAGTACAACTGTTAATAATTGTTCATTTTCACAAGCAGCAGCTACCCTTTCTTTATCATTCAACTGTTTATTGACTTGATTTTCGGATTGATGGGTACCTTCTTTGATTAAGATTTTGATTCTAAACCTGGGAGGCAAAGATCTTTCCAATCTGACTCTAATTCCTAAACCAATAAGAGTGGCAAGTGAGCAATGGGTTATAGTCGGAGTGATTTTTATCAAGATTTCACTGATCTTGCTTTTATTCGACAGATCAGGAACCAGAATATCTTCCAAGTTAACCACAGCCAATTGGGCTAGCGTTAACGGATGTTCTGGATCTGATATACTTGAAATTAAGTCAAAAATTTCTTGTGCATCCACTGGGTCTTCCTCTTCTTCGCCTTCTTCTTCACCTTCTTCGAAATCTTTATTATTTTCTGAAGTCTTGGAAATCTCTTCATCTATTCTTTCATCACTCAAGCTTTCCGAAAAATATACCGGAGTTACAGAAAATCTGTCTTTGTTACCGGGCAATAAAGAAAGTGAAAGGATTCGGTCAAGAAGTTGAAGGCTAGAATCCCTTTTTGAATAATCCTCTATTCTGGTAGGTAAATCAGTCACATCAATGATGGTAGGATTAGCATTAATAGGATCTTCCATTTTTGGAATTTAGATTTGGTTCTTGTTCGTCAGGGTGCAATCAGTAGCCCTTAAAAATCTTGTTAGTGATCAAAAAAACGATTAATCTGTTGGAAATTATCTCTATATATGTATAACAAACAACCAACTCAAGATAATCAGTCATTTATCGTCAGCTCAGATCTGCATTTGTCATTTCTTTTATCAGGATGAGTTTATGTGCAGACCATGTTCTGGGTTACGATTATCAATTTTTGGAGCAACACCGCAGTGCAAACGATATGATAGATCCACATTCTAAAGTTCTTTTATCGATTGGAAACCTCAATTGAATACTATATATTACCGTCAAATGGATAGATATAATTCTGTGTATTTTCAGCAATTGGCACCGTTTATACAGGTGAACGATTCCGAATTTGAAGGGTCTACTATCTCAACCCAAGTTCGATCTAATTTCAACAAATTTAACATATCCAATACCATTTGGGATAATTGTATAATCAAAAATCGATTGCTAAGTTCCAAATTTATTATAAGGTTCACTAAATCATGGGAGCCTCCAATATTTGCAAAACAGAGAACTTCGGCAGAAATCGACACTCATTCTATCCATTCTCCCTTTAATCCATTATCAGAGCTTTATCCTAACGGCATATTATCGGTAGAATGGTTTAAGAAATATATTGAATATTTACCATTTGCTTATATAGCTTTTTTTAAATTACCCAAGGATGAGGTTTACGATTTTGAATTAGTAGACAAAATTAATGCCAAGAAGTCTCATTTCCAAGCAATGAAAAATATAAAGTTGGTGGTCGTGGTTGTGTCTGAACATACAATAAATCCAAACGATGACGATACTAGAATAGATAAAATTAGAATACAGACAGGTCTTCAGAGACTAACTGGTCTCCTTTACTTGCATGCTAACTTACAAGATTCCACTGAAGCTACATCTCCAGTTACTCCGAGCACTTCCAATAACATTATCGATGGTAATGACAGCACTAAATTCCCCAATACCAATAAAACGTTCCTCCGGGACGTATCTATACTTGTTTCCACATTGCTCTCAAATTTAAAATCTACCTCAATTGAGTTTTACACCAATATTGAAAATAAAATAAAACAACGAAGTAAAAAATATTATTCATATTCGTCTGACATTCGGAAAATATCTAGCATTGAACTTACACCTATATTTATAGAGACTCGAAATTTAATTAAAGAAGGAATAATATTGCAGTTTGTCAATCATCACAACATCGATTTAAGCTTGAAACATCTTACAAATGCCTACAATAACATTATTGAAATAATTAAGCAAAGTTTCCCACATCAGTTGAAGCATAACGATAATTATGCTCGGGATGAGACTCTTTATACACATTTAAGAGAATTATTGGATATAATTGCTTTCCATATTGTAAGGTTACATTTTTCTAATGAAGATCAAATTGGTGCATTGCGTAAGCATACCACACACATATGGAAAGTTAATGAGGTTGCAGTTCTGACTTCTAAAAGAGATAACAATAACTGGATTTCAATTCAGTACGAATGGTTAGGAGATTTAATGCAACTCATTCCTCTGTCAATTCATAATCAACCGATCCCAAAAAAGAAATTGAATTTTGGAACCGTACTATTTTATGGGGGAGTACGACTTATTGATTCAAATGGTTCAATGTTTGACGTTATCACTAATCCGGCATTTCTCTACCTTAAGGCTGCCAACTACCTCAAAGACATAAAATATTTGAAATCTTCTCTTGCATTCATATTTATGCCAGTGACATCATATGAAACGGTTGAAGATGTGCATTCTCATAGGTTAAAACTTTACAAAAAAGCCAGAACATGCTTTCTAGATGAAGGTGATAGGGTACCAGATAATTTGATTTCAACTATTATTCAATATATCAATTGGATAATTGCAGAAGATAGCTATGCAAATGAGCATTATTCTCAAGCCATTGATTACTACAATCAATGTGTGCTTGCAGAATTGGACTCTATATCTACAGATCATTTGTTCACTTCATCTAGAATAGAACTGTTGGTGAGGCAAAGACTATACGAGTGTTATAGTAAGAAAAATAATATCTCTATGGTAATATCTACCGCTTTCCAAATATCGACTGACATACGGAATATGAATGGCTTTAAAAGTACCAAGTTACTGCCTAAACTAATAGACATTGACCAAATTGAAAGTAGTATAAATGTTGACCATTTCTTTCATCTAACCCCTTTTATTACTAACAAAGACTTCAAAAGCTCATCTACCTATCTATACGATACTTGTCTATTTCAATTGGTACTCGAGCCTATTCTTGACCTCCTGACATTCAAATCCCTATTGATTGGAGATGGAGATGATTCAGTTGTGAATTTGAAAGTGAAAAGTATTGATATCAAATTTGAATCTTCCGGTTCAAGCTTCAAAGATATTATTCTCTCAGGACTAACTGTAGACGATTCTGTTGAAACTACTTCCAACTCCGACAATATTTCATTTTTAGAGATATGTGATCTTTCAGAATCAGATGGAGTATTGAGAGGCACGTTTGATGGAACTGTTTCCAGTTATACAGGGCCAAAAGCAATACAATTCTCACAAATTGCTGAAAAAATTGGGAAGGCATCGATTAAAAGCATTAAAGTTGAAAGCATGTTAACAGTTATCAAGGACAACAAGTCTCTGAAGTCAAGTCATGAAGAAATATATCATCTTGAAGAGGCAAATGACCTGAAAAACTACCACTATATCAAGTTCTATTATCCTTTCTTAATTAACAAAGAAGCCCGAGTGACTAAATTAAATGATTATGTTCATAAAAATATCCGTTTGAACGGGTCAAATTCACACTCAATCAGCATTTTCCCCGTCAAACCTGAAGTTGATGTTTCTCTTAAACAGTTCCCTAGTTCCATAGTTGTCGGAGAGACGATCAAGATTCCAGTTATGCTTGATACCGAAGTGAAGAAGGGAGTTGATTATTGTAATCTCTTTCTCAGCTCTGACGTCAAAGTAGTCGGATCTGAATCACGAAATTTGACAGTTCATGCGTTTTGGAATGATTTAAAGGATGACGAACCAATTGTAATAAAGAGCTTGATGCAGAATGAAAATGATGAACAAGCCACCCACCATAGAAAGATATTTTTGAACATTTCTATTCAAACACCACCAGTCATTGAAACTTCTGATGACCTTAAGTTAGTGCTACAATTCAAACTATTACTCGGGAAACCTGAAGATACAAACGAACAACAAGAATACCCTATTGTATATGATTTGGTTACTTTTGAGAGCTTGGTGATAAAGGATCCCTTTCAATGTAAATTCGGAATTACCCCTAGATATCGTGATAACTTTCTTAGTGACAATGATATGCCGAATCCATTTGTAATTCAAATACCTCGTGAAAATGAAAAGGTAGGGTCTGCTATATCTATGCCAGTTGCCACTAGAGCATGGTTAGGTAAAATCAGCATTGAAGACTTAAACGATGAATCCATAACCATTGAAAACATCGATATTCAGTTCAAATCTTTAAATTCTGAAGTACATGTTGAAATTGATGAGACTTCCAAATCTTTAGATAAAGAGTTGGAGAAATTGAGATTTTCCAAATTGTTTGCAACCACTAGTAAGACGGGATTTTCACATCGAAATGTTGTGGTGTCTGCATTTGCTACTATCAAATGGAAGAGGCAGAATTCTGACATTTATAATGAGTTTAAAAGCAGTGAATGGGAATTGACTTTACCTCTTGCAGATCCAAGAGTATTGGCGAAAGTTACCAGATTAAAAGAAAAAGATGAATCGGATATTGTTAAGCTATGCTTTATTATAGAGAATCCTACACCGAGAATCTTCTCCTTTTCAACTCAGTTGGTACAAGATAATCAATCAACATGGGAGTTTGATGAAAGCAGGAATACTGTAACCTCAATTCAGCTGGCATTCCCAGTGCTACCATTTCTGAGACACACGATGGATTTTTATGCTCGTTGTAGTATCAGCGGAAGAGTCGTATTACCTCAATTTCGGGTGTTTGATGTCAACTTCAAGATTGGACTACCAACACTTTCTGTATCCGACGATGTAGTCTCCGAAGAAGGAATTCTTTATTGGAACAATTCGAAGGAATAAGTGAGAATAGTGAGAATTGATTTCTGAGTTGCCTGAATACATCGCTGATAAGTCATATTACATAATTGATTCTGTACAAAGAACAAGAGCTTGAGAGTCATTTTGTTAATAGTTAAATAGTTGAAACTTTATGAGACATACTAGTAGTTCTACACACATCAAGTGTCAAGTGATTAACTTATAGTTCTACAAACATCAAGTGATTAAACTTATATTGAACCAAAGAAATCTAATTATTTAATTGACACCAATTAATTCAACATCGAAAAGTAAAGTAGCATTTGGAGGAATTAAACCTGGGAACCCTCTTGGACCGTAAGCTTCATGACCTGGGATGGTTAATTTAGCACGAGTTCCAACTGATAATTGAGGAATACCAGTATCCCAACCTTTGATAACTTGACCAACACCAATAGTACATTGGAATGGCTTACCTTTGTCACGGGATGAATCGAATTTCTTACCGTTTTCTAAAGTACCAGTGTAGTGAATGGTTACCAAATCACCAGGCTTTGGGAAAGTGGTTCCATTACCTTGTTGAAGGATTTCGATTTGAGTGGTAGCTGGAGCAGCAGACATATTGTTTAATAATTTAGAAGAATATGAAAAGGATCTACAAGTGTAGCTATTAACTTTAATTGAGTTAGTAGTATGACGAATTGATCTTATAAACATCGAACAAGTTTGCTAATGTTTGTCAAACTAAGGGAGCCTTTTTTTTTTGTTTTTTCGGGGGCCAAATGCCGTCCAAACTCGTTTTAAATTAAATTTTTCATAAGTGCAGGCCCTCGCTTGTTACTCAATTGTCCCTCGACTTTGTCTTACAGTATTCACGAGCGGTTGTTCAATTCTTTTTTTTTTCTGCTCTGAATTTTCTCTGAAATACAAGCCAATATTTGGGCTTACAATCATAGCGCAGCAAGGATCGCTTATTAGGAGGCACAAAACCTTAAAACTTGAATTTGGGGCATGGTTGCATAGAGCAATAGCAAGGCTTACAAAGGTTGAGAAAGATAATCCTTTTTGGTTATATACAGTACTATTGTTACTGTCCTGCGAACTCTTTTGAATACTCATACAAATTATCAGATTGTAACTTTTTAGAGGTTACCAATTTGTTATAAATAGCAAAAGGCATCTGCAATTGTATGGCATAGCCTTTCCTAGACGAATATACATATGGTTTTGTAATAACACAAGAAGATCGAAGGGAAAGAATATCTTTGGTAGGACTAAATTCGGATTTCTGTAGTGATATATCAATTTTGTGGTGGGTTTGATTAACTCGTTTCTAGTTGAGTTTCATTTTCTGGAATAATTTTTTTGACATCAACTGGTTTACACTATTTTCCACATTCACAATCGCTATCATTTCACCATGCCTAATGAGATAAGAGTTGAAATCGATAAAAGTGCCACGGGGGGTACATTCACCAACTTTGATATCATTCGTGGTAGAATCATCCTAACTGTGACTTCTTCCATTTCACTCAATTATATTCAAGTAAAACTAGAAGGTATATCCAAAACACAACTCAAAATCGCGAGGGAGAATCTTGCAGAATATTCTCGGAAATCGAGCAGAGATAGAAGAAAAGAAAGAGACAGAAAGGATAAGATCTTGGATGATATTCATAAAGTGTTGTATGACACTTCAATTGTATTTCCACCAGAAAATGTTCGTCAAGTCCTGAATGCAAAAGAATTCACTTTAACTCCTGGTAACTATGCATATCCATTTGAATTCAAAATCCCACTAAACAACTCGTGTGTGAAAGTCAATGGAATCACAAACATGCTTCTGTTCAACAAGAAAACTTTTGATATTGGTATAAATAATGGTAACTTCAGTTCAAATACAATAATAAATGTGGCAAAGCAATATATTGATGGAACAAATGGTGGAGTCAGTTCTCATGGGAACGATCAAGCAATCCCTGATCGACAGAATTATCATTGCACTGCTCAATTACCTCCTTCCCTTTCTGGATTGGGAAGTCTTGCAAATATTCGTTACTTCATCAAGGTTACTGGCAAAAGATCATCATTTATTAAACTGAATTTAAGATCATTTGATCCTTTTATATTTCTTCCTTTAGATCTAGATTTTCACGGTCAACCAATTAATCATCAGCACCCATATGAAGACGAATATAGAGAAGTATTTTTCAGAAAGGAAATAATATTTAGAAATAGAATTCCTGAAATTGTTGCAGTTCGGATTCCTCAAGAGTCCAAAAAGAAACTGTTACCACCGCCTCCTGCAAAGAAAGGATTCATGAAAAGACTCTTTGATACCCCTCGTAGTCCTCCACCTTCATCTTCATCAATTCAACATGTGGTTCCATCTTCAAAGGGTCTGTCTCCTCACACAATAATTCATGATATTAATACCTCTGATGTGCCATTTGCATTTGAAATCAGATTTCGTCATCCTGCTTTCCTCATTCCAACAAAGGCTCCATCTTTCAAATTATATCTTGTTTCCACGCAAAAGCCTAGCAGATATTCTCTTGCTCGGTACGGTAGACCTGAAGAAAGTAATGGACTTGGAATAGTTTATTTCCAAAAATTGAAAATTGATCTAATTTGTACAACAGTGGTATCGGTCGTTGAAACTGATGGCTCGTTTAAAGAAATGCATAAATCAAAACTTGAAAATACTATTCAAATATGTGACAATACATATCAAAATTTGATGTTCGATCTAAAGAATAGTACAAAACAAAAATCATCAAGTGCTACGAGTTCTACACATGCTTTGCGTTCAGCATATGAGCTTGAAATACCCAAAAAGTTTTATGAAAATTGTACGTTACCAGATTATATATCTCCTTCATTTGTTACTTGCAATGTATCCAGAAAGTACACTTTGATTCTTAGTGGAGGATTTTCCAGTGAAAAAATCGTTGATTTTGGAAATCAGCAGGAAGTGAACAGGAAATTGAAATATGCCGACTTATATTGTCAAAGTATCAAAGTTCTTAGTGGATTAAATATGACTAGCGAGTTATGCCCTACTGCTAATAGTAGTAATAATAAAGGTGATAATAGCACTAGTGTGACATCGTCTTCTGGATCATTAGCTCCTGCATATCCGCAAGATTCAAAAGAATCTCCAATACCTGAAAAGTCCACTCCACCAGTAGGACTGTCATTACCTACTTATGCTGATGTGATCAGAGAAAGCAGTTATCAAGATGATAGTGAACATTTGAGAGCCAGAAGAAGATATCAACAGCATGAACAATACTATACAAATATGGATTTTGAATGAAATGAAAGGTTTCTTTATTGAATTATTTCCTTGTATGTGCAAACTTTGTATTAGAATGACTAAAATATGTAAAAAACTTTCTATAGAATCCTAATTAAGTCCTTCAGTTACAATTTAACTCTTTATGTGTGGTAGATATATCCATCTCTCCATAACTACAAGAAGGCTTCACTTCTTGCTTCTCTATTGCTTCACTTATTACTTCACACTATTGCTCCACCTTACATTATACCTCGTTTGTATGCAGTACTCGGAACTCTGATCGAAGCTAAAGTCACCAATGGTAGAAAGAAAGAGTACCCCACAACTTTTAAATGTCTCAGTTTCGTTTCAATATCTAAACTATTTATCGAGACACGGATAATAAATGTTTTTCGTTTAATGGTACCGTTCTTCTCAAATAACCAACTTGTGATCATATTGTCTATGTTGAACCTCTTCTTTGTATTGGCTATCTCGGTTCCGTTCCTGTATAATGCCCCTAAACTCTCCAAAATTTCGTGCGCTGCCAAAGTTGCTGAAAAATGTTTTCTCATATTATCGAGGGCAACAGTAAATCTGTTTTGACGAAGTTCCTACTCTCTTTTATAAAGATAGGACAAGAGCGAAAATAACTTCAGAACCATTTCAATATGCCTGGCATTGAAAATTCAAGTTTCCTTGCACGTAACAAGGTCATCATTGCTATCACTGCTGTAGCTGGTGTTTCTCTTGGTGCTTATCTTTATTATAACGCGGTTCAGCAATCCGAGTTGAATGAACCTTCTTCAAAGGAATCAAGTAATGGTACCAAATCTTTATCTTCAAAAAAAAAGAAGTCAAAGAAGAAGAAGAGTGCAACAGGCAATGTTTCAACTGAAAAATCAAATGAAGAAAACATCTCAAAGAAGCCAAAGGTATATCCAGTAGTTGATGGCAAACCAAATATTTCTGAAGAAACTATTGGAAATCTTTCAGAAAAGGAAAAGGAAGAATGGGCTTCTGCTTTAAAAGAAGATGGTAATCAGTTATTCAAGGCAACCAAATATAGTGATGCAATTAAGTATTATACCGATGCTTTAAAGCTTAAAATCGATCCAGTATTTTATTCAAATAGATCTGCTTGTTATGCAGCACTTAATGATCACGAGAATGTTATTAAAGATACTACGGAAGCAATCAAATTGAAACCAGAGTATCCTAAATGTGTTTTACGTCGTGCTACTTCCTATGAAATCCTTGAACAATATCCTGATGCTATGTATGATTTAACTGCTTTGACTATTTATGGTGGTTTCAGCAATAAATCAGTCGAACAATTATTGGAAAGAGTTTTAAGAAAATTTTCTATTAAGATCGTTGAAGAAAACTTGAAGAATAGAATTCCTGAATTACCATCTGCTGCTACCATCTGTTCATTCTTTGGAGCTTTTGTTGAAGAATCCACTCCTGAAGGAATCAGTGAAGATTCTGAAGATATTGCTGATAAATTTTTATTTGACGCATTAAGGAATTTGAACTTAGCCACTGCTGAAGGTTATGAAGCTGCTGATACCTTGATTAACCAAGCTGTCGTTGCTTATAAAGTTGACAAATTAACTAAATCATCACCTAACGCTGCTAAAGCCTCTGTTGCATTGGAATATTCTGCTGCTATCAAATTCTTAAAGAATGATCCAACTGCTGCTACAATCGATATTGAAAAGGCCATTGCTCTTAAACCAAGACCAAGAACTTATATATTTAGAGCATTAATTTACGCTGACAAGTCATCATTCAATGAAGCAAATAATGATTTTGAAGAAGCTATAAAAATGGATCCAAAATTCCCAGATACTTATTACCACTTAGGTCAATTATATTACTTGACTGGTAATTTAGAAAAAGCAGAAGAAAACTTCAATATTGCTAAAGACTTAAATCCTAACAATGTTTACGCATTTGTTCAATTGGCATGTATTAAGTACAAGAATGGTGATTTTAAAGAAGCTGAAGATATGTTTGCAAGTGCTAGATTGAAATTCCCAACTTCACCTGTCATTCCAAACTACTATGGAGAAATTCTTGCTGATAAACAAGATATTGAAGGTGCTTGTAAACAATTTGACACTGCTAGTAAATTACAAAGTGCTTTATCCAAGGTGTCAGTAGGTGCCTTACCATTGGTTAACAAGGCGTCATTAATTTCAAGAGAAGGTCTTGAACATATTGATGAAGCTGAGAGATTATTAACTGATGCATGTGAATTAGATCCAAAATCTGAATTAGCTAGAATATCATTAGCTCAAATTAAATTACAAAATGAACAAGTGGATGAAGCTATTGTTTTATTTGAAGAATCTTCTAATTTAGCCAGAACAATTGAAGAAAAAATACAAGCAACTTCATTTGCTGAAGCTACCAAGATGCAAAAGAGACTTAAGAATGATCCATTTTTAACTTCTAAGATTCAAGAAGCTTTAGCTTCTAGAGGTATGTAAAATATGTTAGGAGGAATGACACGAGTAAATACGAAAGAAAGCAAAAAACACCAAAAAAAAGAGAAGCAAAAAAGCAAAAGACACATAGAATTGAAAATGGAAGACATTTGTATTTCGACTTTAATTCTGATTTAGATGAATTTGAAGATTTATAAGATTTCTTTTTGAATTACTGAGGTTAGCTAACTATTGGTTCTGTATATATATTTATAGTTAACTTAGAGAAAAGATATATCAATGAAAAGCATGAGTAAGTTGTTACCAGTTGACTTTAGTTGTATATTGAGGATAGAGTTGTATATTGTGAATGGTAGACTTTAACAGTAGATTCAACGCTGTTATACATTGTAAATGGCAGATGCGAGAGATTAAGACGCAAAGATCTTTTAAAGATCTCAAAGATGTCTTTTACGCTCAACTTACTCTCAACTCCAACATCTTTAAGCGGAAGCATACTTTTCCTTTTCAAACATTTGCAATCAAATCGTAATTCAACAGTGGCGCTTTGAGAGTGTTTGTAGAAGGCTGCTTTAATGAGGTCTCTATTGCGATCAATTGTAGCATCTCCAAAGCAACTGCATTATGACCCTGTATTGGATATCCAGCTTGATCTATCATATATAAGTTCGCGTCTCATTGTATGTGCTGGACCAGTTAATAGCACACTTAAGGGGTTTTATAGATATCCAATTGAGGATTTGGTGAGATTCTTAAATTTCAAACATGGGGATAACTGGCATATTTGGAATTTCAGAGGTGAGGAGCAAGGATATCTAACATCAGATGTATCCAATAAACTTGATTATGTTCCATTTCCAGATCATCAACCTCCTAGTTTGCAAATCATGGAAAGATGTGTTTTGGGTATAAATGAGTTTTTAATATCAAATCCAGAAAATGTTGCAGTGCTTCATTGTAAGGCAGGAAAGGGAAGATCGGGAACTATTTGCTGTGGCTATATGATGTATAGGCATCGTTACAATCCTGAGTTAGCGATTGAGTTGTACACTTTTAAAAGAATGAGGAGGTTTGCTGGCAAAGGAATATCGATAAATTCTCAAATCACATATCTTAACTATTGGTACCAGTGCTTGAGTTCCAAAGAACTTTATAAATACTGTCTAGGGGTCAAGGATCCATTAACAATAGAGATAACCTCCATCAAAATAGTTGAACCTGTTAGTTTGTTGAACTCCTTGAAACAGGCGATAAGACTTATGATAACCCTCAACACTTATGTAAGTACTACAGCACAAGCTTCAGGAGTGGGGATTAGGCAATTATATAAACCTTTGGATTCTGAATTTTTCATCAACGATTGCATCGAAATAGTTCCCTGTACTCCGTTGAAGGTTTCGGTACAGGATATTCAAATTCTGATTAAAGGCTGGTGCTATTGTTGGTTTAATATTAACTGTGAATCGTTTTCGCAGCCAGATCCCAAAGTAACATTTTCATGGAATGAAGTAGATGGTTACAAGGGTACACAACAAAGAGGTGTGAAATTGTTTGAAAGTATAGAAGTTAACTGGAAATTAGTTTAAGACTTCTCGTGAATTGTTTATAGAGACCATGTGATCCCTGCGATCAATAGTCATATATTTTAAGGGTATTTTAAGGGTATTTTGAAGGAATAGATAGATCGTTTGAAGGGTCTGTTTGTTCATTCGATGAGCCATCCATCCTCCCCCAATCCCTACAAATAGAAAAAAAAAATAACCAAATCTGAAAGAAGGTTAAATTACACGGAAGATCTTAGAGGCAAACAAAGATTGCGGAAAATTTGGCTATTTGGCTTTAATACCTAGGCAGTATTAAATCTACTGTTTTATTAATAATATTAATGTGTTTTGTGGATTACTCTATAAGTTCAATCAACCTCCAATTTTATCATTCTCGATTACTTGCCAAAAATCTTTTACAGCCTGGTTGACTTTTTCAAAAATCTTTGTGTTATCCACCAATTTGGTAATGGTACCTGATTTTATGAAGTATGGCTTTGATATTTTCACTTCATTATTAATTATAATATTAACGTCGTCATCCCACTTAAGGTCGGAGAACTTGGAATAAAGATTTTCAAATAGCATTATTGCGATATTTGAAGCTTTTGGATTTTTGGATTTTTTGAGCATTTCTTTATGTTGAGCAACAGCCCTATTTAAAGATGTCTCGAGTTCATTGATGGATAATTGGGCTAGATTTGGATTCGATGGCCCTGGAGGTGGTGATGGAGTATTCTGATGCAGATGCAGATGTTTATGATTATGATTATTATGATTATTATTGTTATTATTATTAATGTCACTATTATTGTTATTATTATTGCTATTACTATTGGTAATATTTGAGGAAGTGTTACCTTGATTTATTGAAACTAAATTTTTCTTTGGAAACGGGGCTAAAACTTGGATTGTCTTAATGAATGCACTATTAATGAACTTATAATTTTCTTGTTTTGAACCTTTGGGTGAACTATTACTAGTCAACCTCAAAGATAGCAAATCATGCACTGGTGAATAAGCATAGATGTAACCGGTAGTTGATTGATCCAATAGAGTGGTCACTTTAACTTTTAGATTCACTGCTTGTTCAATGCTATTCATCGGAATTTTGTCGGTCTGAATCAGATAAAATTATCTATCTTTGAAGTATGGTCGTTGAATCGATCTTTGATCTGATGGGGTTACAGTAAATTTTGTGACTAATTTTCAATACTGAAGGAAATCAATCGTCGCTATGCAGGTCCGGTAGGTTTGTAGGTTGAGAGCTTATTTGCAGATCTCAAATGAGATGGCTTTCAGATACGTGCGAGCATAATTACCTCTCTTATCTGGTGATATTGTACATCGAATTCAAATTAAAAGAAGTTGGCAAAACCATATTTCTTTTGCAGACTTTGTTCTCTATCTTATGAATATTTTGAATCCAAAAAATCATGTAAACTTACCCTTTTAAGCAGTTTCTGGTGTACCCTTTAGAGACACTCCAGAGAATACCAGATGAACGAATGTAGTCACGTGAACCTGGCTGCCCTTTACACTGTTCAGTTTGTACTGATACTACCAACATTTGGCCCTAACTGCTGTATCCCGTTTCAATTTAGCCATTGGTACTGTGGATCTTTCTTTATCTTTCTTTATCTATTCCCGGCAGCGAAGATGGATAATGAAGTAATTCTGATTGATCAGTTGGAAGATCTGATCATTGACCATCCGGACGCTAGAACTCGTGAGGAGCTACAAGATACTTCCTTGGATCAAACATTTCAGAACAAGCTCAATGCACGAGCGGATCAAATCACTAATGCCAGTTCTCATTCTGGTACTAATCCAAACGGAGATTATTCTAATAACAGATCAGGTAATTCTGAATCTTCTAAATTTTCAGACAATGGTTACCAATTCCTCATTGAGAAAACTCACCTCTTATATGAATATGAAGACTATCTGTCATTATCAACTGAGATCAGTGAATGGTTTACCTTTAATGATCTTAATGTTATTGGTAAACTAGACTTATTAGCTGATAAATATGAATCTACCATGGGTCCAGACTTTGAAATTGAAATTAAGTTGCTTAAAAGTTACATCTCATCTTTTTTAGAAAGCCCAGAAACCATCAGTAGTATTTCAACTTCCCATTACCTTCAACTTATATTATATTATGCTTTGGGTAAATATAGAGATAGGGATTGCTTAACTAAAGAACATCAGATTCGTTCAATTACTGAAAATACAATCAATTTATATAACTGGGGTATAGTTGGGGTGCTAATTGATTCTATTGAGTCATTTATAAACGACAGGATTGCAATAGACAACAGCAATCCTCAAGAATCTAAGCCTAACTCCATATTATCTCTGGAGATTCAATCAAACTTTTTCAGAGTGCTTACAATGTTTTATTTCATCATTAATGTCTATCTTTTCCAGCCAGAATCATTCCCAGGTCTCAGCGATGCATTGAGCAAGAGAGACATCTTGCTGTTAATTTTGAAATTCATTGAACACTGGAAATGGAAGCCGAATTCTGCCTATAGAATACGTTCTCTTATCATGATTACTTGGAAGCTTATCTTGGTAGAATTTGGTGATTCTGGGCAGTTGAATGAAGTGGATGAATTTGTGTGTCGTATAAATGGAATTCAGAAAGAGCAAAAGGATACATCAGAGAACAAATTGACATGTTCTCCTCTTGACTATTTTGCGTTCAGAGAAGATTTATTGTCAAAGTATCCATTATTCGATAGTGATTGCAATGATTTGATAAAGAAAAATCCTCTTGATTTTGAAACTGCTCGTGAAGCAAAAGAATGGAGACCAAACGCAAGGGATAATAATTTGAAATCGAGTTTTCATTCAGACTCCAACTCAATCTCTTACTCTAACTCCACTGGGTCTGGCTCGGAAACCAATTCTAATTATCAATTCTATATGGCTATGAATGAGAATTCAAATTCACTATCTAACTTGATTGAAGTTCCTAAAACCAATAGAACTCATACAATGTCAAGTCAACTTCCAACTCAAACGGTTCACATTGCAACACCAGTTCCTTCTCCTCCTTCTACTCCTTCCGATTATATGTCTGGTGGAGAAAAAATTCGTAAACTGTACCATCTCAATCAAGCAATGCCATTTATATATCCGACATCAGATGAGATAGAAGTACCCTATGCCATTAAAGAAGCAGACGAAATATTAAAGAACTCTGTTTATGAAAGTTATTCAAATAAACAATTATGGATTGAGAGACAAAAATTCATGAGGCAAGAACGAGGCTATAAAAGTGAATATGATAATAACAATCAGCAGATGGAAGAACAAGATGAGTTAAAATATAATGAAGAATTAATATCAAAATACCCCGAAAACAAAGAACAAATCAAGTCTCTAATTCGAGTAGAATCGTTTTACAAGAAAAGCATGAATCACTTCAGTTCATTTATCGAAGTATTGATTGAAACGATCAAAACCAACAAATTTGATTATGATTTGAACTTTCCCGAATGGGAATTAAATCCAGATTCTTCTAGCTTCAGCAAAAAGTTATATGGCGATGATCTTGTTCAAGGAGTTAATACCAAAGAGAAAGTTGAATTCATGCTAATGCAGCAGCTCGAAGTAGTACATGTCAAGGAAATAACCTTGAAGGCTTCCAGTGCGATTATTTCGCTATTACTCCAGTGGTTTAAATTGAATCATATTTTGAAATATTGGTATTTGTCGAGTCTATTATTTGATCAACAGTATCTCTCAGTAATGATGGATATTATGAATTCTAGTTTCAATAATACAAACATTGAGCAGCTGAAAAAAGTTGAATATTCTGGTGAAAATAATTCCATAGAGATCGAATCTCAATATCAAAACAAAATTATGAATCCCGAGATTCAATTACCTAAATTTGAATTTTTCAATAATTGTTTACAAACGTTTCCAGAATCTTTCAAATATGAATTCATAAACAAAATTCGGACTCTGGAATTCCCTACTACCAATGATAGTAATAACATCAGAAATATTTTAATCGGGAGCTATAATTCCAATTTTTGTTTCAGTTTAGTAAACATTTTGAATATTGGGAATCAAATCTTACTTGAAAATAAAACTCAACGAACTTTGACTTTGAGTGACTTGAAACCGTCTGATATGTTCAAAATGATTTTGATAAACTATAATAACAAGTATTTAAGTAAACCTATTTTGAAAATGTTGAAGAAGTTGATACCTTATCAAGGTCGCAAATGGAAATCTAATAACATGGAACTCATATCTCAGGTATATTTGCATTGCAAGCTTAATTTACGAGACAGCTGGCTCTCGGGTAAAGACTTAGAGAACGATTTTAACAATTCATATGGTCAAGAGATTGCTTTGAGAGGATTATTGCAATTCTATAATATGAAAAACTATCCCGACCAGATGGAGAAATTGGGTTACGAAATCTTGAGTAACGATTTTGAAGCATTGAATTTGAATGTTGATTGTTAATTAAGAGATTATGTCGTAGACATAGTTTAGCTACCTAATATGTTTATATAGATTATAATGACTAGCTAATGACTTTTTTTGCAAAATGTAACGGACAGCCATCTACCAGATCTGTCCTTATTTTTTTTTCTTTTAATTCTACATTGGTTGTGAAATATCAATACTTTTGTTTCTTCAGTGTCTATATTTGCTACATCTATAAAGTTAAAATCCTCCAGTCATTGTCCGTATTCTATCAACTTCGTCCTGTAATGCCTTCAAATCAGTCAACAAATTTGCTGTGCTGTCATGTCCGCTTTCATTTCCATATATCGACATTGATTTCTTGGGCTGGACTTCTTGTAAACCAATCTTAGGAGGAAGTGGAGGTGGAGGTGAAGATGACGTGGAACTTATAGTTTTCCTTCTTGAAGGTGGAGGTGGCGGTGGTACTCTTGAAAGACTAGTCACTGGACCGCTGATAACTCGAGATGGAATGGGTGGAGGCAACAAGGAATTAGAATTAGCTTCAGGTTGAGTTTGAGATGCAGCTGGTACTGATTGATATGCCAATGGAGATGATACTCGAGGTGTTGGAGAAGAAATGGAACGACTTCGTCTACTGGGCACTGGGGGAGGTGGTAAAGCACGACTGCCATAGTTATTTACCGATGAAATGTTGGTAGTGTTATTGTTGGTAATGTTGTTGTTGGTAATGTTGGTGGAATTGAAGTTGCTATTATTGGTGTTATTATTGGAAACTGAGTTCAGCGCACTATAGCTTGAGTTTTGATTTCCATAGCCATTGCTAAAGCTATTACCATAATTGCTGCCATTATTGGTCTCACCATTATTATTTATAGCATCATTATCCTTAATATCTATTCTATCATATTCATTGGCTAGGTTGTTGTTGATATAATTAGAGTTTGTTGTCGTTCTCATTGGAGAGCCAGATAATGTGGTTCTTCCGTTTTGTAATGTATTAGCAAGAGTACTTCCAGCCATCTGATCTGTGAAAGACTGTAACGATATCTTTTGTTGATGGGTAGCTTCGGGGCTAAATATACGGATCATATCAGCTGGCCCAGTGACATTTGGGCGTAATTTGGCCATTTGATTGGGGCCGGTCATATTCGGCTTAAGATATGACTCTTCCGGTTCTGGAGATGGACTAAACATCTGCGCCATTTGAGCTGGTCCTGTCATATTTGGTCGAAGTAGCTGAGGTTTATATTCGTTATTACCATTCATATGATCATGACCTGATGTCATTTTATCCACAGTATTCAAATTTTGGAAGTGGTTGATCTGAGATTCCATGTCTTTTAGAATTTCTCTTTCTTCTTCATCTACTGGTTGTACTTGTTGCGAGCTTTTTATTTTGCCTAATAATTGATCCATAGGTAATGAATAATCAATATCCTGAGTTGGTTGAGGTGATGGTGACGATATTATATTATTGATTGAATCAGCGTCATGAATGTCAGTAACTATTTGATCAGAAAATTTCACCGATTTGGATTTCTTGGATCTTTTCTTTTGATGTATATCATCAGGTCTTTCCCCTGTAAGCATGAATTGGGTAAAACTATCCAAATCCAATTGAGGTTTGTTAGAATTGGAAGAGTCAGATTCGCTACTTTTAGTGGAAGTATTGTTATTATTCTCATTGTGATCGGTCTCGTGATCGTCTTCTTCGGTATGACGCTTCTTTGAAAGAATAGAAGGTGGCTTGGGAGTCGATGCTTGGATTCGAATCACTCTTCTTGAAGGTTCAAGTCCGTTCAAAGTATGAGATATTAATCTTAATAATGCAAAAAATTCCCCAATATTGATGGATCTTAAATTTTTAACAAATATCTTATTAATTTTCTCTTTGGAACTTTCAGGAATTTTAAAATTACTTAAAAATGCATAAACGTCCGCCATAGTTATAGTTCGAGCATTGGTTCGAGCAAGTATGTCACTATACCATCGCATATAAGTTTTGGATTCTTGGAATGTAAGTTCGTGTGTTTGAAGCGAAAGTGGAATGCTGCTATCATCATCAACATTGTTGTTGTTGTTGTAAGAGTTGGTCATAGGAGATGAATTAGCATGAGATCTACTTAGATTTGTATTGGAAGCCGAAACAAAAGAGATATTTGATTGGGTGGGACTGTTCGAATTGGTTGGAATATTAAGCATTGAATTTGCGTTATGAAGTGAGCCTAATGAACTGGGTATCGATTTCGGAACTTCCTGGGTATCTGTAATCGATTCTGATGAAGATTCTGATAATGGTAGTTCGTTTGTGGTATGATCTATTCCATTTCCAATCTTGAACGTAAGAGGATTGTTGTCATATTGGTTGCCGCCTCCGAATGATACCACCGGGGCAGGCAGAACAGTCCCACTTCTATTTGTAGAGCTGACTTGTAACCAATCAAATCCAGAACCATTCATCTTAATAATTGTTGATGATTGTATCCAAATATATGTAGTCTAAGGGGAGTCGACTGTTTGACATATTCATAACTGACAATTGCAATCTGGCTGGATTCAAGGGTATATTTCAGGGTTGCACACAGGTATATGGTTATATGCAGGCACTTCAAAATCGCATTTGGTACGTAACCTTTGATCTGGGTGTATGGGTGTATGGTTTATATGTTCAAGATTTAAATCGATTCGTTTACCATTTTCAAAAATTATATCGACCATACAACATTCATTGGTTGTGGTATGAATTTCAGTCTCAAAAGAAAAGCTCCAGGACTGGCTCGTACTAGTAATAAGTCTGGTAGCAGTTTGAAATCAAAGTCTGCTTTTGGCGTAACAGAATCAAATGAGGATGAGGAAGATGACCAAGTGGACTTTCTATCTGCCATGGCAGAAAAGTCCCGTAAGGTTGCTAAACTTTTGGGCAGTAGTGAACTAAATCCGATTTTGTTGGAACATGACAGAAAATCGAATGAACGGAAACCTAAAAGTGCGGAAACTTCATCTCAATTCTTGGGCAAGATCCTTGAAGCAAAGAAAATGAGAGAACATGATCACATTACTGCTCAAAAACGATTACAGGATAAGAACTTGCAAGCATTTCTTAACCAGAATCCAGAAGCCATGATGTTCTCTAGTGAAGCATATGCCAGAGAGCAGCATGAGATTGAAGCGCTAGAGCAACTTGCCAAAGAAAAGGATGGATTGCAACAACAATATATCCCAGGCAAATCGTTCTATAACAAGATTATCCAATCTCGAGCCGGAGAGATCGAACATGATGAAGAAAAAGAGATAAATATACAAACGACAGAAACCTCTAAAGAAGTCAGCAAAGAAATAAATCTTTACCCAAATGATAGAGATAAAATAGGTTCCCATAAACTAAATTCACCCAACTCAAAACTTCAGAAGACTGGATCCTACAATATTAAGCCTGATACTGATACAGAATCACCTCAATCCAAGATACTTAAAAAGATTCTTGAATACATCAAATCAAAAGTCACCGAAAAAGATATCGAAATTGCTACTAGAAGGTACTGGCAGAGAAGAAAGCAATCTGACTTTACAGAATAGTTTCACTTATACCTCATTAGATATCATAGATATATTAGGTTCAATTGAATTACACACATTATTGCACCACATAAATTAAATCACAGTTGACGAGAAATCAATTCACAAAAAATTGGAAAATATGGATTTTTTGTCATCATTTAAGAGCTTCTTGTAAAGCAACAGTATCAGTCATCATTCTTTGACGGCTAATACCGGTTGCAACTGGAGAAATTTCGGTATGTCCAGCCCAATCCGAATCTTCTTCAAGATTAGAAGTTGGAGCTGGAGCAGCACTATTACCATTTGGGGTAGGAACGATGTTTGAGCCTGCCATTCTCTCAATTTCTTGAGATGAAGGCATAAATATAACTCTCGTACCTGGACTCTTAGCCATGTTTTGCATAGCATCCAAATATCTGATTTGCATGGCAGGTTTAGATGCTAAAATATCAGCAGCTTTTCTCATAAGCTTGGCACTTTCAACTTCAGCCTTAGCATTGATAATCTTACCTTCACCAATTCTCTTGGCTTCAGCGGCCATAGATAATGACGATTGCACTTGAGGTGGTAACTGTAAATCTTTAATAAGGATTGATTCAATATTTACACCCCAATCGAAAGCGGTCTTGGAAATGATTTGTTCGATTGCTTCGGCAATTTCTTCTCTTTTTTCAACAACCTCTTGTAAGTTTCTGCAACCAATGACATCTCTAAGGGTTGTTTGAGTTCTTTCAATAATAGCTTCATCAATGTTTGAAATAGAATATATAGCCTTTTGTGGATCAATTATATTATAGTAAACCACTGAAGTGATAATAACACTAACATTATCTCTGGTGAAACAACTTTGGGCAGGAATCTCACGAATATTGATTTTAATATTAACTTTGTAAAGCTTTTCTGACCAGGTGTTAACATAACAAAGACCTGGTTCAACAGTTCTTGAAAGAGCACCAAATGTTTGAATAAGACCAACTTCACCTTGTTTAACTTCTTGGTAAGGATTTTTGCAAAGGAAACAAAACACCCCACAAGTACCAAAAATTCCACCCATTGATTCGATAAAGCTTTGATAACCTCCACCTGGAGGTGTTTCATAGGTCCTGGCAAAATCTTTCACCACCATATCTGGCTTGATTACTGGTTGTTGAGTGATGGTCTCTTTGAAACCATCGTTATCATAAGAAGAATGGGATTCAACTGTCATGCTTGTTTTGTCTATTGAGTAATCAAATTATATTTGCCTGCTCAAGAACAAATAACTATAAATTATTTGCGACTGGTGCTTGGTCTAGTCCAATTAATAAATATCTCAAATTTGAAATTAGAAATTCATTGCAAATTTTATACATATCCTTTATGGATTGATTTGAAGCCAAAATCAAATTGGGGATACAATTCAGACAAATTCCTCGCATCGGCTGATAGCCAGAATGGTTGGAATGCGAATTTACGTCATTTTGTGGTCAGGAATGGTTGACACTATTGGGAAATAATACAAACTATCAAACTTTAAAAGGAAAGTAATGACTACTGATGAAGTTTGGAGAAGGGTGGGAAGCAGTTTTGTTCTTGTGCGTTTATTTTGTAATAAGAGAGTCTGTATTATGATAGAGAGATACATATGCTTTAGAGTATATTCACACTACAATTTGTGTTTTCTGCTGGTTATAGATGGATCCCTAGTTGAGCTCTGAAACTGATTTTTTCTAAAGGCTAACGCCTCGCGAGATAGATCAAATCAAATCCGAGACCAACTACGAAAAATCAAAAAAATAAATCCGGGAGAAGGCTGAAGCCAGCCGCATTATGGGTGTACGGATTTTGGTAATCTACGAATAGTGCCGTGAGCCTGTTCTACCAACGCTATCTTTTGTAAGAAATATCTAGAAGCGGTCATTAATTATGATATGGATAATGAAACGGGCTTTACTCGTGAGCCATTGCTATCTGGTTTCTGTTCTATGTATGTTCCAGACATGAACAGGCCAGCAGGTCACTATTAATGTTGCGCAGACAACAACGATAGTTTATTCGCTGCTTGCCATTGATTATCAGTTTAGGAACTCATCTTGGGAAGTAGACAATAGCATTAAATGGGAATATTGAATTCAAGATCTCAACAACTTTAATGAATTCTAGGGCTGTGAGTTGAAAGATGTAAAGGACATTGACATTATGATGATTATTGGGATATAGTAATCTAAAAACTTATCGCTCTCAAAGGGCTTTTCACCCCTCAACCCTTAAGGAAAAACATGATATCTTTACCAACCTAACGGAAACGAGGCTTGGCCTAATAGATGGTATCACGGTACTAACACCAGTAGTTGCACTTTCAGCCAAATTGCACTCTATTTTAACCTAGAAAAGATTCTTAAATGACCCTTCTTTATTATTCATGTAGAAATTTCGAGTATTCAGGGCCCAACGTGCACTTGGCATCATTGAACATGGGGTGTAAACTGCTCTCTGTTGTAGTCATCACCGTTAATTACATTCTCATCGAATGGCTCTGCTCGCTTAATTTGGGTTTGCATGCACTTGAGCATTTTTGGACAAAGTTATGCACATTTTGATTCATTAAATATTTCAATTGCCAATAGTCGGGCTATGTGGAAATGTACCAATTCTAAGTAGCTATCTTGATTTTCTTGTGGTCCTAATTTTATATGGTAGTCATGGTTACCAAGATGATCCTATTAAGAGTAATTGAGAGCTATTGAGTCAATAAATATCAGACATTGGACTCTTAAAAAGTTCTGTGTGTATATCCCAAACGATCTACTGTTGCTTATTCAGAGCTTTACTCTGCTCAATATTGATGTAGTAAATCTTTTATTTTCAAGATCTCCAAATTTGAACAAAATATATTAAATTTTTCAACAGAGACAATATTGACAGAATATTGACACATCTCTACAAATAGCATGTTTAATACTCTGTGTCTTTTAGACGTCTGGCTAACATTGAGCCTAAATTTCCGAAAGAGTTATTGGACTAAAACTCCACCGTATTACCCACTATTCCAGTCACTCTTGTTGAATGTCTCACTCCCTCTATCACTTTCTCTCTCTCTCTTCCTTTGGCCTTGACCCTCCGCTCCAGCCTGGATTTGCACCCCCAAAATGTATTGGAATTGTTATGACACAAAATTGAAGTCTGTATCGCACATGGGTTGTTTGCTTAATTTTCAAATTTAATCGATGATATAATGATCTGACATTCAATTCTGGGTCAATTCAGTTGATCTTAGGTTATTTATTTATTTTTGTTTAATTCTGTTATTTATTGCACTAAATTTTGGCTATTTATTCACCATGGGATTTTTCATACCTTCAGATAAATTGGAAAATTTGAAATTATATAAGTACTCATCGGAAGACCATTCAATTGTCTCTAAACTTATATTGAAACAATGGTGGAACAATTTTGTTAAGATTTTCCCATTATGGATGGCTCCAAATGTAATCACTCTTTCAGGTTTGTTTTTCATTATTGCAAATCTCGTAATGGTGTTTTACTATGATCCAACGTTATCTAAAGATTCACCAAGATGGTGTTATTTTTTCTATGCATTTGGTCTTTTCATGTATCAAACATTCGATGGATGTGATGGATGCCATGCTAGAAGAACAAAGCAAAGTGGCCCATTGGGTGAATTGTTTGATCACTCTATTGATGCAATTAATACTACTCTTGGGGTAATTGTGTTTGGTTCTGTATTACAAACTGGTAGAGGGTATATGCTTTTGTTATCCCAATTTGGTTCTGTATGTAATTTTTATATATCAACTTGGGAGGAATACCATACTCATACTTTATATTTATCCAAATTCAGTGGACCAGTCGAAGGTATCTTGATGATATGTACTCTTTACATAATCACTGGAATTTTTGGTCCCAATACTTGGCAAGTGAAACTTTTCGAATTGGATTTAAGTTCAGTTGGAGGTCCTTCGGATTTTGGAGTAAATTCATCGGTCATTTACCTTATAATTGGTTTCCCATCTTTGTACTTCAATATTAGTCATGCGATTAATAACGTTAGAAAGTACTATAAATCAGAAAAGAAATTGGAACCAAAAGAACAAGACAAATCCATAACTGATTCATTAAAGGGTTTGTATCCCTTCTTTTTATACTATTTTTCAATCATTGTACTCATTTGGAACTATCCTGAAATCTTACCAAGTTATGGTTTTCCATTATTTGTTTCAATTGGGTTCACTGTCGCCTTTTCAGTTGGTAGAATCATCTTAGCTCATTTGACCAAGCAAGATTTCCCATATATCCAAGCTCCAATGTTCTTACCAGTTCTTCAATTGATTTTGATGAGAGTTCTTTTGAATGTATATCATTTTGATTACCCTACAGTTTTAGGGGCTATCAGTTGGTTGGGTTTTGGAGTAACTTTAGGTATACATGCAATGTTTGTGAATGAAATTATTTATGAAATCACTACTTATTTGGATATTTATACTTTATCGATTAAACATAAGAAGGTTTAGTCTGGGGATCACAGATATAAAGCGTGAAATCAGAAATGAATATAGACTGCCTTAAAGTGGAATTCAATTAATCTGTGTGTCTTTACTTTCTATTTTAATTTTGATTTTGATTCTGTGAATCGAAAGAGATTAAGATTGTGTTACTAAGAAGTATTAATTGCTTTATACTTACTAATTAAACGTTCTCTCAAATTGCTTCAATTGACTAGTGTACCCTGTATCAGCTTGAAGAATTCTTCAGCGCAGTTTTTCATTTGATTTTCTCATTTCTACACTTGCTTACTGTGTGGTTACTTCAACTAATATCATTCATACTATATACATAAAACTAATCATTCAAGCCCTTGGTTGCTCCTTTTGAAATGCATTTTCAGATCCTGGTGCTAAAACATCTTGAGCTGATTGTTGTAATTGGATTTCTTTTTCCATTTCTTGTAATTGAGTTTCTGCTAAAATTGCTAATGATAATGGGACACCCAATAATAAAGCTGATGAAGTTAATGTCCATAATAAATTACCAGTCTTGTTTACTCCAAAGAAAAGATAAGATTTGATTGCTTCAGAAGCTGAAACAATTTGATTTCTTTGTTGTGGTGGAATGATATCTTTTAAAGCAACAACTCTATTGTATAAAGTTTCATTTTCAATATCGAAATCATCTTCAATATCTGAATCAGATTCGGATTCTTCACTTTCGCTGTAGATTTCATTTTTTTCTTCTGGTTGTGGAACTTTTTCAAAAGTTGTAGCAGTTTCGTCGTCAATCTGAGTTAATTTAACCATTTTGGAATTAATATATTGGATTCGGAGTCTGAAGATATGCTATTGAATTGGTTATTCTATTAAACCAAATTGCTGAATACTCTCGACAAAATTTTAGAATGTTCCGGGCACGACCAATTGTTGTATTTGAGATGGTGTCTGAGTGGGAAAGCGATGGGAGGCATAACCGTTGCTGGAAACAGAGATGAAGCACATATAAAATCTAACCTTGCCGTATGTTCACATTGGAATAATTTACATGTGGTTTTTTAATAATTAATTTTTTCTCTGATTTGGAAGGATATGTATTCAAATACCAATCCAATAGCGGGTTATAAAATTGGGTTGTTTGGGCTGATACCTCTAGCCACTTCCATGTTGGTATATCTTTCAGAAGTTGCTTCACTAGCTCAGTCGGTAGAGCGTCAGTCTCATAGTTATCAATTTAATTGTGTCATCTGAAGGTCGACAGTTCGAACCTGCCGTGGAGCATCTGCTCCAACAACTTCTCCTTTCTTTTTTTATTTCCCAATCTTTTATTTTTTTTCTATCATTATAAACTAATTGCATAATTCATACAAATGAATTGGTAATTTTTTGCACTATTTTGATTGAAATTGTTTACCCATTTATGTTATTTTCTCTTATTCTTGTTCTCCATTATCCTGCATTTTTGCAAGTTTCTATCTCTTCGACTAAAACCCTTAATTCTGTTCCTGCACACTGATCTCCCTTCACCTTTTTGTTTTGTTCTACTTTCGTTTGTTTACAAAATTAACGCGATACAAATGTACAATAACCCATTAGACATTGCAATCATTTGTATTCCTCATATATTCACTCTTCTAATTGGTATCTATATAGCCAATGGCATAGTCTGTACGAAGAGTCACATATAAATACTTTACTTATAAATATACTTACAGCAAGTTGTAATTCTACATCAATATTTAATTTCATTTCAAAATTTCAAAATAAGTTTCCTCATAACAATTCCCCTTGATGTCTACTAAATGCCACTTAAAGATATAACCCATTCTGAAAATAATATTCCTAAGGTTGCCCATTTTAAAAGACATCTAGTGGAGCCACAGGATGATGATAATACATTTTTACCTCCGACTTTGAGCTCGTACTCCCGAGCGTTGTTAGGAGAGAAAAACAGTCCAATTGCATCTAAATCAAATTATAATGAATCTAAACAACCGATTCCAATTACTGGCATTTATGAATTAGATTTCCCTAATAACAATACGAGAAACCATCTTAAAAACAAGCTTTCGGTCCATTTTAATGATGCAAGAAACCAGCATCAACAAGAACAAGAACAAATTAATGAACATGAACATGACCAAAACAACCAACACATAATCACTACTCCTTTGCATCAAAACTCAAGAACAGACTTTGCGGACAACCCCATAGCGACTACAGTTTCAAGCTCGAATTTTTCAGTATTTCAAGACTCAGACCATAATATATCTGGTTATTCATCTTACACTTCAACCAATAATCATTCTACATATGAAAACCATCATGATTTAAACAATAATAACTCTTCCCACAATAATATGCAAAGCTTTTCTGAAAAATCTTCAAACTCGATTGTAGGCGAAGTCCCAACATCTAACATATCTAGGAATTTTGGTAACAATGTACTGCAAGTAAGCAGTATAAAGAAAATGAGAGGTTCACGAAGATTTGGAAGACTTGGTCCTCCAAAACGAGGATCAACTTCTCAAATCCAGATTTCTGTGGATGCAGCTAATACAAACGAGATTGGTAGCATTGAGGAAAAATTAAGTACACTGGTTCCAAGTTTCAATTTAGATACCCCTTTCATTGACCATATAACGGGTCGAAAGGGGGAAGAATTAAGAGAGAAAATAGGACAACAAAAGAAGATTAATGAACTTGAAAGACTGAAAGCTAGACAGCTTGAACTAAACGAATTGGAAGATATAATTATGGCAGAACAAGACTCGGCGACCCCTGTGTCAAGAATGGATAGCATAGAGACGAACAAAGAAACACCTAAATCTAGTAGAAACACTTTCAAGTCTTATTTTCCTGAAGAAATGAAACCCACAATCTTAAAGGATATAATTAACAATCGATTGTCTCCTGAGGGTGTATCTCGAGAAGTCAATGAATTTCGCAAACCTAATTCCCGATTGCTAAGCCATGCTCCTCCTATAAATAGTGCATCAGCACTAGAGCCAGCTACAGTTCCTCAAACCTCTTCGTCTTCCTCTCAAGCAAATCCTTTGATCATAGTTGGATCTAATACTACTGATAAGAAGAAAAAATCAATAACTATAAATGGTATTCAATATGAAAAATTGGAGCTTCTTGGAAGAGGAGGATCTTCTAAAGTGTACAAAGTAAAGGCATTGTCAAACAACAAACTTTATGCGATTAAAAAAGTTGCATTTGATCAATTTGAAGAATCGTGTGTTAGAGGGTTCAAGGGGGAGATCGATCTTCTTATAAGACTTAAAGAATCAGAAAGAGTTGTTAAGCTTGTTGATTATGCAATTGGTGAAGGTTCAATTTATTTGGTAATGGAATGTGGGGATACGGATTTAGCCCACGTCTTTCAAAGTAAATTAGGTTTAAATCAAAAATTGGATCTCAATTTCGTTAGGTTTCATGCTATTGAAATTTTGAAATGTGTTCTTGCAGTACATGAGGCAGGAATAGTCCATAGTGATTTAAAGCCTGCTAACTTTTTATTGGTACGAGGGATACTTAAGATTATTGATTTTGGAATTGCTAATGCAGTTCCCGACCATACGGCAAATATTTATAGAGAGTCTCAGATAGGTACTCCAAATTACATGGCACCTGAAGCGTTGATTGAAGTGAATCAATCATACCCTGGTTTACCTATTCCAGATCAAAATAGAGGACAGCTTCTAAAAAATACTTGGAAAGTAGGGATGCCTTCTGATGTTTGGTCATGTGGATGTATAATATATCAAATGATTTATGGTAAACCTCCGTATGGAAATTATTCAGGTAACCAAAGAATTATGGCAATAATGAATCCTCAAGTTAGAATTCAGTATCCTTCTACTGGATTGGGAGGAGTTCGGGTTCCACAAAGCTCAATTGAGCTTATGAAAAAATGTCTTGCAAGAAATCCAAATGAAAGATTCACTATTGAAGAATGCTTAAGTAGTGATTTTCTACACCCAAAAATAGTAAATGAAGATTTCATTAGAGATTTAGTTCATCTGGCAGTTAACTTTGGTATCAATAACAGAGTTGGAGGTACTGGGTTGATCACAGCAGATGTTTATGATAAATTAGTTGATACTGTCTTAAAGCAGATCGAAGATTTAAATTACGGATAATAGATATATAGAGAGAGAATGAAAAATTTAGTGTAATACATCATCATTTAATTGACATTTTATTTTGTAATTTATAATATACAAGAAGAGATTTAATTTAATCTTGAACTTCTTCATAGAAATAGAAATGTAGCGAGTAACCCACCAACCACCATCTTTGGTTGAATTTAAAAGATTCTAATTCAAACTTAACGAGGTCCTAATTTTTCTAAGATACGAGGTCCCTGTTCTTCCCATTCTTGTTTTGATATCCACATATGTTCCTTGTCAGCCATGATATTTGCTAACACGGCACCACCGATGAATACCATATGTCTTCTTCTTGGAGGATCTTCAATTCTCACTTTGAAATGTTCCAATCTTGAAGAATCTCCATGTAAAACTTTTGATAACCACAATTGTTTCAACTCTTTTTCTAAACGAGAGGGTAACCCTGGATACATTGAAGAACCTCCGGATAAGACAATGGCTTTGAAAAGTGAAGATCTAACATCAACGTCTGCAGATTGAATAGTATTGAAAAGCATCTCACCAATACCTGGTTGTTCAACGTCTACAAGATTTGGTTGGAAAAGACATTCAGGAGCTTCAAATCTTTCTGAACCAACTTTTATAACTCTACCATCTGGTAATTCATAATTTTCAACCAAAGTTGTTGTTTCATGAGCAAGTTTTGTATCGAAATCTAAGTCATATGATACATAACACAATTTTTCTTTAATTTGACGAACAGTTTCAAAATCTGCAGTTCTATTGAATGCATATCCACGACGTAATAGTAAATTAATCAAATTCCTTGTAACGTCTCTACCAGCAACGTCCAATCTTTTGGTCAAATGATTCAAAACTACTGATTCATACACCGGCACAAAATGGGTGACCCCATCACCGGAATCGACAACCACACCAGAACTTAAGCCTTGAGCGTATAAGGCCAACACTGCTTGGATTGCAACGTATACCCCCCCAAATTGATATTTTTCAAACATTACATCACACATAGTTTCTCTATTTTTTAAAGGATTCATTGGTGGCTCTGTTAATAAGATTTTTTTACCTTGAGTTTGGATCTGCATTCTTTCATAGAATGCATAATCCCAAAGATGTTCCATATCTTCCCAATTCTTAATGATACCATTTTCCATTGGATATGAAATTTGGAGAAGGGAACGAACTTGAGAAGCTTCGGAACCACACATGATATCTTTAATCTCTAAATTATCCGGAACGAGACCACCTCTCTCTTCTGCACGCAAAATAGGTCTACCTACTATGGATGGGAAAGTATGGTCAGGGAAATTGGTACCAGCCCTTCCGATTTTCACAAAACCGGTACCTTGATCGAGAACTGATATGTTAGTATGGGTTGTATGTAACGAGTGATTATTCAAAAAGGATTCAACGAGTTCAGAGAAATTTCAATTAAAAGGGGAGGTGAATAACACAAGGATGTATAAAAAGACTCTGTGAGTTGTATTTAAACCTTCGATATAAAGCATCGAATATATAGTAACATCGATGCCTCCTATTCCATTCAAGTGGGCCATTCCATTTGCTACTACCTTCATATCGTTATCAAATAAATGGGACCATTTGGGGCCACATCTTGATGCATTCCAGAACATCTTTCCTATTCAATCATACCCAGATCTAAACTGTGAGGGTTGCACTTGTTGGGTCCATTCAATGTTTGTTGAAGAATAAATTATTGATAGTCAAACCATCGCAAGGGATCAACAAGGTGACCATAATCCTTCCAATCTTCACCCTTATAAGCAGACTTTAAATTCCCAAAATCAATTCTGACCCCGTATTGCTCTATCTATAGTAGCTATACATACCAATTGGAACGTCACTCATTGTTTTGTTATGCTGAGTTTGAATACCCTACAATGAAGTTGTCATTATGAAGGCTGTGGAAGGAAGCTCCGATAAATATTAGGAGCGTTGGTTATATACAGGATGAAGTTGTCGTGCAAATCTCACCCTCCCACAAGTGGTTGGGGTGAGCCTTCGAATTGAATGCTTACAAAGGGTGGTGGTCTACAAACGAATGATACCCAATGGTGGTCGATACTACTTTCTCTATTAAAAATGTTTGAAATCTTTCTTTTGGTTGGTTCTCGATAACTTTTCTTGGGAGTTTCTCTTTTTAAGAATTTATTACTATTGCCCCATTCATCTAATTAGATTACCTTTTACTCTTCCCTTAATGGATAAAACTATGTGGTTGGGTTGGATGCTCTCCTTTACTGCTGTATAATCTTCTTGTTTGGATTCATATATGCAAAAGTAAGATATGATGTATGACTCTTAACTTCAGATTCAATTTTGGTAACATTTGTCCATTTCCATTGGTCGTCTCCTTCTCTTACTCTTAAACCTTTTCCAAAAGGATTGAATCCCTTACCTAAGTTTTGAAATTTAGTTGGTACATTTCCAGTGGAGTTTTCAACATTTTCAAAATCTCTTTTTTCTCCTGATACAACTGCGTGTCTTCTATTTTCAATTCCTTGACTCTTTCTTGATTGAATATCTTTCAATCTTTTTACCACATCGGTTATATCCTTAACCATATCTTTTCTAGCTTCCCATCGCCTTCCAGCAACTTCAACCATTTCAATACTACTCCAGTTATTTTCCTGAAGTGCCTTGACTGTTTTTTCAACTTGTTCAATACATGGAGAAAAACAGCAAATCCCTACTCTAGTATCTTTACGAATGACTTTATCCAAATGAGGGATGGCGGTCCATGGAGACGGCAAATCGAGAAACACTATATCTGCATTAATGTTGTTACTGATATTTTCAAATTTGAACTGTTGAGGGATTTCTTCAATTTGAAATCCTCCTTCACAAACATCTCTATGAGTGATCAAAGTATTGTAATCTAACAAACCATGTTGTTTAAATTCTTCTTTGGCTTCCAAGTAACGAGGTTCGTGGAATTCATAAGAAAATAAACATCCGTCCGATCCAATAACTCTTGCAAATGAATGAGAAAATGAACCTGAACCAGTTCCAGCTTCAATAATTCTAGATCCACTAGTCACTCCTAATTTCTGAATTATGTATGACGAATCGGGTGTATAAACAATTTGGGTACGATGAGGAAGTGATATCGTCCATAATTCTGGCGATGGATGCAATAAATGAATAAATCCATAACCTTTGACCCCTCCCATTTGATCTCCGTATTTCATTCCAATCATTCTGTCATGATCAAAACTACCATATCTTGTATTCAAGGTGGACCCTATAGTCACAGTGATGGGCTTGATATTTCCTCTTCCTATAAAAGCAAGAACCAAATCTCCTTCTTCGATGTAATCTTTATACTGATTAAATGACATTTCTGATATTATATCTGTGTCGTGAAGTTGTCCTTTTCTTTTAACATATATGGCCCCAAGATCCAAGGTTTTTCTCTCTGCATCTCTTCGAGTGTGCATGTAGCCCACTTATAAAGAGAGGAACTTTTTGAAGTTTATAGGTTATGTACTGCATCTAGAGCACAGAACTTGAGACTATTACATGCAGACAGAGATCATGTAGAATAGGTTAGCAGCAATAACAATTAGACATTGGAATTGAGAAAAAGGTGATATTAAAACATCTCCCTTATTGAACATCTGCAACCGTGTTTTTCAACCAGAATGTATCAAAAAAAGTAACAAAAAATGAATATTAGTAACATGTGGTATATAGTCTCCATTACCATTCATGCCATCTTCATTTACTGAAGTGTATGCAGAACTTCTCTCTCCAACCTCTATCACCAGCGTGTCAGCACCACTTTCTCGTCGATTTTTTTTACCTCAAATCATAATGATCATTATCGCAGCCATAGGCGTGCTGTTTATATCATTACATATATTACAATTAGGACCAAACTATTAACTGGTTAAATTCATTTTCATTGTGGTTGTCTTTATAATTTCTGGGAAATCCCAACTTTTTTTTTGGCTTAGATTTGATATTCAGAAATTTATCTTCACTATTGTAATTTAAGGATAACTCAACTATAACATATAATACTAAATGTCACAATCACCAATACAAGAACAACAATCAAGTAAAGATTCTTTGACTCCTAACGTGGAAGATTTATACTTAGAATCATATGCATTTACTACTGCTGCAGCTATAGTTGGCTCTGTGGATAGAAAGATATTTGTGGTATTAAGAGATGGTCGTAATGTGTTCGGAATCTTACGAACTTTTGATCAATTTGCAAATTTAGTATTACAGGATACCGTAGAAAGAATTTATTTGG
The DNA here is from genome assembly GCA_030566905.1 of Chernovozyma aurita. Taxonomy (NCBI): domain Eukaryota; kingdom Fungi; phylum Ascomycota; class Pichiomycetes; order Serinales; family Debaryomycetaceae; genus Chernovozyma; species Chernovozyma aurita. The sequence goes on from JAKUBO010000007.1 coordinate 191,408, forward strand.
ATTCGGAACAAAAGAAATTTGGTGAAACTTATAGAGGGGTGTTTATGATTAGAGGAGAAAATGTCGTGATGATGGGGGAATTGGATATTGATAAAGAAGATGATCATTTAGTTGAATGGCTCCAAATCCCATTTCCTGAAGCAGAAAAGGAACTTGCATCTGTCCAAGCGCAAAAGATACAAGAACAAATGGCTAGATCTAAAAAGTTGTTGTCAAAAGGTTTAATAAGTGATTTTACAAGATCAGATTTATATTAGCATTGTATATTATATGATTTGGGTCTCTAATTTACAGACGTATTCGTTTGAATTTTTTTTTAGAGAATCAAGTCTTTCTTTTTTTAGTCTGAATATATTAAAAGTGACTAATTGGAGGGAGATGGGCTCCAGGAGCTGGGCCAAAGGAACTGGGTCTGAATTGCTTTCAACATTCAGTATTTCTCTCTTGTGCTATTGAATTAGAGTCTTGCTTTGATCTTTTGTGATCCAGTTTGATCCAGTCTGGTCCCACTTTCACTTCACTCGTATTTCATTCATCTTCGATTCTACAGAATTTTCGCTTTCTTTTCGTTTACTCTCGTCATATATTTCTTAACTATATTTAAAATATTTTGTTGTTCAACCTAAAGCTTTGACAACTTTTGGTTATTGCGTTCGAATTCAGCAAAATACTCATCTACTTCAGAGAACTGCTTTGAATAACTTCTACCTAGTTGACTCAAATGAGCTTCATCTGGTCCATCAGCAATCCTCAAGGTTCTTGCATGAGCATACATCTTAGCCAATTCAGTATCTTGAGAAACCCCTTCAGCTCCATAGATTTGAATGCCCCAGTCTAGTACTGCAAGTACTGTTTTTGGGGTTTCAATTTTAGCCATGGCAATTTCCCGTTGAGCACTTTTAGCATCTGAAATATCTATCTTATGAGCAGCGTTCAATACTAACAAGCGACATCTTTGAATATTTATTTTGTGTTGAGCAAACGAATTAATAAATGATTCTCTCATCTTCATGGGTTTACCAAATATTATCCTATGATTTGCTCTTTGAACAACTCTTAATAAAGCAAACTCTGCTACACCAATAAGTCTCATACAATGGTGAATTCTACCCGGACCAAGACGAGATTGAATCAACTCGAAACCTTTTCCAACGCTTGCCAAAACGACATTTGGCATTTCTTCCTTTGGCACCTCATAGTCATTGAATTCAATTTCACAATGTCCATGGGGTGCATCATCATATCCAAATACCGATAATGGACGAGTTAATTTTGCTCGACCAGATTTCAATGCTTTCTTGGCATCAAGCACTAAAACTGTGTGATTCCTGTAAGGATTCTTTTCATTATTATTGGTTTTACACATCACAAGCCAAACACTGGTTCTTGGATCTCCTGCTCCAGATGCAAACCATTTGACTCCATTAATGACATAATTACCATTTGAATTCAATTTGGCAGAACTTGATATATTAAGAGCGTTTGATGAAGAAGTACCACGTTCAGTCATTAAAAATGCCGATCTTATATCACCATTCAATAACGGTTTCAACCATTTGGATTTTTGATAAGGGGTACCATATTTAGCAAACAATTCCATATTACCAGTATCGGGTGCATTTGTATTTGTTGCCTCTGGTCCTGTAAACGATCTGCCAAGGTAACCTGCCATTAACCCATACTCTAAATTTGTATATCCCGAACCCTCAGAGTAATGTTTCGATAAAAATAAATTCCAAAGCCCCAATTCTTTGGCCTGCTGTTTGAGATGTTCAGTGATCTGAGGGGTAGTCTTCCATCTCTTTGAAGGATCTTCTGAAACTTGATTGAAATAAATACTATCAGCAGGAAGACAGTATTCATCAACAAATTTCTTGGTAGCCTTAATAGCCTTTAATCCCCTAGGAGAAATCTTATCCATGAAAATGGCGGGAATATCTTCATCTAATGACATTTTGAATTATCAGTTAAACTATGTAGAATATATTGATTTTGTAGTATTCAATCGAAACAATAACAGAGGGAAATCATTGAAAAGAATGGAATTATATATCAGTTTCAATTATGGTACCCCGCAAAAAGCATTCGGCCCTCTTTACTGAAAAATGTATGAGTGAGCTTTTACCGAGATCCGAACCTTCACTAACCGACACAGTGGAACGTTTTCTCTATACCAAGAAATTGCAAAAAGGACGTTAGACCATGAAAATTCAAAGATAATGAGGGGAAACAAGTGTTTTCTAGCAAAATGCATATGTGATTCACTTTTAAGTTGCCATTTAGCTACATTTAGTTCCAATTAACTCCTGCAACGTGCAGCCAAAACGATCCGATATAATGTTGGAGAACCATTGCGAATTCAAATAGTGGAGAATATCGGTAATCGAATGTTTATTCAGTATGAGTATTGGAGTAGCCGTCAAGTTTTCCATTGTCTCACAGAATAAGACTAGAAATAAGTAGATGCAAATAGATGTGCAAAATCGATAAAGCCGTTAATTTTAACCTTTGCAGTTCCTTTTGTTTTGTATTCATTCAAACGTAGCACAACTGGTACAAGTGAGATCAAAATTAGATTTGTCAGTAGTCTTAACAGTTTGAGAAGAGCATAGAAATGTTTCAATATGAAGGACAAGACTGCTAGATTATTTTGATATACTTAGCTACTGATTTGAACTCTGTCGTTCAGTAAAGCATCTTCCCAACAAATTATCTTCCCATACAGAATACATATCTTCACTCATCATGGTCTCATCACTGCCTTGCTGTGTCCCTCTTTATTTTGCATCGACTTATTAGGCCAGGGCCACCTATTTCCCAGTGCAATCTTGGCGCACTACAAATCTCTCAAAGTCGCAAACAGTCTTATGTTGGTATCCTGCATATATCCGAGTACTGTCTTCAACGAACTCGCAATCATTTTGCCTTCAAAACTACAAATATCAAGATAATGGATTAACCATAACGAGTATAATTGCATTATAGAATCAACTTGTTATTTGCTTTCATAGATAATCAGTCTATATATTATTATTTTTTGCCTCATTCAGCGGGATTTAACTTTGGCTGTTTTGCTGATTAATTGGCTTGATTACCGTTTATCAACAACTAGATATATCAATCACCCCTAACACATTAAATAAGATGGAATTCTATGATTCTGATGTACCAAATATTCCAGACTACAGATTATCTGAGAAAGAATTTCTTATTTCCAAGATTGTGAAAGAATCAACTAAAAAGGATGAAATAGTTCAACAGATCATTGAGGCAATTAAAAAGGATAATTTATCGCCTTATTACGAATATCTTCATGAAAAATATGACTATTTCCCATTTGACGACTCGTTAAATAATGAATTGCGTACCAAAAATGAAGATGAAATTAATAAATTCAAATCTCAAATAAATGAAGCTGAAGGTGATGATGAAACAGAATTAGATATCTCCAGTTGCTATCTTAAATTGGCAGAATATTATACAAAGATTATCGATCGTAAAAATGCAATTGAAACATTCAAGAAAGCATTGGAATTACCCCAAAGCACAGGAACCAAGATCGATATATATTTAACTCTTGCAAGGATTGATTTTTTCTTTAATGATTATCAAGGAGCTCAAAAGAATTTAGATCAAGTCAAAATTTTGATTGAAAAGGGAGGAGATTGGGAACGTCGTAATAGATACAAGATGTATTCAGGAATCTATTTGATGGCAACCAGAAATTTCAGTGAAGCTGCAAAGGTTTTGATTGATTCTTTAGCAACTTTCACCTCTACTGAAATTTGTTCTTATGAACAAGTTGCACATTACGCTATAGTTTCCGGAGTTATATCATTAGATAGAGTCGATTTAAAAGAGAAAATTATGGATTCTCCCGAAATTTTATCAATTTTTTCATCAGCTCCTCAATTAGAACCTTTAATCAACTTAACAAATTCATTATACACTTGTCAGTATAATTACTTTTTCCAATATTTATTGCAATCTCACGATGAATTACTTGTTCCCAATAAGTATTTATACAAGCATGCTAATTACTTCTTAAGAGAGATGAGATGTAAAGCATATGGGCAATTATTAGAAAGTTATAAATCAATTTCATTAAAGTCTATGGCTGAAAACTTCAATATTACTGCAGAATTCTTAGATAAGGATTTATGTAAATTCATCCCAAATAAAAAATTAAATTGTGTGATTGATAAGGTTAATGGAATAATTGAAACTAATAGACCTGATAATAAAAATAACCAGTATCATTTGTTAATCAAGCAAGGTGATTCGTTGTTGACAAAACTTCAAAGGTATGGTGCTGCTGTTAAATTAAGTGGTGCTGAAAGGGTATAACAAGATTATTATTGTAAATACTATAGATAAATACTGAAATAAAAATATTTTGCATTACATATACAATACTTCTTATGTAGTGCAATGAGCACATAATTGGATAAAGTAGAGAGGTGCAGAATGTTTGTTCAAATTAGTTACTTCACTACTACAATACCCGAGTTTAGATGAAATTTTTCACACTTTGCTGTTTTTGGCATGGAGACTTGTAAGTTTAGTAGAAGAAAGTACGTTTACTTATATGAAAAGAATCAACTTTTCCATGTAATATGGGGAACAATAAGAAGGATAAAGGAAATCAGAAGAGTTACACACTAGACAAGAAAAGTATCCATTTGACACCAAAAGGACTAAAAATTAATGAAGGATGCGAGGTTCGAACTCGCGCGGACAACCGTCCAGCAGATCTTAAGTCTGCCGCCTTAGACCACTCGGCCAACCCTCCAATTGTTGAAGTCATTTACTTTCAGGTGTATGTAATTATAAAGTGAATTCTGATTTATTAAAATTAAAATAATTATTAGCTTCAATAAAACCAATAAATCAATAAATAAAATTATTATTAAAATGTTTCACGTAAAGTCTCTAAGGATTCCTTGTAAGGTTTCAACAGTGCTTTTGTATTTGTGAGTTGTATTTGGTTTCAGAAGCAAGTAATCAAATGCAACAGACGAGGTCAAGTGTTGTGACAAATTTACACTTAAGGAAATTTCCCCACTTCTTTTCTATTTTCATATGATGACATTCCTTAAAGCCTCATCTTTCACCTTTTGGTTAAAGATACCAGAAGCGATAACCATTACTCTGTAGAACTTTACTATATAGTGCGGGCTAAATAGACATTCCAGGGTGGATAAATGTTGTTCAACAACCAATGAAATTCAATTTTTCGCATGAAAATGCTTAATTGATGCTGCATTGAAAGGTATCAGACTGATTTGAGATACATCTTATTACAAACTTCCAAAGTTCAAATTCCCAATTAAGAAACTTCGATATTTTTTCCTAATTCAATTGTAATATTTCCAGACACTTAGTTTCAATTATGTTACTTGGATATTTTGTTTCCATAGTAGGGTTATGTCCGAAAGTTACATACATAACGAAAAGCCCTAGACTATTTTTCCAAACCGTTCCATATCTTTTACTGGAAGTAGAAATGAACTAGGCTATGTTTTATCAGTAAATTTTGGTTGTGATGGTTAAAATACAATAACATGTCAAGTAGTGTGCCCAATTCTGTAATTCAATCAATAGTTGTGTTCACATGCTAATTCTTGTGACCTACAGTAGGCAAATTGTATGTGGTAAAGATAACATGAGAACAAAATTTTGAACTAAAATATTACCATTCCAATGGATGGAAAAGCAACTGTCATATCAATCCCCTCTCTTCATCCTAAAACACTATATAAACCATTTGAAAAGCATGGTTGCTTTCAAGTTCATTTATTCTTCTTCTATTCTATGTGTTACCCAAGGAAACTAAAACATTTATACATTAAAATAATAATTACAAAATGACCAAAACTAGAGAAGAAATTATTAAGGAATATCAAAGTGAGTTCCTTGACATAGTTGGGATGGATGTTACCGTTGATGGATATGATGAAAAGATTGTCTATAATTTTGACATGGATCCAATTCCAGAAAAGATGCATCTTGTTCTTCCAGAACATTGTACTTATCATTTAGTCATTCATTATCAAGTTAAATCAAGACCAATGAAAAAGCTTCATTACTATCATGCTGTGAAGAAGGCAGGAATTCAAATCAAATCAAGAAGCTTAGAGTTAGGAGATGTTTCGTCAAATGAAGGTACCGCTTATCATATTGCCAAATTCGAACCTGATACCCTTCCTGGTGGAATATTTATTAGAGGATCTTATCCTGCTCAAACAAATTTTCTGGAAGATGGAAAGACTATTTTCACCTTTGATTGGTCAATTGAAATTGCAAAGAAGGATGTTAAACCAAATATTAAAATCTAAATAAATGCGGCATACAATACTTAAATGATATACATTATAGAAAGGAATCTTTCTTTTTATTTGCTATAAAATGAAATTTCTGTACTTTATATTCAATGATTTTTTTGCAGAACAATGAATTAGTAGAGAATATTACTCAATTTCATCCAATAAATTATCATAAACTGTTGGAGCTAAAGAAACAAATCAAATTAAAGTTTTTAGTTCCTCTGCCTCTGAGAAAATGAAAGACGTTTGGGTGCGAAAGTATGATGCAAGAATGGAAAGTGTAAAGTTAGTACAGGTCAAGGACCAAAGCACAGGAGTGAGGATCAGCGGTTTACATGAGGGGCAGGAGCGGGTTGTGGGAGGAGTGCAACATAAGTTGTAATTTGGATAGAGAACCCCAGATTCTGAAAGTAATAGATATTAGCAAAGTTAGTCTGTTGCAGTAACCTCAAAACCTGTATTCTGAACTCTGAACTCTGAGCTCTGAACTCTGAGCTCTGATTTTTTGATTTTCGTGTTTGAGCTCTTAATTGTTAGGAAAGACCCGAATTCTCGGCTTCATTTCGGGTTTCGGGTCTCTGGAGCTGAGATTCAAGCACTAATTGAATGACGTTTGCTACCACTATAGCCATAAATAGAAGTGGTGGGCGCGCACATTCAAATGTAGAAACTGCTCAGGAGATCATGTAAGTAAGGTTACCATGTTACGAAAACGGATCTAAGCTGTGACGTACGGTATTTATACATCTTCATTGTCTTTTTCTTCTTCTTCCTTTTCTCCCTCTTCTTCCTCGTCATTCTACTTGTATACATTATCACTTGTCTATTTATTCTAACTAATCATATTAACTGTTTTGTGTTTGCGCCTTTCGATCCCAAGCCAGCTATCGTACCCCAACCTGATTATTTCGCATACATCATTTAAAGCTTTGTCAGGAGTCTCTCGCAGATAATGAATTGAGAGTAGTTGTGTGTTAGTCAGATTTACAAATTCTGCTTCCTACTTCTTACTATAAATTTTTACAACCCACAACTAAAATCATTTTATTATTCTTCAGTCTTGAGGTGTTTTAATAGAATATTAAATCAGGAAAACACCTTCACTTAAGTCAAAGTCTTTTATCCTGTTCAATAGTTATTCTATCTATTGAGTTTTGCCCCTTCAGACATTCAATAAGAAGAGCACGTAACACCAAATTCCCAAGAGAAATACAATATAGTTACAATACTTACATACTATTTTTGAAGTGAGCCAAATCATATATCAAAGCAATTCAGATTTTCAATCTTGATTAAATAATGAGTTCGCCAAAGAGAAGAATCGAAAAGGATGTTATGGATCTTATGATGAGTGACCATGATGTTACCCTTATTAATGATTCCATTCAAGAATTCTACGTAATATTCCACGGACCATCAGACACTCCGTACGTTGGTGGAACATGGAAAATTAGAGTGGAATTGCCTGATCAATACCCTATCAAGTCTCCCTCTATTGGGTTCCTTAATAAGATTTATCATCCAAATATTGATGAAAGTTCTGGATCCGTTTGTCTAGATGTTATTAATCAAACTTGGTCTCCAATGTTTGGTCTACTCAATATATTTGAGAACTTTTTGCCTCATCTATTACGTTATGCCAACCCTAGCGATCCATTGAATACTGATGCTTCCAACTTAATGAATAAAGATGAAGCAAAATATATTGAAACTGTCAAATTATATGTGCAAAAATATGCAAAGGATAGTAGAATTGCAGAAAAGCAAGAAGATGATAGAAGTGATGAAGAAGATGAAGATGAATTGAGTGATGTAGGAAGCTTGTCAAGTGACGATGATGTGGATGTTCATGGAGAATTTGAAATATAAACTAGGTTTCCGCCACTGCGCTAATATGAAGCATTTTTATGTGGTTGGTTCTGTTTGACTCACATAAAATAATTCAACTTGGAGTGCTGTTGCATACAGGGTGTTTTGTGTTGTCTAGATAAGGGAGTCATATATTAATATTTAGATACTAGGTTAAGTATATAGGAAGGTATAATTTGTTAAAGAAATCATGAAGTTTAAGAAATGAGCTAACTCTGTTATAATAAGCAAGGGAAAAAAAGAACTTAGTAGTTCCAGTTTGCTGATTCCAAGAACCAGATGGTATGAGCTCAATCAGCATTCCTCAATTCTTTCTTCAATATCTCTCAACGCAGAAACAGCAATGCATTCCTCAAATGCTTCATTGATTGACATTTGATGAGTCTCACCAATTGGAAGTCTTCTAAGTTTTCCTTTCTCTGCTCTAATTTTCTTACTGGCTCTCTTTTGGTGTCTTCTTCTAAGAACTTCTGAGCGAGGAATTGTCTCTCTTTTTGGTATTCTGATTTTCAACAAGCTAATTTTCCTGGCTTTCTCAATACTTAAGGTAATATTCTGAGTGTTAATCTTACTGAAATCAAATACAAATACTTTTTCATAATTTAATTGAGTTGATTTTATCACAAGCCTACATGATGATAAGGCAAGTAAAAATATTTCAAAAGAATTAAACGGAGCATCGTCATCTGTAATTCTTTTTATGCAAATTTCAAAATCCGATCCAACTCTGTATGTTGATGTACTTGGATTGTCGTTGTCACCAAGTGGGTTAAGTAGAGGGTTGTTTTGAGGTTGGGAAATGGTTGCAAAAGATGTTGTCGTGGATTCCTGTTTGTTTAGTTGCTTACCAGAAGACGAATTAGAACCGTTGGAGATAAACTTGCCATCACGGATATTATCTGTTGTTGAGAGAGACATTTTTGTTTGAAGTAGAGTTTATGTTCCTATAGAAGAATATTTATTCGATAAAAGTTAAGAGATGATTATATTTTTCACGATATGATGAAGACAAGACTGAAATGTTAATGACCCAGAGCGTATACAGAACCAAGAATCATCATAGTTAGACTAGAATAGTTAGGTCTTATATAGTACATCAAGACAGCATACAGACAGCACACCGTTACTAAGTTGTGATATAACTTACTTAAGTGGATGAATAGTAGTTGGTATTTAAGGTGTACTATTAGTATAGAATGTACACCTGCTAGAATGTTCTACATTTTAGGTCTGGAGGTGTGTTGCAATTTCTCATTATTTTGATTATAGACAGTAGAGATAGAAGTACGTGGAACAATGGAAAGAAAGGACTACAGTGCGGAGGAAACTAGTTGATGTTGAGTCATACATAAAAACAGGGAGGCTAACCGAATCAAACACAAGAACACATGATTGGTACAGGATTTGGAGAGTGCCTTACAGTATCTCAATTAGAGACAACTTGTGGTGAGCTGAAATGTGTATTATTCGACTGCCATGTTAAGAGATGAGCTCCAATCAGCACATGAGAAACTGGGGTAACCAAATAAGTATAATTTTATTGTGGTGCAGATCATATGAAATGGCATATATAATTACACATACCATTTCATATACTCAGAATGATTTTCCATATCTAAGTACAAAAGTTAAGTTTAATACTACGATAGGCTCCTTTGACCATTATATATCCATAGAACTTTAATTTGTGCATGCATTGTCATACTCCTGACAGATTGGATATGCCAAAGTCAAGAAATCCTCCACGAGATGAGCTTCAACTAATTTATGCAAATTCTTAAGCTTGCTCCTAAAAAAAAGGAAGCATCCAGAGAAATCTATAGCTTCTCTTATTTCTATTTCGGGAAATAACCTCCCAAAATATTAATCACTTACCACTTCTCACACATTAAAGTTTCTTGAATAGCATTACTGAGAAGTCCCAGCAGAATACTTATAGCATGAATGATCAATGATCTAAACTCTCTGGAGGTTGGTTAAATATTATATCAGAACCACGTGTTTCTTTAAGAGGAATAATATCACTAACTTTAGATAAAATTGCAAATGTTAATATCCACTGAGGTTTGCAGCCATTACTCTTTATTTCCTGGTAAAAGGGTACTGGTATGTTCTTCTTTCTGGTTCAGTTTTCACGGATTGCTCTATAACTTTCTTTACTTCTACTAACTTCCTAATCTACCTGAATCCAATCCTGTATCAGTACTGTAAAATTCCCTATCCTTCTCCTATTATTCTTATGCTATATATCCATCAATTACACCTCACATTCTGCATTCTTATTTCTTAGCGGTTAACCACATCAAGTGCGATGGGTTGCTCTGCATAGACATAACATGTTTATCCGAGCTAAGCGATATGAAAAGATCCTAAACAGATCCCCCTATCTAACAATCCGAATACTTGAATCTCTTTTCAACTAGTATCACTGTATTTTATCTTTGCGATGATGCTCAGAAACACTGCTTATAAATCCATTTCTCGGAAGTTCTCAATTGAGTCTTCTTCCAATGTTCTAGCTTCCTTGAAAAATCCAGACCTCATAAAGACTCAGGGTTACATTAACGGAGAATGGGTAAATGGTTCAGAATCGTTTCCGGTGAATAATCCAGCACTTTATCCAAACGCAAATGCAAATATAATCAATGTGACTTCATTGTCAGAATCGGATTATGAACTGGCAATTGAATGTGCCAACAAAGCGTTCCAGTCGTTCAAATCTACAACTGGTCGCTACCGGTCGGAGCTTTTATTGAATTTATATAATTTGATGAAAGAAAACCAAGAGGATTTAGCCAAAATTATCGTATTGGAAAATGGTAAACCTTATGCAGATGCTTATGGAGAAATCAATTACGCTGCCAGTTTTTTTCAATGGTTCTCTGAAGAAGCTCCTAGACTCCATGGAACTATTATTGAGTCAACTAATAAATCCAGTCGAATATTATCATTAAGACAGCCAATTGGGGTTTGTGGAATCTTAACTCCATGGAACTTTCCTGCTGCTATGATAACCAGAAAACTTGGTGCAGCCGTTGCTGCTGGTTGCACAACGGTGATTAAACCTGCAGCTGAGACTCCCTTATCTGCCTTAGCTCTTGCCCATCTACTGAAACTTGCAGGATTTCCCAAGGGAGTTGTCAATATCTTACCAGCGCTTGATTCTGCAAGTGTCGGAAAACTATTATGTGAACATCCTAAAGTTAAAAAAATTTCTTTTACTGGTTCAACCAACGTCGGTAAGATATTAATGACCCAATCTTCTTCTTCTTTGAAAAAATTATCTATGGAGCTTGGAGGAAATGCACCTTTTATTGTATTTGAGGATGCTGATATTGACAAGGCTGTCGATGGTGCCATAACTTCTAAATTCCGAAGTAGTGGTCAGACTTGTATCTGTGCTAACAGATTGTTGATCCATGAATCTGTTTATGATGAGTTTTCAACGAAATTGGTTGCAAAGTTACAAAATACAAAAGTTGGTTATGGTTTAGAAAAGGAAATTACTCATGGGCCTTTGATTCATTCAAAATCGATGAAAAAAGTTAGACAGCATATTGAAGATGCCGAATCAAAAGGAGCAAAGATTCTTTTTGGTGGTCATAAACTTCCTGAAATTGGGGAAAACTTTCACGAATTAACCGTTTTAGGTGATGTTACCACTGATATGATTATTAGTCAGGAAGAGACCTTTGGGCCTGTTGCACCTTTAATCAAGTTCAAGAGTGATGAAGAAGTAATTCGTCTTGCAAATGATACCACTGTAGGTTTGGCAGGGTACTTTTTCACAAGGGATGTTTCAAGAATATTTAAAGTTGCGGAGGAATTAGAAATTGGAATGATTGGTGTTAATACTGGAGCTATATCTGAGGCTTCTTTACCTTTCGGTGGAGTTAAAGAATCTGGATTTGGTAGAGAAGGTTCAATATTCGGAGTTGAGGATTACACAATTATTAAGAGCGTTGTTGTAGGTGTTTAGGAGATATGAAAATATTTGTTAAGCATAAACATTGCCAGGTCTATCATTGCTTAACTATCCAAAGATACCAAAAATAGACCGTAGGTTTAGTATTTTTGATTTAGCATAACAGGTTGGTGAAAAGAAAAAAAGATACATAGTAAATGAAAGCTACTTTGCGAGTTTAATTTTGGGAATTTGTAAATTACATTTCAACATCTCTAAAATACATATATACTAGCTATTAGGATCTAAATAATCTATTGCTGAGCTTCTGGAACCGGTTCTATAGTAGGTATGGTAGGTATGGTTTGAATATTCTCTTGTGTAACAGCTACGACAGGTTCAGGAACTACTTTATCTTGAGGAATTGGTATAGTGTCTGATACTGGTTCTGATACTGGTTCTGATACTGGTTCTGATACTGGTTCTGATACTGGTTCTGATACTGGTTCTGAAACAGAGACAGAGGCATTCTCATTATTGGGAAGTGGTTCAAAAATAACATCTTCCGCTTTATCCACGTGTAATGGAAATTGTATGCCTTCTTCTTTAGATATTATCTCGTATGGACACGTCCTGAATGCCAACTTCAAAGTTGGGTTTTCCCTATCATACTCTTCCAATAAATTCTTTCCAAATCTTTCAAAAAGTTCAGGTTCCTTTAAAGACTTTTCAAGACTCTGAGACCACTGATTGAGCTGGTTCAGTGCTCTTGGATAATTCTTAGCCTTAAGACTTGAAAGTTCTTCCTTTAATTTCAAGATAGTTTTCTCTCCATCAAATGGCTGATCGATCACTCTAGCTGACTCTTCAGGAATATTATAGAGGATATTACGCATCCAAGTTATTTCTTCCACAAGCTTAGCACAAGTAACAGATTTGAGGGTGAGTGATACAATTCCATTTTCTTTTGTCACTCCGTTCACAACTGAGGAAGGAAAGTTTATAAGTGATTCTTGTGGAGCTTCATATATGGTTGCTGGAACTGGGTTTATTATATTTGTTGAGGTCGAAAGCTTTATTCTTTTGTTAGACATTGTGACATGAAGTATTGAAGTGATTTCGTGATTTATGTTCTATTATAGAGTGAGAAGTATGTTAATTATTCGGAAATAACCCGTTATAATTAAAAAGAACGATTAGGACTTCAGGGAAATCTTTAAATCCTAATTCAGATCTGATATACTTAGTTCAGTTGATGATATGTGCTTCTCTTTGTTTGAAATTACATCGATTTGGTTTAACTTTCGCAGCGACACCAAACAAGAATACATCCGTACACCAATTAGTTATGTACACCGGAAACCTAGTTTGGTTATGTGCAGTATTATAAATATGGATGACATTAGGCACTTTCCTAGTGAAATCGCATCGACTTACCACAACCGCATCGAATATCCATTTTAGGAAATTTTAAGAAGGTGCAGTCTATTGTGATCAGATGTAGCAACGAAGTAAGTGGGTATCGAGCCATTAGAGAAAAGAGCAAATTGTCATCTAAGAATATTGTACGATTAAATGACAAATTAGGCTAAGGCAATATCGGACCAATCAAATATGAAACTAATGCTCAAAATCCGCTAAATATCAAATTAGTTTATCTTTCAAACAAAAAAAACCCCAGCTACGCCTACTACGGCTTCACAACCTATAGCTCTAATCGAAATATATACTGTTCTTGATGTTTGTATTCAAATTATTGCAGCCATCGCATACCTCAGATATCCCAGCGTGAATATCACGTGCTTCTGCTTCCAGTATCTGAGATTTAGATCGTTGGCTCTGTTATCAATATTTTTTTGTTCTTTTTTAGAAGAGATTTTGTCCTTCGGTGAGGTCGCGATAAGATCGCACATTATGTTTTGTCGCATACTTCCATTTTGAAACATTTTAATTTCATCTTCCGCCAATCATCAGAGGGTGTTCGCTTCCTTTTAGGTCAATTCAAACACCGCTTATGTGAGTCAAGCTACTATTCGGACCACAGATTTACTATTAATCTTTCAAGATTAGTGCGGTCTATTGAGGCACCGTTTTTTTAGCAGATTAAGCTTCTGCTTATGCGGGATGTATTTCCGCTCCTGGTGTTCTTATCGGTATTTGAAAAATGTATAAAGAGCCAAGGAATTGACTTTGAATCTGAAATTCGAAAGTCTAATAACCAGAAGATTCAACAAACAAATCAAGACTCCTCTATTACCAAGTCTTGTGTTTTAAATTTCTGACTAGCTGCTAACTTAAACTCTTAATATAAATTATAATGACCATTGATAAACCAACATCCGTTGTCTTCTCAGGTGTTGTTGATGATGATGTTCCTTCTGTAACTACTGGTAGTGGTATAACTATCAATGTTGTCGATCCTAAAACTGGTATCGAAAGAACTATCATCGATGCTTGTACTGGTGCTGCTGTGGGAGCACTTGGTTGGGGTGATTCAAAAATTGTTGATATTATGACTGATGCTGCAAAGAGAACTGTCTATTCATTCCCAGGTATCCTTGGTAACGACTACTCAAAACAACTTGCTCAATTTTACATTGACAATTCACCTCCTAATGCATTTGCTGGTGCCCTTTGGACTGGTTCTGGTTCCGAATCAAATGAAAATGCTTTGAAGATCATTTATCAATACTACCAAGCTCAAGGTAAAACTAAGAAGACTAAATTCATTTCTAGAAAATGTTCTTACCATGGTTACACCATTGGTGCTCTTTCTATTGGTCTGTCGGCAAGAGCTGATTTCTTTAGAGACATTCTTATTAGAAAAGAACAATGTCTTTACATGCCGGAATGTCACCCTTATCGTTTCCAAAAGAAGAATGAAACATTGGAAGAATATTGCAATCATCTTTTAGAAACTCTTGAAGAAATGATTATTGAAGCTGATCCAGAAACCGTCGCTGCAATTATCGTTGAAACTTTACCTGGTTCTTCACTTGGAACTTGTCCTCCACCTCCAGGCTATCTCCTTGGGATTAGAGAATTGTGTGACAAATATGATATTTTACTTCACTTAGATGAAGTTATGTGCGGTACTGGCCGTTGTAATAATGGTGGTTTAAATTGTTGGGAAAACTTTTTACCAGCAAATAGAGGACCTGATATTCAAACTGTTGGTAAAACATTAGGTTCCGGTTATGTTACCATTGCAGGTGTTTTAGTATCTCCAAAAGTTAAAAAGGTTTATGCTGACAATAACTCCGCTATTATTGGTGCCCAAACTTATCATGGACATGGATTCAATTGTTTAGTTGCATTAAAAATTCAAGAGAGAGTTAAAGAATTAAATTTGACTGCAAATATGTTTAAAATGGGTAATTACATGGGTGAATTACTTAAAGAAAAATTGATTGGCAAATCTAAAATCACTGGTGATGTTAGAGGAATTGGAGGATTCTGGTCAGTTGAATTTGTTAAAGATGTTGATACCAAGGAAGTATTCGATGTTGAATTAGACATTGGTCACAGAATTCAAAATGTTGCTCTTGAAAACGGTTTAAGTGTTATGGGTATGCAAGGTAATTTCAACGGTGCTGGTGACCATGTTTTACTTGCTCCTGCATTTACCATCTCTAAAGAAGAAGTTGAAAAGCTTGTCGATCTCCTTTGCGAGACTATTTTCCAAGTCGAGGACGCTTTAGTCAAAGAAAATCTTTTGTAAGTCTCTAAGAGTCAAAGAAAGGTTTTGTCGGCTTTCTTTTAATTGTGTTATAATGGGTATTTTAATATAAATAATATAAAATTATAGAAAGTAGAAAAATCAAGCTGTGGAAATTGTTACTGTTACTAAAATGGCACATTTGGGACGGTATGCAACGGTGGTCTGAGAAAGGGTTCCAAATGAAAAAATTGGGTTGTATGTAGTACACGTTTAGGTCTCTTTTTGTTTTTTGTTTTTTTGCAACAGTTTGAGAGGCATAAAGTGATTTATGGTCCTGGCTTGTTTCTTTCGTAAGGCCATGTTTCCTTCTCTTATATACAGATGACGGTTCTTGTATTTATGATTTAGTTTTATCTAAGGGCAGTTATAGAGCATTATTTTTAATGGCCGTGTTTCAATTATTTGCTCTTTTTATACATTCTACTCTCCTTGCAACTCATACATCAGATATCACAATTCATAGTAATATTTTTGAAAAGGATTCATTAAGAGCAACTTAGTATTTTAAAATGGGCACAATAATAGAATAATAGACATTTTTAGAGTCTGAACCTTTTTCTGTCTCTTTTGATAGTTCTAAAATGTTTATGCTTTGCAAAAGTATGTTTGATCTTGATAGCTATACTTTAGTCTCATAAAATCAAAACTTTTAACAAAATATATATTCCTCAAGAGAACAAAAGCAACCGCTACAAGCACCAAAAAAACATTACTACATTTATTATAAAGTTTTGAATATGAAAGTAACTCAACAGGGGATAATGCATATTCTTGGGGGAAGTCAAGAAGTGAACAAATTTATCCGATACTTCTACTCTTTTCTTACACCCTCCTAATCGTTTCACCACCTCAAAACCTGAATCCTTTACATCAGTTTTCAATTCTTTTCATTAGATCAGAAAATGTTGTTTTGCACCGAATTCCATTACTAACATCATATTTTAAACCAAATATTTCCAAACCAGGAAGAATTAAAAAAAGATTACTCCATGGTTTCAGAATTGTCTTCAGCATCAACTTATAATTCTGCCCTTAACCTTGGGATGAAAATAATGCTGTGCGGCTCAATACCTAAATGTCAAAGATAAGCGAACACCTAAATAAGAAAAATGCATCAAGAACAAGTCTAGAAATCATATGGGAAGACTTGAGCATATTGCAATAGAACCTAAAAGCAATAAAATTAGAATTACAATTCGGTTATTTTACAATGCTGTTACAGATTTAAGCTTTCAAATTTTCCGAATTGATCATTTTTTGGCTGCTCCTTACAACTTAAAACATTTTATTACCCAAATTAAGTATGATGGTATGAGCAGTCTAAGAATTTCCTGCAGGTTGTCTACGCGTAAAATCCTCACATTCTTGAACAATTATAGTCGAGGGACCAAGGAATTCGTCAAGTGATTTATAAAGGAACTTTTTTTAAAAAACTTTTTTGCATTTAGTTTTTATTGTTGGAACAGCGTAAAAGTTGAAATGGATGTGCTGGATTCACAAGTATATATCGCCACGTATCTGAGTGTAAGTCCCTTTTAAATTGTTGAAAATTTCATTGCCCTATTGAAAATAGATCATTTAGTTGAAGACCCTATAGTTCATACCTTTCACTCTATAAGTCTATAAGTCAGAAGAAGACTTACTTTACAAACACGCGTTTTACTTAGTTTACTAACTTTATTTTCTAATAGACCGATGTGTACGAATGTACTATCAATGATACACCTCTTATGAGAAGATGTAAGGACGATTGGGTTAATGCCACTCAAATTTTGAAGTGTTGTAACTTCCCAAAAGCCAAGAGAACAAAGATCTTAGAGAAAGGCGTACAACAGGGTAGACATGAAAAGATCCAAGGTGGATACGGACGTTTTCAAGGTACTTGGATTCCATTAGCTGATGCTCAGAGATTAGCTGCTAATTATGGTGTCACTCCTGAACTTGCTCCCGTTCTCTTTCTTGACTTAAGTGATCCAAATTTAGTTATCCCGAAAAAAGTGAAACAAACCAACAAAGATGGAACTCCTGTCAAAAGAAAATATGTGAAGAAGGTGAAAAAACCTGAAGGTACCCCTTCAAAAAAACCAAGATTCAATGAAGCTGAATTGTATGAACATTCATCTTCCCAGGAGTCCTTCAACGCGTTATCTCGCGGCCATTCTCAACTATCTCAACAGCCAGGGGGCCAATTACCACAACAACAAGCTCAATTAGCTTATCAATTGCAGCAGCATCAACTTCAGCAAATTCCTTCCAACTTTTCTCAAGCAGATTTCTTGGCAATTGGCAATGGGAATGTACCTGCATTTGCTACCCATAATCAACCCAATCAAGTCATACAACCCGACTTCCAAAATTATCAATTACAGTATCAGCGATACCAGCAGCAGAGCATTCAACAACAACAGCAGCTTCAACTTCAGCAGCATCAACAGCAACTTCAGCAGCATCAACAGCAAATTCAGCAGCAGAAAATTTTCAATCCTGCAAACATTGGATATGGCTCTTTCATCACTGGCGTTGCACCACCACCTCAGATGATTCCAAACGTGCAACGTAACCAACAACTGTCTCAATCTACAAATGAGACTAATTGGTCTCAAGATGAAAATAATAAAGAATCTGACACTTCTTTGTCTTCAAACGAAGACCCGCATAATATTCATACACCAACTGCAAACAAACGAAACAATTCAAATTTACAGCAGGATATACTAACAGTAGCAGAAGAATCCCAAAGCACCAAAACTGATGATGATGATAACTCTTACTCTGCTCATTTGTTACGATTTTTCAGTGAAGACAAAGCTCCGATTCCCTATTTTATTCATAATCCCCCGTTTGATTTTAATATCAATGAAGCAATAGATGATGAAGGACATACGCCGTTACATTGGTCTGCATCAATTGGAAACTACACAATGATACATTTGCTTATCGCCAAAGGGGCCAATCCCTTAGTTGTGAATAACTTTGGTTTAAACCCTTTGAGTAAATTAATTCTGTTCAACAATTGCTACGAGCTTAAGAACTTTCCTAAGGTACTAGATGACTTAGAACTATGCCTCATTAATACTGATATTAATGGAAGGACGCCTATTCATTACTTGTGTCAGTTTGCCAAAGTCAAATCTAAGTATGATAGCTTGAGATATTATTTGGACATAATTTTGGGAAAATTGACTTCATTATCCAATCAAGAAAACCATAATAATAAGCAAGTTAACCTCTTAAAAAACGTCCTAGATCATCAGGATGTCAATGGTGATACATGTTTACATTTGGCCTCCAAATCAAATTCGAGCAAGATTGTTAAGCTTTTATTGAGCTATGGAGCAAGAGATGACTTAGTGAATGTTAACAATGAAACCGCTAAAGCTATCATCCTCAGTTCTAATCTTTTTGGGAATCCGAATAGCAGTGATAGACTTGAAGAACAGGAATTGAAACCGGTATTAGCTACTCCAGTGCAGCTTCCATATGGAGGCTCCAAGAGTATAGAAACTCCTGATACGCAACGAACTACAGTTCAGGAAGATGATATGGAAGACGATGAAGACTTTGGTTCAAATCAGGCTAGAGTCAGTAGAGAACAGTTGAATAATTTAAATATCAATGAGGACAACAAGGAAAATATATTCATAGGTGCATCCTTGAAATATTACGATTCAATTGGTACCCCTAATTCCATTGGGAAGTTGCATTCAGGATTACCCCAGTCTCAACAACTAGCAGTTATCAATGAAAGAACAGTGGAAAGCACACCAATACGTAATGATGACCATCATCGCCAGAATCAATTAAATTCCGCAATAAATATCGTGAAGTCGGTATCTTCGTATAAGTCAAAACCTCCAAGTCTTGACAAGGAAGGAAACATAATATCTGTGAAACATGAGAATGAGGATGGTATTGATGATCTTAAACATAAGCTTCCTATGTCAGATTTATCGTCAATGGTACACGGAATGATTAATTCTTTGTCTCAGTCTTATAGTGACGAAGAAAAATCTATTGATAAGCAAATAAGAAATGCCAATAGAGAATTAATTTTGAAAGAAGATAAACTGATCTCTTCGCTCAACAAAATGAATACAATACTTGTAAAATGTGGATTTAGAAACATATCTGATTTACATGATGGTCAAAATCTAGTATTAGAGGAAATTGAAAGGGTGAAAGAAGTTGTAGGAATTAAGGAAAAAGAATTAATTGAAGTTCTTGAAAAAAACCAAGCATTCACACTAGCCAGTCTAGTCCAAGGAAAGGAAAATGCAATTGAGTCAGGATATTCAGATGACGAAAGCATAACAACGGAAAATAATGAAAAGCAAAAGTTGGATATTGCAGTAGAACTTACGAAGTTGCAAATTAAACGTAACAAATTACTTAAAGACCTTTCAAAGAATATTAAATATTATGGTATAAACTCAAAGATGTATAAGTACAGGAAACTTATCAGTCTTAGTTGTGGACTCAAATTGGAAGATATTGACGGACTTCTTGATGGAATTGAAGAGTCCCTTATGGAAAGCTCCTAGAAAACATTTTATATGACCTTGAAAACATGGAAATATATAGACTTACTTATAGTATATATTTTTTAGAGCATTTTAAATTTAAATTTCTATATTATTCTATTTTGTATGGTAATTACGAAGTTTGATATTACGGCTCTGATCTGGAGCGTTGGTGTGAATTCCGCACAAATCAGAAAAAATAAAGGTTGCAAAGGCATAAAGCCCAGCCAAGAATTCATTGAGATATATAATGTTGACACTTCCTTCTTATATGGCATTGGGAGTTAATGCCGCCAGAGTTATTTTAACTTTTATAGAATAATAGAAATGTCTCGACTAGGCATCAAACAACCCGATAGGAAGGATGTCACAGGAACAATCGTAATGTTGACTGATGACGGTTATGATAACAAGGTAACATCTCCAAACAAACCTCAACTTGATTCAAATCATTTAGATTCTACACCAACAACACTTAAAAAGGCTCCCAATGGAACTATTCTACACCCACAACCTCATGATGATCCTAATGATCCTCTCAATTGGCCAATATGGCAAAGAGATTTATGTTTACTTATCATTGGATTCCAAACATTCATTGGAGGTGGCCAAACACCTATCCTAGCAGCAGGGCTTGGTTCTCTTGTGGTAGAATTTCATAAACCATTGACTACATTATCCTACCTTGTTGGTGGATTTATGCTAGCTCTTGGTTTTGGATCTGTATTTGCAAGTCCGACTGCCATTTTATACGGGAAGCGGCTGGTATACCTTGGAGGTATTTTATTATTCCTTGCTGGTGCATTATGGGCGGGGGCTTCAAAGAGTTTCGGTAGCATGATGGGCTCCAGAATACTAATGGGGTTTGGTACATCCCCTACAGAATCTCTTCCTAGTGCTACTATAGCAGAAATTTATTTTGCTCACGAAAGGGCTTATAGAGTTGGTATATATACCATGTTATTGCTAGGAGGGAAAAATATTATCCCTTTATTATCAGGTCTTGTATTTCAAAATCTTAATAGACATTGGTTGTTTTGGATTTTGAGTATGTTTCTAGGAGCTAATCTAGTATTGACATTTTTCTTCGTACCTGAAACATTTTGGGATAGATCTCCAGTTCCTAATCAAAGGTCAGTTGAAGAAACTGAAGCTGCACGTATCGTTGCTCAACAAACTGTTCATTCTCGTATACCTAACCAGTGGGCAGTTCGTCAAAATTCAACTCAAGCATTTGATAATATCGATGAGAAGAGTTTATCCTCTGCAGAACCTGATCAACTACAAGAAAACGGCAATCCAAATTCTCCAATTGCTAATAGAAATACACAAATGTTCTCAGAACCAAAGAAAAAATCTTACAGAAGCACTTTGACTCTTTACTCTGGGAGGCATACAGTTGATAGTTGGTGGATGGTGGCACTTCGTCCTTTTTTCCTCTACTTGTACCCTTCCGTCTTGTTTGGAGCACTAATATATTCGTTTTCTGTTATTTGGCTCATCGTTATCTCAGAAACCATCTCAGATATATTTAGAGGTGAGAGTTACAACTATTCCCAAGGCACTGTGGGTCTCTTTTATATATCACCATTTATTGGAGGTGTTTGCGGATCAATGATAACTGGATTAGCAAGTGATCACATAAGCAGACTTTTAGTGAAAAAAAACCATGGAGTTTATGAGCCAGAGTTTAGACTTGTAATGCTTATCCCTGCTACATTTTTCATTATGATAGGATTAATGGGATTTGGCTGGGCATCTCAAGTGAAAGATTTATGGATTGCTCCTATTATATTCTTTGGATGTCTAAGTTTTGGATGTTCTGTAGCAAGCACTACGGCAATAACCTTCACAGTTGACAGTTACAAAGTGTTTGCCGGTGAAGCATTGGTATCCCTTAACTTCAGTAAGAATTTTCTTGGATTTATCTTTTCACTATTCAACAATGCATTCATGAACAGCAGAGGATCACGGACTACATTTATTACCTACGGATTTGTGCAACTATTTTTATCCTTATTTGCTATTCCCCTATATATATACGGCAAGAAGTTAAGAAGTTGGACAGATGATAAGGAAATTATGAAGGTGTTATATCATCATGACAAAAATCCAAATGGTGATTAAGGAACACAAGTCGATGTACAACCGAAACGCAATGAAGAAGAGCAATCTGAGGAACTGGCATCAGAGGCAGTCTAAACATCACTTAAAATTTAAACCAAAATCCAAACTTCCAAATTTAATATGAGGGTATTTCGATTTATATTCATTCAACCTATCGCCAATAGACTTGTCATTCCATGTTTCTTCTCCCAGAGAATTGGTCTTTAATTGAGGTACGCCGAATTTTTCAATAACACAACCACTAACTAAGTTGCCGCATACACCTCCAACCACCCAGTTGTTGTTAGACATTAGATATCCCATCATAAACCCCCCACAAAACAGATTACCACCTCCTGTAGGATCAACTACCAACGATTGATCTGTATGATATGCTGGAAGCAAAAGTTGCAAATCTGTAGAACTTGAAGAAGTTCTTATGTAACAACCGCGTTCTCCACATCGAATTAAAGCTCCAGCATTGGCCTTGGTCAAATATGTCAAAAAATTGTCATCTATAAATTCTTTTATTAGACTTTTCAATTCTATATCAGTTTTCTCTATAAAGTTCTGGGCTTCTATAAGATTTGGAGAAAATACATCAATTTTTGGAAGTAATTTGCAAAGAGATTTGTAATTAACTGGCTTGCAATCATCTGGTAATGGTTCCCAGATAAATATTGGTAATTTGTCCGAGGGAACATTGGCAACTATATTGTCAATAATCTGTTCACATCGTTCAATTGAACATATTAAATGAAAGGACTTAGACTGAAGTAAACGATCAAAAGACAAAATATCCATTACTTCAATTCTTTTCTTTTCAGTCTCATAAAAGAAATCTCTTATTCCATTTTCTTGATAAACGTTAACCCCTCTGGTAGTTAATCTTGAGTTATCTTCACGAAAAATCAACCCAGTATTCCATTGATGAAGTTCTTCTTCTACATTAATGGGGAAATCCAGTCCTTTATCAATAATACCTCCAATTTTAGAACTATTCTGTAATCCTGATATTATTCGAGCTCCGACTATCGCATATGTTAACGCTCCACCGATTACATTATGAACTGACGGTTTCTTGCTCGATTTCGGATACCTGACCTCATCAATAATGAACATTCCTAGACTAGTAAACCACAAGGGCTCTTCCTTTGGCATAACTGTATGATCCATGGTTATAGGTGTAGTTAGAATTACAATTCAGTGAAGCTGCTTGTGGAATTGTTTTATTTCAAGGTGTTAATTTACTTTTCAGCTATATATCTACAGTAATAGCAATAAATATTGGCTACGCGTCTTCTATTGGATACCCGTTGAAACAAACATAATCTTCATCCGCGAACTGCTTCTGTTTGTCTCTTAATCATCTCGTCTTCAGATCCAATAGATAAGAATAGTCGTACTGTATGGTGGAAATGAGGTTTTTTTTTCAAAATCTTGGTAACAACTGAACTTTGAGGGGCTGTGTCTATTAAGGTGGGGACGGAACAAGGTGTGAGTGTTTCGTTTCAGTGATTTGTGGTATTTTCCTTTGTTGAAAATTCTTGACAACAAATTTATGTTTTCTGTTTCAACCCAAATAAATATTAAATATTAACTTATCAATCATGGCAGTATCGACAGAGTCTGTTGCTGGTATTGTGGCAGGAATGAATCCTTTAGAGTATTCATCTTCTGCCCCATACACAATATTTTTGTTTCAAGCCATTTTCATTATTTTGTTATGCCAAGTTGTTCACTATCCCCTTAAGAGACTTCAACAACCTCGTGTTATTGCAGAAGTTGTTACTGGTATTTTGCTAGGTCCCTCAGTATTAGGTCATGTTCCCAATTTCACCAAAAATTGTTTCCCATCGCTGTCGATCCCAGGAATCAACTTATTTGCAAATATTGGTATTATATTATTCTTATTCATCGTTGGATTAGAAGTTGATATTGCATTTATTAAAAAGAATGCAAGAGCAGCCGTCACCGTTGGGTTAATCAATATGGCTATACCTTTTGCCTTAGGTTGTGGTATTGCAAGGGGCCTCTATAACCAGTATGTACTCCCTGAGAAGGATTCACATCCAATTAAATGGACTACGTATATGGTATTTATCGCAGTTGCTATGTGTATCACAGCTTTCCCAGTTCTTGCAAGAATTTTAACTGAATTGAACCTTATTGGAGATAGGGTTGGTACTATTGTACTTGCCGCTGGGGTCACTAACGATTTGATTGGTTGGATTCTCTTAGCCCTTGCCGTTACCCTTGCTAATGCTTCAGATGGAATCAATACATTATACATCTTATTAATCACCGCTGGTTGGTTCGTATTCTTATGTTACCCAGTAAGAATTTCAATGAAGTTATTGTTCAAACGTTTCACTTCAGATCTTCAAACTGGAGAGCCTTCTCAATTTCTGATGATGGTCATTCTTGTAACCGTTTTCATTTCTGCATTTTTTACTGATATCATCGGAGTCCATCCGATTTTTGGAGCATTTATGGTTGGAGTTATTGTTCCAAGAGATAATGGCTTTGTCATCAAGACTACAGAAAAATTGGAAGATTTTGTTCATATTGTAATGATTCCACTTTATTTTGCACTAGCTGGTTTGAGTGTCAATTTAGGTTTATTGAATCAGGGAATTGATTGGGCTTACATTGTTGGTATTATTTCATTAGCAATGTTTGGTAAAATATTTGGCGGTTTTATTTCTCTGAGATTGAATAAATTATTATGGAGAGAGTCTTTAGCAGTCGGAGTTTTAATGTCCTGTAAAGGTATCGTTGAAATCGTTGTTCTTTCTGTTGGATTGAATGCTGGCATTATCTCTCAGAAAGTCTACTCAATGTTTATAGTTATGGCATTGATAACTACCTTTTTAACCACTCCTTTGGCAATTTTGACTTATCCAGTTAGTTACAGAGAGAAAAGAGATAAGTATTTAAGAGGCGAAATTAGTGAGGAAGAAATAAAATTCCCTGGTTTTAGAAGAAGTGAAAAATTGTTTGTCAAAGTCAGTGAACATGAAGATCAATCTTCAGCAACCACCGCGTTGCTTGATATTGATGATTTACAATCCTCCCAGTTTTCAAAACTTGTGCTACTTGTTAAAAGTATAGATTCAATATCAAGTCTAATGCATTTTGTCCATGATTTTGCTCCTAAAGGAAGTGCCAAAGGTAATTACGAAGTTGACGTAAAAGCCTTACACTTGAGAGATTTCACTTCACGTACTTCCGATTTATTGGAAGCATCTGCTCAAAATAATGAGGTGTATAACGACGAGGAGACGAACTCGACATCAATTTTGATGATCTTGAAGATTTTTATGGAAATGTTAAATATAAACTTCTCTTCCAGATCAATCCTCTCTCCTCCAAAGACTTATCTGGATATTGTAATTAATAATGTTTCCAACAATTCTTCTCTAATTGTGGGTAGTGTGTTATTGCAGAACATTATTTCAAACAATTGCATCAGTTTAACTATTGGAGATGATGAATCTGAATTAAGTTTATACAATAAGTTGTTCCATTCCTCAAAGGATTTTGGGCTTCTTTTGTCAAACAAGGGAAAAGTTAATAAATTCAACAATCAAGAAAGCCAAATTGAAGCAGAGCAGCACCATCATCTCTTGTTCGGTAATAAATCAGTCAACTTGATTTTGAATAATAATACTATATTAAGTGCCAGTGATTTCCTAGCATTGAAAGTTGTTTTTAAATTGGGGTTCAATTTACGCAAAATTAACATCTTTGTTAAATCTCCCAAATCTTTGTCGTCGGATTCCGATGCATTCAAAAATCAAATTGAAGTCTTATCAAAGAAATATAAAGCTATTCAACTTTCTATCAATTATATTAAAGAAGGTTCTAATTTATCTGATGAACTTACTAGAGTCAGTCCTAATATTGGAGTTGAATTGGTTGTTGTTGCTAACAATATTGGAAACGATGATACTATCCTCTTCGACACCAACACAAATCAAGTTATTGATGTTAGTGTTACAGAAGGTTTTGAAGTACTTGTAGTAAAGGCGGCATCTTCAGTTTAGTTGTATGAAAGAAAGGCCAAATTTCCTATTTTTCCAGATTTAAAATTTTTACTGGGTTGTAGTTAAATCAGTTTGTATAACCTAATATAATCTCATTGTTTCAAATTTGTAACAAAATCTTGGATACTTCTTTGTATCATAGTTTCAATACTCTTTATGGATTGGTAAAGTACTTACACTTCGCGTAGGGAAAAGCAAAAGCTTAATCTCGCACTCATCAAAGTATATGTACAACACTTAATATTGTTGATTGTCTATCGTTATTATTTGATTTTGTATTTGAAGCAATCACTTGGAAATTTCAAGATGTATAGTAAATCGAAAAGTTAAACAAAATAGAAGCATGTTGACGGGCATTCCAACAACAATTTATCGGATTAATGCCCGCTTGGCCAAGTGGTAAGGCGCTCCACTCGTAATGGAGCGATCGCCGGTTCGATTCCGGCAGTGGGCATAAATTCATTTAGTTTTTACGTTTGTCACCAGGATTGGCCACTTCGCGATATTAACTACTCACAATGTACTACAGTAATTTGTTGTATATTTAAAGTCATTTATTTTACATAACAGGCACTAAGTGCATATTTTTATTCAACTATATTCACTGAGCCTTCGGCGGAGGAGGTGGAGGAGGCGTGGCTCCACTTGCTGAACCAGAATTACCTTTGACATCTACTTGCTTGGATTTTTCAAGTTCTTCATTCATATAGTCATTTAACCCGTCAAGCGAAACTGGAGCAACCGTTGTATGCTTCTTTTTTCTTGCAGCTATTGGTGGTTTTGGTGGCACTAATCCCAGAGGAACAAATGATTCTGGAGATGCATAAGTGGAGTTAGCTATATCTGGAGCGGATAAGCTAGTAGAGCTAATAGGTTGGTAGTTGATATTTTGATTTGATTCAAATAGTACATCATCAATTAACTCATTGCTAGCAAACTTTCCAACTACTTCAGGCAATCTGTGGATCAATCCATATCCTACATCACAACCTAATATTCCTCTTTGTTTACCATCACACCATATTCTAGTTAAATTTACTGTTACTGGTCTCAATATATCATAGTCATGATTGTAAACGTATAATGTAATCGGAACATATTCTTGACCAGTTACCGAATAATGATGATTATAATAGCTTAGAACAACTTTAGACAATAAAGATTCACCTCCGGCTGTAAGAAGACCTTCTACGTGACTACTCAGTTGATCTTCAAATGCAGAATCACATCCAATGATATAATCTGAATAGGGAACCAATTGAGCTTGAAAAGCTGGAGAGCCTGGATGAGTATTCAATATCCTCCAGACATGAGTAGCGGTAGTTAGATGTTGTGATTGTAACGTAATTCCCAATTGTTCGAAAGTTCTCATAAACAAATTGTAAATTTGATCATTCTGACTTGGTTCTTGGTTTTGAGAATCATCCTCTTTTGAAACTAAGGGCAAATATATCTGTCGAATTATTCCACCTTTAGCATTCCACACATCAAATACAACTTCATGGGATCCATTGGTATTTTTAGCAATGGCTGATAATTCTTGATGTAAAGATTCAAAATTAACTTGGCCAACCTGATCCTGAGATGTGTTATTGCCATAGCTTATGGACCCATCATCATTAATAGTGTAAGCATGATGTGAAAAAGCTGAAGGCATCATCGGGAGTTCGTGGCCATTGATTCTTATTATATAATCAAACCATGATTCAAGTCCCTTTTCATGAGCTTTAGAATGAGGAATAACATTGAGAACTCTTAACCCATACCCATTATTATTTATTTGGAGAGCAGATTTGAAATATGAATCAAGAACTGATGAGTCCGCAGACGTTGCACCCCCTTCAAACCTGTCGACCAACTTTTTAGCAAACGAAAACATTCTTATTGGGAAATGGTTGAATACTTTCAATACAATTCAAGCAATTTGCTTGTGTCGAAATTTTAGTAGCATTAATCCCCTACTCAAAGGTTGGCCCTGTATACAACTCCTTTTTTTGGCTCTTCCCAAGTACGAATACTTCTACGAAGTTTCTTTATTTCATACTTCACGGAAAGATAAAATAAATTTTATTATCAGTCAATTACACAGTGTTTATGATCTAGAACATGGTATATGTATGAATTGCTATATGAAATAAAATGATTTTCTTCTCTGTCGAACAAAGTTGCAAAAACGCCAAACCCCAATTTGTTCATGCCCATAGGTAGTTGGCACTAAAGTAGAACAGAAAAAGGCATGAGAGTCCGCTGGATCGTCAAAAGCTTGGTTAAGATGTACCAGAGTAATTCCTATCGACTTTGATCTGCAGATGACGACAGACTGGTTCTATCATGTTACAGAATTTCACTAACAACTGATAAAATATAAGCAAATTTGTCAATAAACTACTAGAAGCTGATAGTTGAGCCAAAACAGACATTATTGATGGTGAAGTTACAAACAAATGATTATTTAAGGATGAGAAAGAAGTTGCGGAAAATATTAATTCAACTTGATCGATTGAATTCTAAAAGTATGACAAATACTGTGGGTTGTTACTATTGAAGGTTCCAAGAACTCTTTTGCATGGGTCGGTGTGTTATTCTGAAAAACTAAACTACAAAGCGGTTAATCAAAAACACATGCCGTAGGAGTTAGACCTGATCAGACCAGTTTGATGACAAGGCTAGGTAAAATTTGTTTGTTTCAGGTGTTGAACCAAGCGAGCTACCTCTTAGAATTTGCAATGAGAAATGTTCTCTAGCGAACATGTGAAGTGGTTCATTGGTGAAAATCGCCTGAGAGAGATGACCATTGTAATCATTGTTTAAGGGGCGTTCATAGAAGAAGTAATAATGGCACTGGAACTCGAGGATGACGAAGTAGTGACAGAACTTGAAGAACTTGAAGAACTGAAAGCAATCGAGGATGACGAAACAGCAGAAGAACTTGAAGCACTTGAAGCACTTGGATCACTCAGGGAAGAAGAAGCATCAGAAGTGCTTGAAACACTGGAGGAAGACGAAGCAGCAGAAAAGCTCGAAGAACTTGAAGGGCTTGAAGTAGTCGATATGGACAAAGCAGAAGAGCTCGAAGCAATCGAGAAAGACGAAACAGCGAAAGAACTTGAAGAACTCAACAAACTTAACGAGGCTGAAACACTCGATGAAGACGAAGCAGTGGAAGAGGTTGAAGAGTTTAAATAGGTTGAAGAGCTTGTAATGCTTGAAATGCTTGAAATGCTTGTAGCACTCGAGGAAGGTGGAGTAGCAGAAGTACTTGTAGGAGTATTTGAGGGAGGCGTTGTGATAATAGTGTGATGCTCTTCTTCATTTCCATATACAAATACAACTTGAATACCACTTGCAAGTGGAGGGTTTCCATTATCTGGTAAAATTGATTGGATCTGATTGTCAAAACATTCAGGAGTAATATAGTTGGTATGGGTATAAGTAGTTGCTGCATCTGCAGCTACTTTACTAGCAAGCAACAAAGGAATGAAGCTCAATTGCATTTTCTGGTTGTGCTTGTAGAAAAAAGAAACAAATTCGCAATATCGATCCCCATAGTGGACGAACTCCTCCATTTTATACCTAGTTGTTAAGATCAGATAAGCTTCAAAAAATATTCCGAATTCTATAAGACTTCTTGACTAAGGTCCCAATATGTGAATATTTTGCTTTCGAATTAAAGTTTTGTGATATTTTAAGCCTTTGGAGCGGCGAGAAGAAAATAATTCGATTTGTGCATTAACAACATGTATTCCCGCCTGAGGACTTGATGTGTTTTTATGATGTGTTTTTTTGATATGTTTTTTATTTTTGTGTAGTCGCTCTAGAATCTATCATTGAATTACTAGTTTTGACACATAGAGCTCACAATTTATTCACAATTTTTAGTTCTATTACTAAAATGTTAAGAAAAGGTAATTTGGTCTCGTTTGAAGTTTTATTCACGTAAACTGGATTTGTATCATGATTCAATTGTGGATAGTTTGCAAAGACAACATGAGAAATGTAAATGGCGAGTAGAAAGGTTGATTTGAACTGACGGAATACAATATAAAATAAGAATGTAAGATTATATTTTTTCAGACAGAACAAACAGTGTAATTTTCAACAATAGATTTTCGTAAAATAAATTGAGAAATTTTGACGTGACTGCGAGCAGCGAAATTAATAGATACCAGTCAATGGGGGATTTAATATGATTGAATTACAAAGTAAAGGTAAAATACTTCTTTAGCTTTTACCTTTATTCTGTAAATCTGAGTAAGTCATGGAGCAATTTTGATTAAGGAAAAAACACTTGCATTCCAGAGATTTGTACCATCTTGTTCAATTCCTATTCACGATGTAAAAATCACAAATAATAAGCACCGAATAGGATAGTGGGATACCTCATATTTTCTATGCGTGCTGTCTTATACCTGGGCACTTCGTGAAAGATGAGCCATCTTTAGTCCTCAGTTCACAAGACGCACAAATTTTCCAACTTATTTGATTTTCTTCTATTTTAACTCTTTGTAACACCTTTGTAGATAGTCAAAGATTTTTGATCCTCTCACTCTTGCATATCGATAATGCAACTGGAGTAATTGTATTGTATGAAGTCCGTCGACATACTCTGGATTTTACCTGGGAGCTCCAAAGCAGGCAGTGTAATCAATTTTTATTGTGATATAGTATTCCAGCTACTTTGTGACCAATAATGCCAGCCTCAACTTCGTTATCAATACTATATATACAATATCATCTCAATCACTATTGCATAATAGAAATAATGTTGCCTGAGATTCTGGCCAAAGTTTCTTTCTATAAAATATGTTGCAACCTTCTGATTTGAATTCTTGACATCAACTACTCTTTATGAAAATAGTCGCAGCCCCAGAAAACCAATCAAACACCATTGAAACCAGACACTGATATCAATACATTGAGAACCTTAAGTACTAGATGCTGATAGTTGAGCCACAGCAAACATCTCCAATGGCGATGATTTAAACATAAGATTATTTGTGGAAGAGAAGGAATTTGAGGAAAATACCAATTCAGCTTGATCAATTGGATTATAAAAGTATGTTACAAACTATGAGATGCTAGTATCTTCATCCAAAGACACATTTGAATGGTCGGCATGATATACTGCAAAACTAACATACAGAGCGGTTGTCCGAAAGAATCGGTTGGGTAAGACCAGATCAAATATGGAACTCAGAACCAAATTCAGGAAACAATTAATGAAGAATAAGCATTCTAAAGATAAATTTTCTTGCAATCAATGATTACTTACAGCTTACAGGTCAAACAATTATGTGGTGTTTCTTATATATCTAATACCATAATGAAATTTAAGGAACTAATCCATTTTCTTGATTTAGATGAACTTGGCTTAATTATATAAGAAAAAGTTAGAGTAAATATTTTGTTAATTTCAGGAGTTGAGCCAAGTGAGTTACCGCTTAGAATTTGCAATGGGAGTATTTCCCTTGGAAACACATTAAGTGGTTCAATGGCGGGAATCTCAAGCAAGAGATCATCATTTTAACCATCACTTATTTATACACGATAGTAGTAATAATTGAGATTGTTGGAGTAGCAGAAGAACTTGAAGAACTTGATGAGCTTGTAATGCTTAAAGCACTCGAAGAAGGCAAAGCAACCGAAGAGCTTGAAGAACTTGAAGACGATGATGTAGCAGAGGAGCTTAAAGAATTCGAGGCAGACAAAGTAGCAGAAATGCTTAAAGCACTTGAGGTGGACGAAGCAGAAGAGCTTGAGAAAGACAAAGCAGCTGGAGTATTTGAAGAACTAGAAATACTCGAAGAAGACAAAGCAGCTGAGGAACCTGAAGAACTTGAAGAGCTGGAAATACTAGAAGCACTCGAAAAAGATGAAACAGCCGAAGAACTTGCAGGAGCAATTGTTTCGGGTGTTGAAAACTGACTAGGATCCACCAAAATAGTTTTGGAGTTTTCAACGTTAGATTGGGGTTGATTAGGATTGCTTTGAGAGTTCGTTGTGGCTTGATTAGTAGTTATTGTGTTGATTTTCTGTGGAATGACAGTGGCAGAGACAAGAGTCTCAGTAATTGTAGCATTATGAAACAGTTCCCCATTTCCATATACAAATACGACTTGAATACCACTAGCAGGTGAAGCATTTCCATTATCTGGTAAAATTGATTGGATCTGATTGTCAAAACATTCAGGAGTAATATAGTTGGAATGGGTATAAGTAGTTGCTGCATCTGCTGCGACTTGACCAACAAGCAACAAAGGTATGAATCTAAATAACATTATGATATTTATCTAAACACAAGTATAGCTTTGAAGCTTTGACTTGGAACTGGGTGTGTTTGAAGAAAGAAAATCAAATATCTCACATTGAGCTTCTTATAGAAGAACGACTCCTTTTATACCTTGATAATAAGTTCAGAAAAGCTTCAAAAAATATTCTGAATCTAATCAGACTTCTTGATCAAATATTTATATTTTTTGCCGGAGAATTAAAGTTTTGGAGTTGCTTCATGCGGCGAGAAAACAAAGCTATTCGTGTATAACCATGAATTTCTACCCATGAATTATAATGTTTTTTGTGCAATCAATCCAAGATTTATGTCAATATTCGTCTGTAGTTACCTTGTAATGATACCATGAGAAATTTAAGTGGCGAGTAAGTATGATGATTTGAACTGAACTGATGAAATACAAGCTAAAAAAAGGATGTGAAGATTATTTTTTTGAATTGATGAAATTGCTATTATTTTCAAAAACAAAACTTTCATAAAATAAACTGAATCACAATATTGAAGTGATTGTATTGTTGTTTAGGGAAATTAACAAAAAAGCAACCTTCAGTACGGATCTTTAAGTTTGAAGTACTGAATAAAATGAAAGTGAGATTTGAAAAAGCACTATAGCCATTTTATCAACTCTACTTTGTGAATCTGATTAAGTCATGTAACAACTTTACAAAAAAACAGCATTCAAGAAATCTATTTTGTTCAATAAAATATTTACGAAGTAAAAATCGCAAATAATAAGCACCGAAAGAGATAGCCGCACGCAATATTTTCAGTTTTTATCTCTCACATAATGGCTCTTTGTTAAGAGGTGAGCCCCTTCATTGTTACTCAATTCAGACGAAGTCTTAATTTCAATTTTCATTTTTCTTCATTAATTTTTTATTTTGGCCCTTTACAACGACTGAGAAGAAAAACAAAGGTACTTGATTCACCTACCCTTGCTTAACGAAATACGAAACTGGTGTAATTGGTAGCATATGAATGGCGTGAACTTTAGATTTTTAAGTATTCTCTAAGTAAGAGGTGTAATTGATTTATTATGAAATTTTATTCCACCCACTTTGTTTCAAGTAATGCTAAGGTCAACTATGTTATCCTATGTTATCACTGGATTAAAGGAGTGTAAACTGAATGATCGCTCCAAAATAGAAATCATGTTACTTGGAATTCCCGCCAAGTTTCAATCCGTAAGGAATGTTACAATCTTCAGATTAAAATTCTTGATGTCGACCACATCCAAAAGCAAATAGTCTGCACCACCAGGGATCTAGCAAACCAGTCAAATATCCTTGTGCCTAGAGACTATTTAATAAATAATGGGCACAACCATAGTTAAGGTCATCTAACATCAAGTAGCTCAGAATTTATTACTAATGTATCCAATTATGGCAATTACATGAACAAAATAACCATATTGGAAATTTTAGTGAATACAATAAGACGATCCATAGTTGGCATTGATATCCATTTTAAAATGCCATCTTATTTATGCTTAAGGTCGACCATGATGAGTTACTCTACGTGACATTCAAAACATCAGATACTTCTTTATGAGATGCACTTGAATTCTTAGTGACAGCTCAACAAAATTCGATATGAAGGTTAAATTGATAAGAAGATAAGAAATTTGCTTGGCTTGAAATGGATGATTATCAATGGATTATGCACCTATAATCAATGATACCATAAGCACGTTAAGGCATCGCTGGAAAATCATCGGAGGTCATTGATTCTCTTTGAAACCTTGATCTCTTTTTCATGAGCTCTGGAATCTTGGGATCTCTTAAACCACACCCATTGTTTACTATTCGGAAAGTAGAGTTGAAGAAGAATCAGGAGTTGAAGACACTTTTCCATAAACGCTGTTGTGGTCTTCCTGGCTGTACAAAAAGACGAATACTTCTATGAATAGACGTATTTCATACGTCACGGAAAGTCAGTAGAATACTTATGGTCAATTATTCAGTGAATATGATCAAGAATGTGGCATTAGTAAAAATAGTTATCTAAGAAACAAATATTTTTCGTTCCTTATTAAACAGAGTTGGAAATACCTCCAGAAAATGCCAAACTCCAAGTTCTACTTGCACCATTGTCCAAGTACTTCGTTTGGAAGGAATCTGAACTGAAAAAGGCATAAGAGTCTGCTGGATCGTATAAAGCTTGGTTAAGACGTAAAATACCAGTGTAACCACTATTGACATTATCAATAAAACTTTCAACTTGTTCATTCCATTCTTGTTGAACGAATGTTGGGCCTCTTATATTGGATGAAGCAGGGGTGATTGGAAGCATTTGAATGCCATGAACAAATTCTGGATTATGTAACGGATCTCCGAAATAAGTAGTGTAATCAATTTTATTATCATAGAAAATACCGGAGACTTTATTTCCAATGAAGTTTGATGGTTCAATAGTATTGTCATCGGTATACAAGAAGTACTTGTTCAAAGTTCTTTTGTAGATGGCTAACATCAAATCTCCTCTTGACTCCATAGCTTTGTTTCCAATTACTCTACCCCATAATTTCATTCCGTAAGCAAAGTTATAATCTTCTGAAGTGGATTCTTCGTTTTTACCGTCACCATTGGCAAACAAACCCGCGGCCCATGAATGACCAGCATACCAATCAAACATTCTAGACACTGGGAAATAAGGATCCGATGAAGATGGATTGGCCACATCTCTAATTAAAGAGTTGACCCAATCTGCATTATCTTGAGCCCAAGTACCACCCTGTTTTTGATCGACATAACCGATTATGGCAGCAGCATGAACAAAGTACCCATAGTGGTAATGATGGTCATTATAATAAGCAGCTCCAAAATCGGCGTTTGTATTACCTTGTTGTGCAGAAGTGGAAGTAATTCCACCAAATTTAGTATCATACATGAGTGGATAATATTGCAGATTAGTAGTAAAAGTTTGAAATGCAGCCTTCACGTCAGCTAATGTTGACTGAGTTACAGCTTCATCTTGGAGAATTTCACTTACAACCAATAAAATGTAAGCGAATTTGTCAATCACTTTACCTGAGAAATAGTTAGAATCCATGCTTGCAACAGTAGCACCAATATCAACATTCAATTCAGAGTTTGCAGCATTCGCCAACAATTGAAGTTGTTCCAGAGTGTAAGAAAGATCACGTACAACTTCTTGAGTCCATGGCAAGAATTGTATATAAGTTTCCAAGGTCTCAGAGAATGAAAGTGTATTAGTTGCAAAGGCATGCATTATACCTTTGTTAGTAGAATAGAGTGTTATATCAGTCATGAATTGTAAAGTAGTTGAAGTTGCACTTTCGACATGATGAGGAAGTCCAAAGACCAATGGCTGTCTTTGATTTCCAGCAGTTTGGTAAACAATCAGATAAGTAGCTTCTGTTCCACCGCCCAGTATTTGCCCTTGGACACTTGCGTTGACGGCATATTGACCTGCAGCTGAATCATAGTAAATTTCCACAGAAGAAGTAGAAGGAGCAACGGCGAGTTGAATAATTATACCATCTAAACCGCTTGAACCAACTATAGTATTAGAATTTTGCACAGAAAGAGTGAAGGAACTGATTTGTCTTTTGGGAGCTATAGTAGGAGGTGCAGTAACATAAATCAACCATTCAACTCCATTGAAAAGTGTTGCACGATATTTTGTTGTTCCCGATTGCAACGAGCTACTGACGTCTTGAGCAAAAGATTGGATTCCAGGAAGAGAGCTAATTACTGGATTAATTCCTCCATGATAGATGGCAGTTGCAAATCCCATTCCTTGAACAATTGGAATCTCGATATACTGAGAACCTAATGTACTGGAAGCTGATAATTTAGCCACAACAGACATCTCCAATGCTGATGATACAAACAAATGATTATTTGTGGATGAGAAGGAGCTTGCGGAAAAAACCAATTCAGCTTGATAGATTGGATTATAAAAGTATGACGCATAATTTGGGTTATTGGTATTGAGAGTTCCGAAAACTCTTTTGGATGGGTCAGTGTGTTGCACACCGAAACCAAAGTACAGAGCGGTTGACCAGAAGAATCCGTATGGGTATGACCAGATCATACTTGTTTGATCGTCCAAGAAAAGATTCGCATAAAACTTGTTTGTTTCAGGAGTTGAACCAAGTGTACTACCGTTTGGAACTTGTAATGGGAGTGCATCTCTTGGGAACACACTTGGTGGTGCATCTGTGGAAACTGCTGAAAAAGCATCACCATTATAACCATTGGTATAAGCAGGCAGCAAAGTAGTTGGAATAACTGTACTTGAGGTGGATGAAATGGCTGATGAGCTTGAACTTGAAGAACTTGAAACACTCGAGGAAGGTGAAGCGGATGAGTTTGGGGAAGAACTTGAAGCACTCAAGGAAGGTGAAGCGGATGAGTTTGGGGAAAAACTTGAAGAGCTTGAGGAAGATGATGCAGCAGAAGAGATCGAAGAGCTTGAAGCACTCAAAGAAGAGGATGCAGTGGCAGAACTTGAAACACTAGAAGAAATTGAAACACTAGAAGAACTTGAAACACTAGAAGAACTTGAAACACTAGAAGAACTTGAAGCACCTGCAGAACTTGAAGTACTGGCAGCACTTGAGGAAGATGAAGTACCTGCAGAGCTTGAAGCACTCGAAGAAGATGAAGCACTCAAAGAGCTTGAAACACTCGAGGAAGGTGAAGTGAAAGAGCTTGAGGAAGAACTTGAAGAACTTGAAGAACTTGAAGCACTCGAAGAAGATGAAGCACCTGCGAAACTTGAAGTACTGGCAGCACTTAAGGAAGATGAAACACTCAAAGAAGATGATGCACTAGAAGAGCTTGAAGCACTCGAGGAAGGTAAAGCGGAGGAGTTTGAGAAAGAACTTGAAGAACTTAAAACAGTTGAGAAAGACAAAGGACTAGAAGAACTTGACACGTCGGAAGCACTCGAGGGTGAAGCAGTTGAAGAACTTGAATCACTCAAAGATAATGCGGCTCTAGATAAAACACTCAAGGAAGCTGAAGTTGCGGAAGAATCAGAACTATTTAACGCACTGGAGAAAGAAGCAGCAGAAGAACTTGGGGGAGGACTTGAAGTACTTGAAGTGGACAAAACAGAAGAGCTTGAAACTCCTAAAATGCTTAAAGCAACGTTGGTGCTTTCACCCGAAGTAGAAGTTGGATTCAGAGCAGAATCAGATCCCGAAGGAGTAATTGTTTGGGGTGTCGAAAATTGACTAGGATCAATAGTGATTGTTTTAACCTTTTCAACGTTAGACTGAGGTTGAACGGGATTTCTTTGAGAGATTGTAGTGGCTTGCTTAGTAGTTGCTGTGACGATTTTCAGTGGAGTGACAGTGGCAGAGTAAAGAATGATTATGGTTTGATCGTTTTGGTCAGCTGTATTCGATGGATATACATTGGTTTCAGTACAGCCAACTGTTGAATAAGCAACTTGAGTGGTGCTCACATATTCATAAGGAAAAGTAGTGGTAGCAACGGTATATTCACATTGACCAGCAGAACAAGAAGTGATTATACTCTCAGAGCACAGAACAGTGGTAACAGTATAAGTCAAATCTTTGGTCTCAGTTATGGTAGTATTCTGAGGCTCTTCGCCATTTCCATATACAAATACTACTTGAATACCACTTGCAAGCGGAGGGTTTCCATTTTCAGGTAAAATTGACTTGATCTGATTCTGGAAACAGTCAGGAGTAATATAATTGGTATGGGTATAAGTAGTTACTGCATCTGCAGCAACTTTTCCAGCAAGGAACAAAAGAATGAAGCTAAATAGCATTATGTTACATAACAGAAAGCGAATGTTGTTTTGAAGCTTGGAACTGGCAGTATTTGAAGAAGAAGAACAAACATTTAACAAAAAACTTGTCAAACGGTGGGCTAATCCTTTTGTATAGTGTAATCATATCGGAAAAGCTCTAAAAAATAGGCCGAACCATATTAGACTAAGGGAATTATTAACAAAAACATACGAATATTTTTTAGATCATTTAAGGTCTATGGTATCCCAACTTTTCGCGCTAGCTGCAAAAAAATAAACGGATCAGTTCATTGAATAGAGCATAAACAATGAGTCAACAGCACCCGAGAATCTTAATCTCTTACTTATTCGATCCTAACTCTGGCATTGTCAGCTCAAGTTTTTACATGTGCCTTCATGCATATTTAATTTAACCTAGTTATTCTACTGTATGGTAAGCAAGAAACCTTGGTGTTGATCAAAATATTACTCCAGGTATTTTGTCACATGTGAGTATCAAGTTTGCTTGCCACAATAGCATGATGTCCTTAAGTGGCAAGTGAGGATGCTGAATATTAAATTATATAACAAGAATACGAAAAAAATAATCACGTTAAAAATATTTTTTTTTCTAGTAAACAAACACTTATCAAATTCAAAAGAAATTCTTGATAAAATAATTGTGATTCAAAATATCCATGAAGCTTTGTTGTGGACATTTGAGTTTGAATCAAGTGCAATATCATGCAAGCTATAGAATAAGGTTACCAGTCGAAAGAACAGTTTGTTTCTTTTAGCTGCTACGGTTTATATCCATAAAAATCATATGACAAGTTCAAACAACAACCCTCAAATAGAATCGTATATTTTGACTTTCAAACCTACAAGAAATCGTGCGTAGAACGTCAATGTCAAATATCAACGTTGTCCCTGCATAATGGATGACTTGAGTTTGTTTACGAACACAGTACCTCTTTGCCTATACCATTTACGAAGAGTTATTTCCAAATAATAAGTACAGAATGGGATAGCCGCACGGGATGGAAAGCCTTTTTGTTTCTTCCGGGATCTCTCACTCTGGGGCCCTTAACCATATTGTCAATTGGCGTGCCACTTTTGGTCCTCAAATTAAACGAGATTATTTATTTTCCTTTTTGTTTTTTTCTTTATTTTAACACTCTTAATGACCACTTCATCAATTGTTGTTATAGGGGCAGGAGTTAGTGGACTTACTACGGCGTTAGAGCTTAAGCAAACATTTCCAAATGCACAAGTCACAATCGTTGCTCAATATTTACCAGGAGATATAGATATTACCTACACATCTCCATTTGCAGGGGCCAATTGGCACTCATTTGCAGAAAATGAAGATCTAGCTCTTCAGGAATACGATAAACCGGGATATTTAAAATTTTTAGATCTTGCAAATGATCCTCGATCTGGTGTATGGGTAAAGAAGTCATTTTCATTCCTTACTAAGGAAAGTTTTGAATTTCTTGGAAAAGATCGTTCGAGATTTATTAAATGGTATAAAGACTTTTTTCAAGAGTTCCGAGTTCTTCCCAATAATGAATTACTAGAAGGCACTGCCATTGGATTTCTGTTTAAGGGGGTGGTTATTTCAGTACCAATCTATTTAAATTATTTACTTCTGAATTGTTTATCTGAAGGTATAGAGGTTAAAAGAACAAAAAGATTTAGTTCAGTTCAAGAAGTGAAATCGATATATGCCGCGGATTATGTAGTTAATTGCACTGGATTACTTGCTACGCAGCTTTTAGGATTTAAAGATTATATGAGAAATTATCCTGTTAAAGGGCAGGTTTTGCTAGTGAGTAATAATGCTCCAAATAAAGTAAGTGTTGCTACTTTTGAACCAGAATATCCAGATGAACTTTTTTATCTTATGCCTAGAAAGGAAGGGGGTTGTATTATCGGGGGACTAATGTCAGAAGATGCCGATAATTACGATGTTGATGATGCTTTAACGCAGCGGATTATTCAGCGAGCCATCAAGTATGTTCCAGAACTTATTGATCCACATTTTTCGAATAACCCCACTTCAGTTGACGTGACAAAGGTTAATGTTGGCTTAAGACCAGCTAGAGAAGGTGGAGCTAGGGTAGAGGCCGACCCAGATAGTCCTTGGTTAATTCATAATTATGGAGCAGGTGGAGGTGGATACCAAGGGAGTTTCGGTTTTGCTTCCAAGGTAGTTCACATATTAAAGCGTAAATTAGATCACGCTAAATTTTAGTACACATTAGAATAAACAAAAATTTGTATAAATTAATACGGACTTGATCGTTTAGTAGATGTTAACACATACATTATATATATATATATATATATTGTACATATAAATAGATGTCTTATTTAAATGGACATTGACGACTTGATCAGCAAAATCCTCTATTATAAATCCACTTTAAAAAGAAGAACTGAATTTAGTTACAGACTGTTCTCAATAAGAAGTTATATAGTCTCTTACCTCCCTTTTTAGCATATTTCTTTTGATGCTCCCTGTCTGTGTGTTCTGCTAGAAATCCTTCAACTTTGCCTTGCGAGGCTGAAATTGGAGTTGGATGGTCAGAATAGTGTTGCGTCTTAATTTGAATATCCGCGTAGCCGTGCTGTGGGTTGAAAAATCCGTTTTCACTAGGAACTGTGGGCAATGTCATATACAAGGTCTATGGGGGTGAACTGTTAAAGAAAGAATAGAAAAGAAAAGAAAAGAAAAGTTAGATAAAAATACTTAAATATTACATTTTCTACAGCAAGTAACAACAGCTTCTCATTGTTCTGCTATTTTACCAATCAGATTCCTGCATTGAGTGGTGCCAAATTCCTTCGTTGCAAGGTGTATTTAATTGCTTAGTCAGTGATTACATAAGATGAAAATTTCAAAAATCATCCAAAGATCACACCGAAAATTAACTCCATAGAAATTACTAATTAAAAAGTAGCTAGTAAAAAGTGAATAAGAGATAACTTCCAAACTGTACGATGAGAGGATCTCAAGTGCTTAGCTTTCAGTCAACAGCTGCTTCTAGTTTAAGAAGGCCTTGGCAAACTTTCAAGGATGGTCAGATTTGGTACGGACAAATAAAGTCTGGATCGAAAAGGCACCCATTAACCACCAAGCAAGGAAATAAGAATTTCTATAAAGGTACAGGATCTACTGGTATGGGTAAATTAAATAACCAAGGTGTATATATTATGGATTGGACTAAAGTTCGTACATATGTGGTGCCAACTCAATCCAATAGAGAATTGAAACCTCTTGTTTCCAAAAGTGTTCCTCAAATCTCTCAGAAATTTATTGGATATTCAGATAATTTTAAAGATCCTGAATATACTTGGGATAATATTGTTAAATTTATAGAGAACGGTGAAGGATACAGTTCCATAGATTTAGAAAGTTCGGAATACTTGGAAAAATTTGTAAAAACTGGATATCAAGAAGAAGCTACTGATAAAATTGCTGAAAGTGTTGAAAAATCGGTAGAATCCAATATAACACCTGCAAACTGATTTCAATATTTATTTTATCAAATATCAGGTTTCCTATAATGTGCATTTAGATCATATATTGAATTAACCTTTATTACTTACTTGGATTGGTAAAGGGCTTGCCGAAATAAAAATGAAAAAATAAATGAAACAAGATTCTCACATTCAACTTGTTACCTTCCTTCTAGTTTTCAGACCTTATACAAACATAAGTTGGAGGCACCATTAAAACAATAATTGAAACAATGTCATACTTCATTCTTTTCTATTGAAGGAATGAACCAATTTAATTGATAATACATCGTACTAATACGCTTTGCTATTACTTATGTGTTATTGTCGCCTGTATATAACAATCGAATATTTTCATACGAATTCCAATGTCGCAGGCCCTTCTGTAGCAGGAAAAGAACCAATTCGAGTCTAATTTTGTTTCCAGAACGCGTAGATACAACCCAAGTACAACAATCCTTTGTAGTTAAATTAGCAAAGTAGTGGAAC
Organism: Chernovozyma aurita; assembly: GCA_030566905.1. Taxonomy (NCBI): domain Eukaryota; kingdom Fungi; phylum Ascomycota; class Pichiomycetes; order Serinales; family Debaryomycetaceae; genus Chernovozyma; species Chernovozyma aurita. The sequence goes on from JAKUBO010000007.1 coordinate 233,939, forward strand.
GTGATGAGCAATTCCCAAACATCATTGGATGGTGTTATCGATACGCCGACTACTACACCACTTCAATCCACTACAGCTTCTCCTGATGTCGAAATGTCGGAAACTGTCAACAAAGGATCTGAGAATGGAAGAGCTAAATCGGACCCCAATAATGAAGACGAAGATATAAATTCTGAAACAGAAGAAGATCATAATGAGGGTGACGAATTAAAGGAAGAGGAAGAAGTAGAAGAAGATGAAGAAGAGGAAGAAGAAGAAGAGGCTGAGGCTTCTTTATCTCTTCCATTGTCGAAACTTAAGAAAATATTCAAAATGGATCCCGATTTCATATCAGCATCAAGAAGTGCAGTTTATGCCACCGGTTTGGCTACTGAATTGTTTATTCAATATTTCACTGAACAAGCCTCATTATTGGCAAAAATGGATAAAAGGAAGAAGATCCAATATAAGGACTTCAGTACAGCGGTTGCTAGCCACGATTCTTTACACTTTTTGAGTGATACAGTTCCAAAGACTCATCTTTTAAGTGAACTAATTGCCAAAAAAGTCATCGATGCGGACGATAATGTCACAGTACCAGAAGTGGAAATAGAGGATTCAATTGATAACGACAATTTAAAGGACAAGAATAACCATGACGTGAAAGTGAAAGTGAAAAAGCCACTTCCTAAAGGTCAACAAACGCTCAACTTTTCTAAAGTTTCCAATAAAAGAAGAATAAAGAAAGCGGTTATAAGAGATTTGATAGCTGAAGATACCGAAATAGAGAACACTACTAAGCAAGATGTAGAAATGATAGAGTGATATCAAAAACAAACACACTACAGAAAAATTGAATTGGCGAATGCATTATCAGTTTTAGAGTAAAATCTTTATCCTTATGCATAAGAAAATCCACACAACTTAGAGACTATACTTACTAGAAATTAGAGTATTGAGTCTTCAAAACCCATAATATATTTTTGGTCTCCCTGGTCATTATCTCATAATCATGTTTATCGACACCAGACCTCCAGCAGAATTCGACCATATCGTAAGCAATAATATCTGGAATAATACGTTCGTACACGTTAAGTCCCGTGAGAATAAGTCTAACATATGACGATATGAGTTTGGTGTCATACCTTTTAACAGTAACAGATCTTGACTTAGACTGCCTTGTCTTTTTATGTCGTGCAAATATCTCAGATTGAGTAATTAGGAAATCCCACATTTCGATAAATTTCCGTCCCAAGAAAGCATCATGATGTCGTTTATCTTCATTAAATATTGTAGTAGCTAATTGTATAGCAGGAATGATTAACTTGGAAGACTCAGTGCTCATTTCTGCTTGAGAAATTGTAGATAAACTAGTTGTACCAGCAATCAAAGCTAACAATGTTGGCCATTGACGTGATATAAGCGGTAAAACCAATTTATAATTAGTACATATGATCGGATAAGTCTTCGTTAACATTGTTAGTATTTGATACCGTAAATTAACTGAAGGGTGAGATAATAGACGGAATCCGTAATTGAAAATTTTTTGTAAGATTTGATAAATTGATTTAGGAACAATTGACTCCCAAACTTCATCTTCCTCATCTTTAGTTGGTTGAGCTTCTTCTTCCGTATTGCCAACGTCATCATCTTCATCATCGTCATCATCAGAGTCTCCCTGTTGTTCACCGAATGGAGTATTTGGTTTTCTTTTAAAGTATTCCTTTGCAGGGTCGTACTCAGAAAAAAAGTTAACAATTCGCCCCGAATCATCTATCAATTGCAAAAGCTGCGATATATTGGACATTCCCCACGGCTTATATTTTGAAGTATTGCTTTTATTAGTTGATTCAATTTCAGACTTGTCTGCCAAATAATGACCCTGAATCTGACCAATTAGTTCATCAAATACTATGAAAAACCCTTCAACTATTGTATAATAGCCATGATAGGAGTCGATGATTGTAAACATTTCGGATACAATATCCAGTAGTTGATTTGATAACAAGAGATCAATCCCCGAGATTTTAATTATAACAAGCAATATTCCTGGCAATGTGGGGGTTAAGGAGCTCGCAATGGACAACTTCAAACTAAGAGCATCAATAAGATAATCCAGATTATCCATAATTAAAGATTCCAAAGATCCATTATAATAATTACTGATTATCTTTCGAATAGAATTTTTTGCATGTAATTGAATCATAGGATTTGATGAAAGTGATAAGGCCTCTAGTAATACATACAAGTAATCCATTAAGAAATCTTGTTGGAAATCTTGAAATTTCATTTGATCTGAAAGTATTCCAATCGAATCAATTGCTATGGAGTATGTTAGTTCATATACTTTATATTGATTAACTAGAGCACTGGACGACGTAGATACGATTTCCACATCATTCATTAGGAATGATATTTCTTCAATTAAGTCTTGTGATCTTTCCATTATCATATACGATATATTCTCTAGTCTTGCTGAAGAGCTGTTGAAATCAATTTCAAAGCTGGGTTGGTTGTCGTTGTCGTTGTCTAATATCAAGAACTCGTCAATATCAAAATCGTCGTTGGACAAATGTTTTTGAGTTTTCTGAATTTCAGCAAATAAGATATTAGCTATCCATAAATTGACACCCCTTTTTAAATAAAGAATGGAAGAATCATCATCTTCTTGAGAATCAAATGTCTCAGCTAAAATCGATTCACTCAACAACAAAGTTGAATTTGGATCACAATGAATTGCGGAAAGATGTTTAATTAATTCGATAATTTGAGCTTCAACAGTATAGGAATATATTTCCTCAAAGTAATGAAGTTCAATGGCAGTAAAAGGAGTATGTGATATTTGAGAAGAATCGGGGTGTGTCAGCTCAATCTTATTTTCAATGTCCCAATTTTTTGATAACATCATCATGTTAGTGGTATATGATTTTGAATTTTTAGTGTCTTTACTAGAACTTGGAGAATTATAATTTTTTGCAATTTTGTTGGCGTTTATGTGAGGTGGTAACTCAATTTCATCTAATTTGTTGCCTCTATTCTCAAACGATGCAGAAGAAAGAACAGAAAGGATTTCTTTATTGTTTCTAACTTTTTTCAGTTGACTATTAAACACAAAACCGTTGACTAATTCCTTCTGCAATCCTTGCAATAGAATCGATTTTGTATAGAGGAGTTTATCCTTGTCTTCATTTAAAATGATTGTAAGCTCATTAAGTATTGTAAACTGGAACTTAATTGAAATTATGTATAAGGAAATTCTTTCATTGTCAACTGAAATCAAGATTGACGATAATTTGTTCCTTACCAAATCGTTCAACTTTAAATTTATTTGCTTAAATAACAATCTTTGATGTAAAATTAACAGTTCTGATACGGAATTGATAGACTTACTTTCACCTTTCATATAAATAATTTTGGCAAATTCTTGAATATTTGTCGTCTGCTCTTCAATAGAAAGAGAGTCAGATAGTAAAAAGATTAGCATTGGCAATATATCTAGTATAAGAGGAACAAAATCGTTAAATAAAGATACAAAACAGTTTTTCAACACACTCTGAATAAAGCGAATTATTTCTATTTGAATTTGCCTTTTGGTTTGAACCTTTGATTTATTATTAGACTTGGAGAGTAGGTCTTTGAATAATATTGTAAGTGAAATCTTAAGTTGCTTAGAAGTTGCAGTTAGCCATGAATTAGTTCTATGATTGGTTGTCTTGGGAATATTAAATGAGATAATCAACTGGCTATTAATGATTGAGAGAGGATTTTCCAAGGAGTCATTATCATCATTCTTGTTAACTGTTTTAGTTTCCCATAAAGTTCCCAACTCTTCGATCGTATATTTTTTATCTTCCAATAACTCAACATTAAGACTCGTATCATCAAATACCTTGGTAATGAGATTAGTTAATATTTTCAATACATTAACAATAATAGTATAATGCAATGATTTGGACAATATATAAAAATTGATAAGTTTAGAAACAGTACCAGGAAGTACATGAGACAATTCTTCCGGCGAAACATAGTTTAGGTATAATTCATCTAACATTGTGATACAATCGTTAGCTAACTCAATCTCTTCAATTGACGTGGGATTTGTCAAATCGGTCAATGACTGAAGAGCAATTGTAATTGTGTTTCCCAATAACGATAAATTTTTTTTAAAACCAGAGTAAAAATCAACTGGCAAGCATTGAATTAAATTTTTAAGACATGATATTCCTGCTGACTTGAATTCTAGAGTTGGAGAAGTTTCCTTAGTGACTCTTCCATCTTCTAGTAAATATATAATCAATGGATATAATTGATTTATAAGAGGTTGATTATGTTCCTTTGACCATACATGCTTCAATAAGAACGATAGTATTTGTAGTATGTGTTGTATAATCATATCACTAAGATTTGGTTTTTGCAATAGATTTGACAAAGGAAAGAATATATAATCAGCAATATTAGGAGACAAACGATAGTTTGGTAAGTTGTTTTGCTTGTAATGTGACTCCAAAGTACTTGCAACGTTGGCTAGGACATTGTTCAATTGGATCGAGTCTTCTTTGAATACGGGAGAAGGCAAAAGCGATAAGTTTGAAAGCTCCACACAAAATAGTTTGATCTGGGAGAAAAGCAGCAGGGAAAGTTGTCGAACCGTATCATCAGGATTTTTCTCAAGATTCATATTAGAAATCTAGTCAACACAGACTCCAGAATATCACCTCCCTTGATATGTAGGTGTATTTAGAATATATCGTTGTAGAATGCTGTTGCAATCAGTTTCAATTACTAACTAATGGATCAAATCATCTATATCTGATCACATGACATAGACTGCACAGCTGGTACTGAAATATACTCCAAAACGCACTAGTTTAAGTAATATTGAGAATTAAGTGTATACTCAGAACGAAAATTTTTTTCATTCCACGGTCGCTCACTTAAAGAGGTCAAGTTATTTCAATTTCTAACTCTTTTTCTTCCCATTATAGTATCCATTTTAAATACATTTCCTGAAGATATAACAAGTACGTAATGTACGGGTATATATTACAGCTTTAGTATTATATTTCCATGAAGGAGAGCTTACATCCTTTCTATTGTTTTTTTTCTTATCCCAAACTTTTTTTAAAACTGATTCGCTGATAAATTGTCATAAGAATCTTCTTTCTTGAAGTTGATTAACAGGATATTACAAAGATATAGTTTGTAATGATTTGTTGATTTATCTTACTGAATTGTTCTTTTGGATTGATTCTCGAGAAGGTAGATACCTTGTGGCTTTGAAAATTTTTTTCTTGTTTAATGAATCCAGTGTTTGCTGGACACTCATTAAGCAGTTTCTTTATTATGTGAAAGTCAGAAGTATCTTTTTTTACTAACATTTTATTTAGAATGACCAGAGCTTCCGTATTAGCTGACGCTTTAAACACCATTAATAACGCCGAAAAGACCGGTAAACGTCAAGTTTTACTTAGACCTTCCTCCAAGGTTATTGTCAAATTTTTGACTGTTATGCAAAAGCATGGTATGTGTGAATTTAATATTTTCAAGTACTTCTACTACAACAGGAGATGAATAGTGACTGATAAATTTCGAATTTTTTCAATGTGATGTGACATATATATTTTTTCTTTTATTGATTTATTCTTCTCTATCCCCGAATTGATAACTGGATGGTTTGATCGGTGTTCAGTCCCTTTCTGTCTTTTAAGTATTCGGGATATCAACGGCTAGGAAATGCTTCTTACACGGTTTTGAAAAATTATTTTCTCTAACCGTTTACTTTTCCTCGATATTTTTAAATTTATTGATTACCAATTAGTAAATTTTATATTTTCTCACTATCTTTTGGAAAACATTTCAATTTGAAAATTTTATCAGTTATCTACTTTTGATTACTTTTGTTATTACTTTTTGTAATAAATTATCTTTTACTAACAAAAATCAGGTTACATCGGTGAATTCGAATACATAGATGATCACAGATCAGGAAAGATTGTTGTTCAATTAAATGGTAGATTGAACAAGTGTGGTGTCATCTCACCAAGATTCAATGTCAAGATTGATGACATTGAAAGATGGACTGATAACTTATTACCAGCCAGACAATTTGGTTATGTTATCTTAACTACTTCTGCTGGTATTATGGACCACGAAGAAGCCAGAAGAAAGCATGTTTCTGGTAAAATTTTGGGATTTGTCTATTAGGTAGGTTATTTAGAAAATAAAAATGTTTTGGATTGTGAAATTTTGAATCAAGTAGATTGAAGTAGCACTGACTCTTCTTTGCTTCGTAGCATAATTGTAAGATGTATTTTACCACTAGACCGCTGCTCTTAATATATATGAGCCATACCCAGTGCTTAGTCGTACTCTCTTCTATACATGGTTACATGCTATAGGTGATCCCATTGAGTATTGTTCCAGTTTATGGTAGCATCCTTCCCACCACAATGTGTAGATTCCGCGATATGTAACTGCTCACCTCAACCAAAAATATCTCTCCGTAAATATTTCACTTTTAATCGAAATTCGTTTTATTCATTGTCAGGAAAATCCCTTAACCATTCTTGGTATGAAGTTGCCAGAATCGCTTAAATTTGTGGGCTCAACGCTCTCGTGGACCCTAAGAGCTGGGTGTTTAGCTCACCTTATACATGAATATGTTTACGAATTTACCGAGACAAGAGGAGAGTCTATGTTACCAACTTTACAACCACAACATGATTATGTGCATGCATTGAAGAAGTACAGGCTTGGACGGAATTTGGATATTGGAGATTGTATAGTGGCAATAAAGCCTAGCGATCCAGAACATAGAGTTTGCAAAAGAATAACTGGTATGCCTGGAGATATAATATTGGTTGATCCAAGTTCTTCGTCTCCTTTGACAAACTCGCCTTTAGAATGCGTTCAGCATGATGGGTTCAATAAGTATATAAGAGTTCCTGATGGACATGTATGGGTTACTGGAGACAACCTATGCCATTCGCTTGATTCAAGAACTTATTCTGTGCTACCAATGGCCTTAATAAAGGGCAAAATTGTTGCTGCCAATTCAATGGATAAAGGATTACGAGATCCTGATACTGGGAAATTTTGGTTTTGGAACTTGAGATGGATACTGAACTCGTTCATTAATGAGTAGCTTATGCATGTTAAGCAATAAAGGAAAGAGTTTTGAAGAGGATATCCAAGATGAAAAGGTTCTTAGACGGTTACGTTTTTGGCTACTATTTAATAAGCATATATATGAAAATTCAACAAGAGAGAGTTCTCTCCAACAAAGCAGTACATTTTTCAACTTTTTTGAACTACAAGAGAAGTTTGCAATAAGTATTTATGAAGCCTATTTATCAACATAAAATTTTCAACGTCCTAAGTTTGCAAGCTTACCACCAAAATCATATTACTTATTTCCCTATTTTACGTAAAGTTGCTAAGCCTCTGAACACTCTAGATCCAAAGTAAATACTTGGACCCCCAAGGATAAAACTATGGAACAAAGTAGTAAAGATTGAGGCTCCCAAGTAGTACTTTGCAAATGTAATTTCGTACCCGATCAAACAACTTAAAAAGGCAACATTATAAAGAATTTTCACAAATGAATTTCTGAAAATGTTTGAGTATAAATCAGTACCAATGATGCTAACCCAAGATAAAACAAGACCTAATAAGAGGACAATTGCACCAGCAATAAAAATTTTAGGAACAGTTGGATTGACAGTTTTTTCATCTTCTTTGAAAATATGATGGATTTCTGGTTGTATTCCAATTCTATTTGCCTTTTTATATCCAGCGCCTGATATGAGTTCAGCAGAAGGAATAATCTCACCTAATAATTTAATTAAATTAGTATCTTTGGTATTTGGATTAGCTAAAATTACTTTTAAGAATAATTTGTCTTGACTCTTAATAACTTTTGGAAGTTGAGGTACTGGAATGTCAAGCTTAACCCTATTTGAAGAAGTAGTAATTGAAGGAATAAAAGAATGCTCTAATGTCTTACCATCCCCTAAAGTGATAACTGCTTGCTTTGGTTTGGTCGATAAATCGTCAATCTTTAATGAAATCACAATTCTATCCTTTGGACCAATTGTCAATTGTTGAACAACTTGTGCATTGAATTCACCAATTTCTATAGATTGGTCACCCACAGATATTGAACCTTCCACAATTGAGTATGCCCAAATGCATACGCATTGAAGTACTATCAATACAATACTTAGTTTCATGTTTGATATTCTATCAAATATATTGTAATGTAATTGAACGGAGATTTCAAAAACGTTTACTTTAGTGAGTATGTGTTCCGTGAGGTGAAAAACGACACAAAGTCGCGCCTACTAATGTTAGTCAAAGGTGGTGTGTGGGAGATTTGGCTAAAGGTGAGACCTGAAGTTGGTCCTATGAGTTGGTTAAGTGACTCTCTTAGACCTAGTTAGACTTGGTACTTAAGTATTATGTAGTAGGGCGATAGACTTATTTATGGCTGGATCTGTAGTAGAGACTCTTTATTTGTGGTGGCCAAGGATTTGTTAATCAAATAAACCATTTGGCCAACTGAGAGTATTATCATTACTAGCAATGCAACTGGTATAATTAGTACAGCTTATGGTTAGTAACATTATACGAGTAATATTGGCGGATATTACTTACTTATGATAAAAAAACGACACTATAACTATTATAGTTGAGGTGGTGATGGCAAAAGATGATAATCCAAGCATAATTACAAATGGAGAGATTAGGATCAATATCTTGGTTAGTGTAAGTAGAGAGAACAAGTGGTGGATCAATTGGATGCTTTCAAATACTTGCAAATACTGTCCAGAAAAGTGACACTTTGGGTAAATTTTCTTGTGGAAATACTAACTACTCTAACCACTTTATGTTTAGTGAAGCTTTTTATAGTTGACAAGACTCAAGATTTCAAGTTTCTAAGTCGAATTTGAATGCTAAATAATCAGTATTTATGTCCAGTATAGACGGAGTCCAGTCAAACCCTTTAATATGTTATTATCATACCTTTCAGAATAATTGAGAAAATTACTATAAATCCCGAGAATATAATATATTATTTGACCGAAGCCAATGGATATGCGTTCTGTGATTGCAAATCGCATACTATTTGTTTCATTACACTTTTGGAATTTACTTCTGTTATCAATGGGGTAGCTTAGGTTTTGTTGGCTGCTTAGATTCACTAGCCTGGGAAAATTGTGAAATATCTGATTTAGAGAAAAGAAAAATTCTCCGTTCATCTTGTTGGATTCTGGTACTAACCCCCAAAAAAGAAAAGCATTAACTAGATTACTCTAACTGCAAGAGCAACAAGACTCAAAAGAGTTTGTTAATGTGTTTGTGTTAAATGATACTTATGATGCTAACCAAAGTACCAGTACACCCCAAAGACATTCTTTGGATCTGCTTTTAATTCGTTTTACAAGGACAATCCAATTTAAAGAACGATAATTAAGTAAAACATGATACATAAAACAAACTATACTATTAGGAAAGATCGGCAGTTTGGACTCTAAAATCTTCTTTCTTGACTGTATCATTATCAGAAGTACTTGGTTCGTCTTCAAATACGGACCCAACAGTTCCGTCACCAAATTGGTTAATATCATAGCCACTATCTTTCAAATATCTAAGAAATTCATAATCTTCTTGATGAATAGCATCTTGGGAAACACTTGGACAGCAAAACAAACATAAAAAGCATGAGAACATACAGAGTGCACTTGAAATATATAAAGGTACTTGCATACCCATATTCTTATCAATTTTGTTGTACTTCTTAATAATTACTGGGAAAACCCAGGTACCAACGAAAGCACCAACTTTACCAGTGGCAGCTGCAATTGCATAATATTGACCACGGATAGGAGTTGCACAAGTCTTTGAGGCTAGTACCCCAATGTTATTACCAGGACCAAATTCTCCAAGAGCGGTGAAAATACCGAATACGACGGTAAATCCAGCAATATGTTTTTTTAATTGTGGGTAGCATCCAGACATAATAAAACCAATAATACCTTGTAAACCAACTCCAATACAAAAAGTAAGACGAGGTCCTAAATAATCGGAGACATATCCACCAGAAATAGCACCAGGCATATAAAACAAGTTAAACACAACATTCCATCCAAATGATTTATATAAATCATTACCAGGAATAATTTGGTCAAAAATCCACGAAGAGAAAATACCAAACGAGTATACTGAAAAATCATAAATGAACCATAAAATTGCTACCACGGCTAATCTAAACCAGTAATATTTAAAAATTAACCAGTATGGAACTTGGGTCTTTTTAGTGATTTTGGTTTTCTTGAAAACTTTACCTTCAATAAGTTTTCTTCTCATAAAAAATAACATAAATGGAGGAATTGCACCAAGTCCTAAGGTAAGTCTCCAAACGGCAGTTAAATGTCTTGGAGTGAAAATCCATAATAAGACAAGCGGAACAAATGATGAAACGACAAATCCCCAATCGATCATGGTATTTGTGAACCAACAAAACCAACGATTTCTATGTCCACTTGGTAAGTTATTAGAGAATTCAGCAGCAATAACTGATGCGGTTGGATATTCAGTACCAATGGCATAACCCAATAAGAATCTGAAAGCAGTGATGGCTGCAAGCATACCTGGAATACTACCATTGGCACCCCAAGTAGCACATGAACATAATACTGCAAACACGACTAATAAGACATTTGAGATTAACATCCCTGTCTTACGTGACATATGATCTGAAACCCAACCGAAGGTCAATTGACCAAGAACTATCCCAGCAAAAGCTATGGAAGGAACATTTGAAATGGCATGAGAATCAGAATACTCTTTTGGATATAAAGTAGATAAACAAGTTGATACAGTACCAATTGAATTATTAACGTAACCATCAGAAAAAAGTCCAGCCCCAGAACAGAATGTGGGCCATAAAGTCTTTAATGTGACTTCCTTTTCAGATTCGTCATCTTCACTAAGTCCCTTTGCCTGAGCAGTTGGGTTTGCAGATGGGAATTCTGCCTTAAGCTTTCCAACCCAGCCAAAGAAAAAGTCTCCTGCAGATGAAGGAAGATCACGAGAAGCCATATTTTAAGAGATTAGTTTCTTACTTTTAATCGCAAGAGTTTGGGAAAAGAAGTCAGTTTTATATCAAGAGAGATTACAAGATATTTATAGATAGTTCGATGAAACTTTAATAAAGATGAATAGCGGTTATTTATTCCACTTTCGATCCATGGCTTTATTTGAATTTGCAGCTTTTTCGTACTACACTTCAATGAGGTGTAAAAAATTATTGTAAACGTGGGAACATTTCGCACTTTTAGTTGCATTTTGACATGATCAGATGGGTAAGTTACCGAATCAAGGTTGCTAAGTGCATTGTATTATTAACCTCCAGCTTTGGACAATCAAAATGAAATTCATTGAACCAATGAATTTCAAGAGGAGAATGTATGAAAGTTAATTGAAATGCATTATCTCTTCTTCTCTACATTCTATCTTCGTATTTTAAACTTAAGTTTTAAATTAAAGTGCTAGCTATTTGAAGTCTTTGTACCAGAATTCGTCTTTGCAAAAAAAATGCTAATGCCCTGTCTCTTTTATTATTTTCCGAATAGTGAGCGGGAAAACATGTGTGGCATACCTAAATAATAAAAAAATATTTTGTAATATGGCACGGCGCAACTTTGATTTTCAATTCCCGACGGTTTCATGTTTTTGATAATGCATTCAACATTAATTAAAATAACCATGTGGGCCCTTCAATGAAGAACGATACCTCGTGTGGTAATATACTTTACTGGAAAGTTTTCAATGAAATCCCACCTTTCTTAATTTCTGGTATGAACCATGAAAAGAGAGAACATCTTTAAAAGAAGGACTTGTTAAGTTCCAAACATTTAACAAGAAGAATAGAGGTAACCGTTGATCTTAGTTTAAAACTGAAACCTATTCAATGATGGTGGAGAAAGCATACCTGTCAACACATAGATTTGATTTCAACACATTTTCGTAAAATATTTAGAATCGCTGCGTCAATCATCTTACTGGTAAACTTACATTATGTGCATATTCTCTTAAGAACCCATTCTTCTCTTTTCTGTCGCCTCTATAAAGATGTAATTAAATCCTCTGCCTCGAATATGATTTGACCCATACCCCCTAATAAGTGGCCTAAATTATGACAGTAGATTAACCAGACTCCAGGGTTATCTGCAACAAAACGAATAACCGAATGTCCTCCAGATTGAATATAGGTGATATCCATAAGCGGAGGATTATCAATCAACTTATACCCGTAATCTAACCCTTCTTGAACACTATCATACGGGAAATTTTGGCTATCGTGTTGGCTTATGACATAAAATAAGTGTCCATGAAGATGAATTGGATGCCCCGTTCGTTGCTGTTATTTATTATTATATCAGTTGAATCATTAAGTTGAATATTATTTCTTAATGCCCATTTTCCATAAGTTGTGTTTAAGTTTTGCAAAATTGGCTTTTTAAACACTGACACTCCCGTTATTTGCGTTCCATCCTCAAACATACTGAACAGTATCATTCCAGTTCTATTAAGACTTAATTTAGATGTATGGTCAGTAGACCTGCTGCCGAGATTGAATTTTTCCGATTCCTCAAACGGTATAGTATCTTGTGGCCAGATTGAGAAAAAGCTACCCGATAAGCCTCCATCAAGATCCTGATACCTCTCTATCAACTGCCCTTCCTCAACAACGGAATAATCTAAAGTTGATAAGCTATTATTTCCATCATTATAGTTATTTTTTATGTAGCCAACCCCTTCTATAAACTGAGGTGTAAGAGTGGCCGCGAATCTTGTCGCAAATGTGCCTCTTTTAGCCTTCACGATAAGAGAATACCTTGTACCAACTAGTAATATGAGTTGATGTACCTTTTTTGGTTCCACGAAAATTCCGTCAATGGCAACTACATGTAATGTATGTCCGTCTATTGAGAAAGCTTTAGTGAATTGACCACCAGCATTGAGAACATTCAAGTAATACCAAGAATTGTTTGATTCTAAGGTGTATTGTTCAGAATAAGTTGGGGAACAAGATTTGAAATGACCAGGCATTTCCAATCCATCAATATCTGTTGCATTTGAATATCCGTTCTTTAATCTCACGCAACCCATCTTATCAACAACTGATTTTAATAATTTCTTTTTGCTTTTAAACTTTTCAAATGTTTCTTGGTCGTGGCAAATAACTCTTCCCTTACCATTTATCAAGATACTTTGTATTGATAAAGGATCGATTCCATAATCGAACATTTGGGCAATAATAACATCGATGATCCATTTAAAAGAATCATCTCCTATGATACTAACCGGATTTTTCTCTAATTTTGATATTATGCTTAGAGAAGCAGTGTCATTGGTAATCTTATAGTATGGTCTTTGTCTTTCCTTTTTGGATCTGTAATACATTGGACCATATAACCCATCTGTCAGATAACCACTGTGATGCGCATGATACCAAGAAAATCCGTATTGATCTTTACTTGAAATTCATATACATATGAATCTCCACTGTGAATTGGAACTTGTGTTATTCCTGGGACTCTATCTGACCAAGGAGTTTCCTTTTGAAGAATTCCTGAAAGTGAAGAATAACCTCAACCGGCAACTTATTATTGACGGTGACTCTTATCCAGTCACCTTCGTCTCCCTCTATAATTGGTCCTGGCGATTGACCATTGATTAGATATCCTCCTTTATACACCCCATCAGGATGAATGAAGTTATGAGTGAAATTGAAAGTGTATTCGCGACTAGTTGAGTTATCAGATGATCTGGTAGGGCTGGCAAACTTAAATAAGATACTAAGCGTTAATAGAATTGTCCATGGATTCATTTTTTTTCTATAGTGATGTTAACAAATGAGAAACCGAAATTAACAAGATCAAATGAAAAAGATTAAGAAAATTGAAGAAAAGCAAAAAGAAAAACTGAAAGAAAAACTAAAACAAAAAAGTACGTTATGGAGAATCTTTCCCAGAACAACCATAAATTTTCTTTTGAGCCTTCAGCATGTCTGAATTATTTCTATAGTTACTTCACTTGGGTACTAGTCATTGTCTCTTAGTGGAAACAATTGTTGCAACTTTTAGAAATGCTTCATGCAGATACTGGTTATGAACACCGATGATTAAGGAACCAGGAAGATCTAAGTTGTATCATTCTTGGGGCATTCGGAATAGTAAGCAACGACAGAATTATTTTAGTTGACAAAAAACTCCAACTCTCAGTACATAGCCAGCTACATGTTGTAGTTACGTCTTATAGAAGACTTCTTACTTAACATTTTATCTTGTAATCTGTAATATCCCTCCCACACCTTTTCTTCTCTCACTGTCTCTTCACTCTTTCTCTCAGTCTTTCTTCTCACGCTGAAAATTAATTCCGGTTCGGAGATCAGAATTGAAAAGTAGACCCGAATCGAACGCGATGAATTCTTTCAAATGGGAGCTGACTTAGCTACGATTTCTTAAAAAACCGTATTATACTTATTGAGTATCCATAACAATATTGGAAAGATAACCAGTGATATTCAGCCATGCAGTTTTTGACTGCTCATACATTACTCTATATGAGAGTATGCTTTCTTTCAACTATAACTTTCTATTGTTTGAAGGATCCATCAGTTATACTAAATTCAGGATTTTTGGTATTACTTGGCCAGGCTATGCAATTACCTTCAGTTGATATCAATCCTGACAATGATATGTTTGGATTTGTAGCATTGGCCTTTGCTTCATTGACCCTTTCTGAAGTGGTTCCTTTATTCTCAGATAGTATTGAATATTTCGAGAATGTGGTTCCTGTAAGACTTATAGCATATTTCATACTTGGTGGCTATTCTTACGGAGGTAATACTCCACTTATATGCAACAATATTGTCTTTGTTTACTCATTTTTTGAAGTTTGGTTTAATTTCTTGATCTTTAACAATTTGAGAGATGAAAGATATGCAAGAACAAGAAGACTACTTGAAGAAGCTCAAGAAAGAGGAGAAATAGATTTGAGAGGATTAGATCAAAGTGGAATTGATCAAGTCATGAGTGAGCTTTTACAGAGATCGAAATAGAGCTAGGAATTTGTACATTAGGTCAGAATGTCCATATATTTGTCAAAATTCCACGTATTTATATTAATGCCCTATGTATAGAGATTTTGTTACTCCCTCACACACATATATATATATATTGGCATATAAATATACTATTGCATATACTACTGCATATCTAGGGTACACTCAATGGATCGGCTTTGCCTCATTAATCAATAGAAGACTTTCTCCTATTTTTCATTCATGAATTTTGTAACAATCCATTGCAAGCATTCTTCTACTTCGTAGATTTCATTAACTTTCAGTTCAAGTAATTTTAAGCCGTCTTTGTTGGACTTGTATGACTCTTCACTCTCAAATCGGAATACCTTAAGGTTGACAATAAGATTACAAAATGTCTCCGTTGCCGATAATACAATATCAACCTTCAATACCCTATGTGTAGTTGAATGCAATAATTTCAAAGAAACCTCAGATATTGGAGATTTTGTTGACTTTTCGAATATATCTTGAATCCGCTTGGTTTCAGTGACTGGTTTTAGTTTCAGATATTTCTTTAATTCAATACTGTTCAACTTTTTATCATAGCTCAGTAATAGATTTTCCAATATATAGATCATGTTTTTAAAATTGATTTCATGTCTAATATGCCCTAACAAAGGTCTTAGTATGAGTGGGTGGGAATTTGCCATTTTCCATTTGGTTTTCAAAGTCGGTACATCTCTTCTTAAGTTTAAATTGTACTTATAGAAGCAACACAACATCAATTTTAAGAATATTAAGATATCCTGAGCTTTCGCATTATTCATGGATGATTCCTTATTAATATTTTGATATAAATTATTAAGTTCATCTTCATTTGTTTCGTCATAAATCACCGCTTCAATTTCAATAATATGGTCATAGATTTCAATAATAATTTTGTTGGAAATGATCGTAACATTGTAGTTTATCAAGGTCTTGGCTTCACGAGTTAATTGATAAAACAAGTCTTCTTCAAAAAGAAAATATCTGATTCTCTCAATATCATTGATAATTGACTCTTTATCTCCACTTATACTACTTGAATTGAAAGCAGATTGTCCGGTCAACATATAATCATCATCTATCTTACTCAAGATCTTGACTCTAATATATTTGTACACCTTGTCAGCAATTCTGTTACCTGGAATTGAATGGAAATTACTGCTGCCATTATTATTGGATGAGTTGGAGTTCGAGTTAACGTTACCACTAGAGTTTGCATTAAGATTGGCTTTCGTGTTCAAATTTGAACTTGAATTGGTTCCCATACCACCACTGGTAAGAACTGGTAGTAAAGAAACATTTCCGTTGTTGTCTCTTTTCAATATTGCGTATCCTTTATCATGATAACTGGAACCAGAGTCTCCAAACCCATATTTCACCCCAATTGCCTTATGTCCAGTAGTTGGATCTCTGGTTTTATATAATACTTCTCCGTTAGCTAACACAGTGTGAATATTTTGCCAATAATTTCTTTCCCTCAACACTTGTTCATTGAGTCGTATACTGGCATTTCGAAATGATTCAGTGATTTTATTTAACGATTCGATTTTCCAACCTTGTCCAATTGACCCACAGTCCTTATCAGTGTTTGGTCCTGTTAGTTCAAGTCTGTCGGAACTTAATGAACCTAATGGTACACTTTTAGAAAGCAATGGAGAGATTGTACTTTTAGCGATGTTGGGCTTGACAGACGACAATAACAACGATACAAAATCTAATGATAAGGAGGTCTCGTTCAAAGCGGTGCTGATCACTCTAGATAATTCATGCTTTTGTTTTTGGAAACTTTCAAAGCTGTTTGTGTTGGTATTTTGATCATCAATTGATTTTGATTCACCGATTTCATCGATTTCTTCATTTTCGATAACAATACTTGGTAGCTCCTGGCTTTGTTCCAGTTCCAGCACTTCAAGTTTAATTGCTGAAAATTTTGATTCATTTGATTCCTCCTCAATTTCTTTAATCAAGGACTCCTCTGTGATATTTAGAAATGATTCCCTCTCTTGAAGTATTCGTGGTATCAATTCAGTGATTGATAAAGAATCTCTTGAAGTTATGTTAGTAAATCAACTATCAAAGCATAAACGTTGTTATTCATACTTACTCATCTTGTAAAAAAGGATCCCTATATCCTTCTCCATAAAAGTCTTTGTCGAATCCTAAACGTATCTTATTAGCCATGTCTATACTTGAATGTAGTGTGTTAAAGAGATGTGCTATGGGTATGAAGATAAACATTTTGTATGAGCT
Source organism: Chernovozyma aurita (assembly GCA_030566905.1). Lineage (NCBI taxonomy): Eukaryota > Fungi > Ascomycota > Pichiomycetes > Serinales > Debaryomycetaceae > Chernovozyma > Chernovozyma aurita. The sequence continues at coordinate 251,307 of JAKUBO010000007.1, forward strand.
GAAAATCTAAGACTCGCTTCGCGGCTGAGATTGTGTAGAGTGAGGTGCGCTGGAATTGCACTCACATTGCGGTCACATTGCGCTAGAAAATGAACCGCTTGAGAAGCAATACTGAATATGTTTAAGGACCAACTCCGGATAACAATATAGTTACAAATTGCCCGGGCATGGTACTACACACACTGGCTCCACCCACCAAATTGAATCGTTTCTTCTTGGGGTATTTCCAAAAACCTACAATATCTTTCAAGGAGAAGAATCTATTCACAAACACCAACCTGGACATCAGATATTCCAATTTTGTATCTATTGAATTAATTAATGAGTGCATGAAGACTTACCACCAAAGTGGAGAAACATGCACATCTAAATTAGTCTAATCCATGAAATCATCAAGGTCGCCTTCCTCTATAGCCTTTAATAGATCAAACTCTTCATCTTTAGAATCCAATGCATTCTTTGATTCCAATTTACTGTCATTGTCCAGTGGATATCTCATGGACTTAACACTGTCACTATGTAATGATAAACAGAACTTGATTCTTTGATTGAATTCTTGTTGGGGCAATTTAGTAGAATAGATATCCAAAAGTTCCTTACTCTGCATATATCCATGCTCATGATTTATAGTTGCTTCTATAACCCCATCTCTGATTGCCTTTGAAACGATATATTCTGTCAGTTCTTCCGAATCCACATGCAACTTAATACATATGTCTTTTAATGAAATCTTTGAATAAGATAATGAAATAATTCTTATACCGGTTTTGATAACATTTTGTCTCAATCTCAAAATTAATGTATAATTATCATCTGCTTTAAATACATCTTCATTTTTTTTCAACACTTCACTGAATAATTTTAAATCTCCCAATTTTACCGCTTTTGTTACTTCAAAATATGGCTGGAAATTATCTTCATCTTTTTGGAACACTTTTAATTCTGGTATATCACCCATTAATAATTCAATTACAATGTTTAATTTAGTTGCTGTTTTAATGAATCCATTAGCAAGATGAGTCTGAGGACATTTTCTAATTGCAGTAATAACACACTCGTGAGCAGTCGAATAATCCAACTGAATTGCATTGATTCTAGCAAAATAGTAATAATATCTTGCACTTAAAGCATTTCCTGCTTGATCTGGGAATACAGTCTTTTCGACTAAATTAGTTGCTTGACTAATATCATGGGTCAAAAGATAATTTCTCAATAATAAAGTTATCAAAGACCCAGTAGTTTCATCATCATGTCTCAACGTTGAAGTTCTTAATGCAGTTAATAAATCTCCACGAATTGAAATAATATTTCCAGTTAATTCTTTTGTTCTTGCAATATAGAACCATATCTTTGCTTGAATGAAATCAAGAGATCTTTTGTTATAAGATTTCAAAACTTCGATGATTTGGCTATTGAAAGAGAACAATTTATCCAATTGTTGAAGATCAAGAAGAGTTACTTGGATAAGTAAATGAACATAAAGATCGATTTCTGGAAGTACTTCTGATCTATCGATCTCATCATCAATATCCATTTTAGATGAATCATCAATTGATATTTGTTCTGAGTTCACTTGTTCTGATTCATTCTCCAAATCGGAAATAACTTCAATACCAACAATGTCTATAAGATATTCATAATGAGGATGCGATGTAGGGTAAGTCTTCGATATAACTGTAGATAATACTTGTAAAGGCTTTGAAGTTGCAAATTTTCTTCTTAAAGGTCCAAGTTCTCTGAAAACTTTAGAAATGTATCTGTTATCAAAGTTGGTAGCGGCTTTTCCAAGAAGAACAAAGTTCTGTTCAATCTCTGCTACAAGAGAGACTGGATCTGACATTGAGCTAAAAATAGTAATGTGCAATGTTGGTTTATATGCCTTAAATAAGAATTATACCAAAAATTGATGGTTAAATATGAATAAATGGCGGTTATGTTTGGTAGATATTGTGAGTGATAGAACCTTAATAGTTGAATCTAGAGTCGTTCAGATTGCCACCAACGAGGATAATTTTGTGAATCTTGATCACGTGCAACATCTAAGATGATGTGGGTCTCGGGTTCCACCACATTGGTGCGACCACATTGGTGCGACCTCATTGGAGCGACAGTTTAAGTTACGGCTATGAGACTGGGGCAATTCAACGTGGTCTATTGATATAGCTACATGATTGGTTTCATGTTCCTATCAATTACAATTTTCTTTTAGCTTATTTGAATTTGCTGTGCATGTTGTATTGAAAACCCGGCACAATTCCAATTTTAGCGATTTTTGTTGAACTTGTTATCCATGATTTGCTTTCAACTCCAAATGGCTAAGGAATTGAGAATCTATAACGAAAGAGAACGACAAGAGACATGGAGAGAATAGCATTCTCTAAACGTAATTTGTTCTCTTAATTCTGATAATTACTCTAAATAGATGACGGTTAAAACCTTCTTACAGTTACAACTTTATTTTATAGTTCAACCCTTCCAATAAATGTTCTATAGACATCCCAGCATATGTCCAGTCTCTCTCGCTAGAAAAAGTGCCAGATACCATTAAACCCGACCACTCCTCCAAAAAAAGCCGCAATTTAGACTTTCTACTCCAGCAACAGCTCTACTGCTATTAACAAAGTTGATCTTATCTCCGCTAATAGAACTCTCAGGCATATCTTCAACCAGTATAACTTCATTAGCTATTCAATGCAATGAAGGCCAATATATAGCAGTACCCAACTTGAACCACAAATTCACATGGTCATATTTTATTAATTAACTCATAGGATCATGTAACTGAGAATATCAGCTGTTCCAATGCTTTTAGGGAAGGGCTAATAATGTTCTCGACTTCTCGATTATTCTCACACACTTTTCTCCTCAATTTTGGTCCATAAATACCAGGATCATTTCCTTGTTTCTCCTTCGACCTCAAATTATTATTTTTTGTTCATTGATTTCACATTTCAATAGATAACAACTACTATATCTACACCTACACCCCCCAATTGCAAAAAATATGTCCACTTTAAGTCCTTCAGTTATTCCAACTTCTGTTCCGAAGACCCCGGAATTGGTTCCAGTGGCCTTTCTCAACTTAAAGGTTGATGATCCAAATAAGATATTGGAAAATGCCAGTTATTCCCATGTAATTAACCTTGTTAACATTGTTAACGGTGCAGTTACTACAATTCCTAATAAATTGAATTACGAGCTTGATGTTTCTGGTCTTACTGGTTTCGACCATATTACCGCCAATACCGAAGCAGGAGTCAATAAACTCGATTGTAAATTATACGGTAAGACTCCAAGTGGAGCTGGTGTTTACATTCACTACTTTGGTTTAATTCAAGCTACTGAAGCAATTGGTAATGTTTTCGCCAAAAAGTCAAAGAAAGTTGAATTCGATAATGAGTATATCACCAGTAACCCAGTTATTCTGTTTGCTGAATCGGTTGAAGATAAGTACTTATGGGCTCTTAAACAAAATTTCATTGGTAAGGGAAGATTTATTCGTGATGAAAATGATGATCTTTATGTTCAATACTATCTTTACGTTTTAAACTAAAACTCCTTGAACTGGAATTCTTGATATTTGGGAAATGTCACTCTACTTCAATTGAATTGAACTAAAAATTTCAAGTACATCAATAAATGCTTTTTTTTCATTTGGTATGACATTTATAAAAGAAATGATTAACTCTTCACTTCCATATCGTTGTAGCGCTTCTGTATAGTTATTAGTGACTACAGTATGAATCTCTATCTTTGCAACATATTATGTAGAAGTTTAGCAAAAGTAGATTGAATCAAATTTACCCTTGACGTTTTGGATATTCAATACAATACAACTTACTATTTGGCGATAATTATAACAATATTTATCAACTACTAACAATCAATAAACTAAAATACTATAGAATCGACTTCACCTGTTGATACCTCATATGACAAAGAAGGAATCCTTCATCTTTAACAACAAGAGCCTGATTGATTAGAAGTTAAAGATTGACCACTTAAATTAACATTAGACTTATTATTGTTAGCAGCATTATTTCCAGAAGCATTATTAGTCATTTGAGCTTTGATCTGTCTTGCCATCGTAAAGAAAGCTTGTTCAACATTAGTTGATGATAATGCACTGGTTTCTAAAAACGGAATATCTAAAGCGTCAGCAAACTCTTTAGCAGCAGTATATTCAACTACTTTTTTATCAGAAAGATCTGCCTTGTTACCGACTAATAATTTCATTACTCCACCAGTTGCATATCTATCAATTTCTTGTAACCATTGTTTGACATTATTAAATGATTCTTGATCAGTAACATCATAAACAATAATGATTCCATGAGCACCACGATAATAGGATGAAGTAATGGTTCTAAATCTTTCTTGACCTGCGGTATCCCAAATTTGTAATTTGATTGTCTTACCGTCTAACTCAATGGTTCTAATCTTAAAATCAACTCCAATAGTTGAAATATAATCCTGGGTATATGTATCATCAGCAAATCTTAACAAAAGACAAGATTTACCAACTCCTGAATCACCGATCAACAAAAGTTTGAATAAATAATCGTATTCACTATTCATTTTGGGTGGCGTTAAATTCTAAGATTTTAGGGGCAATATATTATTGATACTATTGATATTGAATTAGAAACTTAAATCAATAAAACAAGAAGAATGTGTGATAGATAATAGTAAATGTCAAAAAAAAAACAATTAACAATAGGATCAAATTAAAATATTACTCCGCAAGTTCGAAATAGACCTAAAACGAAAAAAGAACTATTAAGTATAATTATTATCTATTGAATGGTTTTTAAAAGATTTGGTTATCTCTGTAAGAATCTTTTAAAATTGTTTAATGAGTTGGCTGTAGTGTTCAATCTTAAGACTCAAATACTAAACTTGAAAAACAGTGAATCCGAAACAAACAAAAATATATCAAATATATCTGTTAAAATATTCTTGCAATTCAAACCTTTAAAACTTTGTCTAAATGCTAATCGTATATGTTTACTATACTAGATTAAACTGGTTGTAAGGTTGTTTTAACCCTTTGAGCGATCAAGTTGGAAAGGTATTTGTGTTGCCTTTCGTTACGAAACACACGACCATCGTATATGCAGGCAAATCTTGTTGCAAGCAGATTTAAACCTTTAGTACGGGGCAATGGAATGGACTGATATTGATAGAATACGGACTTAATGGATGCAAAAAAACACAACTTTCTCTTTGATGGTTGATATGAGAAACTTCTTATTATGAGTTGTGAAAAAGTCACAAATTATGAATTGTCCGATTTTCTTAAAAATTGTATTGTTCACTGATTACTATGTACGGTTGTGCCTGTCGCAGCATATATTTGATGGTTATCGAGTGGTTTGGTTTGGAACTGTCAAATATTCACTTTAAGTCCGGTATATTAGAAATTTACTTAATGCAGTATACACTTGGCAACACCGATAACGAATTTATTGTCAAGTGAAGATTTTTCCATTTTTAGTTAGATACATAACGTCGAGAGTCGGTCAATTGTAGTAATATTTACATTGAAAATCTAGGGGTCCAGTAATTCTAATTCGTATTGTTACAATATATATCTTCCGAAATAAGTCCTTTGTATATAAAGAACAATCAAAACAGTAGGACCCAGTATACCCAATCAAGTCAATTTATATAATGACTATAGCACGTCAAGAACGTCACAATCACAATGCAAAACCTTATTATCGTATTCTCAGCAATCAAACGTGTTGAAAGCAATATTTTTGCAAATTCATCTCTTTGATTCGCATCTAATTTATTAAGTTCTAAACATCCGTACCATCACCATCACTCATCTCTATTCGGTTTTTTTGGATGGTCTAGCCTTCTTCTTAGCAATTAAAAGCATTTTATAAAACCAGTACATGTTAAGCGTATTAAGCACCACATTTAACGATAAAATACTAACAGAGTAAAATGGATGAACCTCATTTCTTAATTTGTAAAGATTGATTGCAACTAACCCAACTGCGTAAAGTCCCCAAACTATACGGACAAGGAAAAATGTAACTATTAATAAAATCCCATTGATCACAGTAAATTTTTCACTAAAGGTACCCAGTGGTAAACGAGATGCAAACCAATTCATATTAACAAAAGGAGTACTCAATTCGAATAACAAAAAGGCAGGAATCCATGGTAAACAAAATGGACTCAAACTTATTCCAAAAACAAAAGTTGCAGCTAATCCATGAAGCAAAAATCCTAATCCAAAGAGTTTAAAATATTTTGTGCAAACATATATATCCCATAAAAAGTAGCCAATTGTTATACTTGCAACAAATCCTCCATATGGATAATAGCTCAAAGTGGCATCGTAGGGATTGGACGATTGATCCCTCAAATATGGATGATTCCACATTGGTATAATTGACCCAATTGAAATAACACATTGAACCATAGAAACAAAATGGATATCGAAATTGATTTTCTGCTTTGGAACAAGATCGGTATAGGCCCTACCAACCAACTTTTTCGAAACATAAGGAGAAATGATTTGAACCAATTGATAGAATATATAGGAGAATAATATTTCATGCCAATGTGTGGAGAAGAAATTGGTAGGATTTTCGGGGAATGGACGATATGCTAAGAATATGTCTTCATTGAAATATGGTAGAAAGGGTAGCATTAGTTAAGATTGATAATAATACTAAATTCTAAAATTTTGTTTGATAATGGCAATATTCACCTATGATTATAAAGACTTATATCTTATAAACCTTTGGTTACCCTAAGTTATTTGTTAATGAAAACAATAATGCAAACTAAATTGATAATAGCTGTTTGTATGCAATAGTTTTCTTTTTGATTCAGGAGACTAGTCAAGTATGCGGACTACTCAATTGCAAACTGAAACGAAAAAAGTGCTCGAGCACTGGACCAGATATCAAATTAAACGCAAATACAAATATGTACACGAATTGACAAAAGTACACTATGATTTAATAATTTTGCCCAAAAAAATTACCGATAACTCTGTAATTCTGTTAAGAGTATCTGATGTATGTTTCAATGCCGTTGTAGGTGAAACTTGGAGAAGAGGAAGGGCGGTGAGCGCGCGAATTGATGTGTAGATCAATAGAAGCACATGGATCATAGATTTATGTTGGGACTCCCAACCATCGATTGCTAGCGTGACGTAAGGAAGGTCGCATGGATTACAACATCGTAATCAATTCTAGTTAGCGGGCAACAGGGTTGAAAACTAAAATTGGAATAGATTAGTATGAACGATATACAGCATTGGTAAGGACATAATAGAAATATGAAAAGCAAATACTAATAAGAAACTCTCCTCATGAGATGATGCTATATATATTTATCGATAGTCATCATAATTGTAACGTAACTAGCAGTGTTTGATATAAACTGTCGTTCCATGTAAACTGTGTTGGATGTAAACTATTCAGTTCAGTGACCTTTAGGTGGTCCACACTTTTCGCGCACTACTTCTTACTCTCACTACTTGTTTCGCTCTACTTCGCACTACTTCGCTCTATTTCCTACCCAATAGACCTTCATACCGCTGAATCACATTTAATTTTCACAGTGGAGCAATATGAGTCCTGCTGGCCCAAAATTCTGCTCAAAACTCTGGCTTCGCACATAAATTTCTCCCTTACTGGGCTTGCGAAACTGTTCGCACCCAATAAATGAAACGGAATCAAATTGAACCACGATGCGGACTTAGAAAAAAAAACTGAAGGAAGTTCAATCTTCATATGATTTTTCAAGCGCCGTTCATCTCTTTTTCGTAATCAATCTTTTTTTTTTGGTTTTCTTTTTCTTTTATTTAGTTTCCAGTTTACAGTTTTCTTTTATCTTTTATATATAAAGTTAAGGTGACCAGAATCAACTCTATTGCTCTTTTTAAAGCTCAATTCATTAATTTTACTCGTTTATATTCCAAAATGTCTTACCCTTTAGTTTGTTTAGGTAATCCTCTTCTTGATCTTCAAGTTGAAGTCGAACCAGAATATCTTAAGAAATACGATCTTAAGGCAAATGATGCAATTCTTGCTGAAGATAAACATCTTCCTATTTACGATGAAATCATTAACAAGCCAAATCTTGTTAAGATTGCTGGAGGTGCTGCTCAAAATACAGCAAGAGGTGCCCAATACATCTTACCAAAGGATTCAGTTGTTTATTTTGGCGCCGTTGGAAATGATGTTTATGCCGACAAATTGAACGAAGCTAATAAACAATACGGTTTAAAGACTAGATATCAAGTTGAAAAGGAAGTCGGTACTGGTAAATGTGCTGCTTTGATCACTGGTGTCGATAGGTCTCTTGTAACTGATCTTGGTGCTTCAAATTATTTCAAAGTTGATCATTTAGAACTTCCTGAAAACTGGTCAATTGTTGAAAATGCCAAGTTTTTCTACATTGGTGGTTTCCATTTGACAGTTTCTCCTCCAGCTATTTTGAAATTAGGTAAGCATGCTTCTGAAACTGGTAAGATCTTTGCTTTAAACTTATCTGCTCCATTTATTCCTCAATTTTTCAAGGAACCAGTAGATGATGCTATTCCTCATGTTGATTTCCTTATTGCAAATGAATCCGAGGCTGCTGCTTATGCTGAATCCCATGAATTAGAAGAGAAGAAAGATGTAACTTCTATTGCAAAGCATATTGCTCAACTTCCAAAGGAAAATACTAAGAAAGCAAGAACCGTTGTTTTCACTCAAGGTATTGATCCGACCGTTGTTGTCTCTTATGATTTCAACACTAAGGAATACGAAATTAATGAATATCCAGTTAGAGAATTGGCTAAGGATAAGATTAAGGATACCAATGGAGCTGGTGATGCATTTGCTTCTGGTTTCATGGCTGGTCTTGTTGAAGGTAAATCTGTTGCCCAATCGGTTGACATTGGCCAATGGGCTGCTTCTTTATCAATTCAAGAAGTTGGTCCTTCTTTCCCATTCCCAAAACAAGCTTATGCTTAAATTGGTAAATATATATTAAGTTTACCAATTTTCTTCATTTCAACAATATAGATATTCCAGTTATTTTTTCTCTCGATGGGGTTTAGGTTTAATATTAGATACAAATACACGTTCAACAGGGTGTTAATTACAATGTTTGTTAATACTGATGTCTTGTAGAGATCATTCATACTCGATATTTTCAGAATTGGCTACTCAATATTTTGAGTTTATTCTTTCTCAATTTAAATGTTAAGGTATATCCTCTTCTACCAAGTTTATAGTACCTCCTCCTTGATCTGAAACCGTTTTAGATTTTGTCTGAACGACATGTGAAAATATTTGTCTAAAGGTTGAAAATTGGTTAGATCGTACTGAGACGAGACCCCACCATCGCTTGCCAATCGCATCGAGCATCTCCAACTCTGCGATGCGCAAGTGAAAACCAAAACCAAAGAAAAACGTTTTATCAACACTTCAGATTGCAGTAATCACACTAGTTATAGTATAAGCTAAGCTAAACCTTTTATAAGTTCTCCTGAACTTGAGACATTTTCGATAGTCTCTGGTATAATTTGAGGACACTTAAACGTTAAGTTCGGTTGAATTCTTTTGCTAATTGTTACACCATGCCAGTGCTGAGAGATCATTATTACAGGCTTGCATCGGAGCTCCCACAAGAGAGAATTGATGCAGCAAAGGCTTTGCTTTCGGAACTCCAAGCAGAAAATTTACAACTGGAATGGGTCTATTGTTTGAATAGACTTATCAAAGGGTTAACTTCAACCAGACAAAGTGCAAAGATTGGATTTTCAATGACTCTTATAGAAGTCATCACATTACTTATACGAGATGCAGCAAATGAATTATCTGTCAATACTTATTTGAATAAACTCGTTGAACTTACCGAAATAAAATCATCCATGAAAGGAAAAGAGGAAAGAGCTACGCTATTTGGAAGATTGTTTGGCTTACAATCGATTTTAAATTCTGGAATATTATTTGAAAACGATGATTCAATAGTTACCTGTGATGATTTAACCAGATTTGTGTCCATATTAATCGATTTATCCACTGTTAAATCTTGGTTACGTGAACCAACTATCTTTACCTTGTATTCTTTTATGACAAAATTGCAGAGCTGCAAATATGAAGACGTGATTTTATTGGCGATTCTTCAAAAAATAAATGACGTTGGACTCAATTTGACCACTGAAGGGTTATCGATTTATTTATCAATTCCAAAAGACTTAAGAAAACATTACTATAAACAGATTATAAATACTCAACTGAACTGGAAAGACGGTGATCCACTTTTAAAGAGCAATCTTAGTTTACTATCCAGAGTTTTGAAAGACGTTGAGGTGATTCAAGATATTGAAGACGATGAAAATACCAATGCAGATGGAACAGATGCAGATGCTAAATCTAAACCTGTAGCTAAATCAAATGCAAAGCCAAAAATTAACCCTAAGCAGAAAAGTTCTTGGAATCCAAGAATTCATTTTGTTTGGGATCTTATTCTCAAAGAGTTTGTTAATGAACAAAATCAAAACACTGCACCTTTAGAAAACGATAATGAAAATACCAATGGTTCAAGCAAAAAACGTAACAAGCACCATAATTCCCAACACAAATCGAAAAAATCAAAGAAAAGCAATGATTCAAGAGAATCCAATGATAATATTTCAGTCAAAGAATTCTGGAAAATAGTTCTTGATGAATCGTTGTTTTCAGAAAAGGCATCTCATGAAAGAAAATATTGGGGCTTTGAAGTCTTCTTGAAGTTTTTGAAATCCATTCCTGTTAACAGTTTAAAGTGGTTATTTACTCCAAATTTGATGAGATGTTTAATAAATCAATCTTCTAACCAGAATAGTTCCTTGAACAAGATATCAAGTCAAGTATTGAAGGAAATAGTGCAAGAATCAGCTACAAATGCAACCAAGGCTCCAATAATATTTGCTTGTCTTCTTGACGACTCAAATAACGGATGCTGGAATTTTGATTTGGTGTCTAAATCAAAGACTGTTGATGAGATTCTTGGAAACGTTGGTAGTAATGAAGACAACAGTGACATTTTAGAACAACTCAATGATATTTTGATTACAAAGTTTACCAACATTTTGGAGCAAAATCGTTTGGAAAGTAAGAACAGAGAATCAGTGGATAGCGATGATGACAACGAAGACCAAGATTCTATCGATCTACCCCCATTGAAATTTTCTTCCGATAATGTCCAAAAATGGTGTTTGGATAAATTATTGCTATTGATTAGATCCAATAAAACCCATTTGAAAAATTCTGATTCTTCCAGTTGGTTAAAGGATATTTTGACTTTACTTATAAGAAATTCTCTTTTCAGATATTCAGATGGCACTTTTGAAATTTCTGGCAATATCCAGAATTTATCACAAGAGAGATTGAATTCTATTCTTGCAGATATTATTAATTTTAGAACTGAAAACGAGGAACCATGGCCATTATTCTGTATTGAATATATTAAGGAGTTAGAATTATCGGACAAATATGAATTGATCACAACCTTTGATGAAACTTTGGAATCCAATAAGGAAGAAACATTGAAGCTATTGAACAAAATTAAGAAATCCATTTACAAAATAAAGAAACATGGGAAAGACAGTGCCAATCAATTGGATCAATTGTATTGTTTCCAATTATTATTTTCAATGGTTCTTATTCAATTTTATACTGGTGATGAAGAAGCAATCACGGTATTGGATGAGTTGAAAGTGTGTTACAACGATATCATATCTCTGAAGAAAGGGGAAGAAAATGAAGTGGACTCCTCTCAAGTATTAACAGAGATCATTTTGTCGTTTATTGCTCGTAAATCAACATTATTGAAGAAACTTTCGATGATTATTTGGGAATCTTTCTTATGCTCTAAAAATGAAGCTGGAAAGATTAGATTGAACGAACAAAGCTTGGGTTTGTTGTATGATGTTTTGGAAGCTAGAGAAAATAAGGAAGGTTTAGAGAAAGTCTTTGAAGGACAAGGAGAATTTGAAGAGTTTGACGAAAATGAAGGAGAAAAGGGGGACGATGAAACCAATGGTGACGACGAAGATGAATCTGGTAGTGATAGTGAAGATGAAGATGATAACGATGAAGATGATGACGATGAAGATGATGACGATGAAGATGATAACGATGAAGATGATGACGATGACGCCATAGATGTCAATACTACAGTGGACAGAGAAACAAGTCTTAAACTTGCACAGGCATTAGGAATACCAACAGAATCGTCAGGAGAAGTAAAGTTTGAAGATTTGAGCTCTGAAGACGATGGCACTTACGAGTCAGACTCGATGAACGATGAGCAAATGATAGAAATCGATGACCAATTATCTAAAATATTCAAGGAAAGAAGAAATGCATTAACATCTATTGTTAGTGGAAGCAAGAGAAAATCTGAAGTTATTGAAGCAAGAGATCAAATGATTTTTTTCAAAAACAGAATTTTGGATCTTTTGGAAGGTTTCAATAAGCAACAGCCATCTTCATATTTGAACTTGACAATGGTGAAGCCTTTGATAAATTTAATAAGTTTGACATTAGATAAAAGTGTTGGTTCAAAAGCTCACAAGTTATTGAAAACGAGAATCAATAAAACAAAAGTTTCCGAGACTCAATTCAACGAAAATTTCTCCAGCGAAGATGAAAAATTAGAATTCAAGAATTCATTACTTGATACCATAGCATGGTTACAAGAAAGGGCTAATTACTCGTCAAATCAAGCTCATTCTATGGCCTGTAATCAAGCATGTATTATATTATCAAAGAATTTAGTTGGGCTCGATCACAGTTATTTGGAAAAAGTGATTGATGTCTATACTTCTTCTTTGAAGGAATGGGCCAATAACAAAAAGAGTAAAATTCAAGCATCGATGTTCTTTGATTTCATCAATTGGTTGAATTCCAAAAGATAATTTAAATTGTATAGTAATTCAATAGTCCTAAAAGGAAATGGGTTAATAAACAGCCATAGAAGCTAAAGGCTATGATTTTGGTAACGAAACAAATAAATACAAATGAGCACCACTTGAATCTCTTCTGGTCCTTGATAGTGAGATTCAGATACTTTACCATTAGCGCTCGCATCTCTCAAATTTCTCCAGATCTAAGTTCTAACTGTAGAATAGGTATTAGCATATCCACACCTGTTGTGATAAGAATAGATACTTTGCTATATTTCCCGTTCCCCTCTATTCTCAACACTATTCTCAACACTGTACTATTCTCCATAAAGTAGTTTGTATTGGCTCCTAAGGTTATAAGCCTGACGTAAGTGAATTGCATATTATTCAAGCTATCTTTCTTCAAGAATTAGTATGGCTTCCTGCACACACTTTCAGTCATATATTTCAGCACCTGCATGTAGCCTACCAATTCCAGCGTATGAGCCTTCAGAACTTGACCAATAAGAACCCGTTTGGTGGGAGCGAGAACCGATATATTGAAATTGAAAATAGTTACTCAGGTAAATCCATACTAATGTTTGTTTAATACATACTATATATAATACCTTAATAATGTCTGCCTACAAACAAGCTGGTATCTCTTTAAACAAGGCCTTGTCCATTGCAGCTAAAGCCGTTAGATCCGGTTTAAAGCCAGAATTCAAGGCTGCTGCTGAAAGAAGAGGTTTAACTGAAGTTAGATCTATCAAAATCGAAAACGGTGTCCAAGAAGAATCCAAGGCTTTAGGTCAATAGATTAATTAATTGATTTCCTTATATGTTGAAAACTAATATAGAATGTTCTTTATTATTGAACTCGTTATGAGTTGGTGTTCTCCTAAATAGTGAATGCAGAAAACTTTTGAAAACAAACTACTCCAGAAGAAATTGATCATTACCATTCTGTAGATTAAGAAAGATACTTGTTAGTACTTGAAAGCACTGATTCTAAATAGGATTTTGGTGACTTTGAATTGTAGATTACTATGCAATGTGTTTAGACATCTTGCCAATTGCTGTTCTGATCAACCTACCAACTACTTTCTGGTGCAATCTATTTGACCCCACCAATACATTTCGCTCTTCAAGTCAATTTTTCAATTTTTCAAATTGAATTCTGAGTTGCTCACTAATTTCTCTATATCTACGATGCGCTGCCAATACTCTAAAATAATAAATATTATATATCCATATAAATATATTTATATATCTATATATACAAGGTGATTTGAAAAGTTAACTTTAGGATTGGTTCATTAACTTAACGGTTCTGAAATGGTTTTCACTTCAGCAACTGCTGCTTTCTTATCCTTTTCGATCTCTTCGGAGATCTGCTGGATGAGTTTAGCACGTATTTCGTACGGTAAATCGTCAATAAGTGATCTGACTCTATGTAAATGAGAACGGTGCTCGTCCTCCTTGCTTTCTGCTTTCAATTGTTCTTGTTCCTTAACTTCTTCTTCAATAAGTTCGTGCTCCGATTCTTCTTCTTCCTTTGGTGTAGGATTTGAGGTTGAATCAAGAAGTTTGGATAGTTCTGAGTTTGGATTGCTATATAACTCAACAAATTTTCCATATTCAATCACTTTACCCTTTTTGCCCAACACAACAACGTTTTCAGACTTTGAAATAGTTGACAATCTATGAGCAATCGATATTATCGTCATTTTACCTGCTGACGTTAATTCTTTCAATGTTTCGTTAATCAAACTTTCCAGCTTAGAATCTAAGGCTGATGTGGCTTCATCCAATATAAGAATGGATGGATTTTTAATAAGTGCTCTTGCAATTGCAACTCTTTGTTTCTGACCACCGGATAATGATGCCCCTCTGGCTCCAATAATTGTATCGTATCCGTCGGGAAAGTTCGAGATGAAATCAAAACAGTTAGCTTGTTTAGAAACGTTTATAACATCTTGCAATGTTAGTTTATTGATTTCCTCCGAAGTCAAACCATAAACAATGTTTTCCAATATTGTTCCTGAAAGTAAAACCGGTTCCTGTTGAACAATTCCAATCACCTGTCTTCTGAGATCTCTCACTTGGAAATCGGTGATATTTCTTCCTCCAATCAATATTTCACCACTTTGTATGTTATAAGAACGTAATAACAACAGAGCAACAGTTGACTTACCACAGCCAGATGGAGCAACGATACAAGTGGAAGATCCACTAGGAATTGCAAATGAACATTCGTCGAAAATTAGATTGTTTGGTCTCGTCGGATAACTAAATGTAACGTTTTTAAATTCGACTTTATTACCTAAATGTGGTGGTACTCTGGACCCCTTAATAGCTGGTACATCATTACGATAATCAATTAATTCGAATAATTTAACTCCAGCTCCAGAACCCTTCATTAACTCCATATATGTAGTGGTCAATGAATACAATGCCAGGTTGAAAAATTCCAGATACATCGTAAACGCAACCACATCACCAGTTGTCATTTGTCCCTGTAAAATAAGATATACTCCTAGGGCAATACAGGACAAGTAACCTGTATGATATAAACCATATATAGAAACCAGGTAGTTCGATTGAGCCAAGGCTTCAGTTTTAGCCACATTAACAACATTACGAAGCTCTTTGGAGTATTTTGACAACTCCTTCTGTTCTCCAGTAAAAGCTTGGATAAGTTTAACCGAGCTAAGAGTTTCTTCGGCCGCCTTTGTTAATCCTGCACTGGCATTTTGTAATTTTGTTGATAACCCACGGATCTTCTCTCCATACCAAACAGACCCAAAAGTGATTGGTGGTGAAATACATAACATTATTCCAAAAAGCAAAGGATTAATTGAAAACATCATATATGACGATATTATTCCAAATAACACATTCTTCAACCCATCAGGAAGATTACTGGTAATTGACCGGGAAACAACATAAGCATCACTGGATAAACGAGAGATTAAATCACCAACTTTATGTTTTTCATCATCATAAAATTTTGAATCGTGTCTAACTAGTTGCTTCATGACCCGAAGTCTTAACCTTGCTACAAGTCTTTCACCAAGAACTTTTAACACCCAGATTCTTGCCCAGAAGCAAATTGCTGATACACACATAAACGGTACCATAACTGCAAATACTGATTGGGCTTTGTAGCCCCATATTAATAAATTACCATCCTCATCTTTTATGTTCTGGTTTATTGCATCTATAGAAGATCCAACAAGTTTTACTGATGCCGTTGGATAGAGAACGGCACATAATATAAATGCCAATGCATACAAGAATAATCTTAAATCGGACTTGCCTAGCTTTATGATTCTTATTATAGTTCGAATATTTTCTCTGAAAGATTTCTTCTCCTTTGATTCTTTTTGTTTTTCTTCTTCGATGAGCTCATCCTTCTTGATTCTCGATATACCTAAATGTTCTTTCAAAGATCTGGAGATATATTCATCAGAGAGTTTGGAGGTTTCTTTCAATATTTGTTTGATTTGTTGTTCTGAAGCTCCTTCTATTTCCTTGCCAAAAACTTCATCTAAGTCTTTATCTATGGACTCCTGTTTATTTTGGCTTTGCTTCTGATTATGTATTTGTTCATTTAAAGATAAATAAGTTGAAAATCCTCGCTGAGTCGCAATGGAATTATTTGTGTTAAATGGTATGTAGTGGAAAGGGCTAGCATTCTTATGAATGGATATGTCCCTACAAGTTATGCCGTAAGATCTTATCAAAGACCTTCGCAATATCTGTATTATCATTATGGGAAGCTAATTATCATTATCTATTTAAAGAGAAGAAGTTTCGTTTGTAAAGATCCATTCCACTCTGTGAAACCAAATGTCATTTGATATCGACGAAAGTGACTTTGGCACGACTAACTTAACCATCTGACTTCTGACAATTGCGGAAGCCTTGAGAGAGATTCGTTTATGAGATCAACTGATTTGATTATAAGTTGATAGCATTCAGTCTGTTACATTGCTACTTGTTGGTGCATATTGTTTGCCTGACTCTAGCATTCTTTACTTGACTCTATAGTTCTTTGCTACATGTATACTAGAGTATATTCTTCAATGGAGTAGTCTTATTCACTTACTTACTTTGTATTTCTTATTTTATATTTTATATTCTCGGTTCTTAATTGAAAAAATAATTAACTAGACGGCTCTGTCAGCAAAACTCTGAATCATTCCAACTTCGGATTCTTCATATTCTCTGACTTCAATATTTCCATTAAGCTCAAACGTGTTAGCTTGAATTAACTGTTTACGTGGTAATTTCTTCTTCAATACAATCTCTCTGAATTTACCAAGATCCTCATTAACAGTAGTAATCTTGGTATAATATGCTCCCCCATTTTTAACATCTGCTGTACATTTGAATACATGTAAGTTATGTAAGAATTCTCCTAATGCCTCAACTGCCGCTGTTTCCAATTTAGATTCGTCAAATGTGAGTTCCAAATCACTGTACTCTTTATCATCTTCATATTTAAATGAGCATACACCTGCATTTCGAAGTGTTTGGAAGATAGCAAATCTGGCTTGCATATGTGCTTGACCCCATTTAGTAAATTCAGGATCCCAAAATTCAAGTGCTAAAAGACCTGCACGGCACATTAAAATTGTTCCAATTAACATGACATCTCTTTGATCCTTTTCATCGACGATATCAAAGATTGGTAAAACTTCCTTAGGTCTGCTTAAAATAAGATACAATGCAACCAATTCTGCTCTACATTCTTCAAATGATCCAGAAATGGTTCCAAAAAGAGAGCCCCATGTATCGGTTGATTTGTAGTAGGTCTTAATCTCAGGGTGATGTTCTTTGTCGAAATTAAATTTGTTTGGTCCAATTTCTTGTAATAACTTACCAGTACCATGACCTAATAACTCATGTAATCCAACTTGAACTTCAAATGCATCATCTCTCCATTTGAGGAACTTTTTCTGCAAATTCTCATTAATGAACGTAATAACCTCTTGCTTCTTAGGCTTTTTTGGGTTGGCTGATAACACATTGCCTAGCGATACATTTTTGAATCCAACGTTAAGTCTAACATCGTCATAATTTGGAATGTTAATCCCTGCTGGAACTCCAGAACCTGCAAATGTTAACACTTCGAGAGAAGTAAAGTCTGGAGGGGTGAAAACATCTTTTTCGTAAAGTTTCTCCCAAGGTAAGTAGGGAATTAATTCACCAGCCTTACTAACCAACTTCGAAAACTTTGCAGTACGATCTTGATTAACCATTGCAACAAGTCCTTCCCATTCACCTCTTACACCCGAAGGATCTCTATATGTTTCAATAAATCCAATGTTTGACTCTACCAATGGATTCAAGTCTTTAACCCAATCAATTTGTGACGCTTTATGAGCATTCATAGATCCAGTTTCAAACGACTCAATGTAATTTTTTATCATATTGTACTGAGTATCATTAGCAACATGTCTTAAAGCTTCTTTCAAGTTTTTGACAATTTCAACAAATTCTTTGGTATGGTCTCCGAATTGGAATTTGATTTTATAATCTTTATATTCGAACTCCTCGTTCGGATAATAAGTGGTTTCGTTGTTTGTTTTGGCACTAGCTACAAACACAAGGAATTCCTTGTCAGAGAGTTTCGTAACTCTGGTATTTTCTGGCATAATGCCCCTGGCTGCTAATGCAGCATTAACAATATCTACTATTTCTTCTTTCAATATGTGAGAGGTATTTGGATAATAATTACTCAAATGACCATCTTGAGGCCATCCTAATAAAGCCACTTTTGTATCAAAGATTTGGTCACGTACTGACTGGTAGAGGTCGTGAACAACTTTAGAATCAATAGCGTCAATTAATTGATCGAATTTTTCAATTGAAATTAATGGGATAAATTTCTTATCACCAAAAGACTTATAATTTCCCAAATTCGAAAGAAATTGGGAGCTATATTCCAAATATTTGGTGACTACTGTAGGGTCAACTTTATCCTTCAAGGTAAGTTGGTATTCTTCAGTTGAGGTGGGAGATTTCAAATGACTATGAATTGAAAGAATTAAGTCATAAATGTTTTCACTTTCGGGTGAAATTGATCTTAATACTGCTCTAGTACCAAAATGGGAAGCTCTTGAGAGATAATGAGCATATAATTTGGCGTTATCGGTTGGTAATTGTTCAAAATGCTTCTTTGCAGATAACAAGACAATTGGAGCACCTGAGTCTGCTGAGAAAGTGTTAGTGGACATGATGCAATATGTGTACCTTTTAGTTAACAATAAAGTGATTTTAAGCTCAAAAAAAATAAAACGGATCAAACACTTGAATCTACAAATGGCCTATTTATATGCTCTAGCAACGGTGGCACGGCTCTTAAATATTTGGTCTCGTTCGTTGGTTACCAAGTGCGCGGCACCATTAAGTAATGTGGAGAGAGAATCATTATGAACAGCAGTGAGTGAGCAGTTTTCCACTCTATAGCTTGGAAGTGAGAGAATACAAAGGCAGTCCAATTATAGTCATATGGCGCATTGATTGACTGGACATGACATCGAAGTTCAAGGAATACTATTGGGTGATAATGTTTTACCAAACAATCAACTATTGGATGTTAGAGGAATCTGTATATAGAAAATCAGTCTGTTGAGGTAAATGTATATCAGTTATATAAAATGCAAATGGACCGAGACCAAATTGGTCTGGTTTGGAATTGTTACAATGTTTGTACATATTAAACAACCATTGAGCAATCATTGAGCAACTAATTGAAATTGATCTTCTTACCCTTAATGGCAATTACTTAACACGCCAACTTGGGAAGTCAAGTGTAAGACTAAGACTTCAACCTACTGACTTCTCTAAACCAATTTGCAACCTACAGTTGTTGTATCCTGCATATAATGTATATCAAACTAAAATCCAAAATTGCATTTCAAAGAAGCAGTAGGATGAGGAAGCTGCTACTATCATCACATATCTTGTTGCAAGTATATTTATCACTAAGAAAAATCATGATAAAGAATCTGGTTGCAGTGACCAATAACCACGAGAATGGGAATCTGGTCAAGAAATTGTTGAATGCTACTGATCCTAATCCTCAGAAAGACGACGAAGAGTCATATGATGAAGAGGAAGATGAAGATTACGACCCATCTGCTAAAGTTGATAGTACTGTAGCAGGTACCAAAGATGAGGGCAAAAGCGATAGTGATAGTGGGAATGAGGCGGATGATAAAGATGAACCTGTTCCAGATTTCTCTTCTATTGAAAATACCACTGGAAATGAGCGACTTGTTATGACTAGATCTCAGCGACAACAACAATCTCAAACGGAACTGAAACACATCCCTGATGGGCTTATACGAGCCAATAAATATCTGAATATTGATGTAGATGAATTATTCAGTCTGTTGAAAAAACAGAGTTCTCAAGGTGGTGGACTATTATCGCTGGAAGTTGACGCCACTGAAACACTTCAGGTAGAGGGTCAGTTTGAATCAAATGCAACTTCGTTTAAATCACAACCATCAAGCATAAAGAGAGGCCGAGAGGAAGATTCTAATGGGCATAATGACAATGATCCAAACTCGAAAAAGAAGGCCTCAAATGACCAACCAGAAATGATCAAAATAGAAACTTCGTATACTTTTGCTGGTAAAGTTATCACCACCAATAAACTTGTTGAAGCGAATTCGGCAGAAGCTAAAGCGTTTTTGAATTCCACTGGCAATTTGTCTAACGCAGGTAATTCTGGAAATGGCAAATTGCATCGATCATCTATTCCTGTTTTTCGAGAAGTTAATGGAGAACAAATTGAATTACAGATAAAACTTAAAAGACCTTCACTTATAGATAAGTTTCTTGCATCTCAAGGTAATAAACTGCAAAAGCTTTCTACTTTGGAAAAATCACGTTTGGATTGGGCAACTTTTGTTGATAAGAGGAAACTTCAAGATGACTTGAAAATACATAATAAGGCTGGTTACTTAGATAAACAAGATTTCTTGAATAGAGTTGAACTGAAACGAGATGAACAATACAGATTGGCAAAGGAAGTGGACAGGAAGAATAAAATGAATGAAGAGAAGTTATAAACACAGAATGGCAATAATTACTAAGGATTACTTAAGCAGGCGGTCAAAATATATATACAAATATCAAGTGATAATAGCATCCATAATCTTAATTTATAGAATATTATACATCAATGGGTAATTCAGGCAATAATTCTGTTTGTAAGGAGTTTCGGTTAAGTGATGGATGGCTTAGCTCAAGCGGACATTTCATGCTTGGTCTTCGTCCTGCATAATGATCATACGTTTTTTATCTATGCTACCTTGTTGTCTCTATATGCAGTATTTGACACAAAACTGAAAAAATGTACTTTGAAAAGTTTTGTTTTCAAATGTTAACGGGAAGACTGCCCAAACAAACCCAAATTAATATATTATAATTGTGTAATTGCTGCATTATGTCATCAGTTAGTCCTAGTATTAATTTAAAGCGGAAAAATGAAGAACTTGATCTGTCGCAAACCGATCAACTCAACAAAAGAGTGGCATTAGACAGTGAACAGTTAGCACTTGCAGAGAAACAAGAAGAAGAAGCTCAAACAGCTCCAGCCATAAATAGTAACGAAGACGAACCAGAGAATGAGTCAAATAATGAAGCGATTCAATCTGAAAGTGATGAATTAAAGGAAACCGAATTACCGGAACTCAAAAGCAAAGATGTCGTATTTGATGCTGATTCGGTATTAGAAACCATTTCTGCAGTAGCAGCAGCAACTCCTGCAATTACTAATAATGTTGAAACTCCAACTAGTTCGAGTTCATTTACGAATGATGCTGTTTCGGCTAAGACTTTGGCTTTGGCTACGACTTTGGCTTCGGCTACGGCTTCGGCTACGGCTTCGACTTTGACTCCTTCAGCTTTCGAATCAGAATCCAAACCTGTTTCCAACCATCGTGAGAAGGAAGGAGATCCAACTTATGTTATGTTTAGAATGTACTGTCCAGTTAAGGAAGCTCTGGCCGTGGTTGGCAAAAAGGGTGAAAAAATTAATCATATAAGAGATAAAGCTAATGTAAGAATTAATGTTAGTGAAAACTTGAAAAATGTCCCTGAAAGAATCATCCTGGTAAGAGGCCCTGCAGAAAATGTTGCCCGAGCTTTTGGGTTAATAGCAAGAACAATCCTTGAAG
This sequence comes from Chernovozyma aurita, assembly GCA_030566905.1. Classification (NCBI taxonomy): domain Eukaryota; kingdom Fungi; phylum Ascomycota; class Pichiomycetes; order Serinales; family Debaryomycetaceae; genus Chernovozyma; species Chernovozyma aurita. Next base: position 273,405 of record JAKUBO010000007.1, read on the forward strand.
AGCCTGAAGATGAGCCAGCTTCAATGTTAAGTAAATCTTATGATCTTAAATTATTAGTTCCTCATCCAATGGTGGGTTATATCATTGGAAAACAAGGATCTAAATTTAGAGAAATTGAGGAGAATTCGGCTGCCAAATTGAAAGCTGCTGAACAGCCGTTACCTTATTCAACTGACAGAATTTTATCGATCACTGGAGTTGGAGATGCAATTCATATTGCCATATATTACATTTCACAAGTGATGATTGAACATAAAGATTGCTTGAAGAAAAATAAGGTAGTATTCTACAATCCTGCTAATTACCATCATATTCAGCAACAACCTTCTCTTATACAGCAACAACATCAACAACAACATCAGCAACAACAACATCTTCTGCTTCAACAGCATCAGCAGCCCTTAGGAGGACAACAATCATATCATCAAAATTCTCAGATGGCTGGTTCTGGCCAAGTGTCGGGAGTTAATAGCAATAACATGCATATGATGTCCAATACCAATGATTTACTTAATAATGCCATGGGTTTATCAAATAATTCTAATCCATACCAACAACACAACAAGCAACAACCTTATAACTTCCAAATGATGTTCCAGCCATCGGTAAGTCCTCTACAGTATGGAGTACCAGTACCAAACCCTGCAGCAAGCTTGGCAGCACCAATTCCTCAACAGTCATATACCGATGAGCATGGAAACACTATTATTGGTGATGTGATAACAAAGCCTCCAGTACCAGCTGGGTCGAATTCTGATAAATACAACGAAGATGTGTTTGTTGCCAATGAAAACATCGGTTCTGTCATTGGAAAAGGTGGTAATAATATAAAACAAATTAGATTGAACAGTGGTTGTACTTATGTTAAAATTGAACCAGATCAACGTCAAACAATTATGCTTGGAGGTGGTAAAGGTATGACCAATATTAGAAAGTTGACGTTAACGGGAACTCTTCATGCTATTAATTCTGCAATAGTGTTAATTAACCAAAGAATAATGATTGATAAAGAAAGAAATTTACACTGATTCTTGATAGCTTTATTGGGTGTTTGTTTGTTTGATCTTTCTTTCTTTATGTCTGAATCGGTTTCTATCGTCTTCTAGTTAATTTCTATTATCTCTAAATCCTCTCTGTATTCTATATCCTCTAATATATTGGGCCTCTATTTTACCTCTGTATTGTTATTACATTTTTCACCGTAGACTTAAAGTTAGTAAAGCACTATTCTAAAAAGAAAGCATTGACCTAATCCACATGAAGTCTTGATATCATTCTATTCACTCGGAGGGCTACAAGCAGACTTCTATAGCTCCAAATAGGCATGGAGCGAGCTCTGCGTTTGAAAAAAGAAGAAGTGATTAGTTCAGCTTCACAAATTATGACAGTTTCAACTGGTTATCTACATTTGTCATTAATTTGGTTATCAGATAAATCCTTCCTTCAATCTACAATCTGGTTGCTACAACCTGGTAACTACGTATCCATCTTCTATGAGAGCTAATGTCTTGTCTTAAAATATCCTAAAAATTTTTTACTCCCAAACTTGTTAAAAGCATGGTGAATCCACTTAACAAGCCTTCTCCTAAAACTAACCCACTGCTGAAGATGATCATATTAATTCTGTTGTTGGGATCCTTCGAGTTGGAAGCATTCCTATAATAAATCCACCAATACGCTATTGCTCCCCCTATAAATCTTGCAAGAGTGAAGTTAGGAGTATTGTAAATTCCAATACCAACTGCCACTCCGTTTGGTAAATACACCATGTATTTGGAATATTTGGAATCTTTTGATATTATATTTTTAAGTAACGAAATACTTGCAAATATAATTCCAAATACTATCAGAAATTCAAAAGCCATGGGCGGTAATCCTTCTCCGGTAACTAATCTGGAACAATCTATCCAGATGATAGCGGTTGGAATCCTAAATAATTGACTTGGAATTTCATAAACTGAATTATAAATCTTGTACATGACACTGCTTAATACAATTGACCAGAACGTTCCAATTATTTGAGCAATGAATTGAGCTCTTGGTGAAGCACCAATTAAATGTCCCGTTTTCAAATCTTGCATTAAATCACCAGCCTGTTGAGCTCCTGCCTCTGCTATTCCTCCAGCGACCAAGTTAATTAAAATCTTAGAAGGATGAGTATTCGGGATTACCATGGCAAAGATTAGTTGTGAAAGCTTTCCTATCCCGCTAACCGGATTTAGATCAGTTTCTCCTAAGGCTCTAACCCCTAAAATTGAAAAAAATAATGCTAGGATAATGGCAGTAGTTGTAGCATAATAAGGAATTAATGATCCAAACACATATCTAACCGACAATATACAAAGTAATGAAGAAAGTATAATACCGCCCAATATGAATTTGAAATCAATTAGGTATTTCGAGGGAAGATCACTGTCATATGATGCAACCTCTTTAGTCAATATCAAATCAAGCGGTTTATAAAAGGTGTTGGTAGGGTCATTACTAGATGACAGACTACTGTCTTCTGGAAGCAATAAATGCTGCTGTTGTTGCTGTAAGTGATCACGTTGGTAATGAAGTCCATTTCCTAACGATCTTGAAGTATGATAGCTTTTAAGTTGGGTAATTCCGAGTGATATTGATTTATACATAACCACACCAAACAGAACCAAGGAGTCACTGATCATGACACTTAAACTAATCCATAAAATCCAGCCCTGACCACCAGTGACAAAATCGTCTACTGGTCCCGGAGCCCAATTTTTGAATTTCGAAAGAGGCAGTAAGATACCCCATCCAAGAATGGTTCCAAATAACATATATGACACTGTGGGTAATCCCATAATAATCCCTTGTCCTATATACGCAGGAGATGGTTGCAAATCCCATTTATAATATTTGGATAAGTGAGTGCCAAAGATGGGCAAACTTTTCAATATTGGAAAGAAATATGAAAGCAATGTGTATGCTGCTGAAATTAAAAAAGTGTATAATAATGAATTGACATTTGAATCGTAGTTTCGGGAGTCACTGAGTTGTTTGAATTCAGTACTGGAATGGATAGAATTAGATAAATATGACGAATGATAGTTTCTTTCCATATCATCTGTAGCTGGAAGTGGAGGTGAAGAAAACTCAAGAACTGGAGAAGTCTGTGAAGTGAAGTGTTCCTCCTCTTGACCTCCAGACTCTTCCTGATTTACAAGTACATTTTTGTCTTCACCACTATTAATCTCTAGATTGATTTCTGAGCCATGCAAAACCGAAATCAAAGTAGCGGTGGCACTACCAGAGGGGAATGGTAACTTTTCCCTAACAATGACTTGCTTTCTTAACGGCACGGCAAAGAAGACTCCAAACAATGCTAAACCTAACGACCAAACAATTAAATCGGTCAAAGTAAAGGTGATCATTCTTGAAATTCCACTTTCTTCTTCAGAAAGAAATTTCTCTATTGCAGGGATTATACCAATTAGTCCATAAGCTAAAGGTCCTGTCCCAACTGCAACTGCTACACTTTGAACAAAAACATTTTCAACATCGGTGAAATCATCTGCAAATTTTGTCAATTTGAATGTTGCAAATCCAAGAAGTGCTGACGGAAGTGACATCATTGAAACCCATCCTGTTTGAAGACCAAATTGAAAATTTGAAACTAATACGATAGAACCTATTATCAAGCCCGCTACTATTGATCTGAATGTGACTTGTGGTAAATCAAGCTTATCTCTCCATAGGTTTGCTTTAGATATTGGAGATTCTTCAAATCCGAACTGCTCGATCTCTGTGCTTGAAGTATTTGCAGACATTGTGTGAAGGAAACTTGTAATTAAATGTATGTGAATGCAAATGTAATTTATAAGTTTGTGTGTGTGTGTTTAAATGTAATGAAATTATTGACAGTCCTTGCTGTAAGTTATTCTTCAATGAATATAATTAAAAACTTTTTGTTTCTTATTATCAAGATGATGGATTGTCCTATTTGCTAAATACTGGACCTGTGGTTACCTCTATAAGTTTTTTACAATAAATCCTTTCACACAATCTCTATAAGTGATCCTGGTATTGCAAGCGGAAGTCTGTCTCCCTTTTACTTCCATTTATTGTGATGTGAAGTGTCTATTCCTTCTTTTTCTTTGGCCCTACGCTTTCTCAATAGATAGCAAATCAGTTTGAAAATTCTCCTATAAAAGAAGCCTGTTATAGCAACGAAGTTATCTGAACAGTGGCTGGAAGATCAAGAAAACGGATTATATGATCTCAGATATTGACCTGTATATTCATAAGAAAAACCCGTCAAATCAGATCTATATTGAATTATATAACTTTCTCGTTCCTGTGGCTCTGATTTGGATTACTAATTTGTATGGCCATCACGATCAAGATTCTGGAGCTTTATTCCCTATTGGGACACAATTTGACATTCTATCAGTTGCTTTCCTGCAGGTGAACTTATCTTGAATGAAAGATTAGGCGCTAACTAGCGAGATGAAACTAGTGAACAGTAAGAGATTGTTGCAGAAAGAACGATGGAAAACTTAGGCAAGCATATCAACTTTTTTGGTTATTGAAACAAATATTATCCTCGATTATTAGTCTAGTTCAATGTGTATTCTGAAATCATCTTGTAGGTTACTAACAATGCATTTTGGTTATTTCGAGCCTTTGAGAGCCAACCAAATTTATTCCGCTTCTGCGATTCCGTCTCTTGTCCAATTGAGTCCAAGGCTCGCTTCCTAGCGGCGAATAAAAGAGTAATTCTGCGACACATCAAAGGAGTAACAAAACAGCTCCATTCTGAATTGCATATTATGAACTAAATGGATTATGTGTTTCTAATAATTTTTAATGCGTGGGTGTTTAACGTGTGAACTTCATCGCTACGGTGCTTACTTCTCACCTGTACTACTTTAATTAAAACAGATTTACAATCTTTTTGCTTTTCAATGGAGAGATTCTTTTCGAACCTGTGCGATAACGAAAAAAAAGATGAGAGTCAGATTCATCAAAAGTGAATTGAACTGTTACTATTACTATCTTTTTTTCTTTTTTACTATTTGATTGTAAGTATCTTCTCTTACGTAGATATATAAACAATTAGATTCTCTTTGATCCTTCAGAAACTCTCAAGAAAATGAACTAATACATCAAATGTTTTCTTTTTTTTTTCAACTTTTACTATACTTTATCATTTCCTTTCATTCCCTGTAGTACCTGTTCACCTTAATCTTCACCAAATAAAATATAATTTAAAATATCACTAAGAGTTATAACCGATACTAACTTTCCTTCATCATCAACAACAAATAATCTATGTAATCTTGATTTTCTGATTGTATCCATTATAGTACTAAGACGATCGTTTAATGTACATGTATGAACTCCCTCAAAATCTTCAGGTCTTCTTAATAATGCATCTCCAACGCTTAAATCTAAATCGGTATACATACCTCCTTTAACCAAAGCTAAAACATCCACTGCTTCATACACATTAATAAGTTTTCCGTGTTCATCAACAATTGGAACTGAAGAAACTGATTTTTCAGTCAATAAATGAATCACTTCAATAACTGGGGTGTTCATGGTACAAGTTGAAAGTTCTTTTATATCTCCTAGTCTCTGCAAATTCTTAATTGGCTTTAATAGCATTTTGGTTTCTTTACAATTCAATGCAACAAACTTTAAGATTCTATACTGGGTTAACACGGAAACAACAATCTCTCTATGAGTCTTTTCATCCTCATCGATTAAAGGAATTCTTCTAGCCTTAGATTCCAACATTTTCACACACGCTTCGTATAAGGATTTAAAAGGATGAATTGACACAGTTTCAATTGGTAAAACTCCAATAGCCTTTTCAATATCTCTTAAACCATTCAATGTTAATTGATCCACTAAATCAAACTTCTCAGGAAATTGAAAGTAATACTGAATAACATTAATAAAATCAGATGAAGTTAATAATCCAGCAAATCTTGAAGTTTTGTTGTTCCACAAAGGGGCAGAAACAATATTGTTTTGAAGTAAAATATTTAAAGATTTTTTGACAAGTAACGATGTATCTAAAACTATTAACCTGTAACTAACTGGAAGTACATCATATGAAGTTTTACTTTGTAAAAAGAGTCTTATGGCCTTGACTCCAATTTTTTGATCGTGATCTATTTGCTCACTAGATAAGCTTTCGATATAATCATTAGGAGTTGTTGTCTTTGGAATACTTAATGCATCAGTCATAGTAAGTTATTTTTAAGGAATGGACACTTTTAAAGTTCAATGATTGAAGGTAATGTAATTTTGAATGGACACAAATATATACTATCCAGTATACATATAAATATATATAAAAATATAGAGAGGAAATACAATTCAAAGATTGTCGACTTTCAACCTAATAATTTACTATGAGACTCCTTAATAATGGTTAACTAAACTATAATGAATCAACCTGTTGATTTCCCTTCGATGAACTAATTGAGCCAAAGGATATAGTTGTTGTCACTAAAATGGGATTTATGTTCAATATGAAAATAGCCTCACAAAGATAAATTCAATTCAAATATAATTTCAGAAATATAAAACAACTATTGAATATGTGTGTTAGTTCAGAAATTCTCTCCAATTCTTAATCAATTTCTACAAAGTTGACAGTTAGGTTTAAGAAAATGTTTGCTTCCCCCGTAGATGCGCCAGTACTGCATATACATGCAGAAGTCAAGGTTTTGAGTTTTGAATTTGTGGGAGTTGCAAATTAGTTTGAGGCAGGGAGTACATGCTGAGAGTTATCGGTGATCTATTGGTTGCATTTGCAAGTCACATTCTAATTTGCCTCTGGTTGCTTCAGCATTAACCTTCCAGTTGTATAATCCCATATCTCAAGAGGGTACAATAAATGGAAACTGCGATAAGTTGTTTTTCGTTTTTGCTTACTTGTATTTAAATTTACTAAGGAGTTGGTCGGAGTATTCTTCCCCTCAGCTAGGACTCAATTATACAATTCATTTTTTGATAAAAAATTAAGTATTCATTACCGAATTATTTGATCTATATATTCTATTAGTTTTGGAAATATTGATCCTCAATCTAAAATTATTAATTTTCATGCCCATTTTCCTAATAAAGCCATTAAACCTGCTCCCAAACACATTACACCATATGCAAGAAGAATCTTTTTCATTCCCCCTTCACCTTTGAATTCTCCAGAATATAAGAATTCATGGGCCATTAATTCAACGATACCAGCATAGAACAAGATTCCTGCAGAAATGGAATCAAAAACACCATTTGCAATTAATGCTCTTCTTGAGCCTTGAGGATATGAGGTTCTAACTCCTAATCCAATTCCAATAGCTATTGGAGTAGTTAAAGTATAGGCAGTTGCCATTAACCATGGAGTTGCCCTTTTACCCTTTGGCCATGGAGTAATAGCAATTCTTGTACCTAAACCAAGACCTTCAAACATTTGATGGAATACTAAAACAATGTATAATGAGACAAATTCATTACCAGCAACAGCCAATGAAATACCAACGAAAACTGAATGGAATACAACCCCAAATTCTAACACGAAAACTGCTAATAATTGCCCATAGTATTGTTCTTTGTCCTTGTTATTTGCTGGGGTGCCAATCACTTCAGGGTCTTGATGTTCTGCTGCATGCTCGAAGTGACTTGGATAAGGGTTTTCAGGAGCATTTGAATGTTCTCCCTTTACAACTTCATTAACAGCTGCATCCTTTTCCTTCTCTTTCTCTGGTGCATCCAGGTCATCGTCATCATGTTTAATGTAAAGATCTGGATCACCAAAATGTGAATGAGAATGTCCAGCATCTTCGTCGTCTTCTCTGTTGCCTAATTTTTGAATTTTTTTGTCTACATATTGGAAAGCAATTAATTCAAAAAGGAATAAGACAAAGAGAGCTATCATACAAATAGCAAATGCCATGGGATATTGAACGAACACTCCTCCAAGACACGGCTCGGATAATGATTCATTGGCCGGTGAAAGAAGATGAATAAATGCTGTTGCAACAATAACCCCCGAACCGAAATATTTAGTAATAAAGAATACCCAATATGGTAAACGAATAAATGAATAATTAGATGCAAGAATTGGTAAGAATGAACCTATAGCTGAAGTGACCAATATAACAAAGATAGAAGATATTCTTGCTCCCCAATGTTCTCCGTTATATTGAATATCAGCACCACAGGTGTCACCGTCGTCTCTAATGGATAAAGCTAGTTGAGTAATAATGCTCGACATAATGATCAATAAATGATGTTGGATTCGAGGATTTCTTGGAACTCCGTTTTTTGTCTGTAAATCTGAAACTTTTTTCTGTTTTGATTAGACACTGCAGTTTAATGAATGGATTTGTAATTTGTTGCTTCGTATCGATTATTATATGTACTTGAATAAATAAATTTATTCTTACTAAATAACCATCATAGTTTGAAGAGTTCTTTGCAGCGATGAATAACCACAAGGGTAGTGCCGGATTTTAAGGGTAAGTTTTTGCAAGCGCCGCTCCTGAAAATAGGGTTGGTCGGAAGTTATGTATATCCGGAGAATGCGTTTTGTAGGTAGTTTTTCCATTTCCGGCCAAGAAGTGTCAAACTCCGACCAAATTTTGATCTTAGACTCATTCAACCTTGGTGGTTTCACTTGAATCTAGCTTTACGATATGCACTTTATGCTACTCGAATTGGATTTCAAGCTAAATACCAGAGGTCTATATTTAGACTCTTGAGGAGAAGAACAGGGTGGGCCAGATTCTCAAATTAATGAACAAAAAAAAATGGATAATTACCAACTACAACAAACCATTTCGGACTTTTTTTTGGTTTGAGAGCTTCATTGCTGATAGCAGACCTTGTAAAAATTCAGGTACTATCACAATTTAAAAATAAAAAAGATGTGAATACACGGCCAACGCTAGTAAATTATTTTTTCTCCCTTTCATTACTAAACCTTAATGGTTATAGTTTGACATATATATGTCAGCCCTCTGATTTGTTGGATTTCACTCCTCCACCTACGGCGTTAACCTTAGTCCATGAATGTAAGTCATGATATTTGCAATAAGTATTTTCGGGAAGAGTGTTAGAATTCCCTTTTGGGAATTGCGCTCTTGTAAAGCCACATGTAACTCCTATAGGATATAGGATGATATAGGGTAATATTGGATATCCCTGTGCAACCCAAATGTCACGTTTGTTCCATTGAAGAACCCTATACAAGTCTTGCTAACAATATTCGGTAATTAAAGGGCTTTAAAGTGATTGCTAATTCTTTCTCTCATTGCAACAGTGTCCTGTAGAAATTCAGTAGCCGCGTGGCTCACTAACTTTGAAGTTGAGGCCAAGTTCCACAAGTAATGTTACAAATCCTAACAAAATAATACTATAAAGCCGGAATTAATGACTTGTGTATAATTTATGTCAAAATGATGTACTCAATTAGTCTGCCTATTTACTTGTTGTATGACAACAAGTCATTGGGCTTGACCGGGTCAAGCCGGCCACCCCAACATTGATTTCATCCTGTATATAGTGTCAATATGGTTGTGAAATCACGACGCTACTTGCGTGCGAGTGGTTTGTATGAGAGAGGGGGCCATAGATAACTTAGCTTGATGCGTTCAGTCATTGCATATTCCAGGTAAACTATATTCATTATGTCAGAAGAAGAGAAAGAAATAACAGTTTCAGATGATGAGCCTGAACTCTCGAAAGAAGAAAGATTGGAGGCTGCACGTAAGAAATTCGAAGAATTGAAAAAGAAGAAGAAGAAGGGTAAGAAGAAGGCAAAGAAAGACAAAGCTGACTCAGAGGAACCTGAAGAGTCTACTACTGAGCCTGAGTTGGAAGTAGAAGCTAAAGATGTTGCAATTGAAGACAAGGAACAATCAACCACTGAAAAGGATGTAGAGAGTGTATTGCCAGACTCACTGGAGGTTTTGACCCAAGAAACAACAGAATCACACGATGTTTCGAAAACTGAAGATAAGCAACCTGAAGTGGATAATGGAGGTTTGGAATCTTCTCAGGAAAAGATAGATCTGGAAATCAAAGATATAGTGACAGAATCTAAGAATGAAGAAAAGCTGACTCCACACTCAAAAGAGCTCTCTCTCTCTTCTCCGTCAGAAACCTCGGAAATACAATTTCTTAAAGATACAATTGAACAACAAAAGAATACAATAAAAAAGTTAAGAGATGAGAATACAGATCTTAAGCTTTCCCGAATGGATTTCCAAGATAAGATTTCTGAACTTGAAGAGGAAATAGAACAACTCAAAAGGAATGGCGCAGTTGTTCCTCCACCAAAAATCAAGCCAGCAGAGCCGGTGTTTACCAAGAATGATTATGCTTCAGAATCAACGACCAATCTTCCAACCCCAACGGAAGACTTTAGAGAAAGATTAATGATTTGGAAAGGTTGGCAGGTTGATATGACCAATTGGGGAGGTGTTCAAATACCTTCGATAAGATTATGAGCATGACCCTAGGTATTGAATTACATTATAGAACAAAACAAGTGAAAGAACAGAATTTTAAGTTTATTTGAGGTATTTGTATTCTTTTTATTTTTCTCAGTCTAGTCTAATTTGCTTTGCTCTTATATAATATATACATGAATAACTAAAAGTAAAGTGACGTAACTATTTAACTCTGCACAAGATCAACCCACTCAAATGTCTCTTTGCAGCTTCTTGGATCTCCACCACTTCCTTTTCAGGAGTTAAAATGAACATACATTCGGTAGGTTGCAAAGATCTAATGAATCTTACTTGAAGACCAGAAGCTAATGCTTTAACTTCAGTTGTAGTTAAATTAACCCTTCTACCAGGTTTCAGTACCAAACCAAAATCTCTAATAACTGATTGATTGTTACGATATTTCAACCCCAACCATAAACGACGAGTAGATATATTATCAGGAGTAATATCCTTTGGAGTTAGGTCTGGACCAGAAGTAGACCCTTTTTGAATTGAAGAAATGAATCCTTCTTTATATAATCCAAGTGCTACTTGAAGATGTAAACGAGTGAAAGGAACTGATGTAGTCGCCACATTCACTTTGGTGCAATTTTTTATATGAGCAGCAAAATTTGCTAACTTTACCAAAGACATACTTGTTTAACAAATATTCTATATATATAAACTTTGGTAAATGGTGAAATGGTGAAGTGGAGTCTTCTGTTTAACTTTTTGCTGTTGAATTGACTTATGATTTTGTGAGAGTTTTCTTTTTTTTTTTTGGTAAGATTTTCACTCGCACTCTGCTTGAAAAGTAAAGCGAGTCTTAGGTTTTTAGAGACTGCATATAGACGTTTGGTCGTGAGCTATGGGGAGCGCATGGAGTCAAGTAGGAGAGCCACGGAGAGGCAAAGTGAGAAATGAAGTCTTTGCAAAATAATAATCAACGTACGGCATCTAGCCCGATGATCCACCAAATAGAGTTACTCATTTATTGCGGGTTGGTAAAAGGTGACACAAAAGAGACAGTCATTTTGCTATAGTCTTCAAAATGTGGAGCCACTTCAAGTTACTGAAATCTATTCTTTTGGAATCACTCCAATTAAAACCCATATTTGCAAAGAGAGTATCTGAGTTTCTGGAACCTACGATTTAGAAGCAATTTAGCGATTGAAAGAAAAGAATAGATCTAGCGTTCAAACATCTCGAATCATTCCAAAGCGAGCCTAATTTGTTTATAGACTTTACAAGCATCTCATTACTTCTTTTACAGTTTTAGGTTTTTTTCAATTCATCATTAGCGTACGTTATGTTTAGATCCAAATTAAATCTCTTCAGGTCTTCATCAGGTTTAAGTTCTCAATTATCAAGAAATTTGAATTCAAATATATCCAAACATGCATTGGCATCGATATCACCAGTGAGATTCTACTCATTAGATAGAAACTCTCGTGAAAGACCTCCAAAATTCCGTTACCTTGTATATACTTTCTTATTTTCTTCTGCATGTTTAGTGTATGTTGGTCAAAAAGTTGATAAAAGACCTCAAGCCAAAAACTCCTTTTCGGAACAAGAATTTGAAGAACATGAGCAAGTTTCTCATTTGAAAAGACGTCATAAAATAATCTCTGATGAGATTTCAAAGCATTACGACTTTTATGTATTACCATATTTTCATGAACAATCCGAAGTAAGAAACTTGGTTTCTAAGACATTCAACAAAAACAAGGTGGTCATCATAAACCCAAAGGATATAATTGAAAAGGAAAAGGAGGACGAAACAAGAAGGTTTTCATTTTTGATTCAAGATTTACAAAATACTGGTAGACCATACCCTAAAGGTTTGTTGACAGCCTTAATTAAAGAGAATATTGAAGATTATTTAAAAGTAAATCCATTAAATGAGGATGATGATAAGACTGTGTTTATAATTACAAACTACCCTCAAACAACTGACGAAGCAATCAAGTTTGAAAATGATATTGGAGATATTAAGAAATGTATTACTTTCCATTACGATATGCTTAATGAATTACCAAAGAATGACGATGATTTTGTAAGAAACATCAACAATGTTGCAGGTTACTTTGATACTGTTAATAAATATAAGAGTATTATAACCAAATATGATGAATTGGATGAAATTCTTCGTGAAATCATGTTGGAAGATCTTTGAACTTGAACTCTAACTAATTTTCCATTTTACTGAAGTTGGCATCAACTGTTCTCAATAATCTTGGGTCTTGGGGATGCTTGACTATATCATATTGTACATACTCTATACACACATATATCTTATAAATATACAAATTTTTAATTGAATATCTCCTCTGGAATCATAAACTTGATCCCGACACTCTTTGCAAATTCTTTATCGCTGTCCAGAAAATCTTTTGGTCTCCCAGCAGCATCTCCAACATAAAAACTGTTCTCTTTATCAATTTTGTAATCATGGCTCAATAAATAATTCTCCAACTCTACCCACATTCCTGACTCTGGTTTCCTTACTGATTTGTGTTGCTCCTCTGTGCTTATGTTATTCACTTTATTCCTTGCTGCTGGTCTCTTTGGTGAAGCAAATACAAGTAAATCCAACTTTTCATCATTGCTTTGATCTCCTTTAGCTTCCAGGTTTTTGTCTTCCACCACAGTAATTTTTTGATCACCATCGATTATTGATTTTGCGATAAGATTCATTTTCTCTTTAAACTTGTCGAACGATTTTGATCCCAGTATCGAGACCACCCCTCCCTGATTGGTAAAGATCACCAATAGGTAATTGCTTTTATGTAATTCTTGAAGCTTGGCTGGTACTTTACTATTAAACCATTTCCAATCTGAAGCTTTAGTAGCAAATTTCATGCCAGAGGTGGTATTTATTAGCGTTCCGTCAAGATCAAAAGCTGCTACTTTAATCAATTTTTCAGCTGGGCCATTGCCATAAGATCTGGAAAATGTAGTTGGAATATTGGTTATCAAGTGGGTTTTATGGGACTTCCATCTTAGTGGGAACAGCTTTAAAGATGAATTGACTCTGGAAATAGTTGTAGAGTTCACTTTTAACAGTTTAGGAGCAGCAGACAGTTTTGTGACTTTCAGTACCTTTAAGAAAGATAATACATCCTTAGTCATAGTTCTGAAGTTGGTAATCTAGTCACAGCTGTGTCCTTTTGCTACTATTTATCATCCATCTTTTTTTGGTTGCCGTCGAGTGTCTAATCGCACTCACATTTATTCATTAGAGACAAAATCTCAGAAGCACCACTCTCTTTGGTACTGAAGCTAGTTTACATTGCCAGATATGTCTGAACAGGATAAAATTAGTGTGGATCAGTATGGTCGAAAGCTCTGGAATGTAGAGGCCTATGCTAAAGATTCCAAGAGTAAAAACAATGGGCAAAAGAAGACTACTGTCCCCACAGTATCCGATGAGCCATCTTCTTATCTTAATCACAGAGATAAGTTATTGAGTGAACTGATCAATTCGGTAAAGCAGCATACCCTTATCAACCCCACCACTGCTGGTGTTGTTGCTTCAGGATCTTCCTTTGCCAAACCCAAAGTTTTTGGATTCTATTGTCCAGTATGTGAGCTTTCTTATAGGGATAACATGACATTAATAGATCATTTCAATTCTCCTCAACATGTGGATAAAGTAAGGATAAATTCAAAGGGACAATTTGACGACAATTTAGGAGTACGGAAAGCAACTTTTGAAGAAGTTAAACAAATGCTTGAAATGCTAATTAATCGTTCTAAACTGGTGACTGTGGAGGAAGATTTTAAAGATCGTGTAAGGAAAAGAGAAGAATTTGAAGCTAAGATACGGCTTCGTAGAAAGGAAAGAAAACTAAAGATTAAAGAGAAAAAAGCTTCTGGAAAATCTAAACAGAAAGAAGGTCATGAACAGGATTTTGTTAACGAAGTTATGGGATTTGCAGGATTTGGTAGTACAAAGAAGTGATATTTTAAGGAACTAGGTCTGAACTGAATGGTTACATTTAACAGAATCACATAATGCAAAACTTGATGATATATAAATCGAGTATTTCGCCTATTAACTTGAAGGTTCAAAGATGATGATACAAACTTGTGAGTACGGGAGTTTGTTTAAGGATACTCTGCTGCAGATTCCAAAAACTGCTGTATGGAAGACCAGTTTTCGAACTTGCATGTCTGTATTCAATGATGCAACAATTGACTGACCGCAAAAATTAAGAAAATTATTAATTTGGAGTTTCGTTTTCACAATTTTTAACTAATTTCAAAGATTTGAGACGTTTATGAGCTTCTCCTTGAGATAGATATGTCAGAGAATTGAATAATCTTTAAGATACTCCCGGCTGTATCGCCAGACATTTGATAATATTGAATTGGCTCCTATATTGATCAATCATTTCGGCATCAAAAATGTATTAAGAGGAGAAGCATTAAGTGCTGAAGAGCTAAGAGCTGAAGTAATGGTACAGTTTATTCGATGGGGTATTTCTAGGAAACTGATTTACTTTTCCTCATTTTGAAAGAAAGGAGTGAAATGATGGCTTTTGTTATTTGATAATGTTTTCATATTGCTGTGGTGTAATTATATAGAACAAGTTTTATTTTAGCAAGGGAACACATGCATTAAAATTGAACTTCCTCAATTTGATATGGATATGAATCCAAGACGACAAAATGTCAAAACATCCAAGACTAGATATAATACTTAAGCAAATCGAACAATTGACATGTAGTAGAAAAATACTTGAAAGTACGATGTTGTATTGCCCCATTGCAAATAGAATGTGGTCCAGAGCGTGTAGTTACTTGGTCATTTAAGACTAACTATTACTACGCTTCGGATTTTCGCAGCCAATGTTACTCATCAACTTAAATATATTTTTATTCAAGATACGCAATTACCTTGAAAAATTAATGAATATATGACAAGACAACATTCAAATTCGTATCTGAGCTACATAGTTATAAACACATGTCTTTAAACACAATACACCATACCTACTTAATTGAATCTTTCTAACCATCATAAAGAACAAAAAAAAGTAACCAGACACTCCCTAGCCTTGTTTTACTCATGATAGACCTCAAAATATTCTAGGGGACTGAATGATCCTCCCCACGCACTGCATCAATCATCAATCTTTGGGAACAAATTTCAATTCTTGCAATGAGCCTCTATGCAGACTCCTTCCAATTCTGCTCAGTACTTTCAACCTGTAAAATCACTCCAACACTTTCTCAATTTTTTACAGGTTATGGCGGCCAATGAAAAGTAACTGAAAATCAATCACAAACAAAGTAGGTACCGTAAAATGAAGATTTCAGCTTGAAACTTATAGATATATTCAAATTGATATTTACTGTCCCTAATTGAATCAATTTTTATTGTTTTGAAATTTTTTTTATTTAATTTAATATGAAGGTTACTTGGAATACACCATTATCTAATTTATTCAAACATAAGTTTGGTAAATTTAGTTATCAATTAGAACAAGATATAAGAACTAAATTAGATTCACTTACTTCAGTTACTAAAATTTATACTAATCCAGATGGTACTCCACGAGTTCCAAGTGATCAAGAATTTAAAACTATTGCTGAACTTCAAAATTTATATTACAAAAGAAACCATTCAGCTTGGAATCTTTTACTACCAGGTATTCCAAAAGAACAATTAGATTTATATAAAGATAACACTCAAGATTTAAAGAATTTCCAATTTGTGACAAAGGATTCAGGAAGAATTGTTGATAAGGTACCATATAAGGATGAAACTACTGGTGAATTAAAATGGAAAATTATTAGAGAAACAGAAAAGGCAGAAGGATGGGAATGGCCATTTTATTATTTTGTTTTACCATTATTCTTTTACGTTTGTTATGCAAAATATACTGCTCATACTTATGACAGAGAACATTATGGTCCAGAGTGGGCAGAAAAGGAATTAAGATTGAGAGCAATGGAAGACTACTTCAAAGGTGATACCGAAAAGGCTAAGGAATTCTTAAGCAATGAAGGTAAATCTGAAAGAGAAATTAGAGATAGAGATGATTTAGTTATTGCCAAGATCTTAGGAGGTGATTATGATAAATTATCTCAATTAAAGAAAAAACTTCCTGCTGATTTAATCAAACCAGAAGAAAAGAACTCACATCTTAATATTTAAAGATGTGAGGTAATATGTTAAATTATTATTATTATGAAAAAATAAACCTTTTCAAGAGTAGGCAGACAATATAGTATTTTTTGATGCCTATAATAATCTATATGTCTTGGATCCTATCCTGCCTAGACGTCTATATGAAAAGTTTATTATTCTATCTTATACTTCATGACTTAATTTGTCGCCCAACAACTAACCCCTTACATTCTAGATTTCTAATAGAAACAACTAGAGAAGCAATGCTATTCGAAGCTTGTCAAGACAATCCATTCGTTAGTTTTACTACTCCATACATAGAAATTATGTATATAAATGCATTACAATAAGTATTTTGTGTAAGCGTTTATGTAGCAACAAAGTGCGATTCAATTTAGAAATGAAACAAAAGTAATTGCCTTAACCTATTTGAGACATTAATAGTTAGTAGTTCAAGCTAAATAATTAGTAATTACAGCTACTCTTGTAACTTTACTCGATGTTAAGTGAATAAGAACTACATTGGTTATTTCATTTCTGTTACATGTTTTAACAACGATTGAAAAAATATATATACAAGCAGACCCTAGTAATTCCCACAACACAACTAGATGTGTAGGTACATATTGATATACATGAATCTAGTTAACTTCACCACTTTCTTCAATGACAATCTTAGCTTTAGTAGCACCCAGTCCAGATCCGTACAGTTCAATCTTCTTGACCACTTCAATACCTTCAACGACTTCACCGAAGACAACGTGCTTACCATCTAACCAAGGACATGGAACAGTTGTGATGAAAAATTGCGAACCGTTAGTATTTGGTCCAGCGTTGGCCATACTTAACAAGTATGGTTTATTGTGCTTAAGCTTGAAATTTTCATCTGGGAAGTTTCTACCGTAAATAGATTTACCACCGTATCCCTTACCGGTTTCAAAATCTCCACCTTGCAACATAAAGTTAGGAATAACTCTATGGAAATCACTTCCTTTGTAACCAAAACCGTGGGATCCATTACATAATGCCTTGAAATTTTCAGTAGTCTTTGGAACTATGTCATCAAACAACTCAAAAGTAATTTGGGGTTGTTGAACATTATCAATAGAGGTTCTGAAGAAAACCTTGGATCCTAAGTTTTTACTAGTGGAAGAGAAAAGTCTTGTTGTGTTTCTGAACATTGTAGATATTTAGTTCTATAAATTGAAATTAATTTATTGTGTAATATATTCACCCTTAAGAAAAATGTGTTGGCTGAAGTTGGTTTAAGATTGATTTCCGATTGGCGTTTGCGAATCGTTGGAACATTGGAGAACCTTTTGCAAGACTGCATAAAGGAGACCGAAATGGTAGCGATTGCATACAGCGTTGGGTTCGTTTCCAGACTAGGACTACCTAAAGACTTACTTTAGAGCAAAGAAAAGGTATAAGGTAATGCAATATCACCGGATTCAGTGAATATACGAAAAGTTCATACAAGAGCGACGATATTGAAGAATTTATCAATAAAAATATATAACATTTTTTGGCACATATAGGATAATAATGGCAGGAATAAGAGCGATCTAGAAGAATTGGTCAAAAAACCTAAAAGCTAAGTAGATCAATCTCTCCAGAATTTCCATTTTTGCTAACAGAAGAAGAACTGGTAGCAGCAGTTCCGGTGTTGGTATTTCCATTTCCATTGATGGAGGTACTTGAACTAAAATCACCAAAAAAGTCTTCAGTTACTTTAGGTTGAGTTGGAGTATTGCTAGCACTGTTATTTGAAGTTGATTTAGATTTGGTCTTGGCAGAGGTGAACAACGAAGAAAATGCATCGTTATTTTTAGGTTTTGAGATTGATGGAGAATTTATGGCACTTGAATTACTACCAAACGATGCAATGTTATTGTTCAGATACGATGGTGCTCTATTTGGCAGTACTTGAGTTTGGAACTGCTGAGGAGATTGTCGTTGTTGGTTGTACAAATTGGCAAGGTTTTGCTTCTGGGTATTTGCTTGGGATGTAGCTGCCTGGAAATTATCAAAATCGTCATCATCATCTTCTTCAGCAGCAGCAAAGTCATCATTCTGAGGGGCTCCAGCTTGACTACTACTTGCAGGTTCATCAAATGAGACCAAATCTCCCAATAAATCAGGTTCTGGTTGGTTTGGTTTAGATTTTGCATTCACTTTGGAGGTACTAGTGGTAGGCTTAGAAGATGATGAGTTAGAAGGTGCTGGATCATATTCTTCATACTCAGTTGTAACTGCTCCACTGAGTCCATTATCGTATCCCGCGGCAGAATCTTCAAACCGTTCTCCATATACACCACCATCACCATAAACTCTACCACCAAAATCTTCGTCATAATCTCCACCACCAGTCGTGATTGATGAAGCACCACCAAATGCTGCTGACGAAACACCACCAAACTTCTTTGCATTTGCTCTTGCCTTTTTACGTTCAGAACGAATCATGGAATCATCGTTCAAAAATGCAATGAGGTTTTTGGATCTATTTCTAACATTAATACCTTGATCTCTACCTTTTGAATCAATGTAATGAAAACTTTTCAACATTTGAATTAATGTCAAGTTTGCTCTAACGTCATCAATGATTCTTTCTGAACCATTCTTGATTAAGTAATCCAAAAGTTGTAAAGATTTGTAAATTTGTCTCCATTCATTGGCCGCCTTTTCAGTGAATCTACGAAATATAAATCCAATGATCTCTTCTCTTTCTCTATAATTGTAAGTTCCAGCAGCAATTTGTGCCATAAGTGTTGAAGGAGCACCCCAAGGCTCATTATTAGTAGCTTCACGAACCTTGGCTTCCATTTCAGTCAAATTCATGGCAACTAAAATTTGAAAGTTAGTACTTGTCTCGCTAATACAAATTCAATTTCATCATGATAGAGAACAAAGTCCATTAAACCATTTCTATTGGTACTGATAATCAAGAATAACCAGGTATATCTGTTCCAAGATAAAATCAACGTCCCGAACCAATTAATCAACTTCGAAATTTGAACAAAATTTCAAAATACGTACCATTCTGAGCCTTCCTAACATATGCCTTGACATCATACAATGAAAGATTCTTAGCTGCGTCCTTAATAAGATCCATTTTGATTTACCCTGGTGACTTAAAGATCACAGCAAAGGAAAGCAGTTGTTGATTTTCCAATATATAAAAAAGGGATACCGTGTGCAGGAGGTGAAAGAAGGCAGGATGCTTCGCTATCTTGGGCACAGGCTGACAGATTTGAGTGGAAAATTGTTAGAGAATTGAATTTTGTATCAAACTTGAATAACTGAAATTCAAACAAATATTCTATAAACGGTAAGTAACTGGTATACGATAATTCGGTGAATGAAAACAGAATTTCAATTTAGAAAATTCTCTGTCTATGGCATTATATTTCTTTTCTTTTTCTTGCATCTCAAGCCTCAAGAGAGGGTGTCACCGTAAGTCGGGTTTAACGGATTCGAGACCGGAAATGCAAAGATGAATAATCACTTCTCTGCTAAGGAAATGCAAGGAAAGATATCTCGGTAAAGAGCATTGAATGTAACCGAGCCAAACAAAACATTGCAACTATAAACTAATTGTACGAGGTAGAGGTACGGCGTTACTGGAAACTATGTACAAATGGTTATACCTCATTGTTTGTAACCTGTTTCCAGACACATGTTCAATATCTTAGTTGCAATTAGCCTACTGTCGCAACGAAATTTCACTGTTAACAAATTTCACTCTGAACAAATGTGAAGATTTCGCCTAAATGATGTCACATTTTCCACACCAAATACTTGGAAATTAAAAATAATCTGCTTATTCAATCTACCGCCTCCAATACTTCCAGAGAGCAGAACATAAATGTACCACATCACCACTACGCAATTCCAAATTATTTCATTATTTATTAGACTATTATTTTATTACTTACATATGTGTAATTATACGCATACATATATATATATATATATGTATGTATGCGAATAATTAATTACACATTGACATACTTCTCTGACAATCGGATCATTTTTCACCGCATTCTCTTTGAATTTAACTACTATGCCCTATGCAAATCATGATCTTGACATAGAATCGCTTAAAAAACGCCCCATCCATAGTTTTAGAGTCCAGCACTAATTCATCAAATAGTTGGATTCAGACCATTTTAACCTCTATACCAGAAAAATCTTTCTCAAATCTTTTGAGATCAGTTGTTATTATTAACAGAAGGCCTTACAGATTCTATAATACCATGACCACTGTTTAGCAGCCAATCTTTCTTCGGCAATTTCTTGCTTAACAATTTCCAAGTCTATATCTCTTCTACCGCTGTCAACATCTATTTCCTCAGCAGTAAGCCATATTTTAAAAAATGGAACCTTCAAAAAGATTTTGGAGTAGACCTTATGTCCAATATAGAATACAATCACAACGGGAACTCCCAAATAAATTTCAAAGAAATTAACTAAATCTGGTTTACCATTGTTATCTACTGGAAACAATGCAGCCCAGAATTGCAAACACAAAATTCCTGCCAATGTTATTAATCCATACCAGGAAAAATAGATGTTGGAGTAATATACAAGTTCTTCCTTTGCAATTCGAGCTCTAACACTCAATGCATGTCTGAACCGAAGATGACACAAACAAATCGACCACCAAGTAAAGATTGAAGAACATCCACTCAATGCCAATAGCCAATTAAAGACATCTATACTTTTACTTTGACCGGGGATTGCAACCAAAAAACATAATAACCCAATTATAAATTGCACAAGTAATGCAACCAATGGTCTTCCTTTCCTATCAATATAATTAAGAATTGAAGGTCCTTGACGTAGTGCTCCTAAAGCTGCGAGAGTTCTTGAAGATCCATAAACAGATGCATTTGCAACCGATAAAACGGTGATAATAATAACAGCATTCATGATCGATGGTAAAGCAGGGATTTGTGCAGATTTGATGGCAATGACAAATGGTGAAGTATTAATATTAACCCCAGCAGAGTTTGCTCCTAGGGTTCCTCCAACACCATTACCAAGAAGTCTTGTATCTTTCCACGAGACTAATAATCCAATCATTATAATTGATCCAATATAAAAGATTAAAATTCTCCAGAAAACTTGTTTAATTGCCTTTGGAATGGATTTTTTTGGATTTATAGTTTCACATGAGGCTAAAGCAAACAATTCAATACCCAGATAAGCAAATGCAGCACTGAAAAGAATAGAACAAATGTTTTTAAATGGTTGACTGCTATTAAACATCCCTCCAATAGGTTCTCTCCAGTTTTTTCCACCAATATGTTCATGATTTGGAGGAGCACCACCCGAGACAATAATAATAGACAATATAATAAATCCAACAACTGCTGCAACCTTTATTATACTAAAGCAAAATTCAGCTTCTCCATAGCCTTTGACACCAAACAAGTTTATGATGACTATAACAATGTAAAAGATTGCTACAAACACTGCAGGATTTATCGAAGTGTCCCAGTACTGAATGGTTATACTTGCGGCCACCAACTCTAATGGTAAAGTAACTAACCATTGTAAAGCATAATTCCAAGCCATAGCAAACCCCCAAGATTGATCAACAAATAATGTGTTGAAAGTGACAAATGCTCCAGAAACAGGGAAGGCGACTGAAAGCTCAGCTAATGAATTCATGGTAACGTAAATAACCAGTGACATGAATAACCACACAATCAACAAACCAAAAGGTCCGGCTGCAGCTAATGATTGACCAGAACTAATGAATAAACCAGTACCAATAGCTCCTCCTATGGCAATCATTTGGAGATGTCTACTTTTCAAAGATTTGGATAGTGGTGAAGTTGAGGTGACTATAGCTGCTCTTTCTAATTCTGATAATCGAGAGTAATCGAAATGGGGATGACTAGGATGTAATTCTGGTTCAATTAACCTTGCATTCCCTCCTGAACCTATTGTGTAAGGAATATGCTCATTGCTGTTGATATTATTTGTAACTTTTGGAGAGCAGGGTTGTAATAATTCTGCATTGTTGGTAAAATATTCAATGGGAAGATTTGAATAGTCGTAAGGCTTGAATGAATTTATAAATCTCTTCACAGGATTTGGTTCATATTCTTCATCGTTTTCGAATGCATACCCATTCAGATCATAAGCATATAAAGATCCATCGGACCTTGAGACCGCTGAATCCTGGTTTGATATAACATTTGGTACTGTCATTTTTTCATTATATGCCATGGTATAATATTTGGAACTTGATGAATAAATTGGAAAGTTTCAATAACTGATTGGTAGTTTCAAAAGATTTTTGGCCCAACAAGTATGATTAGCTTGCTAGCGGATATGATTGGATAAAAAAAGAAAAGATGAATGGATATTTAAGATTTCCAGTTTTCAATAAAAGGATTAATTAATTACGATATATATTACTTGAATGGATTTGAAAGGAGTATTGGCAAAGGAAAATTTCAAATTAAATTTACTTAACCTCAAATCAATCGTCTTTGTTACTTAAAAAATACTCTAATATTTACGACAAAGTAGATTATGAAAGGTTAAGTGAAGGTTTGAAGCTAGTTTCTTTCGCTAGGTTAGAATGTGAGGAATCTCTCTGTCTACCAAAGTTATTGTTGAGTTCGGGTTTTGCCGTTTTACCAGTAGTTAAACCTTTGTGCTTAACACATTAACTATAAGATCATGAAAACTATATCCTGAGTAAAATTTCCAAACAAGGTGACAGAATTTCGTTTCAATTAAGATGGGGACGTTTTGAAAGTTATAAGTGCTAAAGAAGGGAACAATATGCCACTGCAAAACCAAAATCCCACATTAAAGGGGACAACCTGATGAGACGAGGAAAATGAGACCGGATCATATGCGGCTTTAGAACCAGTGATCTTATCTACAGAAAATACCTGTGATAGGATGTGAAATGTTAGACGATGAGCCTCACAATTACTTGCATACAAGGTTAAGAAGGAAAAGTGCTTAAGCTCTCAAAGAGGAATGTCTACCAGAGGAAACTTAATAGAGCCAGGGAGTGGTATCATTGGTAGTAGTAGACAATCTTTAAATGTATTAAGAGGAGACGGCAGTTCTTCAGTCAGACTATTTTCAGTCAATAGAAGTGATGAAAAAAAAATAAAGGAAAAATAAATGTCACTTGAATATATGGGGCTCAAACTGGCAGACAAGTACATCAACCTTCTCCTTTTTTTTCCCTGAAATTGAGAATATATTTTTTAAACATTAAGAAATCGACATCTTATCAGAGAGCCATGGCAAGAGTAAGGCTGAGCGGATATATTCATCATGAAATACCATTCCCTATTTAGTAACTTTACAGTAATAGTGCAATTTGAAACACTACTCACATTTCTGCTCGTCCTTGAGAAGATTTTACATTCACCCCATAAGCTATTGGTCGTATTTCAACCAGATAAACTTTGTAATCGTGATTCTATCATCCAATAAAAACGGTCTAAAACACAAATTTTAATAAAAATTCTACTTTCATGCTGAAATGTTCAAGAATACTAAATTCTTTCCCACAGGTCAAAATTGAACTGTACTGGGCGTTTCAGATTGGTCCAGACGGATATTCTTCTTTGTAGTTATTATCCCATTAAAATACGATGTTGATGAGCTTCATGTGTAAATACAATAAGAGTTCAGAATTATTAGTTTATCAATGCACGTGAGTAGCAAGAATCAATTAGCGAAAAATTCAACTTGGTCACGATCTCTTATTCCAGAGAAGTATACTAGTGCAAAAAATTGTATGCACTACATACTGACAAAGTTGTGTTGTTTTCCAGTACGAAATATAATCAGAATGAATTCCCAGCCTAAATTTTGACCTATGATTTTGTCAATAGAACTTTATTTCTTCGTAAATTCTAGATCTTTCATATGAAAATTTGCAAATGTAGAATTTAAAGGCGGTGGTTTCATTGTACCTCCAGTAGGAGGCGTTCAGGTCCACTGAAAGATCGTTTTGAAAATGTGATCTGAACAGTCATCATCTCCTTAGCATTGTGCTAGTTCGTCACTTGAAATTGAATAATAATGGTAAAAGCGAATGTATATTGGCGTCAACCTCCCCTGACTTCATATGGGCTTGTAAAAACCTCATTCATTTCGAATTGTCGAGAATGGTACATATATCAATCAATTGGTTCCCCTTCCTGTAATGGATACATTTGCACCCAAGTCACATGTAGTTTCTCTTCAAGGTCAATGTTTCATATTGTTACAGCGCACCTTCATCTTTCTTTCTACATTTGAGAAATCACAGAAAAGAAAGAAGCAGATTCTCCACTCTACGCTACAATCACTAAGTTCTGATTTGTTCTTGCGTTTTCTGTTATTAAATTCCATTTCTTGTCAACCTTCCCGGTCCGGTTCCATGTCGTCCCACGGAGTTAATTTGTTATGTTGGTCCCCTTAAAGAATGGCTACTTACGCAACAATTTGTGCATGCTTTGTAATCACTTGCCAAGACTCCTGCATAATTGCCGAAAATATTGCTTAGTTGAGAGGCGATCTTAGGTTTTGCATCTTCTATTCTCTTCCAGAAAGTTCTTTCCTAAAGAATTCCTGTATGTACGGTGGTTCCGTAATCATCACCGTTGCTGTTATGACAAATCCAATTCGATACACATCTTCTTCTTGATTACCCTAAAATTGATAGCATTGACAAAAGTTTGATAATATTCATATTAGTAATCTCCCATTGAAACAACCGAAATGTCTCAATGGAAATTGTAGTATTACTAAACAACAAGTTTATTATAAAATGAGTTGATAATTTCTCTCTTAAATGACATTTGGATTTTTTTAATCAAGTCTCTAGATTATTTTACTCGTTCGAATAAGGACCTTAAAGACTTTCCAACAATTATCTTACACCCCAAAATCCCCAATAACTTAAAAATTTTTAAAACTAAAATGACTACTACAGTTTTTGTTTCAGGAGCCACCGGTTTCATTGCTCAACATATTGTAAAACAGTTGATCGAAAAGGGTTACCACGTTGTTGGTTCAGTTAGAACAACCGCAAAAGGTGAAGCACTTAAGAAGAATGTAAATTCTCCAAATTTTAAATACGAAATTATTGATGATCTTGAAAGTGAAGGTGCTTTTGAGAAAGCTTTAAAGAACCACCCTGAAGTCACCATATTTCTTCATACTGCTTCCCCAGTTCATTTCGGTAACGATGACCCAGAAAAGAACATTATTATTCCAGCTATTACTGGTACTAAGAATGCTCTTAAAGCAGTAAAAGAAGCTGCTCCTCAAGTGAAGAAATTTGTTCTTACTTCATCAATTGTTGCTATTTATTCTTTTGAAGATGTGAATGCTACTGTCGATGAAACTTCTTGGAATCAAATCACTTACGAACAAGCCAAAACTAACGGTTACAATGCTTACTTTGGTTCAAAGACCTTTGGTGAAAAGGCTGCACGGGAATTCATTGAAAACGAAAAGCCAAATTTTACTTTCTCTACTATTAACCCAGTTTACGTTTTCGGACCTCAAGCTTACGATAGTGAAGCAAAAGGTGAATTAAATGTTACCAATCAAATTATTAGCTCTTTGTTAAAGACCAAAGTTGGTGATGAACTTTCTGTCTTGGCAGGTGCTGCTGTTGATGTCAGGGATGTTGCTTTGGCTCATATTGTCGCATTTGAGAAGGATGCTGCTGATGGTAAGAGAATCATCTTATCAGATGACAAATTCACTAACCAGACTCTTATCGAATTTATTAATGAAGGTGTTCCTGAATTAAGGGGTAAGATCAGTGAAGGTACTGTTGGTTCTCAGCCTATTCCTCCTTTTGTTATTGATGATAGGAAATCTAAAGAGTTACTAGGATTTAAATTCCACCCATTGAAGGAAACTGTTGTTGATACCGTCAAGCAATATTTAGCTCAAAATTAAATAGCAAGTCGAAGGGAGTGCTAGCTTACTTTTAGTATAGTGAATAACAATGAATGTGAATTTTTGAAATTAGAATTGTAATAAACAAGTTTGATTGTGAATGATTAACTGTAAGCGAGAGATATCAATATATTCAATTAGAAGGTGAATGATTTCGCAGCCATGATTGTTTCTTCAGAAGTGCAGCTTAAGTAGCCTGATTTCAGCTTGCCCTAGAATAATGGAGTTCCGATTAAAAATGCAATTTCTTTCCATTAAGGGAGTGATTTTTCACATTTACAGCAATTCACTAAATAAAGCAGGGCCCCACATGGTACTAAATCGATTGTATAGCTGTCTTGTTTTTCACGAGTTTCTAATAATATATAGCGGGAACATAAAAATGATGGAGCGCAAGGAGCACTGCGATCTTTGTCTCTCTCACTACATGCACTCAGTACCACTCTTATACTTCTAACTAGAGTTGATCAGATGGTAAACAGTGCGTTTTCCTAAGTATGGGGTCCCAAATTAAGTACTTATTGTTCCAGATCTATAGATGAGAGTAATATTTAATAGTCTACTTCTTCTAACAATTTGTATGCACTGAGTGAAAATTTAATTGTACTCCTTTAAATAATCCTACTGAACACTCCCAGTGAACATGAGAATAACAAGTGTAAACTAGTAGAGCAACATAAGCTTACTATAATAAATATTCCTCTACAAGATTGATATTATATATAATATCTGCATTACGCTAAAACGCTAACTATAATCTAACTAGTTTTTTTCTAAGTCAATAAACTTACCACCGGCAGCGAATCTTGGGTGTCTTGGATCATTGATGAATTCAGCAGAGTTGGCTGAAGCAATACTAGCTTTGTATACTAAGAAGTAGGTAATGGCAGCTAAAATTTGTTAGTAGATGATTGAGTTTAATGAGATCAGAAAGAAGATTGATATGAAGACATCCATTCGTAGGAAGGAGTTGCTTTAATGAAGCAAACTAAGATAACACAAATGGGAGTCTTATACTGATGATCAAAGATTATTAGACACAGACTTGGAACATCCAGATCACTGCTTTGACAGGCCGGGAGAAATTCAAGATATACCCAACAAGTCAGATAGTCCAAAAAATCACCTTTATCCCCCAAAAGTGCTAGCTCGAATTTAAATTCGTTGCCATATCGTTTAGCAGGATTAGGTCTATTGAATCTAATTTTGATATTTCGTTAACATCTCGGGCCATGAATATTTTGTCATCAACAAGTAATATTGGTCCAGTTATCATATTATCCACAAAACTTTTAAGTTCTTCAAGCTAATTGGGCTGCATCCTACCTTTGCACGATGAATTACTACTAAATGTAGAAATGCATTTCTTGCAATCCTTATAGTCCTATTGATCCATATAAATTCCAAAATTAGGAGTTTTCGACATTTAACATGTTGTTCAAGTCATACATGAGTTTCCCTTCTTTCGTCGGAGAATCGCTTCAAAAAAATACTCAGTCATCAATTAATACATACCACCTGCAGCAAATGGCCAGAATGGCTTGAAAACTGGAGTTGGGTAAGACATATTTGCTATTGTATATCTACAAATGATAGAAACTCTGTAAGTTTATGAAAGTATTCTTTTATTCGGGACTCGGTTTCGCATTTGGCCAATGAAAAGGCTCTGGAGGCTTTTGCAGCGGACACTACTTGAAGAATCTCAAGCAAGCATTTACATGCAGGACAACCAAGACACAATAGTTTATTGAGCAAAGGCTGCAAGAATGGATTGATGGGGGCTACCATGCTTCCATTGGAGTGAATTAAAAGGGTTTAAAAGAAACTACAACTGATGTATTTTATTTACTTTTCATTAAAAATCAAGCACCTCTATATTGTGGTAATTTTGTAAATTCTAATTTCTGGTGTTCCCTTTTTAAACCAACACCCAATATTCAAATTGAACGGATTGATACAATTTTGTACAACTATCCAACTGTCACCACCAAACCATTTCGTAAGTTCTATCTCCCAATCGTTGATCGTTGTCTCATTTCTAACAGTAGCTGCTATCAATGCTAATTTGGTTCCACTGTTGAAAAAATCTTGAATACTACTGCACAAAGAGCCCAAAATTCTTGAGTCATAAGTTACATCGGCGGCAATTAAGACATCAACATCCTTAGGAGGTTCACTTATAAACAGATCAACTTGCATTGGATTGGTAGTACCCCAAATTAATTGCTGACAAGTAATCTTTGGACTTTTAGTTCGATCAAGTATACCATTCAATGAGAATGTATCATTTAGATTTTCTATCAATTGACTATCTCCATCGGTTAGTATTAAGTGATTTATAGGGGTTTGCAACTTATTAGTATTGCTTATTAAGGATAAACCGACAAATCCAGTGCCAGTACCAAGCTCACAGATAGTTTTATTTTGCAAGTCAAAGTGGGATACATCGTTCAAGTAATCGGCAAGATAAACAGCCGCTTCCCATGTTCTTAATCCAGTGGTACCATTACCTGAGATTAATTTTGGAAATTCTTTAATATAAATTTCTGCATCTTTAATGGTGTAGCATAATATATCAGAATCGTTTGGGTCTAATTCTTGCGAATTTAGTATCTTCTCATCGCATAAAAGTTCATATAGTATTTCGAGTATTTGATCCAGCAGGTCTTGGTTCTCTGATTCCACAATAATTGGGTTCCTTTCAACTAAGTCTATATATTTTTTCAAAAAAAGCTTTGCATAATAGGGATTATAAGGAAGAACAAATCGGTTCAAAACCTCAACAATAGCAGCCTGGGATTGAATGGTAAATACTTGTGGGTCAATTATATCTTTACTGAGAAATTCTTGAATTGGAATTCGTTGTCGCAAGCAAGATGTTATATTTGATAACTCTAGAAGAGACATTGTTCCGTTTTGTAAAATGTAATAGGTACAGCTTGATAAATATCCCGACAAGAGAGTGCAACGAAACAGCTCTCTAGGTAGGAAGTGATGCAGCAGAAGTCTGGGAGACTGTTAGATCAACTTTGATTTAATTTTCCAAGTATAGGAACCGCAGAGCTTTAATCAGCTAACTGCAGGAATATTTGTGATACTGCAAAGTAGGAGCAACAGCTTTGATATCATAATTGAGTTACATTAAGCGACCCATTACAGCAAGGAAGGAACTACAGCAACAATAGAGAACTATAAGCGTGTCAATTTATAATGAATAACCCTAGTATTTTTTAATTTGATTTCGCTAGTCTTCCAAAACCATTAGTACTAGCTTTTTTTATCTTCCCTTGAAATATCGTTCCAAAAATTTTTATCGTCTACTTTGAGATAGTTCCAAAGACTCTAACTCTTTTAACTCCTCCATCTGGAATGATGGTCAATAATACATGAGAGAAAGATTCTGTTGAATCGATTTCATATCTGTGCTCTTGATGTGGTCCGGTTTTTGAATCTGGAACCACAACTTTCCAATCTTTACTATCAAAAGAAGGAACTGACTTGTCTTCAACTACATTAATAGCCTTTAAATTGACTTTTTGAGGGAAATTTCCTTTAAAATGAGCAGTATCAACCACAATGGAAGCAATTTCAGCAGTTGCTCCTAATTTAATAACGACCCAATCAACATGGCCAGGTTCTCTTGATCTCTTGGTTTCCCAACCATCTGACATATCATGACCTCTACCAGGTAAAAGTAAGTTATCAGCAGATCCAAAATGTTGATCTGAATAACGAATTGCAACTCCACCATTTTTAACGGATGCCAAATCCAAGATAGTACTTAAATCAGTAGGATGAATTGGAATAACGGTACCATAGAGTCTAAATCTTGCAATTCCACCATCTGGATACATTCTTAATCTGACATGAGTATAAGCAGTTTCAGTGATGACATCTCTTACAAAGAAATGTCTTTGGGAAGGACCACATTCAGTCTTAGAAATAACAGTCTCCCATTTAGATTCGAGAATATGTTCATCGTCTCCAGAAGAAACAGCAGCTTCAACTGAAATAAATGGTGCATGATTACCATTGAAGAATGCAGTATCAACCTCACATCCAATTAATTTTGCAGAAGCGACTCCCATTCTGAAAGTAACCCAGTCTGCTTCTTCAACGTTATGCCTTCTGGTTTCCCATCCATCATACCAAGCACCTGCTGAGGTAAATCTTGATGCATCTCTAATAGGACCTTTTGGCTTAATTAAATTATCTGCATCTGCAAACCATTGATCGGAAAAATTCAAAACTTTACCTCCAAGTTTTTCTCCTATAACATCAGTATAGTTGCAAACGATCTGGTCGTGGAATTCCTTTTCTGATAAGACAGTAACCATTTTAAATTGAAGATTAGTTTAAGAATGAATTGTGTGGATGTATATATATATATATGTATGTTTGTTTGAGACCAATTTAAGATGTTTTATCCTTTTTTGGAAATGTGTTGGAAATTTCAATAATTATAACAAAGTTCTATTTTGTGCTGTTCGTTGTTCTTATAGATTAGCTATTTGTTAGTACGTCGATGAAGATAAATTTGATTCGCGCAAGATAACAAACTGATAGCAACGGGATGGAGTAACTTACAAATCAAGGATCTTATGCAATGTTTTTTAAACAATGATGTAGAAATTATAGATAAGTGTATAAGATTTGAGAACAGAATAAAAATTCTGCAATGACTGGAATTAGCCAATATTTTATAGAAGTTAAAATCAATTGAAATCGCTGTGGGGGCCATTGGTATAGAATCGGTCATAGTTGCGTCTCGGGTTTCACCGATTAGACAAGAAAAAGTTGCGAAAGATCTATGAGAAATGAAGACATTATATGGTGGCAGGAACCAGGAAAGATCTATAAAAGCTATACAGTAGTAGAGTACTATTATAACTCAAACAATAGAAAAAAATGAAATAGACCTAAAATATTTTCTCTCCTAACAAACTGTGAATCTGAAATCACAAACAATATTACCAGTATGTCGGAATAAACTGTTCCAATAGCTGAACTAGTGCTATCTGAGCTTGGATTATCTTTCACTGGTGAAAAAGTTTTATCCGTATACGCAAGGTTTGAAACTGCATACAGACCACAGTTTATATCGGCAACCTTTGAAAACAGGATGAGCGCTCGTAACCGTTTCCATTTTAACCACAATTGCTTACTGAATCGAACTAAAGATAGGATTTTGACCTAATTACTTCAACAGTTGTGCAATCGCGAAACCAGATCCTCCTTATACGTTGAATTCTCTTATTATTTGCCAGAGAATCTCCAATTTTTTAAAATCTCGATACAATAAAGTCAGTATTTCACTAAATTTAATGACAAAATATGACCACTATTTGTAGAAATTTTTAATTCATCGTTAGGTCGCGTGGGATTCCATATGCAGGAATTCATCAAATGCGATTGAACGTAAACAAACCAACCAATTTTAACAAAACATCGTTACAAAGTATTTTGAGGAGTGAACTTGAAGAAAAGAAAGAGGACCCTATTGAAGTCAAGAGGTATCAGGGCTATTTTGAATCACACATCTGAATACTGAGCTACTTTTTTCTTTATTGTTGTTGGCTTTATCTGATTTTTGTTTGTGCATCAATTTGTTTCTCTTTTCATCGAATTTCTAGATCGGCCATAGATCATTGTACGAGCAACAAATCTAACAAAATCTCCTATTATTATACCGTTATCCTTCAGACTCAAATATTGATCATATTATTTCAAACTATTAAATCTACACTGCTTGACTCATGACACTCAATGGCTTGTCTGAATCAACAAAACCAATACCCTTAGGTATATCTTCTCGAAATAATAGTCCTTCATCAACTCCCATGGGTTCTCCAAAGAAGAATAATTCTTCTCCTTATAAGAGAATTGGGTCGCCAATTAAAAATATACCACAAGAATCGTTGTCTTCAACTAGGATGAGCGTTACTTTGTCTACTCTTCAGAATGATTATTCTAATCTTGAACGGTCTTACACAGATTTATTACTAAAGAATAACAATATAAATATTGATAAACAACAAATAGAAAAAGATCTCGAAATTAAGTCAGAAACCATTTTTCGACAATCAGAAAACATATTGATTTTTGAAAATGTCATAAAGTCAATGAAAGCAGAGTATTCTAGAAATCAAGAAATGTATGAAAAAGAGTTGTTTTATTGTAAAGAATTGGTTAAAGACTTGGAAATCAAAGTACAGAAGCTATCTCAAGAACTTGAATCGAATAAAGTAGAAGAAAATAAATATCAAGAACAATTAAAGGAAGTCAACCATTTTGAAATTAAAGAATTATCCCAAAAATACAATAAATTACTTAAGGATTTTAAAGTTTTGCAAAGTAATTTTGAACTTGAACAGAATTCAAAGTTAGTTCTTATGGATCAGATAGAATATATGACTAAAGAGAACCATGACGATCTGGAAGCAAATTTAATAGATCAAAACAGTATAAAGGAGATTCATTTGGATACCTTCCACACATTGAATGGTTTACAAGGACAAACAATTGACTCCGAATCTGATACTAGCGATGAATTCGATTATAGTAACACCAATAATCACTCCAATACAAGAATGTTAAACAATTTAGCAAGTGAACTTTCTACATCATCTCCCATAAAAGAGATCAAGGATCAAGTATCATTTAAAGAAATAAATTCCTATGGCAATGCGAAATCATCTGATTTCAGAGTTCCAAGCTTGGAGCATAATCCTAACTTTAAATTTCCTTTATCCTTTGAGACTAGCTTGGGACAAGAGACAACTAATAGAGATAAAAGCAAACCTGAAAGTCATCGTTATGGTCAACGTCAATCTATGCCCAACAAATTGAAATCAAGTGCTACTTCACCTCGAATTGAGAAAGACGATTTTGTTCTTTCTCCATTAAAGTTAGCGTCTGCTACTTTTAGCTCAGGAGCAACTTACTTTGATATCGATACTTCGACCATTAATAAGTCGGAAAGAAGATATTCGAATTCCAAACCACATCATTCAAGATACAATTCTCATGATATCTTTCCTATAAAAGTAGAATTCGAACCTCTAGAAGATATTCATAGTACAAACAGAAGTACTTCTGTTCCTGAGAAGGTGCATCTAAATTCAGCTTTCAGATCAGAATTCAGAGGCAATTCAGGAATGCCTAGCAGAAGTGGCACTTACTTAAATAGAAGAAATTCAATTTTTTTGGAACTGAATGAAGATATTCCTACACAACAACCTTCGACTAGAAATTCTATTCTAACAGAAACATCGTCATCTAAAAGATCATCTCTTATTATGGATCAGAGCATACTTACAAACGACATGACTAAACAAGAGATTATGAAATTGAAATTTGAATTACACTCACTAAAATTACACAACGAAAAATTATTGTCGTATATAGGATTTGAATTACAGAAGCAAAAGAAAAATATCAAGAAAATTTCTCACAAACAGTCGTTGAATAGTCTTCAGTTGAAGAATAACAGTAATAATAACAACGCCAACAACAACAATTTCAACAATAATTCCAACAATGACAACGAGAAAATGGAATACTCGGATGCTAAATTAATCGAGAAATCCAGAGAAATGCTTATTCACAAGAAGAGAGTTTTGAGATCGGTATCTATAAACCCCATAATACTGTCTAGGAGACGACAAGTTAACAATAAAAGTCAACCAGTTGGTCTTTTAACTTACCCATATAACTTCTTTGATGGAGAAGATGACTATGGGTTCTTAAACCATTCACCAACTGACTTTACTTCACGTATCTTTGATAATGGAACCAAGATATACTATGATATTGATTCAGCATCCGATGACGAATTCCATACCAAAAATGCTCAGCATTTCCATCGTCAAGGAGGACCCAAGAAGTATCAATCGCAAATCTTTTTAAATACAGAGTATGATATTACTTCGGAAGAGGATCTTGAAGAGGAAGATGATCAGGGTCAAGATGACTCATGGATTGAAGAGTCTACTGAAGAGATCGAACCTACTTCCAATGTATTTAGTCATATTAGATATCTTTTGACCGGTTCTAACTTCAAAAGGCAAAATACTGATAGTCCTGTTGATGATACCTTGAAGTACAAATTTCTTACAATTGCAATTGGAATAATGATAATCGGAATAAGATTCTCATCTCATCATAATCAACCTATCAAGGTTTGAGCGCACAATATATAACAAACATACCAAATACTCTTGAATGTAGGCGGAAGTATTAAATAGGTAAATTCCCCTGACACACATACAAAAGCACCGCACCTCTCCTCTCCTTTCTCTTTCCCAGCATTATTTAAGGTGCTAATTGACAATTTCTTCGGGTTAGCCTTTCGAAAAAATTTACGAAGCCAAACTCAGGATTCGTTACGAACATGACACATTTCCTGTACATTGAAGAAACAAAGTTGAAACGAGCAATCATTTTTTGCACCCACAGTCAACGGCCGCCAGAGATAAGATGAATGAAGATAGAACGACAGCTAGTGGGTAAGGCCGGTCATGAGAGGTTACAACTATCCACTTGAACCAGATAACCAAAGCAATGAAAGATGGATTTTAGTGATCTTTTGCTATTTCAGTTCAGTAGTAGTCCCAATACAAAGGCATAGTAGAACAATAAATGTTAACCAAGTTGACAAAGTTGAAATATGCACAATGCGGATGTGGTATTTCCAGTAGAAAGCCCCAACAAAGTATCTATATTTAAGTGCTATATCCTCCCTTAATTGACCTTCAAACTGGTATTTAAAATAGTATAACTTGAAACAATATGGAAAATGATGAGGTTATACTAAATCAAATTGCTCAAATAAAGTTAAGAAGACTCTTGGAGCTAAATACACGACTTAAGGAAACCTTATTAAGAAAAAGGATCTCTGCATCAAATGCCTCCTATTTAATAATCAACTATACGAAGGAGACCCCTGATTATTTAATTCCAGATGTATGGCCACTTTTATTGGAGCAAAATAAGTATAAGAGATACAAGTTATCTCGGGGGCGAATGAAAGCAGCTCAAGAAGTCGGATGTTGTACTATAACTTGATGAGATAATACTGTTCTAGAGAAATGTTCTTTTTTGAGAGAAATTGTATCCATGTATACACCCATTACATGTATTTTACATATTATGTATTTATAAAGAGGTAATTTTAACGACCGATATTAAACTGTTCTAAACTGTAGATTGTCAATTAGGTTATATTAGTGCCCAATAACTAACCACCCCTTTGCTTGTCTTCATTTTCCATTTTTACGTTTCTTAAATGGTCAAGTGACTCGTTGCCCAAAGTATAATCTATTTCCTTTTCATCCTGTCCACATCCACAATCATAATCTTCAAGAATCTTTGTACAATCATATTCTGGCTTCTTCAATCTTTCATTTACCTTATTATGGATATCACACCCCCATAATGCTGCAGTTTTTCTGGAAGTAGTTTGAGGAGGATACTTTTTAAGAAGTTTTTGAAAGTGTCTAGCACAATCCCCACATGGATACACCTGAGTGAAAAGTTGAATATATTCGGATAAAATGGTTTTTTCAAGAACGGTTGGAGTTTCTGGATATCTTGCTAAAATAGTGTGGAAGAGCTTCCATGCAGCATTTCCCAACTGAGCTTTAAGTGTTTCGTTGGTCATTTTGGGCATAAATGCTGTCATTATTTCTCCAGATTGTTGTTCACCAGTTTGTTGTTCACCATTATGTTGTTCACCTGATGGAGTTTCACTGTCACCAACTTGAGCGGCATCTTGATTCCTTAGTTCACTCTCAGCTTCATATCTTGCTTGGTCTTGATTTTGAGGAATCAAGTCTTTAAGGAGATTGAGTGAACCTTGTCCTGTTGATGCAAGTTTTTCTGAAGTAATCTTTGTGAGTGAAATTGGTGAAGCGTCACCTAAGGATGAAGTAGATGAAAAGGAAAAATATGATATCACACCAACTATAGCAAGTAATGACAATGTTGAGACGATTGGCTTCTTAACGAGCTTCATGATGCACTTTAAATTTGTATGTTACTTGTATCCTTATTAAGTCAAGTTGAGGGTAACTTATTAATGTGAAGCGATCAGAAGTGATCAGAAGAGATCAGAAGTGAATTTATCACCAAATTATTATATTAGACAAATAAAGAAAATGATACAAAAAATATCACAATAGTTTACTATGTATGATGTATTCTTTGCAATATTAATTATGGGTCATACACCAATATGTAAATAAAAGAAAACTGAAATTCTGTTAGTATAAACAAATGGATTATAAAACAATTCTGCGTGTCCTGATTTTAATTTTTTGGACTACCATAACTTTGTAGCTGAATCTAAGAAAATCATGCTACAATTCTCCTTACGTAATCGAGAAGGTAACAAATTTGCCTAAATAGGAGAATGCAAAGCGAGTAATGGGTCTCGTTAGAAGAAAAGAAATTGGAAAAGTTAAGAGTAGAAGGCAAGAAGATATAAATTGGATAGACAGACATTAAGTGTTAGCATTGTGCTAAACTGGGAAACAAGTTGATGTATGCAGCTAGGTTATGAAATCCGTTAAGAATCATTGCCGTTTATATTATTTTCTAAGCCATCTTGTCATTTTTGTTATAAAGATTAGTGATATACTAATTTCGCATCATATGCAAAGACGCAAAACTCTTTCATCATCTGATCGTACAACTAGACTGCCAAGCTATTATTAGCTCAGCTACTACTACTATTACTACTACTATTACTACTACTATTACTACTACTATTACTACTACTATTACCACAATTGCCACTACCACTATTACCTTACAACTATTAACACTTACACTTTCCTACGCTCCTTTTCTGGCACAAATTTCATGCTCAGTACCACAGTACCACACTACCAAAGAATTACCACTAATTAGCTATAATGTTATCTGCTCAGGGCATTCAGCGCTCTCAGGGCAATAATCGTTGGTCCTGTACACAATTCATACATTGACCTTCTTCGGTTTCTGGCATCGATCTGTGCCGTTGATATCACTCTAAATCTATTATCCCGTTGTTATCTCAGTCATTGTAGTTGGAATGCAGTAGAACAAGGTCGGTTAAGTGTTTCTTTTTGGAAGCTGGCTCAGAAGTAATACAAATTTGACTAATCAGTTCTGATTTACAACCCTTACTTCTACACATCCTTGTTGTATACATTCCTTTGTATATACTTCTTTACAAGATCTAAACCACCATTCCAATTTGTAAGTTCGCATACGCTTGAACTTGCACAAAAAATTAGAAGAGTCAGAAGAGACCATTTCTTACCGTTTTAGACTTTGCTATAATACTTTTTCAGAATACAAACTCAAAGCAACCAAATAATTACCCAATTGTTCCAAAAGTTGTTTTCATTCATCATGTCTACTCCTGTAATTATATCCCTATTGGATACAGATCTTTACAAACTCTCAATGCATGCTGCTGTTTACCAACATTTTAAAGACGTTCCAGTCAAGTACTCGTATACAAATAGAACACCATCCATGGTGCTCAATAAAGAGGCAATTGATTGGATTAAATATCAAATATCCCAGTTGGGCAACCTTAGTTTTTCCCAAGACGAAATTGAATATTTAAGAACAACTTTACCTTATATGCCTCAAGACTACTTGAATTATCTTACTGATTTCAAATTGCATCCTAGCCAACAAATCAGCTATATTAATGACGATTCTGAG
The DNA here is from genome assembly GCA_030566905.1 of Chernovozyma aurita. Classification (NCBI taxonomy): domain Eukaryota; kingdom Fungi; phylum Ascomycota; class Pichiomycetes; order Serinales; family Debaryomycetaceae; genus Chernovozyma; species Chernovozyma aurita. Next base: position 311,673 of record JAKUBO010000007.1, read on the forward strand.
GCCAATTATCCAAAATTTGATATTCAAATTAAGGGAAGTTGGTCCGAGACTATCTTGTATGAAATTCCAGTTTTGGCAATTGTATCTGAAGCATATTTTAAGTTTGTTGATACCAAATGGAACTACAATGGACAGCTGGAACTTGCAAAATGGAAAGCTGAACAATTGACTAAGAATGATTGTATATTTAGTGAATTTGGAACCAGAAGAAGACGGTCATTTGAAACTCAACAAATAGTCATCAAGGCATTGGTTGATTACAGTAAAGAATTTCCAAATAAATGTTTACTAGGGACTTCAAATGTTTATTTTGCAAAGAAATACAATATCAAGCCAATTGGAACCGTTGCACATGAATGGTTTATGGCAATTGCATCAATAACTCAAGACTATACCAATGCAAATAAAGTTGCAATGGACTATTGGCTTGAGACATTTGGACCAAAGAATGCTGGTTTAGCACTTACTGATACTTTTGGTACCGATTCATATCTCAAAGTATTTGTTAAGCCTTACTCTGATTACTATATCGGAGTTAGACAAGATTCTGGAGATCCTTGCGAGTACGCCAAGAAACTTGCTGATCATTACTTTAATAAATTAGGGTATGAGAAATTCTCCAAATCAGTATGCTTCAGCGATTCGTTAAATATAGAAAAGTGTCTTAAATATAAAAATTATGCTGAAAGTATTGGGTTTAACGTTACATTTGGAGTTGGAACATTTTTCACTAATGATTTTAAGAGTTCAGAAGAGCCTCACAATAAATCAGAACCCATGAATATTGTAATAAAGATAAGAAATGCTGATAATAAACCTTGTATCAAGATTAGTGATAATCTTGGGAAAAACATGGGTGATCCAGAGGTAGTGGCCAGGGTCAAAGAAGAGTTAGGATATAAAGAGAGAGAATGGAAAGAAGGCGATGAAGCACACCGGTGGGCGAAATAAAGAAAGAGCTTGGAGAATACAATTTGTAACAAGGAGCCAATCCTAAGGCGAAATAAAACGAACAATGAAGATTCTAGTTTTAATTTTAATTGTTTATAATTCGTATATGGTTAGAATATGACTGAAAATAAAACAGAATCTGCTGGCTGTAATGTAGGTTATAGATGTGTAGCAAGCTGAATTAACTTTAAGCTCATTTCTCTCTATGAAGTTATATTCCGCTCAAAGAGACTTCATTATTCTGCGCTTCATCTCCCATACATAAGGGCGCTTCACCTCTTGCGATGAAGCTTCCCGCACGAGACTCAATCTCAGTCAGAATCTCCTACCAACAAGTCACTTTGAGGTTAAGAATACACTGCCACCAAACTTGAAAATTCCAAGTGCTCAAGGAAATGTTTTAACTTTATATACTTAATTACAATATTCTAATATGTTATACAATAAATAAAATTTGCATCCTATTACCTCCAATTGCATCCAAATCCACCATGTCCAAAATTACTGTCTTCCTCAAAGTTCCTGTTCATTTCCCATTACTTTTGTCGCACAATTTTCTGCTCCTACAGGGAACGTCTGAACCATAATCAGAACGAATGATCAAAATTTGTAGCCCCATCACCGTTACTCCAGATCTGTTCTCGTGCATCAACTCAATCTCTTTATCTTACCTTTTTTTTTGCTTTATCTAACCTTTCCTTTTTATTTTTGATAAGGTGTACATTCTTTCTTTTCATCTTATAAGTTAAGATTGGTTACTCTTTTTGGTTGATATAGTACCATGGACCTTACATATGATAACCTTTCTAAAGTTTTATCGATTGCAAATGGATCAGAACGAAGCAATGAACAACAACAGGCAGAGTCCCAATTGAAGAGCTGGGAAACTCAACAAGGCTATCACTATATTTTACAAGACTTATATTTAAAGGAGGACTTACCTTTACAGATTCGTTGGCTTGCAATTATTTGCTTTAAAAATGGAATTGAAATGTATTGGAGATCATCGAGAACGAATTCAATTTCGAAGGACGAAAAGCAACAGATTCGAAATAGATTATTCAACTTAATTGATGAAAAAAATAATCAATTGACAATTCAAAATGCTCATTCCATTTCTAGAATTGTTAGATTTGACTTCCCAGTAGAATGGCCCAATTTATTCGATGATGTGATCCACTTGTTAGAAGATAATGTCTTCAAGAAAGAAGATATGATTGCAACAAATAACTTACTCATAATTTTAAATCAAATCATTAAAAACGTCATTGTCATTAGAATTGGTAGAGCCAGACAAGCCATTCAAATCAAAGCTCCAATAATTACTCAAGTGTTGATCAAATTATATTTGAAGTTTTTTCAACAATGGACTTCAATATCTTTAGACTTGGGCATTATGGAGATTTGTTATTTATGTCTTAAAATCTTGAGAAGAATCATTCCCGATGGTTTTGAAAAACCTCACAAGAATAATGACATTATCGAATTCATGGCAATTTCTATAAATCATTTACAATCATTGGTTGTGGAACATGAAAAGTACCTGTCTTCTGATATGATTGAAAGATACATAAAATGCTACAGTAAATTGTATGTGAATTTGATTACAGTCAATCCTACCAGTTTTATATTATTGCCTTGCTCTACTAATATATTAACCACTTTTATTTCATTATTGAAGTCGAAGGCAAAAGAAATTTATACGAGTAACGACGAAGAGAATTCGTTCTGGGAAGTCTTAGCGTTAAAAAGTTTCCTTATTCTTAAGAAGATTATTAATTATATATATAAGAAGGGTGCAATAGTGTTGAAAGAAAGAAATGAAAAAGAAGAAATAAACGCCGCCATATTGAAGGTTTCTAGTAATATCTTTACAACTTCTACAGTACAACAGTTATGTGATCTTATTATGGATTGGTACTTAAGACTCAAACCTTCAGATTTAGATAGTTGGTTGTTGGAGCCGGAGGAATGGTGCAATGAAGAAATCTCATCAAGTTGGGAATATCAAATTAGACCATGTTCTGAAAACTTCTTCAAAGATTTAATTATTTATTTCAAAGATGACTTGCTTGAATATTTGTTGAATAAAATTTCTAACGGATTTAAGAATGGTAATGGGAACTCATACACTTCTATTGATGATATTTTGACACGGGACTCGATTCTTTGCACTTTCCAGTTGTCCTCCAGTGTCATATCAAACAATGTTAATTTTGATCAATTGTTGAACGATACTTTTCTTCCGGAAGCTATTCAGAATGATTTAGTTGAAAATAAGATTATCAAGAGACGAATTTGTTTGATTATAAGTGAATGGTTATCAACCGTAAGTTGCCTGAAACAGAGTAAAGACTCTATATTGAAATTACTAATAAATCTACTCCAGCTGGATAACAAAGTGAATGATTTAGTGGTTAAATTAACTTCTATTCAGGCTTTAAAAATTTTTGTTGAAGACTGGGATTTTAGTAAATATGATTTCAAGATTTACTTAAATGAATTTATTAATTTATTAATAATCAACTTGGAGCTTGTTAAATTTACAGAATCAAAACTATTTATTATCAACAACTTGACTTTAATCTTGTCCAAATGTAATCCTTTAATTACTCATGACATATTAGAAAATGTGTTGCTATCAATTATACCAAAATATTGGAACTACATTGATAATAATGCAAATGACACAATCTTGAAAAATTCATTATTGAGATTGTTAAAGAACATTATTGTGGCACTCAATGAGGATTCTAACAAAACTTATACCATCAGTATGCCATTGATCATAAACTGTTGTACTGAAAACTCTGAATCATATTCATTATTGAGTGAAGATGGTTATGAAGTTTGGTTATCCTTATTACAAAACAGTCCCACGAATTTGAACGAATTACAGCTAGATGAGATTATTAATCTCTTCCCACTTTTAAACCATGGGCTTCTCAATGCAACCGAAATCTTGCCGATAATTCTTTCAATTCTTAGAAGTTATTGTTTGATATCTCCTAAATTGTTGTTGAATGACCTTGGCACTGAAATCTTCAAAACTTTATCGACTTATTTAAACAATATGAGAGACGATGCTTTCAATATATTTGTTTCCGTCATGGATATTTTATTGCTTCAATACAGTACCAACGTCAATGGTAGTATTGGTAATGGAACTAGTAATGAAAATAACAACATAAATAACAATCGGTTCATCAATAATTTAATTAAGAGTGAACTAATCAACTCAATGATTAATTTTGTTTTAAACGATACCAAAGACATTGTATCTTGCAATAAGATCTACTTAATCTTTTCAAGATTTGCAATTAATTCGAGTGAAATGTTCATTGACCTCTTTGCTCATCTTTTCATCGATGTTGATAAGTTTTTGAATCTTTGGATCGAATATTTGAACAACAACGGCAATCCAAGAAACAAGAAAATCAATTTATTGGCATTGCTTAATTTAAGTGGTTATTCAATTTACAAGAATGACAAGTTGTTTATCAATAAGTTCCCGGTAATCATTGAAAAGACATTTCTTTTCCTTGAAGAAATCAACGAAACTACTGATGGGAATTGTGATTTATACGAACAAGATTTGATTTATGAAGATATTGACGATTATTGTTATGGGGACCAGGACATTAAACCTAATGGCGAGAAAAAGAGATATCAGTCGTTACTTGTAACCAAGGATCCTGTTTATAGAACCAATTTGAGAAGCTGTTTGGCTCTGATAATCAGTGGGCTAAGAAACGAATTGAGTGTGGTTGATTTCAATCAACTAATGTCTTTGAATGATGAGTATACTATTGAGAAGTTACAGCAATTAATACAGTGAAGCTTGCATATAATAGAAAGTGGTTAATATAGACATGCATGATCATTTGCAACAATTGAGAAACTGTAGGTATTTAGTAGTCGAGAGGATGGGGAACTGTCTCTGGTCACCAGTAGAGCGACACACGACTGTATACGAGCTATCATTCTATTGCCGTGGCCCAATATATAACTAATGACATAACTAGAAGATAGCCAGTGATCATTACAGTGATCATTATTATTGTTCTTTCTCGGAGTTGAATAAACCTCTTTGTAGTATTGGTCTATGACAGACTCTTTCCTATCTAATAATTTACATCGAGCCTTTCAACTATATACTGTAATGTCTTTTCTCCATTCAGTCTCTCTCAACTCTCTCATCAAGTTCCAAGCTCTTCCCACAAATTGTGAGATGTTTTTTCCATGATCTGAAGGGCTCCAAATCTCCTAACAAGGCTCGAAATTCTCGAAATTGGATCTCCAATCCAAACCTTTCCCAGCACTAGAAATTCATTCAATTGATAAAAAAAGAGCCAGAGGCCACTGAATAAGAGAACTTATACAAAGGGACTAACATCTTTATCTAACATTGTTTTACTATTTGAACCTGCATTTTAATTTCAAGTTGTGTTCAATATCTGGTGTTCAATATGTTTCGGCCCTCAGTTTTCAAGACTCAACAACTGTTCAAGTTTGTTCATCAATCTTTCACTAGAAGATTCCAAACTACTTACAAGAGGTTGAATAAGCTTGCTGAAGACGACAAATTAAATGTGTTAAGACAAAAGTTAAAAGAAGGAGACAAACTCAGAGAAGAACAAGTGAGAATAAGAAACAAAAGTAGTACTTACTACACCGCTTCCATTGGAATCATATTTCTCTCAATAGCATTTACTGCAGTACCATTGTATAGAGCCATTTGTCAAAGAACTGGATGGGGTGGAATTCCCATTACTGATTCAACAAAGTTTACAATAGATAAAGTGACTCCAGTTGATACAAATAAAAGAATTAAAATCTCCTTCACTTGTCAATCTTCTGGTATCTTACCATGGAAGTTTTCTCCACAACAAAAGGAAGTCTACGTTGTTCCTGGTGAAACTGCTTTAGCATTTTATAAAGCCAAAAATATTTCAGACGAAGATATTATTGGTATGGCTACTTATTCGGTCACTCCTGAAAGTACTGCCGGGTATTTTAATAAAATTCAATGTTTCTGTTTTGAAGAACAAAGACTTAGTGCTGGAGAAGAAGTAGACATGCCAGTCTTCTTCTTTATCGATCCAGAATTTGCAAAAGATCCAAATATGAGAAATATCGATGATATTGTGTTGCATTATACATTTTTCAAGGCTAAGTATACTGAGGGTGAATTGGAAGCGGTGCCAACTGGTAAGAGTGATGCAACTGTCAAACTTGGTGTGGTTGAAGCTCTGTGATTAGGTTACGATGATGAAACAATTGCAAAATAAAAAAAATTAATATATTTAATGTACATAGGTTTTAATATAAATTACATAGACAACGATGAATATACTATGAATATCAGCTAGTCAAAATTGAGTAGAAAAAATGTGATTTGTAGTAGGGCTAGTAGGGCTAGTAGGGCTAGTCCGATTGTAAGGAAAAGAAGCTGTTTTAAATTATGTCACTTCCACTTTCTACTCCTATTTGTAATGAGTTTGGATTTAACTCACTATGTACCCATTTCTTTAATTGTCAAATTTATTTTACAATTCTGTAACAATTCTGTCACAACTATGTTACAACTATCTCCCAATTATGTCACAACTCTAATCCCAAACCCTCATGAATAACAATAATCACCTATTCAATGCAAATCAACACTGCCCAATACTATCCAATCGGAAACATCTCCTTCACACAAAACAAGTTTCAACATTCCTCCATCCCATCCGAGACCGTTATCGACCAAATTGGGAGAATCACAATCATCAACATTCAAATAATCCAGCACTCTTGTCCTTATGGTTCTCCATAATGCATTATCTATAGGATGTAAATCACTGTAAACCAAAGATAAATGTGGGTCGAATTCTTTGACACTCCATTCAGCTGCTTTATTAGCAGCAATATATTGAATCTTTACAAGATCAACTGGTTTTACCGTAAGTTCCACTGCACTCGAGCCAGATCTGCTTCTTTTCAGAGCCTTTCTTTTGATTGTCACCCCATGACTGTCAGTTGTGTAAAGATGTGGATTTATCTTAGCATTCTCTATTTCAATTTCTTGTGGAGTGATAACAAATATCTCTCGTATTATACGTGCTAAAGAGACTAAATTTGGATCCCGTGCCACTTGAAAATACAACTTCTTGAAATATTTCCTTTGACTGTCCACTCTACCTAAAGTAACCAATGATGAATGATTTTTAGGAAGTGAATTCAACGCTACTGCACTCGCTGATAGAATCTTATTGACATCATCTTTTGTTTTCGCAGAATCTTCCAAATTTATATCAATATTTGAAGTGATTGTTATATGGGGCTCAAAAGATGGAGCCAGATTGGGAAATATAGTATTCAATGAACTCATTAGTGTATTCAATTTATCATATAATTGAGTATTTTTCCTCGGACATAGCCACAATGATACACCTATAGCTAAAAGTTAGTATACGGAAACGGCTTTGGAGACTCTGAACCAGCTTGCACAAAGTGCAGTATGTATACTTACCCATTGTGCCAATTACCACCGATTTGCAATATATATGTTACGAGTTGTTGTAGTTATCTGATCGTCTCTACATGTATAGGAGGGGAGAGTTAACATCTGCTTACGGCAAGGGAGAATCTAAATCAAAATCTGGGATTGTATACAGGAAGCGCCATACAAACATATCGGTGATGATAGTTACCGACTTCATGTGATGAGCACTATTTAGTTAGTCATTTGGAGGGAGGAGATTGCAGGGTCTGTAATAGGAGGAAAGCTCTACAATTTATCAAGGTCCTTTAATCATGTAATTTATAAATAATCAGGTTGATGGTCTCTATCAGCCATAATCAGCCATAGCCTAATTATTTAATACTTTGAAGTGATCACTTCAACTCCATTAATTGCACTATCATCAACAAACCATGACACTTTAACACCAGTGTTTAAATCATTGACTAGTTTGGAAGGCAATTGGCTTTGTTTGTTTCCAAATATATCTTTTAATATAGATGCCTTTCCTGCACCTTCCGCAACAAAGGCTATATCGGTTGCATTCTCTAATACTGGAAATGTGACAGTTATTCTTCTTGGTGGAGGTTTAGGTGAGTCTGCAATTAATGCAATTTTCTTGTTACGCTCTTGAAGAAGATTATGGTTTGGGAATAATGAACATGTATGGCCATCAGGTCCACAGCCAAGTAAAATTAGATCAAACTTAGATGGAAGATTTGATTCGTATGAAGAAGCAATCAATAAATCTTTACTTTCATCAACTCCTTCTAACTGTCCATTACTTCCCGTAAGAAGTGATTCATCAATAGTAATAACTTTGGGTTGATTATCCTTTGCAAGGTGATTCAATACCATTTCTTTGAATAATCCATAATTAGAATCCCCGTGAGATAATGGAACCAATCTTTCGTCACTGAAGTATACTTCCCATTTAGTCCATTGAATTAATGGGGCTATTTTAGCATCATCGATAAGAGCTTTCTTCAATACTTTTCCCAAAGATCCTCCAGAGATAGCAACTATAAACTTGGAAGATAATTTCAAAGCTTCTGTTTGACTTTTTAAAATGTACTGTCCAACTGCTGCTGCAGTTTCTGATGAATTTGAATGTGAGTATACGCTAGGAGGCATAGCTAATTTAATTGAAACAAAATGGTAGAGCTAATAAACAACCTATTTGATAAATTCAGGCTGATATTTAAAGATGGGAAAGACTTTTGACGTCACAACTGGAAAAAAGCTGGGAGTTTATGCAGGAATCACGCGAACCATTAATCCGAAATTCTATGGAGGTGCGATGAAGATTAAGCGCTTAATAACGGTTCAAACATTGTTCAGTTATACATCTTCAAATGATATCAAGGATAGGTTTGGTGAAAATCAAATAGATAGCACAATTCGGCTAGGCCACTACATTGATTAAAGTTCATCTCTTAATCCTATCCGTTAAGCTGCTCGATCTACTCTAAGAAATGGGCATATTCACTATTCTCCTTTATCTTATTATTCAAGAATTTCTCCAACTTTGTAGCGTTCTTATAGTAAGTAGTAGATTCCGCGTTATATGCACGACAGTTGTTAAAGATTAAACGACAATCGTACAAGAATTGGTCAAATGATTCATATTTGTCGTTTTCCAATTTCTGTTCCATAGTAGAGAGATCCATTGGTTCTTTGATGACTTCATAATAGTCACCCACTTCTTCTTTATTAACCGCAGTAGAAAAGGGCCATGCAGATGCATGGTTGGTTAATTCAGAAAGTAATGTAACCATATAGTTATAGTGGGGACCTCTTTTTGGTTTCTGGGCTAATTTATCCATTTCGTCCAGCCATCCACTTTCGGCCAAACCTAGAATATCTCTTCTTGGGTTCAAAGAAGCATTCTTATTAGTTTTAAATATTTGTAAACCTGGTCTGACAACATGGGATTTTGATCTCTGTTTAATTTTCTTTTCGATTGCTGCCTTCTGAAGTAACAATATCTTACCCAGATCTAGATATCTGAGAATAGATGGTAACATTGAACACTGCATTAGTGTACCTCCTTCATAATCCTTAATGTATCCCATCCAAACCGATTTGTCCAAACTAATTTCTTTAGTGAATCCTTGCTTTTTGAAATATCCAATGGCATAATTATCAGCGTAAGTTAAAAAATATTTTATAGGAGAAGTTGCTCTTACATAGTCTTTCAAATGATTCATTAGATGCGCCCCGTAACCACGAACTTGTTCAGTTGACAGAATAGCACAAAATACAATTTCAGCAAATTCTCGATTATTAAAAGGTCGATAAGTGATCCCTCCAACCACAGTTAATGGTTTTCTTACCACTGCCATTGATAAATGTGATCTGTCATAAACAAGTCTCGAAATATATTCTCGAGGCATTTTGGGAAGTTGTTTTTGGAAAATATTTTTGAGTCCGGTTAACACAATAAGATTTTCTCTAGTATTATCATTATTGACTACTCGAAATTCAATCTTTCCTTCCTTTTCCTCTATAACAGAAGGCCTTTCTTTAAATGAATAATCTACTCCGTCAAAGTTGAACGTTGTGATTCGCTTTCTTTCTTCTTCAGCTTCATCATCTTCATCATCGTCGTCGTCATCGTCTTCATCTTCTTCGTGTTCATGTTCATTCTGATTTTCACTTTCCTCGTCTTTTTCCTCAACTTTACCACCATTAGAACGATAGTTACAGTTTGTCCCGTTTATTTTTTCTTCTCCAACGTCATGTTTCTTATCCCCATCAGATTCTTGATTCACCAGCGAGCTTTCATCATCATCTATCTCTTTGCTATTGCTCTTTCCGTTCACATTTCGTTTAGACTTAGAATCTGCGTCTTCGCTGTCGGTCTCTGCATTTTTCTTGGAACCCCCCTTTTCTATTTCATCATCATCATCTTCTTCTTCTTCGTCTTTCTCTTCTTCTTCTTCGTCTTCGTCTTTCTCTTCTTCTTTTTCTTCGTCTTTCTCTTCTTCTTCTTCTTCTTCGTCTTTCTCTTCTTCATCTATTACAGGAGATGAAGGTTCTACTTTGGGGGACTCTTCCGGTTCTTCTATCACTTTGGATCTCTTTGAAACCCGTCCGTCTTCTGCTGCTGGGTGTCTTTTTCGAAAAACCATACTTGGGGCTCGTACTGAGGTTGTATGTACTCTATCTGGATTTGATTTCGATCGATTTGTCAGTTGATCTGGAATTTGTGGAGGTGGGTACCAATCTGGCGCGTAGTGTCAATTAATCACCAACCGACAAAGATAGTAAGGACTCAAATCAAATTTAACTTAATTACAGAAAAAATAGCTTGTTTCTTCCTGAAGCTAACTTGGCTTGATTCTATGTTGTTATTGATGCAATTACAATTTTTCGAGTGATTTCATTCAACTTTACTGTTGTCTAAACAGTTTGGAGTGTCAAGCCCAGACTCGAAATTCAAACTTCAAAATGTGGGTGTGCACATTACTTCATTCCTGCACCATCTTGCGATGATCCTCTTCTCTCTCTACCCTTTTTTTTTTGTTTGTCATAGTCTCTTAGTAATCTGTTGTGCCACCATAAGTTCATTTTTTCATACTTAGTAATATCTACTTTGTATATATTCATTGTTTCAGTCGGGTTAACTTATTTCTGACATCTATTATTAAACATGAATCACAATATGGTAGATCATGGTCATGACCATGATATAAAACAGCAGCAGCAAGTTCAACCTTCATATGGCCAAATGGCAACAGTATTATGTTATGAGTGTGGTGTGCCAATGGATGGTACTTCAGGACTTGTTATGTGTTACGATTGTATAAAACTTAAAGTTGATATCACAGAAGGTATTCCAAGAGAAGCCAACGTTTCATTCTGCAGAAATTGTGAAAGATTCTTACAACCTCCAGGTCAATGGATCAGAGCGCAACTTGAATCAAGAGAACTTTTAGCCCTTTGTTTAAGAAGACTTAAAGGTCTTAATAAAGTCAGATTAATTGATGCTTCTTTTATTTGGACTGAACCTCATTCTCGTAGAATCAGAATAAAACTTACCGTTCAAGGTGAAGCAATGACAAATACTATTGTTCAACAAACTTTTGAAGTTGAATATGTAGTGGTTGCTATGCAATGTGCTGATTGTGCTAAATCTTATACTACAAATACTTGGAGAGCAACCGTTCAAATTAGACAAAAAGTTCCCCATAAAAGAACTTTCTTGTATCTCGAACAATTAATTTTAAAACATAATGCTCATATAGACACCATATCCATCCAAGAAGCTAAAGATGGTCTTGATTTTTTTTATTCACAAAAGAATCATGCTGCAAAGATGTTGGATTTCTTATCATCGGTAGCTCCAATAAAATCAAAAAAATCTGAAGAATTAGTCAGTCAAGATACTCAATCCAGTTCTTCACAGTATAAATTTTCATTTTCAGTTGAAATTGCTCCAATTTGTCGTGATGATTTGGTTGTTTTACCTAAAAAATTAGCTCATTCAATGGGGAACATTCCAAGATTGGTATTATGTTCCAAAATCACAAATTCTATCCAATTTTTAGATCCTTCTAGTCTTCAAATATCAGATTTACTGGCTTCAGTTTATTGGAGAAGTCCTTTTCCGCTGTTATGTGATGTTACTCAAATGGTTGAATTCATTGTGTTAGATGTTGAACCAACAGGAGATATCAAGGGTAAAAGAGTCGGTGCTGATGTTACCGTGTGTAGAGCTTCAGATATGGGAGTCAATGATCATTCATTTTATGTCAGAACCCATTTAGGAGGTATTTTACATCCAGGTGATAGTGTGATGGGTTATTACTTATCAAACGCAAATTTCAATAGCGATTTATGGGATAGTTTAGAAGTGGATAATTTACCAGAAGTAATTCTTGTTAAGAAGTACTATGCAAGAAAATCCAAGAAGTCCAAATACAGAAAATGGAAGTTGAAGAGAATGGCTAAGGAACATAATGATATTGTTGCTAATGATGACTCAAGACAAGCAAGACAAGAACAAGAAAGAGCCGAAAGAGATTATGAATTGTTCTTGCAAGAATTGGAAGAAGATCAAGAATTAAGACAGACAATTAACCTATATAAAGCTGGTGAAGCCGCTCCTGAGCCTACTGTTGAAGATGAGGACGAGGATGGCATTTCTGATGATGAAGATGGTCCACAGATTGCCGTTGATGAATTATTGGATGAATTAGATGGAATGACTTTAGAAGATCATCCAATGGAAAATGCTTAGAGTATTTTGAAATTGGGGCATGTTTGGTTGTTGAGTGTATCTAATGAGTAATGGTTTTTGGATATTTTTTTAAAAATTTATAGCAACAATATCATAGAACAGTTGGTACATTAAGTATAATTTATAGCTTGTAGTATGTAACCTGTAATGATAACGTAAAGAACATCGATTATGTAGAACATCTGAGCATCGATTATTTAGAACATCACATCTTTCTGCTCATCGAGCTTCTTCGACTCTCGTTCTTTGCATAGTAATTAGAACGTACTGCATCTAGTTGCATGAGTAATCAGTATAAATTGCGGCTTATCGTCTTAAAGGCCATATCATTCATAACTGTTGCTTGCAATTCCACCACCAATTGGACATATTTATTACCTGACTAGTTGGCTGGCCTGTTATAGTTAACGTTTTTAGTGTTCTACATTTGTTCCAAGTGGTATACTAATTTCAGCTCATCATTTTGTCTTTTGTCTTTCCTTTGTCTCTACCTTTGCAGATTGTCATTGTCTTTGACATTACCAATCCATTTCCACACGATTACAGATCAAACAGGTAATCACAAATCAACTCCAATTTCAAGTGCTTTTTTGTCTGACTCAACCATGGAACCGCTAAAGTTCTCCCCCATCAATTCCTTTGTGGATTCTTCATTTTTCACAAAATTGGCCGATCTTAAACTCAATCAATTCAAATTGGACTCCAGCGAAACTACAATTGGTGCATATATGACGCCTCCTCGTAATCTCAATAAATTCAATGATAAACCAATTGTGAACTTGGATTATTTGTCTTTCGATGCTGAGAAGGACAACAACTTATGGTTGGATGGTTGCTTAACTAATGTAAATACTATAGAAGAGTTTAAAGCAGTCGATAAACAAAGCTTTCTAAAGGCAGCCGGCTTGAAATTGTATAATCATTTCCAAGAATCCAGCATGATCCCGACGGTTGAAGAAGCCATCAAATTTTGTCTTTTGACCTTTTGTGACTTGAAGAAGTATAAATTTTATTACTGGTTTGCATTTCCAACATTAGGCTCTACTTGGCTAATAAAAGAGAAGCAAGAATTGACTTCTAATGAGGGCTTTAATGATGTACAACCAGATCCGTTCAATTTATTTGTGCCTGTAAGAAACAACACTATTTCCACCTGGCAAGAAGCAGACGAGTTTATTTTTTATGATACAAGTTTGAATCAGAATCCATCTGTACAATTAAGAAACTATCTATACTTCCTTGCAGTTAAGGGAATCCACAAGTTGAAACTTCGAGTTCTAAGACCTAACAACTCTTACATATTGCATCTTACATTAGACAGTGAATTTAATAAGGACCAAATTCCGAAAATTACTGGATGGGAGAGAACTGCTAACGGCAAGCTAGGGCCCAAGATAGCCGATTTGGGGTCTTTGATTGATCCTCGACAACTTGCTGAACAAGCAGTTGATTTAAATTTAAAGCTAATGAAATGGAGAATAGCTCCAAAACTAGATCTTGATATTATTCAAAATCAGAAAGTACTTCTTCTTGGTGCTGGAACATTAGGAAGTTATGTTGCTAGAGCACTTATGGGGTGGGGTGTCCGTACTATTACATTTGTAGACAACGGTAGAATTTCGTATTCGAATCCGGTACGTCAACCACTTTATCTGTTTCAAGATTGCTTCAGTGATAATGGAAGGGGAGCATTGAAAGCAATCAGAGCAGCAGAAGCATTGAAAGAAATATTCCCCGGTGTCAATGCAACAGGGTTCAATATGGAAGTTCCGATGATTGGCCATCCTATTTCAGATGAGGATGAAGATCGTCAAGTTCAGAACTTTAACAAATTATCAGAGTTGTTTGATAGCCATGATGTAATATATCTTTTGATGGATTCGAGAGAATCTAGGTGGCTTCCTACGGTACTTGGATTGGCTAAGAATAAACTTGTTCTTAATGCAGCTTTGGGATTTGATAGTTATTTGGTGATGAGACATGGAAATATAGAAGACCCACAAACTGTCAAAAGAACAGAAAAGAGTAAAGAAGAAGAGGGTGAAGAAACAGAAACGCAAGAAAATGGAGAAGAAGGTCCTGGTAGACTTGGATGCTACTTCTGTAATGATGTAGTTGCCCCAGATGATAGTCTTACGGATAGAACTTTAGATCAAATGTGTACCGTGACCAGGCCAGGAGTTGCTCTTATGGCGTCTTCCTTAGCGGTAGAATTGCTTATTTCAACATTGCAACACCCAAAGGGAAAATACGCGCCATATCCTTCGAATGAAGAAACAATTTTAGGAGAGACCCCTCACCAAATTCGAGGATTTCTTCATAATTATCTGCAAACTAAGCTCATGTCTCCGAATTTCAAATACTGTTCTGCTTGTTCTCTCACAGTTGTTAGGAGTTATAAGCAGTATGGATGGGATTTTATAAAGCAATGTCTCAATGAGTCGAAGTACCTTGAGGAGATATCCGGGTTAAAGAAAGTACAACAAGAAGCAGAATTAGGAGCAGCAGAGCTCTTACAGGATTTAGTGCTAAGCGATGAAGATGAAGAATGGCTCTCATAGACTGAAAATGCCCTTTAGCTACGCTAAATTGGTTGTGGTTCATGCTGCCCAGTGTCTTATGGTGTCTCATGGTGTCTCATGGTGTCTCATAGTGTCTTATGGTGTGCCTTAGTCTCCCCAGCATCTAGATTTGCTTCTTGCTATGGCTGCGAAAATTGTTGTTCGCATGGTCTCGCATCGAGTCTGCTGGAGCGGAGTAGTTCAACTCGCAAATTGTGTTTCAGATTGGGAGTAGTGGAGTGATTGACCTCAATGATTCAAGTTTTGTATTTTATTTGCAGAAATTCGTAACTCATCCTTTAATACTGTGATTGGTGTAATTCGAATGAGCATCACATTATTGTATTACTCCCGAGTATCAGACTGTAGCATCAGATTGTAGTGTTGGGCTGCTGTAGTCTTAGAGTAGAGCAACACTTGCCCCATCCATCGCATCCATCTTGGTAAGGCGCGATTTGGAGCTTATGTAATCGGTCTCTGTTTGTTTATGACTAAACAATAAAAGATAAATAAACCTCTTACTGATAATGATTGAAATTGAGACAGTCATATACAAATAAACAGAAAGAAAGACTAAAATATAACTTACCAGTTCTTATTACTTTTGAGAGATTAGAAATTAGAGAGGATTTGTAATTTTGGACAAGAGTCTTTTGTTGTCGATCACATAAATCATCTGAGTCCATCCAACAAATATATCAAATTCTCAAATTTCAGAAATTCAAGACGTGTTGCGTTAATTCAGTCCCTACAATTTACCAGATTTCTAGAACTATTGTATGACTAGCTTTATATCATCTCAAAATGGAGATAATGACCATGAGCGCATAGTTCTCTCACTTGAGCCAGATGTTCTTAGATCTTGTGTTAACTACCCAACTAAGGGCTATAGTCAAGTTCGTCCGCATAATCTAAATGAAGTGAACGATCTTAGAGTGCAGCATGGTCTTATTATGAAGGATTTACTTTTTGTTTTTCTTGGATATGAAGGGTTCTACATCAGATACAGTGAACGATACAATCCAAACTCAATTGACTCAAGAATCAAAGGTCCTGATTATAAAACTGCCAAGCATTTGGATATCAGTTTGAAAAGCATAACTAAGAAGTTAGTACGATATGGTAAGTATTATTCAGCATTGAACTCTTTTGTTGAATACTATTGCCATAATAAGGCAGGAAAGGTTCTCCAGAGATTATGTTACGAGATTACACAATTTCTAAAGCAGTACCAACAGTTGCTAATTAGTATTGAAGACAATTTCAAACATAACAGTACTTTCAATTTAAATATACTTGAAAACTTGCTTAATCAAGAACAGATATCGATTAAAATTGATCTCTTATACGAAATTGTGAGTGCCATTCACCAAGAAACAACAGTACGACATAATCTCTATGGAGGAGGTCGATCGAAGGTTCCTGGTAAAGAGTACAGTGGAGATAATCAATATTTAAGTAGACAGACAGATGACTACTTTAAAACTTTTATTAAAAGTATACAAAATGATCTTAAAGAAACAGGATCAATTGATCTATCAACTGATCAAACTTTTTTTGATCAATGCAAGGGAGGTTTAATCCTCCAAATCGTCCAAAATTTGACTCATTCTTATCTTGGAGATCAAGTGTCCCTAGAATTCCTCACCAATATCTTTGACTCGATCAGTACTGATTACCTTCTAATGATCAATACCTGGCTTATAAATGGGGAAATAGATGATCCATACGATGAGTTTTTAATCAAAGAGAATAAACTAAACTTAACAAGTTTTGATAATCTTCTAAATGTTCATACCGAAAAGTATTGGGATGAAATATTTGTAACCAGAACTGATGGACTTATAGAGCAATTTCAAAGTAAAGACATTCAACTTAAGATTTTGGCTACTGGGAAGTACTTGAACATATTTAAAATCTGTACTGGCATTGATAACTTTGAGCAGAATTCTTATCTGTTCGACGAAGAGTTCAATATTGAACCGATTGAGAAACTTTCATCTCGAAATCTTGAATTTAAAATATTGCAATTGTATAAACGAGCAAACAAGATCCTTATCAAGCTTTACTTTGAAGGATATGGATTTCAATCTTTGGTAGATTCGTTGCAGAAGACACTACTCTTCAGTGATTCTTTTAAAATTGATGTATTTTTGCTGAAAACCTTTAACGACTTGAGAAAAAACAAACATTCGATATCTCCAACCAAATTAGCAAAGACTTATCACGAGGTTTGTCAAGCTGGTCATAAAGATTTTGAAATTGTCGAGATCACGAAAGAGGCTAAAAATGGAGGAGGAGAAGAAGGAGAAGCTACCATGTCTCAAATAATGATTCATAGTCAAAGACTTTCTGTTGAGTACACAAATTTTTATGATTTAGCCAAAGAGATATTAGATGTTAAATCGTTTGATGCCGACGAAGCCATGAAAAACGAATCAAGCTCATTAATGTTTAAAGCATTGTTGAACAAGTCATTAGAACGAGGTAATAGGGTGACTTCATCAAGCTCTGAAATACCTCCAGCAGTTGGTGAAGCAGATGCTGTTGATCCATCTGGTAGATTAACAGACGATGTGGTAAACCCCAATTCAAAAGCTTCTAATACAGTTCCTCATCCAACAACCCAATTGCGTTTTCAACAGCCTTACGATCCAGACCATTCTGATGAATATACTATATCAGGATTGAACTTAGAATTATCAGTTCCATTCCCATTAAATTTGGTTCTTACTCAAAATTTCATTTTTGAATATCAATTAATTTTCAAATTACTGATCTTGTCTAAATTCATCTCTAAGCTAATTGATAATACATGGAAAGAAATCAACTTCTCCAGTGTTTGGTGTTACAAAGGCTTTCATCCCAGGGTTAGTAAATGGGTATTGAGATGTCGTATACTACATAATAGAATGAGTGATTTCATCCGAGAGTTGCATTATTATTTCAATCTTGATATTATAGAGTCCAATTATCAGGAGTTGAAAAAATCATTGAATAAAACGGAAGAGTTATTAAACCAAAAGGATGATGAAAGGGAGACTCCAGCTGCCACCAATGCAAACTTGAATGTTTTCAATGCAGTATTAAAATCAAGAAAACAGTATGGAACTTTCAATCAAAGTTGTAACAATAGCATATTTGACAGAAACATTTTCAGCCATAACCAATCTTACAATCAGCACAAGGCAGACAACAATCTTCAGGATCTCAATAACTTACATAATAGATTGAGTACATTCCTAAATAATATTTTAAGAGACTTGTTGATTACCAATAAGGAATTGGTGGATGCCCTCAAGAATATTTACGATATTATTATACTGTACAACCACTTTTTGAACCGGTTGAAAAAGTCAGTAATTATGCTAAATCAGGATTTATTTGAAAAATTTAGGCACGATTATCCGCTGAAATTCGAAGGTAAAATTGTGGATGATGATCTGATAATTTCGAGATATGAGATGTTGAATGATAATTTAAGTCAACATTATGAGATGTTTGGGGATAGTTTGACTGAATTCATGACGATTTTGAAGAAACATGGAGAAATGGAGAATGAATCGTTATTGATCTTGATTGAGAGGCTAGAGAACTGTTTTCCTGAATGAACTGCCATTATGATTCGAGCCATGGAACATTGATCATTGATAAAATGAGAAATGAACAATGAGCAATAACCTATACCAACTTCTACAGTTCCTTGGTTCCTTAGCTAGTTTTATCTTATTTTTTTTTTTTTCTATTATGATTTAATATAACTTTCTAATTATAATCCTAATCCTAATCAGTATTGATATCATCAGTTTCAACTTGCTGTTCATTTAATGCTTTGATAATTGCATCAGTCTTCTCGTCACTGTAAATTTGGAAGCCTCCATCTTTTGTAACTGTAGCTAATTGGGCATTCTTACAATCCAATTTTTCTTCCATTACTTGTTTCAACACTTTCAAAGTTAATAATTCTGCTTCCTTCAATGTTAAAGACTTATGATATTCATTTTGTAATTCAGCCTGTGCCCCTTCGGATCCTGAACCGATAGCCTTCGCATCATATCTATAAAATGTACCAGAAGGTTCCGCATGATATAATTGAGGTCCTTTATCTTTATCAACACCAGCTATTAAAAGGGCAACTCCAAACGGTCTCGACATTAATCTTTTCTCTCCACTAGCACCTTCTCCAAATCTCAATGCTAAGTCACACACTGATTGAGTTAAACTCTCAACTTGAATTTCTTCATCATAGTATAAATTATGAGTTAAGGATGAAGTTCTTGCGTGGTCAATCATTGATCTAGCATCTGCGGTTAACCCGGACATCGCACATCCAATATGTTTATCAATTTCAACGATTTTTTCAATTGATGAATGCTCTAAAAGTGACGAAGTTACTCTTTTTTCAACTCCTAAAATCACTCCTTCTGACGTCGAAATTCCTATAGCAGTTGATCCCAACTTAATCGCCTCCAAAGAATATTCCACTTGAAATAATCTTCCTTCTGGTGAAAAAGTACTGACACCACGATCGTATTCACTTCTTGTTAAGAACATTGTATCTAATTTATGTATGTTTTAATTATGAGATATCTATTATTGCCGCTAATCAGTTACAGCTTTTTACTTGCTGGTCTCGTTATAGAAATTAGGGAGGTTTACGAGTTCACGCTGTTTTGTTTGATATTTGAAGTTAATCTTTTCTGCAAATTCAACTGAAATATTTATAATTCAGTGACTCAATTGAAATTATATGCTATAATGGCTCAATTAACAATGGTATGTGCTTCTATTGATGTCTAACAATCAATAAGTCTCTTACAAAGTGCCATATAACTGCTGGACGTGTGCAGTTCAAGTGGCAATTGGGTTGAGTACGCACGACTATCTTAGAGTGTGCATATAAGACTCTCTAAACAAACTGGTTTAGCGTCTCGTCACGGGGTCTGCCTTGACAGTTGGAACTGATGGTGTCAGTTGGACCGAAGTTGTCTTCTTTATGATGGACTTTTTCACGAAAGACTCCTTCAACATAAACTTCTTTACGATAGACCTTTGTACGCCATATCAATTAGCTTACATGGGATTACAAATCACATTGTATAATTCTCTTTACTGTATTCGAATATGTTAGAAACTATTTAACCTGTGTTAGCCATCTTCTGTTAATTAACTTAAGCAACTGGTGGACATAATTCAACAATCTTTTCAGCAGCTGGATCTAAATCTTCAAAAGCGTATAATTTCAAACCAGATTCATCGATTAATTTCTTAGCAGCAACCATGTTGGTACCTTGCAATCTGACAACAACTGGAATATCTAAGTTGAAGTTCTTGGTAGCAGCAATTAAACCTTGAGCAACGTAATCACATCTAACAATACCACCGAAAATGTTAACAAAGATACCATTGACTTTCTTATCAGATAAGATTAATTCGAAAGCCTTTTCAATGGTTTCTGGGGTAGCAGTACCACCACAATCTAAAAAGTTAGCTGGTTCACCACCGTATAATTTAACAATATCCATAGTGGCCATAGCTAAACCGGCACCATTGACAATGTTAGCAATATTACCATCTAATTTGATGAAATTTAATCCATATTTAGCAGCTTCAACTTCTTGTGGATCTTCTTGAGTGGTATCTCTCCAAGAGAAAACTTCCTTTTGACGGAATTCAGCATTGTCATCAAAACCTAATTTGGCATCCATAGCTAAAACCTTGTGATCTGGTGTTTCAGATAATGGGTTAATTTCAACTTGGGTACAGTCCTTTTCAATAAAGACCTTGTATAAGTTTTGAATTGCCTTAACAGCTTCTGGAATAGCAGCATCAGTGTAACCTAAAACGCTGGCAATTTCCTTACCTAATTTGTCGGTAACACCTTCATCTAAGCTGACTGGGAAAGTCTTGATAGCACTTGGATCCTTAGCGGCAACACCTTCAATATCCATACCACCTTGAGCAGAAGCAACAATTAATGGAAGTTGCTTAGCTCTGTCCATTAAAATAGCTAAATAAGCTTCGGTTCTAGCGTCTCTTCTTTCTACAATGTAGACAGCAGTGACTTCCTTACCAGCAGCACCGGTTTGTTTGGTGATAATTTTGTGACCTAACATTTGTTCAGCTAAGTCCTTAGCTTCTTCAGCAGAAGAAATTAACTTAACACCACCTTGTAAACCAGAGTCGAAGTGACCTTTACCACGTCCACCGGTTAAAGCTTGAGCCTTAATAACTAATTCATTAGTACCTAATTTCTTAGCAGCATCATATGCTTCTTGAGGAGTGGTAGCAGCGTAACCATCTGGTACTGGAACACCGTATGACTTTAATAAAGCAGCGGAACGGAATTCATGTAAGGATAAGAATCTCTTCTGGTTAACAGCGGACTAAAAGATTGTTAGTATTCAGAGACAATGAAAGGGTATCAGAAACGATTATTGACTGAATTTGTTGGTAAAGAAAAATCAATGAATATTTCACTGAGCTGGAGGATTAGTTACTGGAAATTCAAATTTCAAATTCGTACGATATACAATACCATAGTAGATATTCCATTAGACAGTACTACTCGAGTCCGATATCATTATGAACCTCTAAATTCGAAACCCAAACCCACTTTCCTTCCAGTTTATGGTGAAAACATGTTCACGGATTATAGTGGTCCACCAGAAAGGCTGGGGTAATTTCTTCCCCATATTTATTTATACCATATTCAACGACAACTCTTCCAATAAAGTACCAAAGTTAAGACTTACTCTTGAGGCACGGGTGAAAGCTCTGGACAACATAGTATACGAATCAATGGCTATCTATTTCAATGAAAATGAAGATGAAAATCGATTCAATTCAAAACCTGAACATTTATTCAATTAAATTCCTTGGACAATACACCGAATAACTATTCAAAGTTGTTCGGCGGTGCACTACCACCGCGGTCCGGGAATGGAAGACGGACAGAGTCGGGTAAAGGGCGGTGTAGGAAAAGGTGATGTAAGTTCACGATTAAGAGAGTTCTTATTGGAAAGGAAAATAAGTGGATAGGTGATAGATTAGAGAGAGTAAGGTGATAAATCGAAATTGTAGAGTTGAGTGGTATTTACACATTGTCAATATCCTGGGGTACATTGGAATTCTATTTTATTTAATTTTTGGTCTTTTTTAGATTTGTCTTTTTCGAGCGATTTACTTCTTTCTTGAGATTTTCGCTCTGTACTTTCGCCTAAGTATATTTAGAATAGCTACAAGTAAAACCTATAATGAGTACTGTATTAATACTGTAGCAGTTGTAAGTGTTTATTTAGTATCTATTTGCTAATTGACTTTGTTGCTAGCTCCGTTCCTGTCTCGTAAGATCGTCACAAATAATTTTGTACGAATCGTTCCATCATACAGAACTGCTAAATAATATAAAACCTTGGGTTTTAATTGGTAACTGTAATCAAGTATGGGTCTCCCATTTGTCCTGATATTTTGAGAATATTTTCAACTTCGAGATCAGTAAGTGATATGAAACATTGAGAAATCCCGTTGCTCCAATTCTTTACTTAATTTAGTTAAACCTATTTTTTCAGTTATGTTGATATTCTTTTGCGTCACTGGATGATAATACTGTCAATTAACATTCCCTTAATTGGTCCATATTTGAAATCCTTGTTTGTGATTATCATATTGTCCTTATGAGCTCCTGATCCTTTGATTGTTACATTAAAGGTATGTATGGCCCCAGATTTTTACTCCTATCGGATCACCCCGGAAAATGACGTTTGCAATGAAAACTGTAAAAATTTCTCTCCCCTCCGGCCGAACGCAATCGCGTCGCATACCAAATTAACCCCAAATGTACCCCACATAGTAATTTGACAGACTTCTTTTCAACACTTTACTAATTAACAGAAAAATAAAGAGTCGTATTTGATTATAGACAAGGATTCCCTGTGACTATGAATAGTAATATAAATCACAAGCTTTAGACTCTAAGCTCCACTAGGCGACCAAAACATGCAGGACTGGTAGTTGTTCACCTAGAATTACCCCGGACCTCCGCACAAAAGGTTGCATTCACGTGATTCTTGTATGATATTTTTTGTGCTGCAGGGAGAGGCTAAACATGAGTTTGTCCTTTTCTTAGTTAGTCATTGCAATGCCACACTGGGAATCGATATTGTATTCCGGCAATCAGTTTAAGTTGATGACAGGGACTATAATGAAAAGCTAACCTAGCAATATTGTAATAGCTTGTACCAATGCGAACTCACCCATGCAGCTACATCGTCCACCAGTTTATTGAATAATAAGATAAAGTGTACTTCTACACATACTTAATTCGAAATGTTGAGAATAATACCAATTCGTTGTCAAATATAAAAGTTATCAACCTTTCAAAGTCAACTGTCTACATTCCGCAAAGTTAATTCGAATCAAAGTTGTTCGACTCCATGCAATGAACTCTAATATCCCCAACTTGGTTCACCCTCGCCTATGTGCAAAGCCCATCATTATTCGGTCCTGCACACATCCCAGTTATATATTGTGCCATTTCGCACGACCAGCTGTTATAGATGAGATGCCCTGAAGTAGATGCTAAATGTAAGAAGAGATGGGTGGTCAACGGGATATACTACTCTAAACCGGACATAAAATGGATAAATTAAGACATAAGGTGATCAGGCCTTCTTACTCCGACACTGAGAGTGATTCAGAGTCTGCTGTTAAAAGTTACAAGGAAAATAAAAATGATTCAGACGATGAGCTTGCCTCAATCTCGTTTGGATCCTTGAACTCAGCTCAAAAGAAAATACAACAAGAAGCCAAAGCTAAAGCAGAAATCAGAAAAAAGGAGTTGAGAGAGAAAAGTGTTGGTAAAATAGCAAAACGAAAGACTTCTCAACAACCGGAAAAGAACTCGACCGGAACTTCTAAATCATCCTCACACCGTCATAGCAAAGAATCATCTTCCGATGACGAAGAAGAAGATTTCTTTGGAGAAGATAGCGACTCCGATGAAGCACCAAAAGAATCATCTTCAAAACACAAATTGGGCTCTAGGAATAGTTCCAGAGCTCCCCATAAAAAAAATAAGCATGCGCCTTCCGAATCATCATCAAAACGACCAGTATCGAAAATAAGAGATATAGAAGGACTTGGAACTAAATATAAAGATAGCAGTTTGTATCGTGATATAAGATTTGATGCTGCTTATGGTAAGGCCGATTTGGAACTGATCAGAAAGAATTATGCTTTTCTTGACGATTACAGGCAACAAGAAATCAATCAAATGAATCTGATACTAAAAGATAAAAAATCATCCAGGCTATTATCACACCAAGAAAGGGAAGATATTCACTTCCAAGTCCAGTCATTAAAGTCTAGATTGGACACCATGAAAAATAGGGATTTGGAAACCAAGATTTTGGCTGAGCATAAGAAGAAACAACTCCAAAATTACAAAGATGGAACCCAAGCTACGCCATATTTCTTGAAGAAAAGTGAAAAGAGGAAATTGATTCAAAAGGCTAAATTTGATACCATGAAATCCTCTCAAAGAGAAAAGGTCATGGAAAGAAAGAGAAAGAGAAGATTGGGTAAGGAATTCAGAGAATTGGAATTCAATCAATATCGTGGACTGCAGTAGAATACATTAATTTGCTTTGTTTAATAGGATAAAGGTGCTTCTGCTGACTAGATCTTTTGGCAAGAACTATTCGCTAATTTGTTTGCCTGTCTAGCTTATGCTTAATTGTAGCATAATCTTAGATTCATATTCTCATTGAGATAGACATTTGATAGTGCTGATAGCATTTTTAATGTACTCTTTTGATAACCCCAAGTTTACCTCTGGTTTGCTACATATTAGTTCAACTTTCAGTTGATTAATCATAAACTTGACCCTACACAAGTTGATATTTCTTGACTCGTTGCTCTCAGTCCTTAAAGATCCAGACTGTTTGCTCTTTCTCCCTAAGATCGAGAGTCATCGATTCTACTGGTATAATTAAAAGATAAAAATAGATTATATAGATGTATACCAAGTATTTCGGATGAAAGAATGACCCCTATATGACAAGTAAATAATAAATTAAATAAAACAAAGTAAACTGCATCGGCTAAAATTATGGAAAAGAAATCATCTTCGATTTCGAATTGAAAATAAAAGAACAACTATTACCTTTCCAAGCTCTATCAGGGCAAAAAATGCATACAGCAGGAACAGCAGAAAGATGGATAATATGAAAAATACCCCACCCTCCGCCGAGTACAGTATTAATTACAGTATAGGCTGTTCCCCTGAAATGAACATTTCTTTCATTAAGTGTCGCTTAGAAAACACATTTAGCAAGGTTTTATTCAATTTTCCTTCTTAGCTTCTTCAACTTTTTCAGCTTCTTTTGCAGTTTGGTTGATTGACCAATCTTCCCATGATCCAACGTAATTTCCTCTATGTTTATAACCAAAAGTTCTTGCTAAATCTTCAGCAGCGGTAGAACGAACACCAGCAAGACAATAAAAGATTAACTCTTTGTCGGCAGAAGGTTTGTCAAAGCCAAATTGGTCCAGGAAATCTTCAGTTGAAAGTCCTAAGGCCCCAGGAGAAGTTTTAAATGGAATATTTATGGCGTTTGGAATATGACCTTCTTGATATTCAACTGGTTCTCTTACATCAACAATAATAGATTCAGGATATTTTTCTGGATTGCTGGAGATTTCCTTAATCGAGTTGAAATCATACTTTTTAGCTTCTGGATCTTCAGACAATACACTATAAGCTCTTTTAAATTGAGCATTGGAAATGAATGATTTGGTTGATAAATTTGAAAATGATCTTAAACTAATCGATGATGGTTTGATCGAACGATAAATTAATGAAGATCCATTGTTGATCAAGGCTCTACGAACAGTAGAAACAAGCGACAGCTTTATTACTCTAGATGCATACATTATATATAACTGGGTAATGCTTCCGTTTTCTTGATGAAAAATTCCTTTGATTTAGGAATTAAAAAGCTACTATTGTTGTGTTTGAATCAAATAAACCCCATCTGCCCCCCTTATGTTTAATGAAAGAAACAATCGCAAAGATCCGGCAGACTAAGTCGTGCGACGGTGAATGGCAAATGAGAAGAGGACGACAGTCGTATCGCCGATTTCAGTTTGGTTTGCAGGAAGACTCTGCGATTGATTTGCACTAAAGATCGGGAAGAGCTGGTTGCTTTAGGGCAATGCAGTCATCTTGGAATTGGTGATCAAGGAATAATTCAGGAATGGGGTATTTGGGACAAAAATAGGACCTGAATACATTTGCATGTTTGTATATTTGTATATTTGTATATTTGATTTGCATAATTGTATATTATAGCTAATCTAGTTGATACAAGTAAATATCTACTCATCATCTTGTGGGTCACATGAGCTGGGGCTTCACGGCTTGGCTTCACCGTATGGAGCTCTCTTCTGAGATGTTTCTTGGATGATTCTCGATCCGTTCCCAATTGTTCCACTGAAAGTTCCTGAATTATCCGTTGAATGCCAGCGATAGAGCATATAACGGCCCACTTGTTATCAAGCTCTTAGATGCTATTGTAGAGTGTATCATTGAACTTCTGCAGAGTCGTAATAGATGCGAAACTGCCGTAGAATCGTTACAGATGCGAAACTGCTGTGAACCTGCCGTAGAACCGCAGTAGACTCATAACAGACTGGCTCTCGCAGTTCCATAAATGTCCACCTTATCCACATACCAGTCCTCAAAGCTCTTCTGGTTTCCAAAATGATAATAAGCGTCATTCAACCACAGTAACCTATTTCTCCGTATCTATCTACCTACATCAACCTCTTAATTTGTATCTAATACTCTATTCTAAGTTGTAATGTATACAAAGTATCTATATAATCGTGTTGAAACCGTAACCAATAACCAGCGTGGTGGCTATACATAATATAATTCTTTAACCATTTCAAATTACATTACATTCATTAACATTTATGTTCTTTTAATTTTCTTTTGGTTTTATTTTCATCTATCCTCCTCTCGCGGTGCATTTTCAAGTATTATAACAGTGTTGAACTATCAATCCACTTAAAAAATCTACCTTCTCCTTGTATAACATTAACATGTCATATCATCTTGATCCAATGGAACCATCTCTCATTTAAAATAATCCATCAATTTCTCCATCGTCGTTAACTTCAACATTCATAAATCCACAGTGGGTTGGTAATCCTGGGATGGTTTGAATTTCTGCTGCTAAAGCATACAAATATCCAGCACCAATGGATGCTCTAACATCACGAATTGGGAATTTGAATCCTGTTGGGACACCCTTCAAGGCGGCATCATGAGATAAAGAATATTGAGTCTTAGCAATACAGATTGGTAAGTCTCCAAATCCTTGTTTAGTATAAAGTTCAATCTTCTTTTGAGCTTCTGGCAAAAACTCAACTTCTCCAGCTCCATACATTTCCTTTGCAATTGTAGAAATCTTTTCTTCAACTGATGGTGAAGTCTCATATAAGAATTTGAAGTTTTTGTCATTTCTATTACTGGCTTCAATAACTCCATTGGCTAAATCAACTGCACCTTTACCACCCTCTTCCCAATGATTAGAAACAATGGCATCTACTGCACCAGCTTTAAGAGCTTCTTCTCTGATAACTTCATGTTCTTTTGGAGAATCGGATGACATCTTATTGATAGCAACAACAACTGGTAAACCATAAGATCTAGCATTTGAAATATGCTTACCTAAATTAGCACATCCAACTCTTAATAACTCGACGTTTTCTTGAGTATATTCAGGAGCTAATGGGGCACCAGCTTTAACTTCTGGTCCACCACCATGTACCTTTAAGGCTCTAACAGTAGCAACAATGACAATAACATCTGGTACCAAACCTGATGAACGGCATTTAATATTAATAAATCTTTCACCACCCATTGTGAAGTCAAATCCGGCTTCGGTAACAACGTAACCTTCTTGTTCTTTCTTTTCTTCTGGGGTTAAATCAGGGGAAGTACCTGCTAATTTCAATGCCATTTTATCGGCTAAAATAGATGAAGCACCAATGGAAATATTTGCGAATGGTCCAGCATGAACGAAAACTGGTGTACCTTCCAATGTTTGCATAACATTTGGTTTAATTGCATCTTTTAATAAAGCAGTCAAAGCACCGGCACATCCAATATCTTCACAAGTGATTGGTACACCAGCTCTTGATGAACCAATGACCATACGACCTAATCTTTCACGCATATCCTTTAATGAGTTTGCTAATGCCAAAATAGCCATACATTCAGAAGCAACAGAAATGTCAAATCCAGTCTTTCTAGTCATTCCCTTTTCAGTTGGTGCTTCACCAATGGTAACTCCTCTTAAGAATCTATCGTTACAATCAACAACTCTTCTCCAAGTAATGGTTTCTGGGTCGATATCCAATCTAACAAATCTGGCAATTTCCTCTTGAGTTAATTCATTAGGATCAGTCTTAGTGATTCCAAGTTTTTTTAATCTTCTTAACATACATGGAGCAAATTTTCTTCCTCCCTTTTTCACAGGCACTAATCTTTTATATAATGGACCATCCTTTTGAGTATTTTCATGGAAAATTCTGGTATCAATAGCAGCAGCAAGTAAGTTGTTAGCCATTGAAATAGCGTGAATATCACCGGTAACATGCATGTTGAATTCATCCATAGGAATAACTTGAGAGTAACCACCACCAGCGGCACCACCTTTAATACCAAAAGTTGGTCCCATGGAAGGTTGTCTAACGTTAGCAAATACATTCTTACCTAAATGAGCACCTAAGGCTTGAGCTAAACCAACAGTTGTGGTTGATTTACCTTCACCTAATGGAGTTGGGGTAATTCCGGTAATCAAAACATATTTACCATTTTTCTTATGTTCTAAACGTTTTAAGATATCTAAAGAAACCTTAGCCTTATAAGAACCAAATAATTCTAATTCACTTTCTAATATTCCAGCTTCATAAGCAACTTGATCGATTTTCTTAGGTTTTTGATCTCTTGAGATTTCAAAATCTGAAGGAACTGGAGTTTGTAATTTCAATTTCAAAGGATTAGTGAATTTAGGAGTAGAGTTATTTTTCGAGTAATGAACTTTGGCGGCAATAATTACATTGTCTAATAAAGTTGCAACGGTCATTGGGCCAACTCCACCTGGAACTGGAGTGATAAGAGAAGCCTTTTGACTACACGACTCAAATTCACAATCTCCAATCATTCTTGAACCTGATTTTTTGGTTGAATCAGGAATAAAATTAGTACCAACATCGATTACTATAGCACCCTGTTTGATCCATTCACCTTTAACAAATCCTGGTTGACCAATGGCAGCAACAATTATATCAGCTTGAGAGAGGAATAATTCGACTTGATTTTGAGGAGTTTTAGAATGAAGAACGGTTACAGTTGCGTTGGCTTTGGTTAATAAATTAGCAATTGGTTTACCAACAATATCGGATCTACCCAATACAACTGCGTTTGAACCGGAGATTTGAACGTTATGTTGATTCAATAATTCAATTATACCCTTTGGAGTACATGGTAAAAAATTGGGGTTACCGCCTTTCTTAGATAATTCACCTACATTAAAAGGTCCAAATCCATCCACATCTTTATCTGCAAGAACAGCACTGGTAACTTTTGTTTCATCAATATGAGCAGGAAGTGGTAATTGAATAAGGATACCATCAACGGTAATGTCTTCATTTAAATTGTTGATTTCATTTAAGAGTTCAAATTGAGTAATTGATTCAGGTAAATTAATAATAGCACAACTAATAGAAGCTTCTTCAGCAGCCTTAAGCTTCATTTTAACATAAGTATTAGAATCAGGTCTTCCACCCACTTGAATGATAGCTAAACTTGGCTTAAAATCAGAGTGTTTGGCTTGGATTTGATTAATTTCTTCATGAATTTTGGTACGTAATTGCAAGGCAATAGCCTTTCCATCGATTAATTGAGCAGTCATTATATATTTAATGAACTTGTATCAGAATTCAGGAAATATAAAATTTAATCGTATTTTTTTCACTTTATCCTATTAACCGGGAACAATCTCGTCAAACTGGAAAAGAAGAAAAGGGAAAAAAAAGATCAACAGCAAGAGAAAGAAGATCAATTAGTGTTGGAAAAGAAGAGAAGTTCAGTATCAACAAGAATATTAATTCTCCTTTCGGGGTTTTGACTTATGACTCGAATTTTGGGGCCCGAGTCTAAATTTTGGATTATTTTTTTTTTTTCAATCAAAATATTGGAGATGAAGAGGTACGGAGAAATGGAAAAATACTGGAAGAATAGTAGTTCTATGGGAAAATGAAAGAAAATTACTGGAATTAGTTATGTTATTGACTTTGCAAAGCATACTGTCCTTTTATGTTTCCTTCTGAGGTTTATAATTCAGAAATGGGGTTATACATCTGTCGTAGCCTTTCGCTTCGAGTTGTGCATTGGTGAATAATGAGCATGGCTGCCGCTTAAAAATTATTGTAATCTGAGAAATTTTTCACGTGGCCCCACATATCATCGTGAAGAGTGAAGATTAAATGGAGATTACAAAGGCGTCGAACCGATTCTGTTCGCTCAGAAACTAGGCCGCCCAATCATTGGAATACGAACATTAAATTATTTGCATACTCACAGTAACTACATGGAGTCAAACCAGAAAAAAGTAAACCCCACAAGTAGTCAGTTGAATTATTTCAATTAAGATCAAATTAATTCAGATCAATTTAATTCAGATCAATTTAATTCAGATCAATTTAATTCAGATCAATTTAATTCAGATCAATTTAATTCAAATCCATTTAATTCGGATCATTTTAACTATGTTCAAATCAAGATAATTTCAACTATATAGGTTAACATATGAAAAAAATAACTGCTGGTCCCAGGAATCGAACCTGGGTTTGTTCGGCCACAACGAACTGTACTAACCACTATACGAGACCAGCGATTTTCATAGTCTGCAAATTTTTATGGGCATCAGAATAGAGATGTATACAAAACAGAGCAATTGTAGGAAGATAAGAAGAGGAGTATCTTGCTAATGTGTGAGGTTACAAATTCTTTAGTTTCGCTCTGTACAGCCTGTGGGCATCTAAGCTTTATATACACATAAACTACCATCTATAAAAGGCTTACTCTTTTGATAACGGCCATATTTCTTGTCCAAAGTACTTGATTAAGTTCTCCATGTCCTCTATTGAATCTAATTTATGATTTTTTACTTCATATCCACAATTGATTCTGTGCAAAACGTCACTTGGACCAAGATTAATAACATCAGTGGTACCATTTTTCATTAAATATTGCATTGACTTGACCCATTGCACTGGTTTCGAAGTAGCTTGAATGGTATTTTTCAAGCTTTCTGTGCTCGACTTTTCACGGGGCTCGCCAGTTAAATTGTTAATCAATAATGACTGATAATTGACAAGATCCATATACTTATTTAGGAGTTTTTGTTCAATGTCAAGTAAGCACTTATTATGAAATGGTATTGACACCGGTAGCTTTACAGCTCTTAATATCACCTTTTTCTCAGAATTGATCTGTGCGATGATCTCATCTATTTCATTTTCAATGCCTGAAACAATTATTTGATTTCTGGAATTGATATTGGCAACTACCTCTTGTTTAGTAAGACTTTCTAGTAAGGAATCGAACTCGTTGGGTTTAAATAGCAATGCCTTCATGCAATAAGCTGGCAATTCGGCCATTGAAGTATTCACAAATTCTTCTATTATCAACCCTCTGTATTTCACCAACTCCAACCCAGTTTTAAAATTGTATGTTCCATTTATCAAATGACTAGTATATTCACCCAACGAATGACCCAAAATATAATGAACGTTATTCTCTGACATCAAGTCCAAGTGAAATTTCCTCTGAAGAATTATATACTGAATGTAGGTGGTAATAAAGATTGCTGGTTGAGCATTGGAAGTTTTATAGAGCCATTTATCACTCTTGTCGTCATAAAGGTTATCTATGAATGGTTTACCCATAACTTTTTCAGTAACATCAAGTATATCATCGAAGAAAGACTCCAATTGTTTATAAGGTGCTAATAATCCTGGTTTAACAATTCCTTGACCAGGACATGTCACTGCGATAGATTTTGAGGACAAGCTTCGATTGGTATTTCGAAGTATAGCGGAGGTGATATTCTGGATGCAATTTCTCGTAGCGAAAGATTGAATGATTGTCATGATTATTGCATACCGTTAACTTCTTTTCGCATCTACAATAAAACAGCTACAATTGACGAATTATTGATTGTTGCAAATGTTTGATGCGACTGCCTGAGGTGTCAGAACCAACTAAGAGATTGCTGAGCTGATGAAGATAGGAATACAGTCCGGTAGTGTCAATGAGACCCAATCGAGAAATGAATAAATAACGATCAATTAATGGGGGAGGATGCGCGCGACAGCGATGAGATGAGAGATGGGTGGGATGAAAGGCATACATTGGGTCAGACATTGGCGAGAACAAGGGAGAGTCAAATCAAGTTAATAATGGAAATTTTCCCACTTCTAGCAAAAGAGAAGGAAAGGATGGGGCCAAGAAGCAGAAATGTATAGTGGATAGTGAATATATAGGTTAAGACATTCGAATAGTATCCATTACTGCCGCCGTCCAAAAGAACTTAGCGAAAGAAATCATAAACAAGCTCAGAGGCTGCTGTAGCGATATAATAACGGGGTCTTATTTACTCACGCCTAATCTGGCCGGTTGACCCCAAAAATCAGGTCTTTGTTTTCTGGTTCATGGGAAAGCTCGGCCATTGCTTAGCAAAGTTCTCGTGCGCGCCTGCAGAACTGAACGGCGAAATTACTGTAACAGGGGGTGAAATTAGCGACGCTGACGCAGCTTCCCACAAGTCGCGGCAACCAAATGTAAATATGATGCCGCATGGCGGTAACAATGAACGCAGAAATGGAACGGTAAGAAGTAACACACGGTCAACGAAAATGAGTAGGCCCAAGCAGAGGGAGTTGTTGGGGCAATTCTCCCTTAAGTAATGTTTCAGTTTGTTGTTGAATTCTTAGATAATATTGTTTTCAACTCAAATTTATTTCGATCTCTAATACAAGACTCAACACCAGTCTGCCAAATCATATATAGAGATTGAAACCAAATGTTTCGACCATTCTTTTTTGCGTCTCGCCTGTTTGTTGCGTATTTCCATCTTTCTTCGTTTCTACCAGTGAGTATATCTTATCAATAGGTCATGTACCTATCTATATATCAAACTGTTTATCCTGAATAATATACTCCTACTCTACAATAGCCACATAATATCCATCTACGTCTCTCTCTGTAGATACCTTCAATACCAGATTCCACCGTATATTTCCATGTAAATATATGTCGTCAACGCCTTTCCCCATTCTGTGCCGGTAGCTTCGTATCAACAACTTGTCAGAGGTCACACAGCATTGCTGCTTTTCGTTTCCGCTAAAATAGTGGCACTCTGCAATTGCCCGGTTATCTGCGTCTTGCATCTATTTTCGCACGACCTTAACCCGCATGAGCAGCGGGAGATTAGAAGTGGGGGTGGTACTTGAGAATGTATTTCAATTCTCCTCCGCCTCCCTCCTCTTAATCACTAGCCCCCTAATATGGTTGCACCGTGAACATTCACCATGTTTCCGCCATAAGCTCCGCAGCGCACCGAACTTACCATGTGAAACGATTTCAGCGAAGAGAAAGAGGCATTAATCACCAATCCACAGCAGCAACACACATCGTAGAGTAACAATATAAATGAAAATAAACACAAGCTAAATAAACACTAGCTAAATAAACACCGCAATACAAACAGTCAATGACTTAGCTAGATTTTTAATGCTTGAAAACAATTCTTCTACGTGGGTCTTCCTTGCTAGTTGTTCTTATGCTAATCTATAGCTAACTCTTCTCTAGCTAACCTCTCCCAAAAATACAAATTTCAATCTCGTACTCATTGTCTTCCTCGAGCACTCAATATTCCTACAATATTTCCCCATAACCATTTCTTCTTCTACTACATGTAACCTCTACTTACTATCTCCAGTTTCCTGCCAAACCCCTTACTAACCGCCCGGCCAGTTTTCAATCAATTCTCCCACGCTTGCCTTGAATCTTACCGTATCGTTTAGGCAAAAACCAAAAATAAAAATTCAAAGTACGAACCGGAAAAAAACGAACCAAAAAAAATAAACATTCGTAGTCTCGCCTCATTCTTGTCTCCCTAAATTTGTAAAATTCGCCATGCCCAATGGTATAGAAAAGTCCCTAAAATCATTAGATTTCGCGAAACTGGTCACTATTTCATTAACCCCCCGGAAAACTTAATTTCCTCCTTAAGTTTTTTTTTGTTGTTGTTTTCTCGCTATACACACTAAAATTTAGGGTATACAAAGTTACTGGAAAAATAAACTGATGTCTGATCTTAAGAGTACAAAGGATGCCTTAGTTGCCTCCCTTTTCGAGCTTTCAAAAGCAGCTCAAGATGCTGCCTCTGCTACCATTGATTTTTACAAAAGCAATGGACTGGAAGAAGTTTTAGCTGCTACTTTAAATGGAGTTCTGGAAGCCAGTGATGCAGTTTCAATTGCAGTTGCTAACATCAACCCAAAATCAAAGAAAGGTAAAGATTTAAAATCTTCTTCAAAGAAAAAGAGATTGGATGAAGATGGTCCAAAAAGTGAAGGAAATTCTTCTGATTTTGTTCAAGAAAAGAAGAAGAGAAGAAAAGTTGAAAGAGATCCTAATGCTCCAAAGAAGCCACTTACAATGTATTTTGCTTATTCTTTCCATCATCGTGATTTAATCCGTGAAGATAGAAAAAACAATAACGAAACTCCATTAACTGCTTCAGAAATCAATGATATTGTTAAGAAACAATGGGAAACCATTTCTGATGAAGAAAAGAATAAATGGCAAAAGAAATATCAAGAAGAATTAAAAGAATATCAAATTAAAAAACAAGCTTATCTTACTGCAAAGAAGCTTGCTGAAGAATCTTTACTTCCTTCTGCGGGTGCTACTTTACCTTCTCAACCAACTCCTTTATCAATTCCTGCTATTGAGGATAATGAAGAAGTCGATGAAAGTGACGATGATGAAGACTCCCATCATAAGAAAGGTTCCAAAAAGGACAAGAAATCCAAAAAATCTAAGAAATAAGGAATGTTTATTTTTGTATATTAGATCTTATTTCGACAACAGGATTTTTTTTTTTATTTAGTCTGGTAACTACGTGAACTGATTAATTAGCTGAGTTGTTGTTTATTGGCTGTGTTGAACGGTCCGAATGTGTCTTTTGTTTATTAGTTGCCGTTACGGTTGTTACTATTGTTGCTGTTGTTGATGTTGATGTTGTTGCTGTTGTTGTTTGCCTGTTTCTTTAAATTGTAAGATTCTTTTCATTGGACTCCTTAAGATTCTCAATTGCTCTTGGGGTCAAATGTAAAGAACCTGTTGTCTTATTAATGTATTTTTATCAATTCAATTATATTCTCTTTTGTTATAATGAATATTACATGTGTTAACTATTTCTATATTGGGTTGGGATACGCTGCATTGGCAGCTGGTGTAGTTGTGTTACTGATTGTGTTACTGCCAGTGTTACTGGTAGATTTACCGCTTGATCTACTCTTTGAGCTGTTGTAGCAACCATTGAAGCTACCAGTGTAGCTACACTGCTGTAGCTGCTGGGGACCCACTGTTAGACCCTCTAGACCCTCTGTTGGACCTTCTGTCGTAGCTACTGTCGAACTGTTCAAACTACGACTTCATCTACTTTGTCTCTTGCTATCCATTCAATGATAAACCCTGTTGTCATTATTATACACTAAGATACCGTAACTAAACCGCTTACTCTTTTCATCATCGATGTATTGTCTTTCTTTTATTCTTGTTTCTCGATAGTGAATCTTGCAATTACTTGTGTACTGGACCCACTCCTCATAAGCTTCACCTATCTAATGACCCTTCTTCTTTTGCTTGGTTATATGAGCTCTCAACACCTTCTGTCTATCACGTAACGACAACTTTTGCTTACCTTGAACCGATCTCTTATGAATCATCATAACGAAATTCTTCTTTCTTGCCTTTTCCTTATTGGTTGTTGAATGTGGTGCATCTCTCTTACCTCTTCTCGATCCAAACTTCTCACGGTCTTCTTTACCTTCATTTGCTAATGCTATTCTTTCTTCACGTAATTGCTTATATTTGACTTTACCAACAAGATTAGTAGAATCAACTTCTTCTTCATTGGTTTGAGTGTTTCCAGTAAGCTTTTCGAAACCAGCCTCTACTCTTAATTCTTGTAATTTGGAGAAATCTGCTGGGGTCAAGATTCTACTAGAAAGAAGTTCAGTCATAGCCCTTTCTGCTTCCTCTTTTTCATTCTGTTTCTTTATTTCTACTTCTGCTTGTCTCTTGGATTTCTTCTTAGGTCTTTCTAATTCATCAGCGTCGATCTCTAAAGCGATAGCGTTAGTTTCTTGTGTGGCCTCTAAGTTGTCTTCCTGAGCGTCTGCACCAGTAGCTTCCTCATCCTCTTCGTCTGATGAGAGCTCCAATTCAGATTCTTCTTCATCAGCTTCTTCTTCTTCTTCTTCTTCTTCTTCTTCTTCTTCTTCATTCTTTTCTGCTTCATCCTCAGAATCTGAAATCTCGATCTCCTTATCATCTTCAAAATTGACCCATTCTCCTTCTACGTCACTACCTTCGTCATCTTCATCAACTTGCCAATCCTCTTCATTTTCTTCTTCATTACCAGCTAATCCTTGCTCAACCTTCCATTTGGCAAGCAATTCAATACCTGGAATATTAGTCACAACTGAGCTTTCAACACCGAATTGTGGTAAGCCCTTCTTATTACCCTGTTGCAATTCTATACTAGCAACTTTACCTCTATCCTTCTTAAGTAACATTTCTGGAGCAATTTCTCTATATAATGAAATTAATGATCTAGCAGCAGTACCAACGGCCTTTGACTTGGATCCCTTATATTCAGTTAAATCTTGTAATAATGTCGAATCAATAGCCAATGGAGCTCTGGATAAGATTTCTCTGATGGTATTAATCCCTGCTGAAGCAACTTCAGCTGCAACCCCATCACTTACAAATTCGTTAGAAATCTTTTTAATGATTATTGAAATATTTTCAGGTGGAACTAAATCATGCGTTGATTGAGCAACTGCAGCCATAATTTGAGTAACATTTTGTTGCTTTGGAGTCAAATATTTCAAGAAAAATGAATAAATACCCAACACCATCAACTTATGGGTACCGATTAATCTTGAAATTAAATTCATAAACAAGATTTTTTGCTCTAAATTGAATTTATTAGAGTTTTTACCATTCAAATGGTTTTCAAATAACTGTTCAGCAAAACCTTGAGGATCTCTTAATAAATGAATGGCTGAAAAGTTCAAGTAAGTCATGGTCTTGTTTGAATTCATCTTCTTCTTGATTGACTTGGCAACTTGTTCAATCTTTCTACCTCTTTTTGAAGTCTTTTTATTGATATTTAATTTATGCTTTAAAGAACTCATATCAAATCCATTTTCGTCTGAATCTTCATCGTCAAACTCTTCATCTCTTTCCTTATCGGCACCAAGGAAGAATTTGGCACCAGAAATGGCAACTTTGATGTCGGGATGGACTGTAGCTTGAGACATAATTTCAATGGCTCTTGAATCATCCCAAATACCTCTTTTCCAAAGTTCTCTTGTTAACTTTGTAGCCCATAAACCTTGGTTCCCTCTCAATTCCAACAAGTTGAATAACAATGCTTGGGTAGATCTATTAATCTTTTGGTTCTTGGTACCAGTATTAATTGATTTTAATAAAGATATCAAAGTACTATAGATTTGATGTCTCAACATCTTGACGTGTTGACCTGTGGTTTGGTTTGAAGTTGAATATATAGACAAAAGTGGGAAGATCGTTTGAATTAATGACTCTGCCAGTATCACATCTTTATTTCTAAGCATTGTAAGACACAGAATAATTTTTTCTCTTAATTCTGGAGAAAGATTTCGATGATTATTAGTAAGAATCTCTTTCAATTCGTTTGGAAAATTTGCTGTTTCCTTAGGGTAGCAATTACATACTGCGGTAACAAAGCCTATAAGTTCAGCAAATTCTTCTCCTCCCTTTTCTGAATTAGATGATGAATTTAGTAAAAAGATATCTCTTAAAGATTCATAATGAGAGTATTGCTGAACAAACTCTTCATAATATGATTCGGGATCTCTACGAACAACATTCTGAAGTAAAATGATGTTCGTTGGTAAGATAGCTGCTCTTCTTCTTTTTCCCATTTTTTCATTCAATAAATGTTCCCTACTATGTAATATATGGCCCCAACTATGCTCTAAAGACTTTAAGTTGCAACTGAATCTTTCTTCTTCTTCTTCTTCTGCTCTTTAAGGACCCTCAAAGGGAATCGTTTTTGTGGTTAGTCTTCCTCATCGCGCGCTCAGACGAAAAAAAAAAAAACGTTGTTATAGTTCCTGTATATAGTTTTCCCCATAGTAGACAACTCGATGAGCTTAGATAAGAGAAGACATACAAGTGTTAAAATTTGAGTTAATTCGGTTCACAACATTATATTAAAACTATTTAGCCTATATGATATATGCAGTATGAGCGCTGGTTTGCTTTCGAGACGTGAGTTAACCCCCCCCCACCACATGTTGGAGAGACATTCTGCGATTTGTACCTCCAGAGTGTCAATGCAAATGGATCCATCCATTTCTTATCATCGCACGCTTTTTGAGGGCCCCAGCATGGTTGAATTGGAGTGGGAGTGGGAGAGAGACCATTAACCCAAGAAACTCTAGTTCAATTGTAGCAATATTGAGTTAGTACTACCACTCTGTGGCCATAAATACATTTGTGGATGCAAATGTGTAAGTGGGAGTGTTTGCGACTAATTGCAACTATGTTTGCAAGTACAACTGTTTACAGTATTCTCTACCAACTACATCCCTAGTTTGGTTTTTTTTTTCCTGTTTTTGTCGCAGCTCTTGATCCAAATGTCATCTAAGTTCTTTTATTCAATTGACCCTATTCGAATCAGTAAATAAATCTCCCAATGTAGCATAGTTGATCTTCTTTGAAAACGATTTCTTGGATAACATCCTTTTGGCACTATCAGCAGCAGTTAAAGGCTCGCCTGACTTGATATCATAGCCTAATTCATTAAATGCATTGTTCATACCAATTTGATTTGCGATATCACCCATTTCCGGTAATCCAGACACATGGTCAGAATTCTTCTTTCTTCTCTTCCGTGCAGTTCCAGATGTATTACCAGTTAATTCATCCGCTTCCATTTTCAATCTCTTCTTTTCTTGGGCTATCAAGAAATCTTGATTCAATCCTGTCCATACCCGTTCCTTCAATTCCACTTCTTCATCTTTCAATATAAACCCATCGATTTCATCATCCAATATGTCATCAAGTAATTCGTCAGAAGAAATTTTATTCAATAAATCAATTGTTTTAGGTAAATATTTAACAAGATGCTTTGGTCTATTCATTTCGATCATTTTCTCTTCTTCGGTCTCTTGAGTAGCTTTTACTCTTTCTGAAGGGTTCTCGTACAATGATTTCGTTAAATAATCTTTCTGTCTTTGAATTGCCTTGGTACAATAATCCTGAATTTCCTTTTCTGTTAAATCACAGCCTTTCAATATAGTCCTCATGATTCTATCCTTTTGAATTTGTTCTCTTGATCTTTTATTTTCATCCTCAACGTAATCTTTATTTCTCTGTTGAATCATATTATCAACTAGCGATAAATCTTCATAGCTTTCCTCAATTTTCTTCTTTAATTTAATTTCAAGTTGTCTATTTTTGGAAAATGAAGGAGGTTTTATGGATTCAACTTTCTCCCCGTCTCTGATTTGTTTAACAGTCAAGTTACCGGAATTTGTATTTTTGAATTCATTTAATCTCTTTTGTAAAGTTTCCTCTGCAACATGTGCAACTTCAACAATTTCAGCATGACTTCTTCTGAAATTATTCATTCTTGCGGCTAATAATACACATGCTCCTGCAATTCCAGCTGGTCTTCTACCTTCGTGAATCCAATCGTTTGACATTCTCTGGGCTAACTTTGTTGCATCTTTGACAACTTTATTGATTTGTTTACCGAATTCTAATTTTTCGGCAAAATGCTGTATAAAAATCGAAGGATCTGCTAATGGTAACTCTCTTATCTGTAACACTTTAACCATTTTAAGGAATGATGCTCCCAATGAATACACAGATATCTGTAGTAAGGAACTAAAATCAATTAACATATGATGAGTTCTTTCCTTTCTACATGCGACATATAAGCAAGCAGCCAACACATTCTGTGATCTTCTACCTTGAACAAAATTATTTATTAACGCAAGTCTAAACCATTCACCAGCGGATTCGGCGATATATGGTTTGATTCTCAATGCAGTTGCAATTCTTTTAATTCTATCCTTACCTGTCTTTAGGGTTTGTTCTTTACTTTCTAAAGAATTCTGTCTACCACCAAAAGTTGCTCTTGCTTGATCTGCTCCGACCATTGCCCCCTGCACCATTGCAGCTCCTGAAGATGATTCACCAAATTGAACTTCACTAACAATCGGGTTCTCCATTTGGACTCTACCACACTTAATACAAGAAACATCTCCAGAAGAACCATTTGAGTCTGCTAGTCTACCACCACAATTTGGGAATCTACACTTTGAGAGAGCCATTTCTTGGTTGGATCTTGTTTAGGAATTTGTTTTGATTCAAGGAGGAGAATAAACGCTTTGACTATGGCCTAGGATGATGGCTGTGAAAAAAACAATTGATAATTCAAAGTCAATTGTTAGTATTAAATGGCAATTTATCGTTCAAAATCGATTTTTATAACAGAATTTCTATGATGAGCACAGTTCAGCTCTTGTTAGTTCACTGCTTAGCCTCTATAACCAGATTCTGTTATCAGATTTGGTGTAATCTGTGTTGTATTAATAATGTACACTGTAGGTAGATTTAAGAAAACAAACAAAGACAGAAAAATAAAAATTAATTCAAGTCCTGCAAGTCGAACTTGCGAGAAAAATCAGAGTCACCACTGTTCTGCTGTGCCAACGAAACGAAAAGAGAAAATTAACGACCCTAGAAATTGGGTAAGGGCTGAGAAACTTAGATAAATGTATAGTCACGTGGAACGAATGCATGGATTGCAACATCTCTCTCCACAATAAAGGATCAGACTGAATGAGTAGACCTTAAGTATAAGAACTAGCAGCCTTAGCTACTTTATTAATAAATATATCATCGAACTTATTGATTTGACTCGAATCTGAAACAATTTATAAATCATCTGGTTTGCCTTATTTATATTTGCTTGTTCATGGTCTCATTCGTCTATTAAGTTGACTCCATTGCATTACTAGCACTAATCGATCTTAACTCAACTCAACCTAACTTCACTTGCTTTATTTACTTCATTTTATTTCAATTTAGTTGACTGCATTATTTACTTCACTTGAATTCAAACATTACTTACTTCACTTGACTTCAAACATTACTTACTTCACTTGACTTCAAACATTATTTACTTCACTTTATTTGATTCCATTATTTACTTTACTTGACTTCAAACATTACTTACTTCACTTGACTTCAAACATTATTTACTTCACTATATTAACTTCGGTTTATTAACTTCACTTCATTGGTTGTCCCAAATATACTCCAAGATAACAACAAAAAAATGACTTCAAACCTAGACAGATTCTCATTTTCCCAAGCAAGCCGATCATCAATTCCAATAGAATCTTTGCATGAATATTCTTCCTTAAATGTTGTTCCCTTTAGTCACGACAGTCACGAGATATCTGATCTTCTTTTAAATTTACATCCCAGAGTGGTGATGAAAGTGCAGACTTCAGAACCAAGAGATGCTCTACAACTGGAAAGAACTTGCTTGACATTTATAAGGTTTTCAGGGTCCTTATTCTTCACTGCCCTAGGCATAGCATTAAATTTTAGGTTTGAAACCTCAGATGATGACGATAGCAATAATGATGATGGTGGTAAGGAGAAGACAAGATCATTGTATTCCACAGTTGTATCATTTATTTTGATCTTTCTTTCCTTGGCGGTACTTATTGTAAGTGGAACTAACTATTTCATCTCAATAAATAGATATGCTGCACATAAAATAAAGAACTATGGATTCAATAATTTCACAACTGTTCTTTGTGTTTCAGCTGTTGTTATTACGTTGATGGGAATTAGTATTTCGTTGATTATAGAAGGATATCTTGAAGAGAGCTGAATATGATAATGAGCTGAATATTAATTTGAGCTCAACTTAAGGAAAGTGACTATTATTTATCTTAGTACGGTGATGTGGTGAAATGAAGGCTACTGTCTTCAGTTGGTTTACAGAAATTACATTCAAACAGCAATTGTACGAATGTCTGCTTCGGATTTCATGCATATGTAATGCCTTGTGTTCACCATTTAATATATATATATATATATATAATACATCTACACTCCACACTCCACCTGAATTAAGTACGTAATCAAATATTCAATTAGTCATTAAATAATATACCGTCTAGTCTATTTGAGCTTCAGCTTCTTACCAGATTCCTCAACTAATTTCCCATTTTTTCTTTTATTGTTTTTCCTCTTTTCTCCAAAGTTGTCTTTATCCATGTCCATTAATGATTCCCTTTTAGCATTACTTGTAATTTGTAAAGACTCCTTGATAACCTTATTATCATCTATAACATCCAATAACTCCATTTTCTTATTGATTCTTTCTTCAATAGATAATATTCTATCAACATCCTTTTCAGTAACTATACTAATAGATGTACCCTTTCTGCCGGCTCTAGCAGTTCTACCAAC
Organism: Chernovozyma aurita; assembly: GCA_030566905.1. Taxonomy (NCBI): domain Eukaryota; kingdom Fungi; phylum Ascomycota; class Pichiomycetes; order Serinales; family Debaryomycetaceae; genus Chernovozyma; species Chernovozyma aurita. Next base: position 354,863 of record JAKUBO010000007.1, read on the forward strand.
TCTATGGATGAAATCATCAGAATCAGCAGGAATGTCGTAATTTATCACTAATTCAACACTTGGAATATCAAGACCTCTGGATGCTACATCGGTAGCTATCAATATTCTTGCAGCACCAGCTCTGAACCTATGTAATGAATTTGTTCTCTCTGATTGGGGTAATTCCGAGTGCAATGAAGTAACTCTCAATTCAAGTTTTCTTAAAGTTCTTCTCAACACTTCAGCAGTATGAGTTTTGTTCACAAATACTATGGCAGTGGATTTGATATATTCTGGTAAATTTAAAATGTTATGAAGATACGCCTCTTTAACGTATGATGGTATGAAAATGTATTTAATCACTAAAGTTGAAGGTATGGCCACTTTATCGGTCGACTCAACTTCATAAATAAACACATCCGGTTTCTTTGAACCGGTTACTCCTTGTTCTTGTTGTTGCTTCTTGTTATCCTTTAAAGACCTTACTGCATCAGTGACAGTGGCTGTGAATAATAATGTTTGTCTTTCATTCGAATTGGGCAAGATCTGGAAACATCTCTTGAGATCACTACTAAAACTATTACTTAATAATCTATCGGCTTCATCTAAAACAAGATACTTTATTCTTTTCAAACCAGAAATGGTTTCTTCTCCACTGTTTAATATATGATCCGCAAGTCTCCCCGGAGTAGCAATGACAAAATGAGGTTTTTTCTGTAATTCCAATGCCTGTTTGATTATATCTTCACCTCCAACAATTAAGCAAATCTTAATATTCATCGTTGCTCCAAGAGCAGCAAATTGTTCGGCAATTTGTAATGCCAATTCTCTGGTTGGAGTCAAAATGAGTCCATATATTCCACAGGGATCTTCGGACCATTTAGATAGCATTGGAGCTGCAAATGCTATAGTTTTACCACTACCAGTTTTAGCACCTCCAATACAATCGTGACCAGAAAGAATCTTGGGTATACATTCGGTTTGAATTGAAGTCGGGGTATTTATTTTCATGGTATGAAGTGCCTCCACGAGCCACTTGGACACTCCTAAGTCTTGAAATGATTTGGACATGTTGTTGGCTGGCTATTGTTAGGTTGGTCAGTGGCTTTCTGGAGTCGTGAAATTGCAAACTTAATATTGAACTGATGCACTCAATTCAAAACGAAAACGTGAGCTCTTCGCAAAAAAAATGAATGCGCGATGAGACCGACTGATGGCTTTAGGTCTGGCTTAGGCTTTCGTTTTCGCTTCCAGGCCATAGTGGAGTGTGTACACCAGTGTAATCAAATAAATGAGACTCTTTGATATGGGGTAAAAGCTCAACCGACAGAGTGGATGCAACTTAGATCAGTAGACAAACCTTTGAATTAATATTGAGAAATATAACATCGTACAACGTCAAATGTCAGTATTTATTAATCCGCTCCAAATTTCTCATAATCTCTTTATACAGCCCTGGAGTAGCTATTCCATGAGTCTTACTACTTCAACAACGTTTTTTGCAAACTAAGTCAAGATCGGTTGGCGCAGGATTTCAAATGAGCACATCCCCATCGCGCATCTTCGGTCAGTATGCACTCAACATGATCAGTGACAAGTTTATTCGAAGGTGTAGCAAATTCAGAATCATAAGGAGATCCATACAGTCCATATATACGCAGCTTGAACAGTTCTATTACTAGAATCGGAAAGGAACCTTAGTCCACAATCTCTTTGCAATTGAAGAAAATCCTTGAAAGTGAATAGAGATAGAACTCACTGATTTTTCACTTTGATACATTTGCTGGTGTTTCATTACTGGTAGAGTTTTTGATTTTTTGATTTTAAAGGTGAAATATTTTGAAACTAGGAAATAAAGCTGTCACTTATAAGGCTCACCTACCGCTTACTTGCCGCTACTTATCAAGATCCACAAAGCTCAGATAAATAATTCATTACCTGGCACTGCGGTTCACATTGACATTGAAGTGCATCATCAATAGTTACCCCAATCTTTATCAAACCACCAACTAAGATGCAGTTTTATCTATTCAGACCATCTTGTGGCTCCACCCTGAAAAACTTGTATCGTTGCAAATATCCTTCAATAATCGGGGCCTACAGGGCAATACATCACTCGCCAATTTCTCTTCAATCAAATCCAATTCCCGAAAATGCACCTACTCAAGCTGAAAATGAATTATGGCTTAAGAAATTAGCTGAAGAATCTGGCGAGATATATGAAGAAGAAGAGATTTATATGTCCAAATTTCCAGATAGTTTCAAGCTTACTCAGAAAGATGGCTCTTCGGTCGTCGGAGAAGAAAAATCAATAAATGACCTAAAGTTCAAAATTATTGGCAAAGATGAATATGGATTCCTGGATCTTTCAATGACATTGAAGGATTATTTTATGGGGAGTGAATACTCGCAAAGTATATTCTCAAGATTTAACAATAACAGAATCAACCAAGCAAGAAGAATAGAACAGAAGACATTTGTTGATCTCAAAATTATAAGCATTGCAAGTGGAAAAGGGGGTAATGGTTGTGTTTCGTTCTTAAGAGATGCCAACAGACCAATAGGGCCACCAGACGGTGGGGATGGTGGGGATGGTGGGGATGTTTATATTCGAGTCATTGAAGGTATAAACTCACTCCACAAGATTCAAAGAAGTTATAGAGCTCAAAACGGTTCTAACGGGTTAGGTAGTCAATTAGATGGTAAAAGAGGTGATGATATTATTATTGATGTTCCAATTGGAACAACTATACGATGGATTCCAGATCCCACCGAGATCAAATCGTTATTAAAGGAAACCAATGGGGACTTATCCAATACAAATTTTGAAATCAAGGGAATTGGAAGTTTTAAAAATGATTCAAATATCTATAATATTCAATTATTTAGATCAAATCTGTACCCAGTGGGAGAAGGCTGGGTATTTAAAGATAAGGATTACAATTATCATATAGAGAAGGATTTTTTCAATGAATTAAATAAGAATGTCAGTTTATATGATAAGGAAGTTATTCAACAAGAGATCTTATCTGATAAATTTCCATTAATTGGATTAGATTTTCTGAAACCATCCTTAAAGCCTCAATTATTATTGAAAGGTGGTACTGGAGGGATGGGTAATATGCATTTTTTGACTAAGGATATCAGAAACCCCAGATTTGCTAAGAAAGGTAGAGAGGGTATCAGTGGTTCTTTCTTATTTGAATTGAAACTTATTGCAGATTTAGGATTAGTTGGTTTACCCAATGCTGGGAAATCAACTTTATTGAGATCCATTTCAAAGGCAAGACCAAGAGTTGGTCATTGGGAGTTTACCACTCTTCAGCCAACCATTGGAACTATATTCACCAAAATTGATAAGGATCCTTTCACTGTTGCAGATATCCCTGGTATTATAAAAGGTGCTTCAGAGAATAAAGGTATGGGATTAGATTTCTTAAGACACATTGAGCGGTCAGGAGGTATAGTTTTTGTTATTTCACTTGAAAGCGAGGATCCAATAAAGGACTTGGATGTATTAATCGAAGAATTAGGTGCTAAGAAGATTGAAAAGAAGAAAGTATTGATTGTTGCAACAAAGGCAGATTTGACCAAAGACTCAGTGAAATACGAAAAACTAAAGCTCTACATTGAAGAAAAAGGCTGGAAAATCGTACCAGTATGTGCAATTAAAGGAGAAAACATAGAAACTTGTATTCAAATGATGAGTGAAAGTGTCCAACCTAAGGAATGAACTGTCAAGTTTGGTTAGTTGCTTACATTTAATATAATGCGTCGGAGTTGTAATGCCGATTCAGAACAAAACTGAAAAAAAATATACCCGCCTGTCAATAAAATTATACACCCTAAAATACATTATATAGATCCCAAGTATTACCAGATGGGGTGTAAATAGAAAAGTCAGTTTCCAACTGTGCTCAATTAAAGTCACAAGCAATAAGAATTGCAATCTGGTGTAGTTTGCTCCATTAGTCAATTATGGTACCAAATGTGAGACATAATCAAAACCAAGATCAAACATAATTCATATTGCATAAGAAAACCCACCAAAAGATAGAAGTAAAATAAACAAACCGAGCCCCAAATTCTAAAAATTACCCATTATATCATTATTAGCTTTGTAATTAGTAGTACTTGTAGTAGTACTAAGAATAATAGTAGTGGCAGTACTAGGAATAGTAGTAGTAGTGGCAGTACTAGGAATAGAATTAGTAGTTGTTGTAGTGGTAATTGCAGCAGTGGCAATGGTGTCATCGCTTGCTGCATTAATTGTCAAGGAGTTTTGAAGACCCTTTCTTTCAATTATAACTAATTCTATAGAATCCATAATATGATTATATGAATATTGTAATGGTTTAGGAAAAGTAGTATCAATACCCAAGGATTCGTAAGTCTTTACATCCTCATCGCTTGAGCACGTAGTGACTGCTATCAACCCAAGTAACAAATTGTTTTGCCTTATCAATCTTGCCAATTCTTTACCGGATAATTCAGGCATTTCAATGTCTAAAAAGCATAAATCAAAATGAGAATTTTGAATCATTTTCAATGCCTTTAATGGACTTGTTGTGACTTGAATATCTGCATTTGGATAAATTTTCGAAAGCAATTTGGATAAAATTCTAAGATTTATACTATTATCATCAACACAAAGAAATTTATAGTTGGATATCAGTGGTAAGTAAGTTGAAAAATCTGATATTGGAGTGCTGGTTGATGTTGAAGTATTTGATGGGGCTATTGAACCTCTTCTTTCCATGGTTGGAGTAAAATCTTGTTCGACTGGTGATACGTAAAGATTCAGTTCATCTTCGTATTGCATCAGTTGTCTTTGAGATTCATTTTCACTGTCTGATAAACTGCATTCTGCTAGATCATGAGGTAAGTCAAGCCGTATTTGAGGTTTGGATTTATAATGAAAGTAATCATCAACTGCACCTGAGAATATATAGTTTGGGCTTCCAGCACGAGAAAGAGGAGTAGTCAATTGTGTATTTGTAAGTAGATTTAAAGCCTCGTCATCTTTAGTTGAAGGACTCTCCGGTCGAGAGTTTTGAATCTCGAGGTTTCGAAAGAGATCCATGGTGAATTTAAATCTTCTTCCCATATTTAGCTGTGTTAAAGTAAGTTAGACGATGGGACAAGATAGTTCAGGTTTTTTATAATTATAATGGTTTCGATAAGATTAAATACAATTCTTTAGTTAGTTGATACCATACGATGATAAAGGAATGTTGATAGTTGAAACAAAATTATAAAAGTCGTTTAGACTAAAAGCTGTGGGAGTTATCGAGTCTAGATCTTCGACAAAAATCTAGAGCAGTGTCCAAAAGAAGTTACTTCGCAGGATGGAAAAGGTGCAAACTTCGATTTATATTCCGAATGAGTGAATGAATGAATGATTTATTAAACTCAATAGAAATGTTGTCTGCTCTAAAATACCAGTATCCCTGACGACCGAATAGTGCTTCGAACAACCTTTTATTTCTCTTTCTTATGATAATATCAGGTCCGCCTGATGAACTTTATACACCTTATATAACAAATTTTTCTTCTGCAAGGCGGGTGAGAAAAGACAAAAAATAAAAAAATAAAACAAAATAAATAGCAACAGAAAATTTATTCGGGCACCTAAAGATTTAAATATCTGTTACACATTTAAGGATGTTAGAATGAATTTATGACATTATAATGATATAATTAACAAATTCAAGACCTAACTGTAATTGCATGACATTTTCTACAATTTGTGGGTACTACTATCTCTTGTCCAAAGTTATTTTCGAAGTCTTAACCTCACAAAAATTCCATGTCGTTAATTAAACAAATGTTGCGGCTCTTGGCTTTGTAACACAACTTCAAGGTACCACTTATTCAGTTTGAAAAAACTTAATCAAGATAAAAATAAAAGTTTAATATTGGAATACAAGAAAACTATAAGAAAAACCCAATCTAGCAATTATTTTTTGAGCCCATACATTTGTATTTGCCTTTTTGCCAAAGAGTTTATTTGATCCGAACTGTCCATTGCATGTTTTACTGAATTGTTCCAAAAATTTCTCATTTTAGACATTCATTTTTGGCTAGGTTGCAATATAGTTGCTGCAATTTTCTGTTTTTTTTTTTTTTGTTCACTTCAGTTTCTTTTCCTTCGTGAAGAGAGAGGGGGCATTATTTTTTAGGTAAATTTCCATCATCTCTGGTGAAAACTTAACTTATTTTCACTGATCGGTTCACCAAATAGTCTATCAATAATTTTCAAGCTTGAGATCACGCAAGTGTTGTTTGATGTACATAAAAATATGGAAGATAGTCCGCTTTCAAATAATTTAATGTTAGAGTTTATCTGCACATAAGGTTTGTTTCGGTATTTGATAGACAAATTAAAGCATTGCAATTTTTCTTTAACATCGGTGGTGAAGAAATATCAGTCAGTTCCTCCTTGACTCACTAGAAATTATGAACACATTTGAACAATATTACAAATGTGTAGTGCTCATTGTGAAAAAAAAGTCCTATTTCATTTTGGGGAAAGGTCTGTCTTAGTTCAGAAATTTTAAACCAAACGTTGTTAGTAGTTACGCAATTAGAAAATATTTTGTGAGAAAGTCAATTTGATCAGATGTGTTAGGGCGGAAGTGGTCTTGCAACTGCTCACAAATCAGCCCAGACCAAAACTTCCACACTTCATTTACGGTACCTTAACCAATTTTTTTTCGCCTACAATCTTGAAAGCATCTACACCTAAGTATACAATAGAAAGTGAATTTCCTACATTTTGGTGCCTTTTACTAAATATAGTAATAATAGTATATAGATGTGGCCATAACAAGATCGTTATCTGTCTTTTGGGTTGGTTGTGCAGGGAATTCTCTTCATCGCTGTAGCACCTATTCTATGTTTATGCTAGATATTTGCGCATATGCCGGCAATATAAATTTCGGTCAAACTTGGTTTATGTATTAGCATTTTCTCCCACTTATTGTTTTATGTATATGAAGACTACATACTAAAAACTCCTAAGATGTAGATCTCATATAGTCTGATATTCTATCAATCCTAACCTACTATAGACCCCACCTCTATTGTCTAATTGGCATCGTATACGGCATTATTTTTAAATTTGTGCAAGAAAATAATGCGAACTGCACAAAATAATGTGGGATTGTTGAGCCCCCGCAATAGTAAGTCAATCTTATTGTAAAAAAAGAAGAATAAAAAAAAATAAACCTAATTTACTAAAGACTGGGATTCTAGTCCGTTTTCTTTATGTGGCCAACTAACAATCATTTGCAGCTACAGCGTTTCCAATAGTTTAGAAGAATTTACGCATTTGTCGTAAAGATATGTCATCACAAGTCATTAAAAGAAAATAAATTTAGGGTCGGCGTGATGTTGTAGGTGAGGGGGAACAATTATCAAAACCTAAGCATTCCGACGTTTGCTCAGTTCCAAAGCTTTCTCTAGTCTAGAAGATGGATAGAGATGCATTCCTAATTGACACTTATGATATAAATTTCATTGGTGAAGGTCTGGAATTGAACTTTAAAGTTTGTAGGTTTTCGGTCACTCCTATGTGCCAATTCTGTACTTTGGTTGCACCTTTCTGGTCATTATTTGTTGTCGCATCCCAAAAGTTTCTCACTATTGAATAGCACCACATAGATATTAAGTTAATATTAGACTTCATATAATTGACAATTGATAACCACTTTCTTGTTAGTTATGAGTATTGTACCACATTTCAAACATTGGGAGCAACGTTGGTCTTTCACTCTTGTTCTAGCATCAGTAAAACAATCATTTGTATTCTAGATGAATTTCTTTATTGTTTTGCAAAAATTGCCACAAATTTTACTTGTTTTCTCAAATTCCACACTGTTGTCTTGCTTTCTAGCAAGCTGTCTCTTTGAAAAAGAAATGTGCAAATTAAACAACAATTACCTCAATTAGTAGCGTTTTTGAGCATGTATGAATTCTATGAAAAACTGCTTCCTGTGGTAGTATTAGTCAAGTAAATTAGGCTTTGTTAATTGAGTTGAAGTTCTAACATATTATAAAATATCTATATTATTAGTATCTAAACTTAAGATAGCATGAAGATCTGCTGGTATGGCGCAGTGGTAGCGCAGCAGATTGCAAATCTGTTGGTCCTTAGTTCGATCCTGAGTGCTAGCTTATCTCATTATTTTTTGCTTTTTGTCCCATCTACAAGAAATTGATTGCTCCTTGAAGAGAGTCGCTAAATTCTCGGAGATCTTTTCATACAGTAGCTGAAAAAGTATCTTATTCTTGAGTGGAGATGTATTTGATTAAAATTATTCAGATCAACAGCTAATATGATTAAATTTGGGCATTAGAAGCACCATTATCCATACAGTTTTTTGTGTCTTTCAACCAACAGGCCAAAGCCCTAGTGTACTGTGCAGCAATTCAATTACTTAACTGTTTCGGGTCAAAATCATTTCTAAACTCACATCTTAAAAGGCTATGATTACATAAGAGGAGCCTCACTAATTTTTTTTTACAACCGTTCTATCAAATATTTCACATTGAATCAAAGAACACATCCTTTCCATTAATTTGCCATCAATATTATAATTTCAAAGAATCGAATCTGTCTATGCATGAACCCAATATTGATATTATAAAGCCAAGGGATGGCCTTGATCCCATCATAGAGCCGTTTTCTGGTGAAAAGATCACAGAATTGCTTCGAAAATTGTGCTTCAATCTTGATATGAACCACTTAAATATTGAAGAGATATATAACAATTTGATAAGACAGTTGCCATCTAGTTTGAATCTTTATGAATTGTTAGATTTACTTGCAGAGATAATAGCTTCTCGTGTATTGTACCATCCAGATCATTCGATCTTAGCGGCCAGAATAGTAGCCAAGAAATTACAACATATGGTAAACGGATATTCATTCAGTGATAATGTCAAAAGATTAGGCGATTATAAGAATGCAAGAACAGGTAAAGTAATTCCCCTTGTTTCAAAGAAGTTTGATAAGTTAGTCAATGAAAATAGTGATTATTTCAACTCACTAATCAATTATAAAAGAGATTTCGAATTAACATATTTTGGAATTAAAACTTTGGAGAAGTCTTATTTGTTAAATCTTGGCTCTGCAAATAAGATTGTAGAGACTCCTCAATTTTTATTCCTTCGAGTCAGTATTGGGATACATGGAGATGATTTGAATTCAATTAAGGAAACTTATGAGTTAATGTCACAGAAATATTTTATCCATGCCTCTCCAACTCTATATAATGCAGGAGGTGAGTTTAATTATTTGTCATCCTGCTTCTTAGTTGCTATGGAAGATGATTCTATAGATGGAATTTTCAAGACCTTACATAAAACTGCATTAATATCAAAGGCATCGGGAGGAATTGGATTACATGTTCATAATATCAGAAGTAATGGTTCATATATTGCATCATCTAATGGTACTTCAAGTGGGTTAGTTCCAATGTTACGAGTTTTCAACGATACAGCAAGATACGTTGACCAAGGTGGTAACAAAAGACCTGGAGCATTTGCTATTTACTTGGAACCGTGGCATAGTGACATTCTTGAAGTTCTTGAGCTAAGAAAAAATCACGGTAAAGAAGAAATGAGAACTCGAGATCTATTTTTTGGCTTATGGATACCTGACTTATTCATGGAAAGAGTTAAAAATAATGGTGACTGGTCTCTATTTTCCCCTGACGAGGCTTTAGGTCTCTCTGATTGTTACGGGGTGAATTTCAATTCATTGTACACGAAATACGAATCTGAAGGAAAAGCAATAAAGTGCATTAAAGCACAAAAGTTATGGAATGCAATACTAGAATCTCAAACAGAAACAGGTGGTCCATACATGCTATATAAGGATGCTTGCAACTCGAAGTCAAACCAAAAGAATTTGGGAACTATTAAATCATCGAATTTATGCTGTGAAGTTGTTGAATATTCTTCTCCCACCGAAACAGCTGTCTGTAATTTAGGTTCCTTAGCATTGCCATCTTTTGTACTTAAAGATGAAACTAATCAAACTGTTCAAGTTGATTACAACAAATTGCATTACGTAACAAAAGTTTTGACAAGAAATTTGAATAAGGTAATTGATGTTACCAAATACCCCGTAGAATCAGCAGAGCATTCAAATAAACTTCACAGACCTATAGCAGTTGGGGTACAGGGGCTCGCTGACCTATTTTTGGAGTTAAGAATTCCTTTTGATTCAGAGGAGGCTAGATTAGTTAACATTCAAATTTTTGAAACAATCTATCACGCTGCTGTTGAAACTTCCATTGAGCTAGCCAAATTAGAAGGTCCCTATGCATCATTCAAAGGTTCACCAGCGTCAGAAGGGATCTTGCAATTTGATTTATGGAATAAGCACAAGCCTTCAAAGTTGTACAATGATTGGGAGGAATTGAAAATGGAAGTCAAAACCCATGGACTTAGAAACTCATTACTTGTTGCTCCAATGCCTACAGCATCAACATCTCAGATTCTAGGATTTAATGAATGCTTTGAACCGTATACTTCTAATATTTACACTCGAAGAGTTCTTTCGGGCGAGTTTCAAGTTGTGAATAGATTCTTATTAAACGATTTGATAGATTTAGGAATTTGGAATTCTACCTTGAAAGATAAAATAGTCATGGATAATGGATCTATTCAAAATATTGACGGAATTCCAAAGGAGTTAAAAGAATTGTATAAAACAGTTTGGGAAATACCTCAACGCTCAATAATCGATATGGCTGCAGATAGAGGGAAATTTATTGATCAGCTGCAAAGTATGAACATTTATATGCAAAATCCAACTTTTGGGAAACTAACAAGTTGTCATTTCTATAGTTGGTCTAAAGGATTGAAAACAGGAATGTACTATCTCAGAACACAGGCAGCAGCTAGAGCAATTCAATTTACGATAGACAATGAGGATATCGAAAAGCTTCTGGTTAAGGCTAATTTGCCAATGTTGAAGCGTAAGAGATATGTTCCTGTATATGAAGTCAACCTGGTTGAATATAATCTTTCCAATAATGAAGAGGTAGAAGATGAGGATGAGGAAGATGAGGATGAGGAAGATGAGGATGAAGCAGAAGATGAAGATGAAGTTGAAGTAGAAGAGGAACAGTCGAAACATGGTTCAAGAAAAAGGAAGCACTTATCTGTAAGGGATATCAATAGTGTTAAAAGACAAGCTGCTACTGATTTTAATAATGAGTCTGGATTGAGATTATTTTCTATTGTGACTCCAACATCCCAAACTCCTACCCCAGAAACTACAACGGATACTTACAATATCCATGATACCACACCCATATCTTGCAACATTGCCGAACCAGGTAATTGTGAGTCGTGCTCTGGCTAATATGGGTTATATATTTAATTTCAGAACCTGTAAGTAGATTGTATAACGCACTTAAGAACTCAGTTGAAGAATTGTAACAAGCAATGTCGTCAAGAATTATTTCATTTATGAAAATTTGAAATAAGAACCAATGGCTCACCTCGCCTCCTATTCATTTCATGATCTTTAATGTTTAAGAAAGTGCCTGCGTAGCGTAATGGTTAACGCGTTTGACTTCTAATCAAAAGATTCCGGGTTCGACTCCCGGCGTGGGTTTCTGATAAGCGGTTTTAGCTCAGTTGGGAGAGCGTCAGACTGAAGTTCAACTCCAGTCACAGTTTAATCTGAAGGTCCTGTGTTCGATCCACAGAAATCGCATATCTTTTTCATATATTTATGATATAAATATTTTTTTTGTCGATTGAGGTGTTGTTTAACTTATTCTATTATCTATTTGCTATCCAAAGGTTCATTGTTTACCTAACAATTATCAACCTGCACAAAGTGCGTCTTACATTTTTCAGCAACTCCCAACGGGAGTCCGAAGACAGGATTTATACTGGTGATACCACATTCACTGCTTATCCTTTCAGTATTAATGTTATATGCATATCGATCAAATGTGGACTGGGAATGCTCCTCAAGATTCAATTTAAATGAATGTTCCGTTATGCTAAGTCCAATTGTAGTATAATTCAGATGATAAAAATCTGCCAGCTTACCTGGTTTATCTCTTAAGCCTCCATTCTCGATATCCTGACAGCAATTGAGTATATAAGATCTTAAAGCTTCTCTATCAAATAGACTGCTTACATCAAGAGTGATTTCCATTAACGGAAACACTCCTCCAATCCAATAGCTATAGCATGCATCAACTAACTTATTGGTACGACCTGATAATCCTCCTTCAAGTTGGTATTGCCTTAATGATAACCATCGAATAAGACTTTCAATATCAATGTAATTACCAAGATATTCTTTTAGTCCTAAGTTGCTGCTATCATGAGGGAGTCCTCTCCCCGATAACAAAAAATAGCTTGCAATTGCACAAAATGTGTAACCGCCATGTGCCTCAGTATTGGATATACCAGCAAATCCTCCTTCATAAGTTTGACATTTTGATAGCCATTCTGCACATCCTTCACATAATTCATCACTGAGTACATTTAGCAAAGAAGCTACCACTAGCACACAATACATTGACCTTGTATCTTTCTCTCCATTGGTACACATTGCAAAAGATCCATCCTTTTCATTTTTAAGCGATATCATCCATTTGTAAATATTTGACCTTATTCTCTCCAAAGTTTCATAATCTTCAATTAATACCAATGCCAAAATTGAAGCATATGTCGAAGCAGCATGCCCAATTTGATTCCTACCGCCTCCTATACCTCCTAGTCCATTATTATTAATCGTGCTATTAATTTTTTCACTGACTAATCTTGATATATTACTCGGTATGGGTTTATTCTTGTTACCAGGAAGCAACTGATTGAAATTTAAAAGCCAATTGAGCATCCATCCGTGATTTGCATCTAAGGACTTGTAGTACCAGGGCAAAGGCTTTTGGAGACTTTTTTGAATGTACTGTTGATGTAGTTTTGTTACAAATGATTGATTCTTTATTTTGGACTTGTTCACCTCAGAATCCAACAAGCTTTCGTATATCAGAGATATCATCTCTTCTGTATCCTCTTGGGCTACTGTTGTAAGAGAGACATAATCATCCTCCAATACTGGAGGGTTTTCCAACATCTTAGAAATAGTTTTGAATGTATGGTTTAATTTTTTGTGAGGTAATGTATGAGATTGATCTTTAGAGGGACCTTCAAGTTGATCATCTGGGTCCAGTTGAATGTCTTCAAAATCTGAATCCAAAATGTGAGAATTCAATTCTTCTTCTGTGCGATGTCTGCCAAGTAGACTAAGTAGATAAGTTACTTTGCCTGCATTTATATCACTGTCCATAGTTATAGATAGGTAGTTATTGCTGTTTTACACAATTGCCTATTAAGGTTGCACAATAAGAATAGGATCGGAATGAGGATGAGTTACTAAGCACTATGTACAGGATTAAGATTAAGCAATATTGATTAGTGACTTTATACCTAAGTGTTGAATGAAATATTATCAGTAGTGGTCAATTAAGAGATTGAATTGGACCAAGTTTCTGTAGTAAATATGAAACAATAAATTTAGTGCAATATATATATATATATATATATATGAGAACAATTAGTGATTCATTTCATTTCTTTCTATGCTATCATTTAAGAGTACTAAGAGAAAAGTTGGTAAGCTTGTATATTACAACAGGAAGAGCAGTATACAGTATCCTTCGACCCAACGTAGTTTGGGAAAGTTTGATAACGAACAAATTAATTGACATTGTAGTTTTCAATTACTATTCAGTTATATTTGAAGAAAAAACGAAAATCTCTATAACTGAATTTTTAACTGCATGTTCGATTTGTTCGCTAAGAGTTTGTGTTTGTGAGTGAATTGTAACTACGAGTTGTACAGACGGTTGTAATGAGTACCAATGCTGTTGTTCCCCATATTCCAAAGCTGTAATTGCTGCAATTAGAGAACAATTTTAGCATGTAAGTTTGCCATTTCACCTGAAATACAGTGTTAGATGCTGTTTATCTTTATTCCTTGGATCTGACAGAATCGTTATCAATATCTTATCCTTTTTTCTTTTGAATCTGATCCTTCGATAGTTCTAGATTTTCATTGGCTGTAACTGGTTTCTAATGATGTTCTGGTCAATGCACCGTCGTAAGCTATCCTTTGCACCTTTGCGCTATCATTTGCGGGGCCGCCTTGAGTTTCTAAAGGGTCTTTCTTTTCCAATTGTGGTTTCATACTCTATGGAACACAGAAAGTCACAAACGCATTGACAAATATATATTTAGTGGTGGCATACCAAAATACTTCTTCGTTCAGCATAATAAATTTTTTACTCTTTTTCATTGGGAGAACAGATTTCCGATCTGTAAGCATTGCATATTCTCCACTTCAAGTAATTTCAACAGTTCCTTACTCTATTGGCATCTTAATCATTTAAAGTATCAAGGTGACTTTCGTTCCTTGGGTAATTGGTAGCAGAAGTGTTCTAATTCTCTTCCACTGTATATCCAGCAACTGCCTCTGCAATGGTACACAGACATGAATCGGAATGGTCATTTATCATCAATTTGTGGTCGATCCAAAATAACTGAAAAGGGTAGCTTCAGAGTCTTGTCTGTGGTATTAACAACAAGAATCGATTGTAAACTAAAGCTCACAAAGAATATATAAGGAGCTCGATCCCCCCGATTTTTAAAAATTTGTAGTTTCTGATATTTTACCATCAATCAACCTCTCAAAATCAGAAAAAGCTCAAAAATTTCAAAAAAAAAACTGGTAAAAATGTCATCAAACTCTCAAAACTCTAAACACCAAGCTCCCTTAGTCAAGGTCTTTCACACTTTAGTTAAAAAGACCAAAACTAAGGAAAAAAAGCTCTCCAAGAGATCTAGAGTTTACAAAAACTTCCAAAAGCTCAAAAACCAATTGAAGCAATGTTTTGTTAATGGCAAACATTCTCCGGTTAACAGTGAAAAAGAAAGCAAATCCGATGAGCAGGAGCAACAACCAGTTACGCCATCTCAGACCCTTGGTGATCTGAAACCAGATTTGCATCCGGAAACCCAATCTTGTAAAGGAACTCTGGTAGTTTCGGATTTTTCACCTTGTGTCTCTCAACAGAGTCTTGGTATTCTGGTAAACTCCACAGTTACGACTCAACCAAGTTCTCCAACTAAGCCAGAAAAGAGTTCAACTCCAGGCCACAGTCCTGAATATTACTCGGTCTTATCTAAGCTGATCATCAACGCAATCACCGTGAGTTATGTTTCTCCTGATGTTTCTCCTAATTCTCTTGTGCAACAATCAGACAACTTTTTACCTAGCTTTCTGGATAATAAAGTTTCTGATCTCGCAGTAGAACATTTGCCTTCAAGTGACATCAGTGCTATCATTAGCGAACCTGAAGCTAAAGCTGGTTGTGCTGTTACTCTTATTGAACAGGTATTGGATGACTTGAATGACACTCTTCAAGAAAATGTGCAAGAAAATGTTCAAGAAAAGTATGAAGGTATTCAAAACAAGGTAACCATTGATTCCAGCTTTCTGGAAGACTTCCTGGACTATTCCATGGAAGACAGTGAATACTTTGACAGTGAATATGATGATATGTATAAGCTTGAACCAAGAAGAAAGAAGCTTATCAAGGCAAAAGCAAGGCTGAACTTTGTTAAGAAGCGTCAACTCTCATCACAAAAGAAAAATGTGACTGTATGGGCTCAATAAAGAAGCACCAGCAACCACCAGGGAAAGTCTAACTAATTAGATCTTCCTCTTAATATTAACTGTAGGATAAAATATTTAAAAAATCCAAAAAAAAAACAAAAAAACAAAAAAACAAAAAAAAACAAAAAAAAATACAAAAAATACAAAAAAGCAAAACTTCATGTGTAGATCCTGTAATCCTAGAAGTAGTATCACCTCTGTCATTAGAAATCTTGTTTTTGCTTGTTTCTTCATTCACAAATAAGTGAATTTTTCAAGTTTTTCATTTGTTAGCTGGTCGTGTAATTCTTCTCTTATGGCATGACATTGAAGATCACTCAACAAGGATTCTAGTTTTAATCTTTCTAGACTAAGCTTTAAAAGCTGCTTGTAGACAGTATCTAGATCAAGTTTCCTATTATTTAGAGTCAGAATAACGGAACAGTCTTTGATTTGTAAAATGTCAACCCAAGGATTGGCGTTTGAATAGTCCTGATGTTTATCATGATCTTGGTTTAAAGGCAGTTTCACATACGTTGGATCTTCTTGTCTTTCCAAACTACTGTGTGAATGTTCGCCGGTGGTATTATTCTCCCATACAGCACTATGTGGTATATCAGATGTAGAAGACCAACCATGATAGGACGGGACGGTCTTCTATCTCTAAGTTATGCAGACAACGTAAAGTTAAGTGTCTTTCAACGAAGAGCTCGGGAAATGTGAGGGATGTAATAGAAATAACAAAGCATGCTCTTTTGATAGTTAGGAATATACTAAGTATCTAAAAATATTAATAACAAACCAGCTAAGAACCCAAATTAATGAAGAGTAGCATGGTGAAATTAAGCTTTGATTATATACAGGTGATCAGTTTCATGCAGTTGCACGCAGAGGAACTATATAAACTCCGATTTTTGCAGCCAATTACCATTTAGTATACGAATACTTTCTGATTAAATGAAGTCATTCAAAAAAATTGCATATGAGAACAATTAGTGATTCATTTCTTTTATTTCTATGCTATAATGTAAGAGAATTATTTACTAAATTAACCTATTTACTATGTAATCAAAGATGATTTCGTAACAAACAATAAATTGGTCCAAATTTTGAACCATCGATATTCTTTGTCTTCTTTGATATTGAACAGTCTTGTAGACAAGATCGTCTGGACCCCAAGGATCGTACTCTAAATTGGGCCCATTTGTGAAACAATCTAGTACCATATCTAGGGTGATAAAACATCCAGTTCTACCACATCCTGCCGAGCAATGTACAAGAAGTTGGGGATTCAAGTGATTTTCAGCAATCAATTTGTTTTTGAATTCAATTAATTTCACGATTGAGTCAAATGATTCTGGCACTCCGAAATCTGGCCAATTTTTAAATTCTAGGTGATACACTATTTGGGAGGTCGACTCAGGGCCAAATCCATATTTCGATGTACCTTGAGAATCATTTGAACCAACGGATACACCTGAATTAGAGTTATTATTGGTTCCTGGAAGTTTACTAATCTTAATTTCTCTTAAAATAAAGAATTCCATTTCTGTCGTTTTAAGGCGTTCTATTTTTAACCTGCTCTTCGCAAATGTTTGATTATCAAAATACTTCAAATCTTGACCAGCCAAGTTTGCATTCAATTGTTTATTCAAACAAATAATAATATTAATTCTATTGTGTCTAATAGTTTTCCAAAAATCTTCGTAAGTAGACTGAAGAGGATTCTGAGTTGCGATGTACTTATAACTCGAAACTTCTTTGAATTTGATGTAATTCGCATTAAA
Organism: Chernovozyma aurita; assembly: GCA_030566905.1. Classification (NCBI taxonomy): domain Eukaryota; kingdom Fungi; phylum Ascomycota; class Pichiomycetes; order Serinales; family Debaryomycetaceae; genus Chernovozyma; species Chernovozyma aurita. The sequence continues at coordinate 372,326 of JAKUBO010000007.1, forward strand.
ATAATCATCATGCTCGGAAGTTGTTGCTTTTGTTATTTCATCTTCTGTATTAAAAGAACAAAGTGAAGCTTGGGATCCATTGTTGTTCTCACCTTCTCCAATTGGCACTGGTGAAAATTCACATAGTTTGACCCTGGAATGCTCATATGGCCATATATTATTATACCTGTTTTTAAAGCCATATTCAATCCCTTTCGGAATTTTATAATTAATCTTATCGCAACCGGGACACAATGCACTGGGTGAACAAATATTTGGAGAATGAACAGCAAGGTTGGCATTGGGTCCACCAGTGGATATAGCTTTTCTTAGTCTCGCCTGTTCAGCCTTTTCTATTTTATTGAACTTTTTGTTGAGGATTATTAGCAATTGCTTGTTTTTTTGGGCATCTGAAACATTAGTTTGCGAATATATTTCGGGTATAAATTTCATCCATTCAGGAAGTTTCAGAGCCTTAGCTAGGAAGTTTTGGGGTAATTTGAACTGATAATTATAATTGTCCATTTCACTATCCGACAAATTCAAAGAATGACTTGATCCATTATTCTGCTTTCCAGAAATATTGGAAAGATCAAGTTTCGGTAATGGGTTTCTTTTAATTGCAGAAAGGAATTTTTGATGAGTGAGAGTAGATGAAGGTAATGAAAATCCCGATAATGAAATATTTTTAAAGGTTCTGCTTTCATTGGTATTTTCACTATTGCCAACGGTATTCCCGTGATGATGTAGAGGGTCAGAGCAACTGCCAGAAATGTTGTCATTATTGATATTGTTACCATTTGCAAGTTGAGAATTCAATGGTGATATAGGAGATATTGATGCAATCGAGTGAGACCCAGATGAGCTAATTAACAATGAGGAAGAGAGGCTAGAGGAAGTTGGTGATGTTGGAGAGTTTAGACAGAAATTTTCAATTAAATCTAAGTTTCTGATGCTATTAAATCCCCCGTTCAAGTAGTACACATTGAACTTCTTATTAGGGTATTTGAAAAACTTTTGGCAAGTCTGGTAGATCGAAAAGGAGATTTGATTTGTAAAACTTTCTGAATCGTATACAAGGACATTGTACTCCGAAGAAGAAGCATCGTTTGTCAATATTATATCTCTTCTCTCATAATCTATTGAGCCAAGGATGTTGAATAATGAATACGACTCTCTTCTCAATAAGGTAGAAGGAACACAAAGATTTATTGAACCTTTCACTCTTGAATTCGAGTACAAATTGAACGGTCTTGTATCAAAAATCAGGAGGTTACTTTCAGAAAAAGAATTAATGAACTCTTCAAGGTTATCAGCATCTACCCCTTTAATATTATCTGGTAAATCTTTAAAATGCATTTTTGTGGTGGGAGATATTGGACTCTTTGTGAACATTGGAAATCTTCTCTGGGTTGAAGTCAAGGTGGTATTTATTGGTTTCTGACCAATACTCATTCCATTATCTATTATCACTGTTGGTAAGCAATAATTAGAGCCACTTTGTTCCGAACGGGTTGCACCTGAATTAAAGGATTTTTTACTGTCATGTTTGGTAGTATTTGCAGTTGAGTTGTTGATATCGTTGGATATAAGAACTGCTGACATTTCCTAATAGTAGCTACTGGATACAAAAAGAAATCAAAGAAACAGTATTTAATGGATTCTTTTTTGCCACCAACGAGTACTTTTATTGATCAAAAAAGCAGCACTTTGAGTTATAGCAGTTGTATGATTAGTATGCAAAATCAGTGATGAATGATGATGACGATGAGACTGTTGATGAGGTTGATCACGCTGAAGTATGGATGACTTTTCTCTTTCGATAATGATGAAATTGGGTGAACCGTAAATTAGATATTTCGCAAGTCGATAGTACTGTTGATATACTATTAGTGATTTTCAGGAAAGGAATTAAACCAATTTCGCAATGTATTATCAACAAACGAATAAATATATAGATAAACAACTATTTTCGGATTTGAAGGATAAGAGGTGATGAAAATGGTTTCTCTTATGTACCAAAAAAAATTGAAAATATTCCCTTGAAGAGCGTGGCTATCTATCTTTAAAAAAAGAAACAGAGAGTCTCCTGTTTTAAGTAAATCTAGTTTTAATTTTTGAAAACAAAGAATCTATCCCGACCAGATGTAGCTAACTGACTTCAATTATCATTCTTTGATTAAGAAAAGGTCACCACTACTAAAACGTAGTCGGTAACAAAATCAAGCGAATTGCGAGACTATATGACGTAATGACAGGTTCTAGAACGTCTCTTCTATTTTTAGCCATGCGATCCTCAATCACAGCGAAGCATTTGAAACTTAATCACTTGACTTCTCCCTATATAAAATTAGGTGAAGTGTATGATGATATATGCTTCATTGAAACATCATACCCTCATTGGTTCAAATTAAATTTGGATTTACTTAGTTTAGGTTGTTCTGAATTTCCAATTGAGCAGCTGCTCGAAGTGCTGTAGTTTATTATTGTCTTCCTGCAACTTGTGTCCTTCGTTCCATGTTCCCTGTTCCCTGTTCCCTGTTCCTCGGGGCCTTTAACCGATGCTCCTTGAGAGCTTGGAGTTACGCACGATCCATAAATTTCCTTTCGGTGCCTGGGAGGGCAAATGTTTTTTGAAGGGCGGACTGTCAATATTCGATGCTGCATATTCTGAGGGTCGGGAAAAGTTGGCTTCAATTTCACTAAGTTCCTATGCAAGATTGGTGACACCAGAGAGATGAGAGGCTATATTTCCCAAGTTCTCGGCATGTTTCTTTTCTTTTTTTTTTTTCGTGCCTTGTCTTTCATTCTAGGGGTGGTTTGCATTTCTCGTCTGCATGAATAGATTTGTTACTATTTTTGGATGGCTTCGGCCCTACTGTCAAACATCATTGCTAATGATGACAGCTCCTGATTGGGGGTTTTTTTTTGAATGAATTGACCTGATTTCTGTCTCTTACAAATATTCTCATCCTCTATCCCTCTAAACATCTCGAAACGGCAATTCTCTACAAATAACTCTAATATCAGGCATAATAGCTCTACCCTTGTACATCATCATGCATAATTATCATCGTCTATAAAACTTGCTAGCATAAGAGAAACAATCACCTCCACAAAATCTTATTTCGAAAATATGCAGGGGAACATCCAAACATGAAATAGCATTTAGTGTCTTGGGATTAGTATCACTTGGATATTATCTAAATATTCGTAAATGTTAATTACAAAGCAATATGACATTCAAATTGCTTTGTTAACACCGAGAGCTTTCATTACTCTCTTTATCTATAAGCTTCTGGTTGAACGCTTGATATCCAATCATACTTTAATACTGTTTCCTGTTTGCTATATCGATCATGGTGGTTTCAAATAATTGGAAACTTATTCATTTTCCAGTAATGCCTGATTTATAAGCAAATTGGTGGTTGAGTCCTGCTCAATACTGTCGTCATCAATACGATTGTATCCATATATCAAATCGGTAGTCGAACCTTCTTCGAAAACATTGGAATTGGTTGCAACATCGTGTTTTTGCGTGACTTGTTGCTTGATTTGTTGCTCCTTCAGTGGTTCTTCAATTTCATGTTGCTTAAGCCTCAGTTTTAAGTAGTTATTATCGAACTTGAGGTCCTCTAATTTTGCAGCAACTCTGCCATATTCATTTTTTAAGAAAATTACTTGTTGCGCTATATCTTGAAGTGACTCGTCAGTTATTTTATTGGCTGTTGATGGGCTTGTTCCATTATCTTTGTACGAAAAATTACTTTGCAATCTTGCCTTGAGATCTTGTATTTCTCTAGCTTGTCGTTCATTCTTTTCTTGAAGATTTTTGTATTTGTCTTGAAAATTTATCGTTTCCTGATGAAATTTTCTATTCCAATCCAGGTTCAATTTCTTTTTTTCAATTTCATTTGTCTTTATGATTGATAATTTCTCCGCTTCATTGTCGTAAAACCTATTAGCCCATACTTGATTCTCCCTTACTAGAACTCTTATTTTTTCATTAAGGGAATCAATTTCCTGATTTTTATCCTTCAATTTCTTAACAAGTAAATTATCACCGTTTGTTATTGGAGCATAATCCACTGGACTCGAGGTTTTAATTTGAGGAACATGCACTTTAGTGTCTAGGCCAGGTTTTGATGAATTGCCAACTTGGGGTGAATTGGGCTTTGTCGAAGTTACATTTGATCTATTTGGCAATTCATATTTGGTGTTTTTAATCTCCTCGATACTCTCCTTTAATTTCTGATATCGGTGTTTGTCTTTCTCTTTTCTTGTTTCCGATTCTAGTTTGGGTGGACATATACCTTCCTGTATGTTGGTACCAAATCTTCTAATTGGTATTTGCTTCATAGAATTCACCACCAAGTCCGATTTTTTACTTGTGTTGAAGGGCTTGTTACAATCGTACATGGTAGCTGATACACCACTTTTGATTTCGATTGGCGTCTCTTGTTTAGGAGTAACAATTGCGTCTCTGAGGATTCTAATTTCGGTATTATCCTGTTCTCCTTCCCGTACTAAATTGTATAAATTCTGTTTCAACATTTCATTACGTTCTTTGGTAACACGGAAATCATTATCGGTGAAGTGTGGTGACATCAGTAGCTCCTGTGCTATATGTGAAAGAAACACTCTCTTTATCAAGCGAACCGTTTGTAAATTCCTGAAGATGCTTTAGATTCTCTCACAAAAACGCGTGAGGCAGACAAAACAAAACTTGAGTCAAATCTGTCAATCTCATAGTTAACGATGATCCAAACATAAACAAACACAAGTAGAAACAGGGTTGAAGACACCCACAAACACAGGAACTTAACAGCTGACTTAATAGATATAGGTATAGACATAGGCACACACACACACATAGACACACATATATATATCCATATATTATGAATAGAAGGCACAAACAATATGTGCGTAAAGAACCATTATGGTCTCGCATAAAGTCGTATCCTTTTGATTTGTTCTTATGGGCCCACGAAATTATTGCTTCTACACCTTGGGATGATTATTCCGATTCAATAGCATTGCCAGCAGGATACACATTGACCATCACTTACATAATACTAGTGAAGTTGGGGGGATATTACCGATCTGCTGATAGAAGGTTGACGAATCCTTTGTTTCAGACGAATGCTTATGATTATGAAAGAATAAGAAAAAGAGCAAGCATAGGAGCAGGATATATTACAGCCGATCAAAGGACGGATGATGATCACAGAACTAATATAGGAAGCGATGATATTTACAATCAAAGCAGTTTGGCTTCTTCAGCAAGTTACTATTCTACACTTTTCAGTTTCTTACTCAAGCTGACTATATTAGCATTATTCATATTCTCAACCATTAATACTGTGAATTTGTTGATTGCCTATAAGAACTATACGCTACTTTATTCTTCATTCGATGCAAAGCCCAATACCCCCTCTGCTCACAAGATCATATTGACTAACGACGATCTGCTGAATTCAACTTGGGAAAATATTGTCAAAATGCTCTATACTAGAGCAAAAGCAGCTACTCATAATAGAAGTAAGACTTCCGTTAAGACTCACCATGAAGATGAAGAAGATGAAGATGACGACGAATTTGATTCTGAACTTGACGAAACAACCATAGATGAAATCAATTTGATAGAAAAGCAAATTTGGGAAGTGTCAGTATGGACCCCTTCTAAATTTAGATTGGCGTTGACTTCAACTTTTTCTCCTTTGCTGTTGTTTCTAATCAGTATCACATCAGACGATTTACCGTTGTGGAAACTTTTAATATTAGGAGGAACTTTGAGCTTTAGTTTACAATTCTTTGTTGACAAATTTTTAGTATTGATCCAAGATAAGCAAATTTTGTATCAAGAAATGTTCGAAGAATATAATAATAAATTTGTTAAGCCAAAGACTTCTATTTTGAAAAAGGATGTTGTCATTGATGCGACATTTGGTCCTGAAGCTCCTGCAATTCTCACAGTTAAAACCGATCAAAAGGCTCATTTATTGACTGAAAAACTGAAAGTATTCATAAATCATGATATAAATGGGAAAGCCTACAATAATCTCACAATTGCTCAGCGAAGGAAAGTCTCTCCAAGAGATATTAGTAATATTAGTACTTCAACAGTTGTTTATCGAGATAGAGAAGACCTAAATTATAACCCTCAACATAATTTTCTTTCATCTAGTATTCCTCCATCACCTTCTTTATCTGCCATGCATAGCTATATTCAACACCAGCCACTAGAATCTCCGTTTAAGTCACCTGAAGGAAAACACAGAGCTAACAGAGATAACTCTTCGTTTTATGGCAAACAGTCTACTCCATATACTAAAACAGCTAAAGATGCTAGAAGTTTTAGAGACGTAAGTCTTGTATACGACAGAAGTTATCCATCTGTAAGAAATCCAATCTCCTCATCCCCTAACCGATCCAGATTTGAAAGAAGAGAATTTCAATCTCCTAGAGTTAGACAGCCAATTAGACCTTTACAAAATACTCCACTTCCTCCAAGAACCAATCCGCAAAGTATATCACGATCTCCAAGTCCTCTGAAACGTCTTTGGAAGTGATTATATTGTTTAATTCTCCCAATTATAAGACAATAAAATGAACTTTTACTCTATAGCTTCTATTTAATACATAATATTTCTTTCTTTATAATTCATTAAATCCAAATAGATATTTGGATACTGTTCCTATTAAACCCAATTTCTCAGTCTTATTGGAAGAAGTAGATTTAGAAGGATCTGTTGCATTTTTGGCATGTAAAAAGAAAGCCGATCCATCCTTTATATCTAAGCGGGAGCTATAAGAGGATTGGTTAACAGGAACACTGCTTTCTACTTGATTAGACTCTAGATGAGTCCTTTGGATCAAAGATTCAAGCCCTCCTCCAATATCTTCTTCGGAATCCAACTTTCTCTTTTGCAATTTTTCTATTGCATGTTTATTATAAGGAATGACACCCAACAACACGCCATTGAATACAGACCCACTTTCACGTAAGGCATTTATGGCAGAAGAAGGATTGTCATAAGTTAACTTGACCCACGAATTCCCGGTGAAAAGAGGTACAATATGGTTATTTTTATCATTTTGATTGTACAATTTCGAGAATTGATGATTAGATTTTGTGGTTTCGAATTCCTCCAAAATGGCTCCAAATTCTTGAAAGTGTTGAATCACTTGGTTAGCCATATTTTCAGGGTAACCAAATACTAAAATTGCCGATTCGCCGTTTTGTAAAGGTTGAATTGTGGCTCCATTAACTAAATGGTCTGGATTGTTGGAAACAGAAGGAATCACATTGTTAGAATCAATAGTATCAGAATTACCAGTACTAGAAATTCCTGATGAATTCAAACCACCACCTCCATTAGAAACCCCCGATGAATCAAGACCTCCATTTTTATTGAATACATTACTAAAATTCTTAGGATCTTTATTAAGAAATGAATCGGCATGACGACTCGTAGGTTCATTGAGTGATAATAAGACCTCATCATTCAAATCGTAGATAGATCTAGAAGGAGGTAAATCATCATTTGCGTTATACAACAGAAAATCATCATGAAATGTCTCATTTATCGTTTCATCATATTTGGTAACATCTCCCAGCATCGATGCATCATATAAGCTTCCAACACTATTACTGGCATTTCTGTTGGTTATAGAAGTGCCAAAAGATATCAAATTGAATTTATTGGAATTATTCGACAGACTGGAATCAGATCTATTCTTTTCTTTCTTTGAAGTAGTTGATGATGATGAGATTTGGAATCCTGATTTCTTTTTAGGAACTAAATGATTAGGTATAGTTCTCTTCTTTGGATTCTGAAACCATGTAGGTTGTTGGACATTACCATTGTTGGTGTTCATGTTATTAATTCTTAAATTGATATTGTTCGGATTATTGATATTACCATTATTAATATTAGGATTATTGACGTTGATACCGTTTGCATTATTGCTCAACAAGTTATTCTGAATATTACCAGCATTATTGTTATTTGAAGATGAAATGTTCTGCGGCTGTGAAAAAAATGAATTGCTATTGTTTGAGGTGGCTTGGTTAGAGAAAAGATTCCCATTCGAGGCCCCAAAGAGTGTAGACATGTTTAAGTACTTAGTCTGTTGTGGATTGAGCCGTGTGTTTATATTCTTCTGACATGAAAGATCAAAACTTTTGTTACTTGAAGCCCCAATCTCAGATTCCGCTTATATGCAGGCCACTAACATCTGGCCTGGCTTCGATTCTTCTTATTTCATGAATGAGGGTTACGGAGAGAAGAGGGTAGGACTGTGAGTTTATGATGGAACTACCATTTTCGGTTCTTATTTAGTTTACATTGTGGCTTTTTTATTTGCTCAAACATTAAATATTGCAAATATACATTATACTGCTTAATCTGAGCTGAAATTGAGTATTATTAGTGGAATTACAAGCTACTAATCAGCTCGTCTATCAGCTTTGGTCTCAAATTTTCAAAGGAATGACAAAATTCGCAGCCATAATTAACAGCAACGATTATTAACATCTAAGATATATTCAACACCTTCAAATTCAAGTCATAATCTATATCGTATTCCATGCAATCTTTTATTCCGGTGTTGTTCATGTGCAAATACTGAAGCGTTTTAGGAAATCTTATTTGGAACGAATCGTTCATCGAGTTCTTGAAGTTGGTTGCAAGATCGATGTTATTCAGAAAAAGAGCTTTCAAATTATGAAATCTCTGAGGAAACAAATCGTCCAGCAGATCTCTAGGATAAAGGAAAATCTGGAAATCAGTAAGTGGATTCCCCGAAAGATTTAAGATATATAGCAATTGGTAGAATTGAGTTGTTTCGCTGATTGAAGTATCCAACGACATAATTTCGTTTTCCGACACATCGAGTTCTAGCAAATTAGAAGGTATTTGGATATTGGCCAAATATGTAAATTTATTTAGGCTAATATCAAGATAGGTGAGAGTTTCTGGTAATCTTATCATCAGTACTCCTAAATATGTGAATGCATCCTGTAAGAAATTTGCTGACAATGAAAGTCTCATTAGAGTAGGAGGAAACTCAAAGTTATCGATCAGTAATAGATTATTGTAAGATAAATTTGAATTCACTAACCCTAATGGAAACCTATAAGCAGAGCCAGGCATGATCATCAAGTCTGCTGAATGATTGAAAGTTAGATCAAGAGTTCTCAAAAGACAAGGAAGCTTTAAATTTGTAAGATTCTTTATCTTGTTGTGAGACAAGTTTAGATATCTTACTGACAGAGGGAAAGTTAACTGATGTCGTCCAAGAAGCCACCAAGCTCATTCCCGGTCAAATTTAAGTATTCCAAGTACGGTGGAGGGAACAGGCTCCTGGCTAGCAAATTTACTGTCAAACTTGAACTATAACTCAAGTCGAGAGAAGTAAGATATCCTGGCAAACTGATCTCACTTATGAATTTACCAGATAATATATCAGCATTTCCTAAGACATGATGGGCAAAGAGAGATGAGATAGTTTGTGATACTCATGACTTGATTCTGTGAATTGGATCCCTGTATCCTCCAAACCATAGAATCTTGCTCCATGGCTATAAGTAATTATTGAGAAAATTTGGAGCCTCGATTTGAGCCATTTAGTGGAGAATGATGCCTTCTCTAACTCATAAAGAAGTCTGAATAGAGACAAGTCAATTATGTTTGCAGTTAGAGAAGATTTGAAGGTTGCAGAGCTATTAGTACATGAAACTTTTGGTGGTTCTAGATCAATATTGGGTGATAATAGATTTTCATGGTAATCAATGTATATATTCACCTTGTCAACTCCACTGAGAAATTGGCTCGATCTTTCGTTTTCATCACCAATTAGGTTGATGAATTTTTGAATTGATTTTGAAAATTGCGTTTGTTTGATAACATCTCTCCCAGGGTAAAGAAGATATAGAGTCATAATCTTAGGACAAATATATAGAGGACCCAAATCCAGCGTCTCTTGTATAGTAGTTGAATGGAGTTTTTGCTGAGAATGGCGACAAAGAGAACATTTTTTATTTGAATTAGTCTCAACATCGATGATTCTAGCAATATTTCCAATATAACTACCTGAATCATCATTTGATGGGAAATCAGAAGTATTGTAATTGGATATAAACACATGGTATCGCCAAAGTATAGAGTAAGTCACTTTGGTAAAGTTGGATACAATTATTCCATTAATTAGCAGAAAGTTGTGAAGCATTTGATAGTCTAGGTTCAAAAAGACTCTCCGTAGAACTTCAGGTGGTATAAGTTGCAATTTGAGCGGAGACATTTTGGGTGCAAAATTTGAATAATTCGATTGCATCTTGTTGCTGAGGATTGTGTTAGTATCCAGAGAGATGTCTACTGATTATCTTTAACGCCCTAGATCTCTAAAGTATTCAGTATTTTCATATTAGTTCTGAGCTGTGTATTCCTTTGGAAATTACATATAAGGTGCTAATAGCCACTATATAACCTTGGGAGTAATAATGATGGAAGCTGAAAAATTCGAGATGCTGACATCTTGTTGAGAATTGAAATATGGCAGTACAAAACACTTAAAAATGAACAAATATTTTTCCAGTGTAAATGGCTTAGATTCAAATTTCCAATAAGATATTGATACAGAATCCAACAATCTCTCTTCTTTTGGAATCGAACACTTGATCAACGTATTATCCAGTTCCTTGCTGAAGATAATCAACTCTGTTGAGCTCTGGAACCTCCGACGTGCGATGACCGATTATTGATAGTTTTCATCGATGCAATTATGTCTTCTTCACAGGATCCATCACTCAATGTCGTACTATAGCAGATCTTATAAACCAGAGGACAGGAACTTCCAAGTCAATATCATCATCTGCTTATAATGATACTCTCCCCAGCAGAAAGATCGTACTTATACGATTCGCTCATACAGAAGCCTCCTATTAGACCAGATTCAAGATCCGAACACCAATTTCGTCCGTTAGAAGCTAAAACATCTTTCTTACCTTCATCGAATGGATCGGCAAGAATAAGACTCATGGATGGTAGTGAATGTATCGTCAGTGTCAAGTCTAAAGTGGTATTGATTTCTCAAGAACCAAACTTAATAGAGTGTGATGTGGATGTTTCTGGGTTTAGAGACGATTCAAATTTTGTCTCGAACTTGAAATTCAACCTAACCAACCTTCTTCTGCAAAATTTCCCAACTGAAGTGCTAAAATTAACAAGCAAATATACCTTTAAACTATTCATTGATTGTTTGGTGATTAGTCATTCATCATATCCCCTTACTTTATTATCTTTAACTGCTTATCTTGCCTTGAAGACAACAAGATTGCCATTGCTTGTTAGTGATGTCGATGATTCTAAAATTGAAGAACAACCTACATTTTCTGATGATTGGAATAATTCAAGACTTTTATCAGAATTATGTACTTCTGAAATTGGTTCAAAGACCTTCCAACCTCCAATCTTTATCACTCTTGGTGTAATTGGAAATAATTTACTTTTTGACCCTTCCACTGAAGAAGAGCAAGTCTTAGAGAATGGCTTAATATTAAGTTGGTACAACAATAGAGTCATCTCCCCGATATCAAACATAAATCTAGCATCCAACTCCAACAACTCTAACTTCAAGGGAGTCAGTGTTAAGTTGATCACGGAAAGTTTATCCTTGGTGAAAAAATACAGTGGAGCTATAGTCAAGGCATTAGATTCATTAATAGAAGAAGAAGATGAAAACGATGGAAGAATATTTTAGTCTGAGCATAGAGGTGAAGCGAAGTGATAGAAAAGATTGTACAATAGAGAAAGTAATTTACACGCATATTGATATCTATGATATGTAGAAAATTAAGTGTACATATAGTTGTAATGTACATTATATACATATATATATATATACATATATATATATATATATGCTTTAGTCCTTGTATTCATATCTGGACATGTATAGACATCACTGCAGTACATTCCCAATGTTACATTGACCTAGTTGAGTTTATGAATGTTATCATTTGCTACTAACAGTGTTGCGTGGAATAGGCATGGACAATAATGGCAGTTGCGGTTTGAATGTTCATAGATCTGATGACTCCAACTTGCTTGATTTCAACACAGAAGTCAAGCTCAGCAAGTAATTCACCAGGAATACCTTCCTTTTCTCTACCAAGTAAAATCAAAGATTTCTTGGGGAAGTTTAACTCACTGTTCAATTCAATAGATTTGTCAGTTTGTTCGAGACCGATTAAAGTGTATCCTTCCTTTTTCTTTTTTGCAAAATATGCAATGAGGTTTTCAGGTCTGACTTCAATCATAGGCATCCAACGATCAGCAGTAACTGCCACTGTTTTGAATTGGGGATGTTTCTTTATATTAAGATCATGAAGAGTCAAGAGTCCAGCACCTAACACATCACTTAGACGGCAGATACCTCCAAGATTAGGAGGCTTATCCACTAACGATGACACAACAATTAAATCACTTCTGGTAACATTTATAGCTTCTTCTTGATCTATGTCAATAATTGAGTTCAAAACACCACTTTTGGTTTGTAAAGGAGTGGAAGCAGAACCACTACCATCTTCTCCTCCTATCTTTTCAATAACTTTTTTATTTCCTTGAATTTTTCTTTCCTTAATCCATAATTCCTCAAAATTATCTCCAATAGGAACACATAACTTAGACTTTTGTTGTGGACTTAAATTTTGTTCATATGATTCTTTAGTAATGAAATCAATATCTCTATCGCTGACTCTTAAAAGAACTCCACCAGAAACGCTTACTAAAGTCAAATCGTCAATTATATTCCAAAGTATGGCATCCCCAGATCTATGTTGACCGAATGCTTCCGATAGGAGAGCAGTGTTATAGATATTTTCAACAACCTCGAAAAGCTTGGAGTCAATTGAAAGTTTCTTTTCCTTTATTTCCGAGTAAATGGTGCAAGTCATGGATAATGAAAAATGTCTTGTGATGGCCTTATTAGAAGTAGCCGCTGCAACAATAATGGTCAAAATGGTATTCAAATATTCCTCTTCAAGATCTTTTGGCAATTGCTGAATCATCATGCATAAAATACGTTCATATGATGTAAGTAGAGTAGGCTTACCACCGTTCAAATCAACAAGCTTTCTTAAGGTGTCAAAGATCTGCTTGGTGAATTCTTTACTCAGTAAAAGATTCAAAGAAATCATCCACTCGATGTAGATTCTTGCAAGTGGACTTGGATCAGACTCAAGTAGTTCAATAAATCTTGATAAATACTTATCAACAATCAAACTTGACTCTATATTCTGACTGACAATCAATAAAATGCTGAACAACTGAATCCTAGTCCATTCTTCTAATCCGTCTGTTCTTCTTATTGGTTCAAATAAATTGAACTCTTGCTCATTCTCAACGATATATTTGAATATCTGTGATGAGAATTTATTACTCTTTGTTGATCCTAAAATCGCCATGATGTTGATTCTAGCACTAATCTCTTCTTGTCCGTAGATATCACCATAGATGCCATTTTTGGAAGGGTTTCTCGAGATAGCTTCGTCATACAACTTTCCAATAACGTTTTCAAGTCTGAACACATTACTTGATAGTTGCTGAATGATATAGCCCTTAACTAGAACTTCAGGAATCCATGTACATTCATCAAATTTATCCGGATATTCTATTTGGAAATCCGATATCATCTTTGTTAATGTAGGTAACAAACACCTTCTTCCTTGAGAGTTTTCAATAACCTCTTTGCTGAAGCGAACAATTAAATTGCTAACAGTACTGTTGGATATTGATTTGAGTAAGATTTTAGGATTATACATGGTACGAATTATCAAACAATGCAAATCCTTCTGATTTAAAAATAATCTAGCTGAATTCAAGGTATCCCATAATTCGTAAGTTCTTTCACAAATGTGTTCAACAGTGTTCGGAGAATTGGTCTTCGCAAGTAACTGCTGCAAAAGCTCAGCTACTGAATTGTTAAGTTCTGGACTCAGTGAATTATAATCAAGTATGTTGAGGATTTTGTCAATTTGAGAATCTGTGAGATCATGATCAATTCTGGAGACATAAGAAGTAAGAATTCTGTATAATTGTGAAAATCCTTCTTCTCTTACTTTGTAAAAGGTAGTGGAAGTTTTTGATACTTCCTTTGAGTTACAAAATATCAACTCATTAAGTTGAAAAATTATCTCTAAATCGATTTTGATATCGTGGGTAGATTCATAGAGTGACCTTAGACATTTTAGTTTTTTGCTAACTTTCATCAACACAAACTGATCGTTTGATTGTCCTTCCATCACAATCGAGTTTCTAAGCCCATTAAAAGAAAGAGAAGCGTTTCTAATCAATTGCCATTTCTTTGGTTGAATGCTTGATATACTTTCATAAAAGTACAACTCATTGGATTTGTATAAATAATTATTCCCATCGTAAACTCTATCGAAAATTTGCTCAAGATGAGCAACATCAACTTTATCGCAGATATCAAGCTTCAATATAATGGCGGTAAGTAAATCCGAATCTAAACTAAATTGGGATTGAAATTCGTTCGGATATACTTGAGATGCATAGCTATATATTAATGCTTTACCTCTCATTGATGTAGTACCATTATAGCAATCTTTTAAGTCTTCTAATCCAAAGTTAGTAGAAAGATACCCAACAATAAGATCCATATTCTTCTTTACAAGGTCTGATCCATTGAAATTGATGAACTTTGATAAATTGTCAAAAAAAGATGACAAATTTGTGAGTTTAAAATTGAGCATGAGCCTTAAAGTAATTATTTGCAAAGAATTTTCAAATAAGTTTCCTTCAGGTCTATATTCAAACAATGTCAATAATAGTGCTTCATCCTCACCATTTACCAAGACTCTTTTATTCTTTAATCCATTTAATAAACCCAACGCAACATAGATTTTTGCTGGATCAAAGCATTCAGCGTTATTGATGGCCACCAATACTGACTTGGCCACCAATCTATATTCTTGGTCTGAATGTAAATTTTTAAATAAATTTGAAACGAAAGAACTGAGCCTGTCACCGTATTCACAGTTAAAGTGGTTTGTACAGCCAATTTTTCTTACGTGGAAATGTGTAGCCAACATTGCATAAGGCAAATATACAGACTCTAAGAATGGCAATCCGTTTATGATCAAAGAAAGATTTGATGAAGGTATTGATAACAATAAAGACAACGCAAATTTTCTAACAGAATCCATAGAAGCATTGAACCCCGTAGAAAGTAAGCAAAATCCCCATGATGACTTTATTAATGATTCAGGAGAAATAAGAGCTATTATATCTTGAGTACCAGCTTCTGCTTGATGAAGAGAAGTATCAATTGCCAAAATTTCAAATAATGTAACATACCTAGACCATTCTTTAACATAAAGACTTTGCTTAGAAGTCTCCCAAGTTAAGTAGGTATTTGAAAAGTCCACTTGGATGGATTTGATGGACAATTGAAGAATTGATAAACAAAACTTTCTATGCTCATGTGAAGGACTGGTTAAACCAATCTGAATACTTTTCCAATAATGGTCATCTGAAATAATATCAGTTTGGAAAATTGAATCTTTCTCAGTAAGAACTGGTTTGTTAATGTTATTTTTCAAGTAACGCAACCATAAAATATAAGAGTGACTTTTGTGAATTTTGGAATCTGAAGAATCTAAAATATAAACGATATCCCACACAGATTTCGAGTGTTCATTGATGTTAGAAATAGAATCGATTCTCCATCTGAAGAGGTTTGACACTGCTTTAGAGATTGATTCCTCATTTGATCCAATAAGCAAACACAACAAATTATCGAGAGTGATCAGTGCCTTCGATGTAGATATGGTAGAATGCATGAATAAGTAATCCAAAAATTGTAAGATGCTCTCAATACTGTTGGATGTAGATTCGCCAGTATCATTAGTATGGAGCTCTTCTTCTCTTTGCAAAATCATGTCTTTGATCTGAGGAAGAAAATTGACCTTTGACTGAACTAAATATGATCCTATTACCCCATTTGAATGTTCAAGTAACTTATCAATAAGGTCAGAGAATCCTTGAACTAATTTGCATATAGCTCCATAACTGCCAGTATTCGAATTATCTATACTTTTAAGACAAAAATCCAAAACGGTTGGAAATATTGAATCTTTGGTTGCAGTATCTGATGATGGAAGCAATTCACAAAGAAGTTCAATATTTTCATCTGACTCTCCTATTTGAGAAGCTATGCTTTGAGCAAGCTTCTTCTTGCTCTCGGGGTCTAAGTAGCTGGCCACAATCAAAACCGAGCTCATGGTTATAGTAGTGTTTCTTAGAGAATGTTCCTTGTTGCTATCGAGAGATGAGCATCTCTGAATTTTTTTGATGCACGACAGGAACAACATCCTCGAGAACCATTATATGCAGTATATTATATGGTTGCAAAATGAGAAGATGACGAAAAGATGGGGAAGAGATGAAAATAGAAGATGCAGTAAGGAAGAGCAGGTAAGAATAGGTAAGAGTAGGTAAGAGTAGGTAAGAGTAGGTAAGAGTAGGGAAATAGTAACAGAAACAATGACAAATACTTCAATTAACTAAAGGATACCAGGAGAATAATAGCTTATATATGAGGATATTTCAGGTGTCAAATTTGTTACGATCTGGAGCCAAAATGCAATCTCTGGTGTTGGTTCGAAGTAATGAATGCGACGGTCAAGTAAAGACATATTCAGTCTTGTGTACCGGAAGCGGTTTTTCCTTCAATACTTGTCTGGAGGGAGGTCCCCGTCAAAAGAGCAAGAATAAAAATGGCCAAAACGTACCTTAAGAATCAACCCCATCACAAATGGTACAAGCACAACAATATTATCTCCACTAATATAACCACTTATCGAAGTTCCACGAAAGAAGAAGGAAGTATGAAAGGATATCATCTTCCCCATAGTAGAACTCAAGACTGATTATGCGCGCATAATCTGCAGCAGAAATTACTTGACTCTTCCCCCACCACCTCATTTTTACCGAGATTACACCTCGCTTCAAAGCAACAATTTGGGATAAAATCGAATCAGTGCGGAATTCTGATTCCGGCATGGCGATTGGGTGATGAATCATACCGTTGGTCCATTGATATGATAGAGCCAAGATATACTCTTGTAAGTAAACGGACCCCATTGGAGTGGTGGTGAAAACTATTTATAAACGATACCGTGCCGATTTTTTATTTTTAATTTCCATTTGACTGAAAAAACCGATCTAGCAATTTAGTCTTGTAACAGATATTCTGACTCGCTCTCTTAAACTATGACGGATATATCTTTGGGTGATATTTCTATTTACTCAATAATCCTTATTCTAACCTACCTTGGATTCAAGTTTGCCAACTTCAAGAAGAAAATTACAACACAGAAGACATCATTCTATGACAAAAAGCAAGATAACTCCCAACTTCATTCAGTTTCTCCTGATTTCGAATGGGATAAGGTAGACTCCATCAAACTGTATCCATTTAAAAATGCTCCATACAAGTTGACTATGGGGATCAAAAATTTAGATATACAAGATTGGCTTTTAATTGAATCTTCTTATCTTAAGATCATTGATGAAAAGACTAGAATAGTTACTAATAACCATCCCGATTATCCAAAGGAAAAAAATTTGACTGAAAGAACCGTTTTCATTACCGATGAGTGCATTCCTGCTATCAAAGAATTCTATGATATGGTGGTGAATTACATGACTACCAAATATCCTATGAATTTTATCAAAGATGATCAGAATGGAACGATTTATAATAATATTACAAAAGAGAATATACCTCTGAGTTCAGATAACCAAGATGCCAACGAATTGTTATTATTCTTAACTCGAACTATTGAAGAAGACTTCATTATTCTTTTGAAAGATCCATCTAGAGAATATGAGAAAGACGGTAAAGAATACTTTTTCAAAGGAGGAGTGTTTGCATTTGCTGCAGGTTTCAATCCAAGGGATAGATTCAACAAACCATTGTCATTTATGCATCATCCAATTCCAAATTATGAAACAAAATTGAAACTTTCCATGAATAGATTCTTCGATAGAATATCACCTGGACAGTTTGTTACTAGGAGTAATTTTTCAATCCAAACTCATGATAAGCATTATGTTGATGATAAGAATAAAGGGCATAATACGCTGGAACCGGAAAAAATTGTTCCGCTTAAATTTGAAGATCTTGATTTTGATAACCAAATTCATTATAGAAGTGAAAGACAAGTCTTGACAAAGCTTCCGCAAACTGGGGCGGTTTTGTTCACCATTAGATCGTATTTGTTCCCATTGAGTAAAATTAAGTGCGAAGGTCCTGAAGTATGCGAAAGACTTGTTGGGGCTATAAATGGATTTCCAGATGACATATCAATCTACAAGAGGTCAGTTGAATGGGGACCAGCAGTTATACAGTATCTTCAGACTTAAGGGTAGCTTGAGTGGGAATAGCTGTTCTTGTTTACTCTCTACAGATAGGTAGTATATAAGTCATGTACATTTCCCAGATATATATAGGCAGATAAATGAAGTACAATAAATAGAATACATTCATCACTTAAATATATACTTGTAGAACACCCTAATAAATATATATAAATCATTTCCTAAAGGTTTCTAAAGCTTCCTTATTTCATCCTTGATATCCTCCCATATCTCAGCATTCTTCTTTGCCCAATCAATAAAGAATCCATTATAACACACCAAAATATCAAATATAATAATGAGTTGATATCGATGAAAGCTTTCAAAGTTTTTATTCAATTCATCAGTTATGTAGGAGATATCCTGAAACATTCTTGTTTGACATTGTTCAAGTATTTGAATTGATCCCTTCAAGGAAACCAACTTCTGCTGTCTTGATTTTTTCGGATTCCTATCCACTATGTCAGTTACATATTGAGTAATCTTCTTCAATGAACTCATCAGTGGGAACATTTTGAAATTTCCGCCGGATGAAATAGTCTTGGAAACAGAAATGTTTGTAGACGGTGAAGCAATAGTCTCTGGAGAACTTAAATTATATTTAGAATTTCTTTCTAGGCTATTTCCAATTGCATTCTCTATACGAAAAGATTCTTCTTCCGCTTTCAATAATTCAGCACACTCTTTTCTTTTATCATCAAGCTCTTTATCCACTAGTAACGACTGCTTGTCTTTCCCCTTTTTGAATTTTTTGATGTATTGCAATGTACTAGTGAATCTAACTGCTTCTCCTAAAGGTTCTGAAAACTTTGTTTCCAAGTCTCCAATCAAGGAATTAAAAGTGATATATGACCGATCAAATGCTTGTCCTATCTTATCAAAGATGATGTTTAGTTTCACTTCCTCATCATCCTTATTGAGTTTAGATTTGTCAAGTTCAATCATGGAAGAATCAGAAAGTATCAACGAAAATGAATTGAATATGCTACCCAATTCCGTATAGTCATTAGATAAACCTATAAAATTCTCCATGATTTTTTTATTTATAACATCCAATGACGTTGTATCAATTATTTCGGTAACGTCATTTGAAAACCCATTATTTGCATTTGGATTTATA
The DNA here is from genome assembly GCA_030566905.1 of Chernovozyma aurita. NCBI lineage: Eukaryota > Fungi > Ascomycota > Pichiomycetes > Serinales > Debaryomycetaceae > Chernovozyma > Chernovozyma aurita. The sequence continues at coordinate 391,874 of JAKUBO010000007.1, forward strand.
ATAGAATTTGATGATGATAAATTGATAACTGTAGAATTATCCTCTTCCTTCTTCTTTATACTATTCCCAAGTGGCTTCAAAAATGAAATTGGTATACTATGACTTGATATTGGTAATGGGAGATTTGAATATAATGGATCTGTCTGTAATGCATTCTCTGGATTCAGTTGATAGATAGATTTGGGCAATTGGCTAGTAATCAAGGATATTTCATCAGTCCAATTGGCGTTTGGGTCCAAGAATTTAGCGAAAAACTCTAGATTCCGAAGTTTAGGGATTTCTAAACAATTGTTCAAAAAATTGGTTAACAATCGTTTCCTATGTTCGACTAATTTATGTTTATTCAAATGATTTGAATTGATATAAGTGTAATAATTGGAGTGGGGTAACGATGAAGATATGGCATCGGTAGAGCTAACTCCACTACCATTCCCCGTACCACCCACATCTGAACTATTATCTCCGTTATGATGTAAATGATGATTGACTGAGGTAGGACCATTCCTTCCAGCATTATTATTAAGAGTGTGAGAATTTAAATGTGAGCCAATATTTCCATTTGATTGTATTGAAGAGCTTGTATTACTAACAAGGCCATTTAAAACATTCAAATTAAAGTAGTTTTTAGGAGGTATTGGAGGGATGATTATTAAAGGAAAAATTTTGGTAAGGCAATCTCTAAGACTTTCGAAATCACTATATCTTCTTCTAGTTTGGATTCCTTCTTCATTTGGATTGTCCACACTTATTAACTTAATCGTATAAACAATGTACTTCTTCAGGGAATTCAGTATACCTTCATTTGAATTATTTGCTTCTGTAATTTGAACTTTCACTTTTGAATTCGGTCTCAAGAGTTTTGTAACTCTACTTTCATAGTTGATATGAACCCGATTAAAGGCATCGAGATCTAATGTGGCTGCCACACCAGAAGTAAATCCGTTATTGCCATCGCCTCCATTTGATCCATTCCCATTTTTATACAACAAAATCGATTCTTCTTCAATTTCATATTCATTGCTGTTATCATTGGGGTCACCTTGTTCGTCCTTGTGATCATTTATTAAGCTTGCAAGCCCCTTAGTATGAGAAAAGGGATTGTTATCTTCATCCTGGAAGTCAATTAAATCATTGGAATTGTCGTTGGTCTCAGTACTGATTTGTTCTTGTTCTATGAGTTGAGTGGTACTAGTTGTTTCTTCTGTCATTTCTTATACCAAAACCAAAAAGAAAATACTCAGTACTTATAAGATAATGGTAGATTATGCCTTATATAGCCTATTCTAGTATTGAGGTTTAGAGATTGAATCTTTCTACTTTGCTTGTCTTATCCGTGGTCCTGCATACGCTCAAAGAGTAGATCAACTGTATGCACGCCAGAAAATTGTTTTAATTTGTTCACAAAGTCTCCAAAACGTCAAGCTGAGAAGAGAGCCATATCTGAAAGTAAAGCAAACAATCAGACAGTTACCATATATTAGTTTTGGTTAAGGCGTCAAGTTGTGCTTGTTTTAGACACATAATTGGGGCAATATGACTGTAGGAGAGTTGTATGCAATTACAGACTTGAAGCAATCGCCTTCTATCACTAAACTGTTTGCATCGATTCTTCAAGATTATCAATTCAGTAAACAACATCAACAACCACAATCACCTTTTGATATAATAAATAAATTTAAAGCAACTTCAGCTTCCGAAGCCTTAGAATATGGAGAATTACTGATATGTTACTCTAATATAGACTCTAAGGCTGCTGAAATCTTTGAAAACCTTGACTTGGAAACAAAATTGTGGCATTTGGCCCTGATGCTCTATGAATTCAGAGTTTCTGAAGAACAAATTAACCAGGAAATAACTAAAATCCCAGTATTTGAATTCTCTTCAGATACCGTGAAACAGCATAACTTTTTATCCAAACATAAAAAGATTAAAGAAATTTCAATTATAATCAATTGGCTCCAGGAAAATTCGAAAACTATTAATATTTCTGAAGCGAATCCAAATTCAATCAAATGGCAATCAACAACAATAGCAATCGAGAACAGAAATCTTAATTTATTGGCAAATAATATCAAGAATGCGGATCACAATCAAGTAATGATCGAAAGTATAGATGCAGATGCCCTATTAAGAACTGTGGATGGCAAGATATCCCCCGAGGATTACGATATTGACACTAAAAATTTCAAACTCATATACAATCTTTTACTTGGAAGCAAGATTGATGATGCTATAGATGTATGCAACCTGACGGGAAATTTCACTTTTTCCTTAATCATATTGGGAGCAGTTCATGATTATATTGATCCAATTATTGATGGGAAAGTATTCAATAAAGATGAAATGGATTTAGGTGATGAATCCAATTCTCCTTCGGGCCAGAAACATAAATTGTTATGGAGAAAATCTGTTTACAAGCTCTCCCAGCAGTCAAATATAAATCCCTATGAAAGATTGATTTATAATTATCTTTGTGGAGGTGATATATCATTAAACATACAAGAGTCAAGTGACAATTGGGAAGAAGTGTTGTTGTTATACTTGAATCAGTTGTACATAAGTCAATTAGAAGCTTTTTTGATTTCTAATATTAAACTGGATAAATTGAATGATGAGAATATTTCGGTATCGATTCCTTCACCTCAATCCAATTCAGTTGATGATATACTAAACAATATTCTGAAGAATAGTAACATCAAAGCATCTGTTCAAAGTCAACACCCACTAAGAGTAATCTGCGGGGGAATAATGATTGAACAGGTTTCTACTTTATTGCATAATAGTATTAAAACTTTAAGTAAAGACTTGGACTTTGCAATTGAAAATAGAAACCAACCGGCAGATTCAAACTTTGATGATTATATTTTAAGAATTATCACTCATTTGTCAATATTTCTGTTAGTTATTGGAGGAAGCGACTCTATTTCTACCAAAGATGTCACCAAAATTATAAGCATATATATAAACCACCTTTCTAAAATCGGTTTACAGGAGTTCATTCCAATATATTTGTCATTTATTCCCAATGAAAGTGATGCTAGAGAATGTTATTCACTTTTCCTTTCTTCACTCACTGACCCTAAGGAAAGAGCAAAACAAATTGAAATTGCCCGAAAGTTCACCAAAGTTTTCCAATTTCATAACAACTATAATGGAGAGAATGGATTTAAGGATTCTGACAGTTTGAATGGTATGGATGTAAATGAAAATGGAGATGATGAATACGAAAGCAAAATGGTGAATGTATTAAGAAGGACGGTAGAAAGAGTGATGATTGAAACTGAAAATCATTACAGACTGACTGGAGGCTTAATAACAGTTTCGGATATTAACGACCCAATTGAAGAAATTGATTTCAAGTTGTACAGATCAGTGGAATGGTTCTATGAAAATCAAATGTTTGAAGATGCTATTAATGCAACCATCATAATAATTCGTCGTTTCCTATTAACTGGTAAATTGAATTCTTTAATTGAATTTGGCAGGAATAAAAACTTCAAACAATTAGTCAAGGATTTTGATTTTGAGATAAATACAAAATTGTTGAGTAGCCCATCGGCTAAACCAACAGTAACAGAAAGTAGTAAGGAAGAGTTAATTCAATACGAATACTTCATTGAAGGTTTAATTTTAATTCAAGATTGGAAGAAATTTTTGAAAGATAATCAAATCAACGGTGTTGTTCCAACTTCTACAACAGCTTCTAAAATCTTCTGGAAATCAAACCATATACACAATTCAATTGAAAAAGTTACTAAAAACATCGATATGCTCATATTTCAATGGTTTATAAGATTAATAACTTCTGATTATTCTGAAAATACTACATTGTTTACCGAGTTCAGAACGATTTATGTTCCATATTTAATATTGGAACTATTTCAAATTTATCAGTATTCAAGATTGAACGATTGGAAATATATGAAAAGTGCTTTCAAATTAATTGACGAGGTTGCCAATGATGAAGCCAATGATTTATTGAATTGTTTAACTTCAAGTGGTAGATTGAAGGAATTTGTTATTAGAAGTGCCAAGTTGGCAACTGTTGCTTCTGAAAGAGGTATTGGTGGAATATTCAACTAAGAAGGTTGAATTGTATAAGTCTCTAACATAGATATTATCAGATTATATACATCTAATAATTTCAATATTATTAAGTAGAGGAAGTTGCTGATTATTGTCACCATGGTACTTTGAGTTTGCCTCTGAACCATTCTTACGGTTCTTATTTTACAATTTTACAAGTCTTAAGACTTTCTTTTTCTATTAAGTAATTCGATTAAATTAATTCTATAGTTAATTGAGAGAAGATGCTTTTTCATATAATAGATCAACTACACTGGATAATTGTTTGATCAATTCCAATGAAGCTTCGTAAGTAGCATCCTTTCTTGGTTCATCGTAAACAATCAACCAACCATTTCCTTGATCAAGTACTCCATAAAACACTTTATCCAAAATCATTTGAGATAATTTACCTTCAACTTGATTCAAGTTCAATCCCACAGTTTTGGAAATATGACTCAATTCAACTGTACTGTAACTTTCAATAATTTTCAATAAATTTTGTTCCAACAAATTATCGTATAATGCATTGAAATGAGACTTAATGATAGAATCAGACTTTAATTCATTTGAATAGGTTGACAAGGAATTCTCAAACTCCTTCAAAGATCTATTGGAATAAGCAGTTGCAATTGATTTCATGGCATCAATATCCTTAGATTGGTATTTTATAACATTTTTGTTCTTTAAAATCAAGTTCACATCATCAATTAAATTTAACATGATTTTAGTAAGAAGCATATACTTCAATACAACTATTGCTTTACGATCATTCTGAGAGTTGAATCCTTCAAAGGATTCATAAAAGTAGGAAAATGCAGTCTTATAATCCTTATCCTCTGCATTTAATATACCACTTTGACAATCTAATTCAGCTTGTAATAAAGTTGGACAATATATTGAATTTGCAGAAGTTCTTGCACTCGTTAATGCTGCTCTTGATTTAGGAATATTTCTAAGAGCGTGATATATTTTTGACTCTAATAATTGAACTTCGACTAATGAAGATTTATCATCTAGTTTCTTATATTCACTTAATAAATCAGTTATAATTTTTAACGCTTCTTGGTACTGCTTCTTTTGATGTAATAATGAAGAAATTTTAAGTTGTAAGAATTGTCTTAAAAATGTTAATTTTGATGTAATTGCCCACCCAATACACTCTCTAGTGATCTTGATCAGTAAATCAAGTGAATCTGGAATTTCATCAATGAATTCAATAAGAGTTTTCATAATTTTAGCAGTTTTGGATTTGGAAAAATGCCCCAAGATAGTCTTAGATTGATCAATAAGATCTGCAAGTTTTTCCATCAGGTTCTGATTTTGATAGATTTTTCCAAGCTCCAAGATCGAAGCCTCTTGCTCTTGAATTGCTTTATTACCTGGAATGCCCACCTTATCAGGAGTCTGAATGATCTCAAGATATTTGGATTCTGCTGCTTCAAAGTCTGACTTCGAGGAGAACTCTCTTGCAGAAAGAAGTGCAGCAGAAGCTGCAGCATTAGCTGCTAATATAGACAATGACATACTATAAATTGTGTATATTCGATAACTTTGTAGAGAACTTAACCAAAGAACTAGCAGTTGGTAGACAAATAAATCAACTATGGGAAGTGAGTGAATCAAGAATGATGTAAAGAACCAAATCAAAAAAGGATCTCGTATAAGTTATGATTATGATCAAGTTGAGGTTCTTGTGGCTGACAAATTGATTCCTACTTGAATGATACTAATGATCTAATAGAGAATTGGAGGTAATAGATCGAGTACACTTTGGGGTTGATGTGAAATGTTGTCTCGGAGACTTTCGTTTTGTCATTTTGCCTTCTGATTATATAATCTGGCACGTGACCAAACCAGGCATATGGCTTGACTTTAAATCTTGAGTCTCATACTGAAAAAAGTTTGTGATTCGTTCTGGTTACCAGGTATCAGATTGACCACTGACAAGTGACAGATTGCATATATTGCCGAGTATGAAGGCTTGTTCAAGACTTAAGATGCGCTTGAGGGTATTGGCAAAAGAGGCAGGAATCCTACTGACCCGAAATGTCGCCAGATATGGTGGTTCAATAGCGACCAGAAGCCAAATGTTATCTTCGAATAATCATTATTCCACTGTTAGTAAATTTTCAATTCCTTCACCTCCTAAAGTTGATAAAAAGTTTGCAAATGCATCTAAATGGCGCCAATGGGCTATTTATTTAGGAGACAACGAGACTCAGAAAAAGGCCATCAAATTTTACGTAGCAGGTTTCGGAGTGGTGCTTGTCTGTTTCTATTATTACATGAGGGATAAGTACCATGAAGATCTACTCAGTAACAAGATCAAACAAAAATTTTTAAAAGATCCTGACGGTTTAACAGAATATGAACATCTTCGTCTTAAATTAATTTGTGGAGAAAAATTAAAAGTCCGTGAAGACAAGACTTTCAAATTATACCAGCAAATGAGAAAAGAACATTTCAGAGAAAACATTTTAAGCAGTAAAGATATGGATTACCTACCAACTAGTGAGGATTTAGCAATATGGTACGATAAACAGCCCAAGAGATTCATAAAACAAGCTCCTGTAGATGAAGAAAAACCTGCAATCCAAGATCAAAAGAACGAAGAGAAGGATTCAAAGCCAAATATTTCTAATAAGACAAATCCAAATATTCAAGAAGCTCAAGACACTACCCAATTTTATGACGAAAAGGCAGCTGCTTATGATGACGAAGTGAAATGGGAAGAAAGATCTATATTGATGGGAATGCGTCGTAATACTATTATGAGCAAAATTGAAGGAGATGTATTAGAAGTATCTTGTGGTACTGGAAGAAATATTCCATACCTTAACCTTGAAAAAGTTGATTCAATAACCTTTTTGGATTCCTCCCCAAAGATGGTAGAAATCACTCATGATAAATTTAAGAAGAAATTCCCCAAATACAAGAAAGCCGCATTTACAGTTGGTAAAGCAGAAGATCTTATTCAATTAGCAGGTGATGGGGCACATGCGGTTAAATACGATACCATTGTGGAAACTTTTGGATTGTGTTCTCACGAAGACCCGGTAAAGGCATTAAAGAATATGACTCAATTATTGAGACCAGGTGGAAGAATCGTATTATTAGAACATGGCAGAAGTACTTGGGACTATGTCAATAACCATTTAGATTTCAGAGCTGCCAAAAGAATGCAAACTTGGGCATGTAGATGGAACCTTGATATTGGAGAATTGATAGAAGATGCCGGACTTGATATTACTTACGAAAAAAGAGTTCATTTAGGTACAACGTGGTTGTTGGTTTGTAAAAGACCAGAAGATCCAATTAGATCTGATGAAAAACCATTCTGGCAAAAATTGCTTGGATCGGGACCAAAAACTGTGAATTAAATGATTTAAACATTGAAGGAACCAAATTGAATTGATGGAAAAAAGTACTTCAATCATAGTACTCCTACTTTGATAATTTATGGTATGTAAATAAAAATAGCTGAAATTATGTATATATGTATATATTGTGGAAGGTATCTCCCTCTCAATCATAAATCAGAGATATATTTCCTTTGTATCATCGGTAGTTGCCTCCTCTTTTATAAGACCTCTGGAACTCAATTCCTTTTCTAGAGCCTTAATTCTTTCAGTTTGACTACCTATTACTAGTATGTTTTCCTCTAACGAATCCAGGTATAACTCCAAATCATTCTTAAGTTCAACTGAGCTTTCGTCTTCTTTCAAATTTAAAATTTTGTCCTGAGTATCTTTGATTTCCTGCTTTAATATATTATTCGTTTCGCCTAATTTAGCTATAGATGTTGATAATTGTGATTTGAGAGAAAATAGATTCTCGTCTGAAAGATCTTTTATTGCCTCGATGAACTCATTGATTTGAATTGGTTTGGTTTCGGATGACATATATAAGAAGTAGGTGACAAGAAAGTTGTTTGAGAATAGCAAGACTTTTCAGCCAGAAAATGAAAAATTTGAAAATACCAGGATGTAGTTGAATTTAAAGATTTGTAATTATCCAATTGTAATTGATGTGTTAAAGCAATTCCCTGTGAATCAGAATGTGCACGAGTAATCAATTCGATCAAACAGAGAATAAAGTTTGATAATGTTATCGCAAGATATAAAACCCCAAATGGCTCACTTTAGGAAAAATCAAAAGTATGAAAATTCGAAAAAAAACAAAATCAAAAAAAACGGTCAGAAAATCTCTAAAACCACAATTTTAAGACTTTATACTAACTAATAGCTTGCTGCTGGATAGTTAGGATGATCAGCAAGAAAGTGCGAACTGTTGGTCCATCAGTGAAATTCATTACTAGATGCCTTAAGGATAGAGGTTTGGGCAATAAGTTTAACATATGTTCGTTCTCCACCACATCATATTCAAGATCGATTTCAATATGTAATTCCAATAACAGTTCAAATGTTTCTATTACCTTGCCCAAGGCAGGATCGACTATTATCATAACTCATAGATCTTACTCAACTGGACCCACAGCTCAAGATTTAATAAATTTGGATGGAATACCTCAACTTCATCCTTTACTCTTGAAAAGAGTTGATTCATTAAAAGACGAAATGATCGAACTTGAAAAAAAGATATCCCTGGGATCTTTTGACCAGGAAACAAATGTTAAATTCTCCAATATTGCAGGAATATTAGAATATTATTCTCAATATCAAGTATACAATGAAAATCTCCACTCTTTGATAGAGATTTTGAATGATCAAGAGACTGAAGGAGATATGGAATTAGTGCAAGAGGTAGTTATCGAATTGAAAGATATTGTGCCAAAATTAATATCGTGCACCCAGAAACTTCAAGCCAGACTTATCCCATCGGTCAAACATGCTGACAGGCCAACGATAATGGAATTAAGACCAGGAGTCGGAGGTTCAGAAGCACAATTATTTACAGGAGATTTATTAGACATGTACATTAACTTTGCCAATCAGAACAAATGGAAATGGTCAATTTTATCAAAAAATGAATCTGGAAATGGAGGGCTTTCAGAAGCAGTTTTGAGTATTAATGAACCAAGTTCATACAATATACTAAGACATGAAAGTGGAGTTCATAGAGTTCAAAGAGTTCCTGCAACAGAAACAAAAGGTAGAACCCACACTTCAACTGCAGCAGTGGTTGTACTACCAAAAATGTCAGAAGGAAATGATTCATCATTACTTGAAGATGAAAGACAATTTCAACCTGGTGAAATTAGAATTGATACCATGAGATCCGGAGGTAAAGGTGGACAACATGTTAATACCACCGATTCGGCCGTAAGACTTACTCATATACCTACTGGAATTCAAGTTGTACAGCAAGATGAACGGTCACAGCCTAGAAATAAAGCCAAAGCTTTCTCAATTTTGAGAAGTAGATTAGCTGCGCTTGATAGAGAAAAGGAAATAGCCGAGCAAAGAAGTTTAAGAACAACCCAGGTTTCAAGTACAGATAGATCTGATAAAATCAGAACATATAACTATTCTCAAAATAGAGTAACCGATCATAGATGTGGACTTTCGATACATGATATACAGGGGTGCTTGTCTGGGGAAAGATTAGGCGAGATTATTGAAGCAGTTGAACAAGAAGAAGTTAATGAAAAATTAGAGAATTTGATCGAAAGCCAGAAAAGCCAATAAATGATTGCAGACATTGGAGGTAGCATTAAAAACAAAGAAAGTATATACATACAATGCATATAAAAGGAAAATCAGAATTATCTGTTTCCTAACTTTGAAATAATTGTACATAGAATGATAGAACAAATTACATAGATCTAACGGAGAGTAAACCATGAGCAAGTAACTGCCTACATTCGCACATATTCTCTAATATATTTTGCAATATGGAAATTGCGAAAACGAACTAGACCTCAGTTATCGATGTCAGGAAATGAACATCAAGCAAAAGTTATCTAAGCATGCTGTTATTCTGACCGTCGAAACAGTGAAGAGATATAAGATTGAAGTAAGACACTCCTTCACGCTCAAGTCCTATTCTTAAGTGCTATACTGACTTCATAGATAAGTCTCCTCCTGTATATTGCAGTGCATGTTTCACCAGGATATCTTTTTGTTTCATTAAGCAATGCATTCAGTGCAAACACCTATTCGAATAGAGACTACAAAAATAATTAGGTGACAATATCATGTGCAGCAATGAGGAGACATAAGTTCACGCTACATCAGAGTAGCAGTATCTCGACAGGACACATCCCCATCTCCTACCACCTAATAGAGATGACATGCTAATTACCAGGAAAAATAATTGACAAAATTTTCAGAATCCGCAATCTGGTAATCTGGCATGGAACGCACTGGGAAATCATTTTGGAGGTCAAAATGTTTATTTCCAGTATCAATTCCGATCAAATCTAGAGATTTAAGGGCTTACTGCTTATCTGTCCAGAAATTAAATTATTATCCAAAACTGGGGCTGCAGTTGGGGCACTCGCACTGCTAGCATAAGAGACACTTGAAACAAAGCAGTTATCAGTTGAGAAGATAGAAGTAGAAGTAGAAGTAGAAATAGTATTGGAGTGAAATCAGGTGTGTTAGGTGGGGAGCCAGGGAGGTGAGTAGCAAAAGCAGCTCCATTTCATATCAACTGTACACTTCGCTTAGAAAGGACTTCCAATGATGATTGCCCGAAAAGTTCACAGGGTCTTAATAATACCGGGAAAATTCAACACAACCAAAAGCTTTTTTTTTTTTTTGCTTGTATTATTTTTTCCACCCAAAACTGATACTTGGGTGTGCGAAATATGACAGGTGTAAACAAACATATCTATTCGCTTGTACATGAGGGATATGTATATATCTATATAAGTACATTTATAAGTACATTTGAATTTATAAAATGTTGTAAACCTCTTCTACCAGTCTATTAATTGTAATCTGTAATGAGCTGTATCCGTTTTCCCCAGTGTGTAATTTCAACTTACTCGTCCTAAACCACAATCAATGGTTTCTAAATGGGATATTATTTTCAATCCATAACCCTCTTCTCAGGCGCAACTTCAGAAAAAAATTCAGAATATTTTGAGTGAACTGTCAACTAGCGAAACCACCAGTAAAGCTGACATTTTCGTACAATAAACTTAACGACACAAAAACGGGTTAAGTTAGCAGTTTTGGGTAAAGTTTGATTTAAAATTGTTTTTTTGTTTTCCTTCCTTACTTTATAGGATTAAGTTATTAAGATATACCTTTGCTTTGTGGATTGCTAGATCAATTCTTTTCAGATTCTTAAAATTTCTTGTACTTCTACGCGTCCTTTCGTTTTGCTCTTAATTGGTTCATAACAACTGAATCCAAACAAAAAAAAGAGAAAAAAAAAATTAAAATACAATCGGTTACTTCTTAAGAAATACACATAGTATTGAAACTTATTGGAGGAGATATTAAGTGCTTTATTATTTGCATTTCCGATACAGATATCTTATTTCATCAAAGTAAGTGGCTTCTACTCATAAATCTGTGCAAACATAGTTTGTTCCATCTACTTGCAAAAAGGTTCCGCTCCTAAGACTCACTAAGCAAAGATCAATATTAACAGAATTTGATTCTATCTTTTAATTCTGGCGGTGGTTTTCGATTTTCTTCTTTTTCGTATATTTGGAAGTAATTTGTCACTTGATGTTCGTTGACATTGAATAACGAAGACAATCACAAATAAAAAGAAAATCAGAAATACTGTTTAGCAACATTTCCAATATTATTATATTCAAAAACAATTGGAACTTTAGCTAAGTCTAGGTTCATTGCAACTTTCAAAGGCATTTTTATCGATCTTTTGGAAGATATTTTAGATAGTCACTTACTCATTCCTGACTATCCGTAATAAAGTCTGTCCAGGGAACGTTTAGCATTAACAATATTTACTTCATCAATTATTCGAATCCATATTAATTGAATAATAATTTTTCCCCTGATCAAAAATGGTACTATCAGTAACATTGGTGTTGATCATTTTGCTATACCAAGTTATCGCCCTTGGTATAACCATAGAACCAATTCTTGCTGGTGACAATAAGAAATACTCCAGTATTTCCAATCTTCATAATTGCATAAGTTATCCAACGGTCAAAGATGACATAATAATGGTTCGTATTGAAAGTGGTAACAAACTTTCATCCCAGATATTAAATCTCAATATTTTCGACTCGGAAAACAATAAATTAAGATTCAAAAAGGATATATCCCATGAAACTAATTTAATATTCACAAATTTAAACAACCCTTCCAATCTAAATTCGGAAATTGATTCATCAAGCTTGAAAGAAAGATCAAACATTTTTAATCGACTTCAAAATCTTGCTGGAATTAGCAATCGTGAAGAAAGACAAGTTGATAATGAGAATCAATACATCAATAGTAACAAGGGGAAATCATTCATATATATATGTTTTGATAATTTATATACTGATGGCTCGTGGTCCTTCCACCCTCAGCCGAAGGATATTGAAATCTACACTGAGATCAAAAATATGACATCAATTAAAAACACCAATTATGAAAATTATGCTCGATATTTCAACAAATTTAAGCAATCAGCAGATGAAAAATCGAATAAACAAACTAAAATGGTCAATAATGACAATGATAAAGAGGTGGTGGTCCCTGAAGAATTTACTGAAAAGGACTTTGACACTCAAGTACAATATCTTGAACATGAGCTTCAAGACGTGGTGGAAAGTTTAAAGGCTTCTGAATTGATCTTACTGCAATTAATGGAGCAAGAATTCAAACTTCGTGATGCAAATGAAGCTATCTATGATGGATATACCAAGATATCGATCATAATGTTGATTTGCATATTTACTTTTGGAACCATTCAAATGTTTTATCAAACTCATTATTTGAAGAAACAAAAAGTATTATGATCTCTGAATCGATTGCAAAAAAAAAAATGTATGAATAGACCGTAGAAAAAGGTCACACTGAAACTAATCCTACATTCTCAGCATTCTCAGTTATATAACCACCTACATTGCATACATATTCTTAAAATGTTATAATTTATTATTTTTGCCCCAGTTGTATTGTTTAAAGCCCGTAAGAATTTATGTTATGTATTTATTGAATGCGTTATGCATTTACCCTCTCATCTTTTCACTATTGATAACATCTTGACAAATGTTTTCCATGGCATCTTTATCTATTAAACTTCCAACATCTTCATAAGCTAAACTTGCTTCGTAACCCATTATAATCCCTTGCTCAGTTAACCCTAACTCTCCATAACTCAAAGCCTTGATGACGTTGTAGTACCTGGTAATGGTTTGACGAACCGAGTTTGAAATATTTTCATTCTTATCAGAATAAATTTCCCATGAGCTTTCTTCTTCTAGTCTCGTTATTGAAACCGATCCTTGACCAGGATTATAAGCACCAGTTGAATTGGCATCAAACGAAGCTTGAGCCTTATTTGTAGAAGCATTTATTATTGAAGTTGAATTACTCATTTTGGTTTTACTTAACCAAATATATCCATTGACTCCAATAATAACACTGATATTACCTGGTAATTGGTATGAATGATTTTTAGACTTAACAATCAAAGATGAAGGAACTTTAAGAAATATTCCATTTCTAAGTTTACCATACTTCAAAGAACGGGTATGTAATGAAGCAGAACCATTTGTGAAAATACTTTGAACTTCTGCGTTTAATAAATCTCCTTCTTTTAAAAAATTTCTCATTTGTAATTCATCACTTTCAGACTTTCTACGTAACACTCCTCCAGGTAAATTGACTGATCCCAACATTAATATAGCATCTTGTTTACATCCAATATCAACTTTCCATCTTTTAGGTCCAACTTCGGTGATTCTCCCAATCACATGATCCCCTGTTTCGGCTTGATATCTTCCTCTCAAAGGTATAACACTCAATAACCGATTTACTCTTGAAATGCTACCGGCTACTGAAGAATATGTTTTGTCCTGTAAGAAATATGTTCCGTGACCTTTCATCCAGACTGGGTCATCTGTAACAAGCTCTCCAGGAGTAACAATCGACTCTTTATTCATTTGCACATGATGTTTGAATCCTTCGTTATTTTCATTGTCGGACATGTCAATATCCGATCCTGGATCTGCATCATCATAAAGAGGTGTTGGTTTGGTAATTGAAATAACACTCATAATGCTCCAAAGATATCTCTATAGTTTATATTTGTCCAACTACTTGGTTTAGTTGAAATTGCAATCTTCGGCCCTTTTATTGTCTTTCTAAAGAGTTCTTATGCTTCTAATGCATTCAATGTATGATATTCAACTTATAAAAACTATCCAATGTATGAATCTCTGCTGCTCTGTGGATACCTCTTGCCTAGTGCCTCTCTCAATCGTCTCTGAAGAGATATCTGAAGTCTCATCACCCATCGCAGCTTTAGTCGTGCACAGAGCACTCTAATTTTTCAACTATGACTCTATACAGTGCGCCAGTAACTGGCAAAGAAGAGCTGCAACTTCAAAACCTCTCATCTTATAACAATTGGAGAAGAGTTTCAAGTGTGTTAGTTTGTTTCGGTTTTATGACTTTATGTTTAGATATTGTTGCTCATTGCCAGTATTTTCATCTTTCAAGTGTAAAATTAATCAACCGTTAAAACAATTTCATTACCTTTGTAAAGCCGATAGACGTGAACTTATGATGACCAAATTCGGACCGCCAATAAATAGATCAATGGTCGAATTGGATCGATCGTTCTTCATGAAGAATATCCCACTTACTATTGCATACTTCCCTGAACCTCGTTATCTTGGACAATTTGTCAAAATATGTAAAAATGATTTGTTGAATCTACCCTCGGTCAAACATATAGTTGACATTTCTTCTAACAAGAAAGGTGTGATTCTAAGAGAAGATATTGAATCAGTTGATCAAGCAAAGGATAAATTATCTTCTTTAACTTTATCTAAAATTGAAGAGTTTGGGGTAGTGATCGAGCCTTATACTTTAAAATTAGAGTACGGATTTTGGAAATCTGACGATATACTTCGAGCTGTTTTGCCAAAAGAATTAGAAGATGATATACCTTCGGGGTTTGCACAAGCAGGTCATGTCGCCCATTTGAATCTTCGTGATGAATTTAAACCATATGGTAAACTCATAGGACAAGTGTTAATTGATAAAAACTCGAAAGTGGAAACAGTGGTGGACAAAGTTGACACTATCGATACCAAGTTTAGAACTTTTAAAATGAATGTCCTAGCTGGTAGAAATGATTTGGTTGTTGAACAAAGTGAAAGTGGATGTAAATTCAAATTTGATTTCAGTAAGGTTTACTGGAATTCTAGATTGAATACTGAACATGAGAGATTGATTAATCAGTTCCAACCAAAGGAAGTTGTTGGCGATGTGTTTGCAGGCGTTGGACCATTTGCTGTGCCGGCTGGTAAGAAACATGTTATTGTTCTTGCAAATGATTTAAATCCTGAATCATTCAAATACCTCAATAACAATATCACTTCAAACAAAGCCGAAGATTTTGTCAAGTCCTTCAATTTAGACGGTCGTGAATTCATAAGGAACTCCCCAAGACTTTTATTGAATTGGGCTGAAACCAATGGTTCCATTGAAACCAAGAAATTTGTTAAAAGAAGAAAAATTGAAAGAAACGATAAACTATCATCCAGAGATTACGAGATAACGAAAATTGAAATTCCGAAATATTTTTCAAATTATGTTATGAACTTACCAGATTCTGCTTTAACATTCCTAGACGAATTTATTGGTTTATACAGTGATCCAGAAGTAGAAAAAGTGATAAGATCGTTACCTAATTTTAAATTGCCAGTTATCAACGTTCACTGTTTTGAGAAATATTCTCCTACTGAAAGTCCAGAACCTTCAATGGACGAAATTCATACAAGAGTCCATGCCAAGATTGTTAAACTAATCGAATATGACATACCATTTGAACTGTGTAAGTTCCACTTGGTCAGGAAAGTTGCTCCAACCAAGCCAATGTTGTGTGTATCATTTGAATTGCCAGAACAGGTTGCATTTAAGAAGAAGTAAAGGGGCTCCAGAAGATTAAAATCATTCAATTAATGGTATTGGTTTGTGGAAGTACATATAATATATAGATTGATAGACCGATACCACAGATTCGTGGAAAGCAGCACCACAAATCCAGCTGTTATTTGCATAAAAGGCAAGTAAATTGTCACATATAAGTTATTGTAGAAAGAACTAGATCAACTCCCTCCCATTGCCATATATGGGACTCTAAATTCAATAAGCGTATCACACCACTCGATCACTACACTATCACTACACTATCAATTAACTATCACAGCCTGCAAATGACAATTCCTTCTGATAATATCGACCACTCAGAACTAACCAAATCTTATATGGGTGTGTTCTATTCAGAAAAGTTTTCAAAATTCTTGAATACAAGCCAAACTGGTGCTTCCCAATTATCTTCAGGAATGCAGTTCCACATACTAATAAAATCGTTATTCGTATCACTTTGTTTCTGCACCGCCCAACTAGCACTCTTCTGTTACCTTCGATCAAGTCTCAAGTCTCTTTATCAGCCACGATGCAGATATGTTCCAATAAACGAACGAATGGAGACTTTACCAATCGGTTTCTTTTCCTGGATCGTACCCACCTTGAAGTATAATACAAATTACTATTTATCATTAGGCTTGGATGCTTATTTTTTCGTTAGATTCATTCACATATTGTTATTGTTTTTCATTATCATAGGCTTTTTCAATATAACAATACTCGTTCCAATCAATTTGAACGGGAGTTCTAATGATCATTTTGCCAGTGGACTAGATAAATTGAGTTTATCGAATATTGCACCGCAAAATGTTCGATATCTAAACGGTCATTTTATAATGGGTTTGCTCACTATAGGGTTATTTCACTGGTTAGTGCATTATGAGTTCCAAAGCTTTGTTAGGATTAGACAATCATATTTGTTTTCCAATAGTCACAAACTCAAGATTTCATCTTGTACGTTATTCATTGAAAATGTTCCAAACCACTTGCTAGACGTGGACATTCTCCACTGCTTGTTTCTGGTGATTCCAGGAGGTATCAAGAATATATGGTTTGTATACGACTCTAGTGAGATAGAGGAGGATGTTCACGACGCTAAAGAAGCACTAGAAACCCTTGAAATGTTGGAAGTGTCTCAAATGAAGAAGATGTTGAATAAACAATTCGATTGTGATAAAAGCATACAAATGAGTGTAAAGCCTCCCAACGACATTCAGGGCTTATGTCATACCACTGATGACCATTATGGTCCAAACAATTCATGTCACCAAACTTTTCAAGGTCATCAACGTGAATCTATAAATGAAGAGACCTCTAAAATTGGGGATGACATGAAATTCTATCCACCGATTTTTTTGAAGTCCTTTAAGATACCCTTCATTAGTCGGAAAATCAGATTGAGATTACCCGGGTTCTTGAGATCAATCATACTTGAGAAGCAAACTCCTAAAAGAGATTGGTGTATATCTAGACTAAATGAAAAACATAAATCAATAGATAATTGGAAATCTCAATTAGTGGAAGACAAAATTGATAAATATAATAAAATCTTTGTTCAGTTCAAGTACCAAATCGGGGCATACATGGCTCATCAATGTCTTCTTTCACAGACTCAAGGAAACTTCAATTCAACTTTAGTGGAAATAAATTCAAAAGATATATTTTGGGATAATATATCTCGTAATAACAGCTTATCTTGCATTCTTCAAGAGTACATCATCACGATAATGTTAGTCATCATAATTATAATATACGTCATACCAGTTTCATTCATTGGTCTATTTTCTCATTTGCCTTCAATAATTGATATAATGCCATTCCTCATGTGGGTTTATTCATTTCCAGAAGTCATACGTGAAACTGCTTCAAGTCTATTTCCATCAATTTTATTATCAGTGCTAACGGAGATTGTGCTAATTGTTTTCAGATTTCTAATTCGTTTTAAAGGGAAAATATCTGGCAGTGAATTAGAAACGGATTTACAAATCTGGTATTTTTTCTTCCTTTTCATTCAACAATTCTTAGTGGTTACAATTCTGTCAAGTATAACCGTAATTTTCAAGCAAATCATTGAGCAACCAACCTCGATTCCCATATTGTTAGCCACCAATTTACCCAAGGCTGCTACCTTCTTCTTCCAGCATATTGCACTAAAAGCATTTGCATTCTGCGGTAACAGCTTCCTTCGGATCGACCAATTAGTTCTTAGATTCACTTATTATAAATTAGTCGATAGAACCCCTCGTCAGATATTTCATAGAGTTTCAAGTTTATTGAAAATTCGATGGGGTTCAGTTTATCCAGTCTATTCAGTTTATGCTTCAATTGGTTTGGCATACTGTATCATATCTCCCATGATAAGTGTATTCATAACATTCATTCTTAGTTTGGCTCTATTGTATTATAAATATGCCTTGCGTTATGTCTATAGCCACATCAATGAATCTGAAACTCACGGCAGGTTATACCCTGTTGCCTTATCGCATATGTACTCAGGGATATATTGCTTGGAGTGCTGTTTAATCGGAATCTTTTTCTTACTGAGGGACAAATTCAATAAATTGCCAATGATTATTCAAGGGTGGATTATGTGTTGCGCTTTAGTTATGACTATATTTGGTCATGTTACCATGTATAAGAGATTCATTAATCACTTCACTTTATTACCAATTTTGGAAGATAAACAATTCCAAGATCTGTTAATAAGAAGTGACGCTAAACTCAATGCTTGTCCATATAATTTTCCTTCAAACACAGTTTCAAATCCAGTTCTAGACAAAAGATATTATCTGAATCTAGAATTACTCATGTTGCATCCAGCATTCAGCTATGAGACTCCAAAGCTTTGGTTACCTGAAGATTCCCATGGTTTTGCAAAGTCACTAATAAGTCAAATAGAAAACAAAAGCTTGGGGTTGCAAGGAGGAACCTGTAAGGGTTCTAAGATTGATATACATAAGCGCTGGAGATACGCAACAATTAGCGTATTTGAAGCACCACCAGATTTCAAGTGATATGTCAGATGAATTACTCTTCATCACAAGAGCCCAATCTTTATTTTATTCTTAATCTTCAAAGTATATAGCTCCAACCGTTCAAAGATTGATTCAATCTTTCTTCAACTAGTAGTCGGTACTTCTCAATTTTCCCCAATAACCGTATCCTTTTCACAAGAATTTCTTGCTGTGATAACACCAAAACCCCTTTCTCTCATGGGAACTGCAAATCCAGGTCGAATTATAAAATTGAAACCAGTTACCACCGGCACAAAATCTATGGTTTCTTCAATATTTAAGGAATTGAAAACTGAACTTCCCCTTTGATATTCCTCTTGAATCTCTTGGATCCCAGTCAACTTCAACCAAGAGCAGTGCTCTGGTTGCATCCATTCTTTGAAAATTTCGATACTGTTATATTTATTTCTTGGTATCCTCATGATTCCTTTCGAATCTAAGAAGACTTTTGGAGGTTCTAATGTACAAGTTTGGCTATAGCTGTACAATTTCACTTCATTCAAATGATCTTCTCCTTGAACAGAATTTTGGTTATATTTTCTCTTCTTGAGAATAGTTCTTGGTTTTAAAGTTTTGGTGGTTTTTATAGGAAAATCTTGTTCTGCCGGTAAAATTGATCTTCCTAGAAACTTCCATTGATGTTCTGATTTGTCTACGATAATGCTGCTTTTGAAATAAACAGGTTCCTCTGCGTTGTGGATAGCGATTCGAGTAATAACTTGAGAAGTTGGCAATATGACTTCATTGTAATGTAAAGTGGACGAAGTCACAAAGTTTGGATTTCTTTTTATAGAAGAATATGTAGTTGGTACCTGACAGTTTGATATTGATATCTGTTTCAATGTCTCTAATTCCAAATTATTCAATCCTTGATTCCTCCCTCTATTTAAATACCTTAGTGTTGTTTTGAATAGTAAAGTAGACCTTCCAGAGAATGTACGTAAGTCTAAGTTGTTGAACCATCTATATGCAAAATCAGACATGTACCTCAGACTAGATTCGGAACCCGTGTTATGTTCAGTTAGTGAGACCACATAATGCATTGACATTTGATTAAACTGATCTTTAACTGGATAAAAGTAATCTGTGAAATATTCAGAATTATCGATGCTTGTATCTCCATATCTCTTTAGCTAGAAGAATCTTTTGCTGTCGTCATGGAAGCATAAATTTTCAACTGCAAATATCTGATCGCTATCTAAGGGATCAACTACTTCTGTCCAGTAGTACGGGTAAAGTGCGTCATTATCTTTATTCCTGTCTAGCTTTTGCATATCTAACCTTGGTTGAACTTTCGAGTTTTGACCAGTATGAAATAATGGTAAGGAGAAGACTAGTCTGGCCAGAAATCCTAAACTTCTTAGAATCCCAGTGAAAAATTGTGCACTAACATCTCTGTTATGTTCGAATTTTCCTGCTATGGAGATATCTGACTCCAAATCTGAGGTTTGTTTTGAATTTTTTGGATAATACTCATGATAGTCAGTATCCTGAAACATGTAACCCAACACCTTTAGGCCATTTGAGACTAATCTGTAATTGAGTCGTACCCATTTGACAACGTACCTAAGAATATATATCAATTGGTCCTCCAATTTCTTTCGATTACAAATGTCTGTTTCCTTTCCAATTCCTTGTAGCTTTATGGCCCTCCAAAATTGTGCATTACGCTTCAAAAGTGATTTTGGAAGTAGCATTCTTATTTTTTTTGCAATTTTGAACTATTCAACCATCGATTTCTTTCAAATGCATGCACTAAATAAGTCACAATCCCTAAATTTCGAATAGCAGTTCTCTTTAGACGGAGTTTCGTGTTCTGCAACTTCTTCTCCTTAAGTTGCGGTTTTGAAATAGTCACTAAAAATGAATGGGGTTCATGTATCGGTACATCTTTCCATTCACTAGCTGAATCATCACTAGAATAGGGCTCTTGCGAGTCTTAATATACCAAATCATTCAAGTAGTTGATGTCGTAGGAATCTTCAGAACCTTCTTCTTTGAAGAGTCTCTTGTTATAGTCTTCATTTTCTGAATCTGATGATACATATAGTCTATTTTGCATCCATTCAGAAGATAGTGGTGCTACTCTAAGAATAAGCATGAAAGAGCTTCATCTTGCAAGCCTCTCTTTTGATAATGCGAGCCTCGTTTTGTATGCCGGTTTCAACTGATAGAACTGCGTGTTTAGCAGTGGATGATAGTGGTTTATAATGGTAGAACTAGCATTACAGATACTAAATGGCTACATTTAATAGAGATAATAGATAATCTGGATAAAGTTTTAAAGAGTAAATTATCCTAGCGTCAATTGGAAACATATATTGGAGAATTGCTTTCCTGAGATGTTCCGCCGCCGATTTCAGCTTGAAGTTTGGGCTCTGCTCTGTTCTGCTCTGCTCTGCTTACTTCTTTTCGCATTGAATAAGCTGAACACGGAAAATGCATTTCCACGAAATTCGTTCTGGATTGGTACAAATGTAGTCGACTCTGTCAATTGGTCCTATATGAAACAATTTGTCCTGGGTTTTCTAAATTAACCGGATTTGCAACATATTTCAGATCTAAGGTGAAGTATAAACCAAAGCAAGCAAACCCTGAGGTCACAAGATATATGATTAAACCATCACATCCGTACTAATTTGGCTTCCTTCCAAATTCTGTTTGGTTAGTTCTTCACTTCTATGTCAATTGAAAGGCTCGCACCAGACAGCTACAAGCATTACCGAAATTCTGAGGTACCTGGTTCAATCAGAATGTATCACTTCACTGAGTTCACTCCATTCAGTCAACCTCAAGAACTGCGATGTCAGTTCAATGCTTGTATCATGACCATAAATTGTAAATTGTTCAAATTTGGCCTCAGGGACTAAATTGTGCACCGTTTTGTATCCTTCCGAGGTTTCTGGAGCTGCCACTAGACTCTCATTCTTGTTCACCAAATAACCGCATGTATTACTAGGTAACGGCACAGTATTCCCAACTAGTTTACGACCACGAAAATATGCAATCGTGTTACCTGATTCTTCTTCTTCGATTTTTGACGGCTGGAAGTAATCTCTTGTATTAGCTGATCCAGAATACTTTATATGTAAAGGAACCAAATTGGCTTGAACAGTGGGAACGTCCCCTATCTCAATAGACATGATATATCCACAACCTGGTGTCTATGTATAGCTGTGACTTGAATACCCGCACGACTAAAGATCCCTTTCTTCAGATATGAATCCGCTGATCGAATGGTTGACCGCCTCTTTAGCGAGCCTTCAGCTTTGATCTGTTCACGCGTTGTGGTTCGATGCGA
This sequence comes from Chernovozyma aurita, assembly GCA_030566905.1. Classification (NCBI taxonomy): domain Eukaryota; kingdom Fungi; phylum Ascomycota; class Pichiomycetes; order Serinales; family Debaryomycetaceae; genus Chernovozyma; species Chernovozyma aurita. The sequence continues at coordinate 414,295 of JAKUBO010000007.1, forward strand.
TTTTGAAATGGGAGCAAAACTCAAGTGCGGAAATCCTTAACTCAGTAAATTCCGCGCACATGACTGCTATACTTCAACCATCATTAATAGAAGAAAATTTGTTTGAGAGCCATTGATAGTACCATCAACAAAGAAATTGGCGATTGTGCTTCAATTCCGTTTTATTTTTTTTTTGGCGGGTGGGAGCTGCGATCTAATATCGAACCATAAAAATCTTTGTCAGTTGCTTGGCGGTAGCTGAATTTCATGTTTGGAACTAATCTTTAAATCATTTAAACTCGAGTCCGCAATAAAATTATAATTCTTATCTCTAATTTATATATTCTCAAATATTATAACCATGACTGCTACCGAAAATCCTCTCCAAATAGTCGATGTGTCAGAGGTTAACAAATCAGTTGCTAAAGAGCTACTTGAAGCTGCAACTACACAGGGATTCCTTTTCGTAGAGGGACATGATTTCACTCAAAAGGAAGTTGATGAACTCTTTAAAATTTCAAAAGATTTCTTTGAGTTGCCTAAGGAATATAAAGAAAAATACCCTATTGATAGAAGTAATCATGGATACAGTAAAATGGGTGAAGAAGTATTAGATACCGATATTAAGGGAGAAAGTTATGGTGTTGGAGACCCAAAAGAAGCGCTCAATTTTTGTTGTCTCAATTTTGAAACTGGAGAAACTTCAAAACAAGTACCAGATTGGTTAACAAATCAACCAGAGAAATATGATCAAATTAAGGATGTGGGTAAGAAACTTTACGATTTATCGGTGAAAATCTTGAAAATTTTGGCTGTTGGATTGGAAATTGAAGATACCGAAGAATGTAAAGGTGAAGATTGGTTTTCTTCAAGATATCATCCAACAATGGAATCGGGTTCCACTTTAAGATTTTTGCATTATCCTGGACAAAAGTCTCTTAATCCTGAAGCAGTTATTAGGGCTGGTGCACATACCGATTATGGGTCAATGACATTACTCTTCCAACAAGAAAATCAGGAAGGTTTAGAAATCTATTCTCCGGTTGTTAAGAAATGGCAAGCGGTTCCATTTATCCCAAATGGTAATAAAGATCGTTCTGAAATGGCACCACCAATAATTGTTAATATTGCTGATCAATTAAATTATTGGACCGGAGGATTATTAAAATCTACAATCCATAGGGTTAGATTCCCGCCACTGGTGCAAGAAACTGGACAAGACCGTTATTCGATTGTATTTTTCAGTCATCCTAATGATGAGACATTGCTTGAGCCTGTTCCCTCAAAATTGGTTCAACAAAGCAGCAAGAGAGGCGCCAATAGTAAGAGTGAGGTTGTATTAACTGCTAAAGAACATTTAGATAAGAGATTGGCTGCAACCTACGGATGGTAGAGAGCCAATCATTGCTAAAGATGTAATGTGTGTGAATATCTTTATATATATATATATATAAATATGACGAATTTTCAACCTCGTATAACTTGTATCCGGTTGTGTAGGACATGAATTGCACTGTGATGCTCCCTCCCTTGGATTACTGTGGAGGTATAAATGGGTTACATGGCTATGAAAATAAGAACAATAATGCTTTCTTTGGATGCGATGCGAGGCTGGTTGGATGAGACAGTAGTGGAAGAGCCTCATAATAAAGGTGGATTACAGCATGGATATTTACATTTTGTAAGTGAGAATTAGTACCAAAAGCTGAACAGAGGCTATGCCTTTGATGACTACAAGTGGGCTGGGAGCTATGTCATATTGGTATATGAATAAATTAGTGGTTATTCTATACTTTATATAAAGTAATCCATCGTCGTTTAGCTTAGTTTCAATAGGTAACTTACTAAAAATACCTCATCGCTCTTTCCCGTCCCTTACCACCGCCAATTTATATAATAGAACATTTTCTACATCCATATGCGGTAACTTAATGCGATAGTGCCTTTAAGCATTGATTTAGAAACCAATTCTTCGATACCTCTGATAAGACTATTTGATTGATTCAGTTCACTTTTATACTTTTTTTACTCTTTTTCGGGGTATCGTTTGTTTATTTCTTGTTTGAGCAACATTTACATCATCATAATCTTAATATCATTATGTCTCATGAGAATATTTCAGATTTCTCTGAAATCATATATTCACCACTCTCCAATTCGAAGGATGTCGAGCCTTCCTCTCAAATAAGCCAAAGAACTAAATTTACTACAAAGTCGCTTACATCCAATCCCCTTCAGATTGAAGTTGAGATAACAGATCCAGATGATATTGTACAGATTATCAATGATAATGAGACCAGAAACTTTCAATTGGGAGTTCTATTGTTGGTATTGGCGATTGTTTCCTGGATTATTGGATTGGAACTAGTCAATGCCGTACTTAAGGGAAACGAATATAAGAAACCGTTCTTATTCTCCTGGATTTCAGGTTCAAGTTTCATGATTAATTTTATACCTGATATATATACATGTTTGCAAGTTAAGTTGAAACACGTATTTGCAACAGAAACGGAAACATCAGACCCCTCAACTAGCATAAGTTCATCTTCAAAAAGCCAGCACCAGAAACCACCATCATTTCCTTCCGAAACAGATCCTTTGTTAACCGATCTTCAACAGTGCAATTCCAATAACGATTCAATAGAAAAATCATTGGCGTTAAGCGAAGTCAATACAATTGAATTGTCCATGAAAGAAATATCAATTTTAGCATTTCAACTCTCCATAATCTATTTCATGTACAACTCATTTGTTATGTATGCTTTAAAATATACTTCTGCATCAAATCAAACCGTGTTAGGATCAACAACTTCAATATTCACTCTTTTCATAGGATCATTTTTGAAAATCGACAAGATCACTGTCAAGAAGTTGTTTTGCATAATAATAAGTTTAATTGGAGTTTTCCTCATCAATTGGAGCGAAACGAGTAATGATAGGAACCATAACAGTGGTGGGACCAAATTTGAACCAATAAATCCAGTCTTGGGTAATTCATTGGCAATTTGGGGAGCTTTAATGTATGCAATTTACTTGATTCACATGAAAATTAAATGTGGTACCGGCAATAGGTCAACAAATGAAAGACAATTATTCGGATGGGTTGGGTTCTATACGTTCTTATTAGGATTTCCGGTGTTATATACTGCCAATTATCTTAATATTGAAAAATTCGAGTTTCCTCCTCCAACCAATGAAATATTGATTCTGATTATCATCAATGGGATATTCTCTGCTGTATCTGATTTTGCAACTATTCTTGCAATGCTCCTTACCAGTCCCTTGGTTACTTCGTTATCTTTAACGTCTGCAATTCCAATTACAATTTTTATAGACTTTTTGATTTTATATTTCGGTGGGAATAAAGACAAGAAACATGCTAGCCAAGATGGTCGATATGTTTACTTTATGGGGATTGCAAGCATCCTTATTTCTGTTATCTTAATCAATGTGAATCTTACATCAGAGAACGAATTGATTGATGAATTCATTGAAGAAGCCTTGGAAGAAGCAATTGAAGTTGATGAAGTCCTTTCACCCGTCCTTTCTCCTTTATTGTCACCCAAGTCTCCATTTGTTACCTCCAATGCTCCAAATCTACATGGTCCGACCGGTGTAAACTTCCACACTATTATCCAGTCGTTTTCACCAAAAGCTCAGCCCTCACATCCAAATCTGTCTCTGAATGTGATTACCGGGTTTGAATTACCTCAAAGTCAAATAGACTCGTTCAATATCGATTCGGTAGCTGAATCTCAATCCGATATTACTGACGGACGATTATTGATTTATGGTGGTGGGAACCATCATTACCACGTCAAGAACTTGTACGGAGTTCATGGTAATACTCCTCAAAGTAATGATAATGAAATTGCTGACGCTGACGCTGACAACAATGAAGAATGACTCCTTTGGCATATATTTACATAATAGTTGCACATACTAATATACATATATCTATATACTCTCATCTCTGACTACTCTATGTACTTAATAACTTAATTGATTCTTGAAACCAATGTTGGAACTTAATTGATTCCTGAAACTAATACTGCAACTCAATCACTGGTTCTTAATCCCTATTGATGTTGGTATGTAAAATATGTTCCCTCAAGAAAAGAGACGAAATAAATCCAAGCACTATAGTAATCAAGGAGAACAAGAGAGCACCTTTGCATCCCAAATCATATGAGTTCTTAATCGCTTGTTGAACAATCTTTGGAGCAACGGCACTATATTGTGCGTTTTCCAATGCTTTATTAATGATCTTTTCAGATTTTATTGGATCCAGTACTATCTCGGTAATATTCTTCACTAGCGAATTCTTAAGAATATTTTGGAAAATTGCTGAAGCAATTGATACCCCTAAAGTTGAACCAGTAGCTCTAAATGTATACTGAATAGAAGTTGTGCAGGCTTGATATTTCGAAGGCACTGCTGCAATCAATGCAAGCAATGTAATTGTTAACAAACTTGAGTAACCAATACCTGGACCAACTGTTAATGTAAATTGACTCAATAACGATATCGATGGTGTAATATTGTAGATTCTAATTGCTCCGTAAACTGATATGATTCCGGAAAATATTGCCAAATAATAATATCTTCCTGTTGATTTCATGTATAAACCAGCACCGACAGATCCGATAGAAACACCAAAGAAGTTTGGTACAAGTCTAAGACCATTCTGAGTAGCGCTGAATCCCATAACTGATGTATAATAAATTGGAAGATAGAATAAGTAAGTGAAAACACCCATTGTATAGAACCAGTTTGTCAATGACGAGGATAACACTGTTCTATCTGCCATCAATTCGATGGGGATCACCGGTTCAGGAGAGATATACAACTCTGTGTATACAAATCCAATAAGTAATAATGTCAGAACAATGCATAATCCAATAAAAGTCTTAGAATCATAAGCAATATCCCTACCTCCAAAAGAAGCTGCTGACATTATCCCCATTAATGAAGAGACTAACAATGACGAACCCAAGAAATCTACTCTTTTCAACTTTGTTCTTATATCACTGCCATGTGCTCCCAATCCAGGTGAACCTGCTGGTAAATTCAAATTCCACCAAATTGATAAACCGACAAGGACTGAAATTGGTACTTGTAGAAGAAAGACGTATTTCCATCCGAGCCAATCAGAAACAAAACCTCCCAAGATACCACCAGAAGCAGCACCTAAACCGTAACATATGTTTCCAATCCCTTGAAATAACCCACGAGATCTTAATGGCACAATATCACTCATGGTAATAGTTCCTAACGAAGTCAAACCTCCTCCCCCAATTCCAGTTATAAATCTTCCGATAATTAACACCAACAAAGAATCTGTTGAACAGATAAGACAGCCAAAACCGAAACAGAACGAACAAATGATCAAAAGACTCTTTCTTCCAAATATATCGGACAATTTACCAAATAATGGTTGAAACGCTGAACATGATAAAAGATAAGCAGTGGCAATCCAAGAAATTCTTGCAACTGCGTTAAGATCAGAGGCAATAACTGTTAAAAGAGTGGTTACAACTGTAGCATCCAAAGCTGCCAAATATGCCGACATTGCTAAACTTGAAACAACCAAATACACTTGACGTTTTGGTAAGGCAAATTCATTGTCTTTTGAAAATTGTTCTTGCTCACTATCTATTGCTCCATAATTAGATGATTCCTCATGATTAATAATCGCTTCATGCTCTAAGATACTCTGTTCTTCTGCAGCTAATTCTCCAGCTACGATCCCAGAAGTACCAGTTGAAGTATCTCTTAAGATATTTGGATGTAATCCTTTAGTCATTTGGAACAAATGAATAACAAAATTGAAAATAGAGTGAAAAAAAAATTAAATATTAGCCAATTGTACAAGCGATGAAAATTTGTTGATCACAGTAACTATCGTCTTCTTTGATACTAATGGAGTAATACGCAAAACTGATCCCAGACACCACACTAAACACAATATTGATATTCGTTATCGGATGCGCAACTATTTTCCTGAACCGGAGCGTTTTGAAGATAGTACGGCTCCGTTGGCAGAGTTGTGTTAAGCAATAACCGGTTTGAGATGCCGGAGCAGCTCAATCAGATGAAATGGGACCTGGCCAGGTGGAAAAAAGACCCTGGGCCTTAAAATGATTTCAAATTGGAGTAGGGTGTTTTTTGTATCAGATAGAAGATGCAAGACAAACGTGAATCGATATAGCGATAATATATCTTATTTTCGGTGATGCGTATACTAAGGCTGTTAGAGATAAGGACATCTCTCGTTCTTGTTAGTTGAGGGGGGTGGAGGAGAGGCGTGCTCAGTGCTCAGTGCTCAGTGCTCAGTGATTTATTGGACCCGCGGCAATTATCTCACTATTTAGCGCAGGGTATATCCCTCAGAACTGAGAGGGAGTGTCAATGGAGCCCTTTAGTGGTGGATTGCTCACTAGAATTCGATAATAGTAGGAAGCAATTGATTATTAAGGTGGATATATGTTAATCTGTTCACAATAATAATTGGATATATGTTAATCTGTGCCGACACTTAGAACTCAGAGTGAAATAGGGTCCATTTATGAGGAAGTCAAATGAATTTAACCTAAATCTCCAGCTATTCTTGTCATACCTACAAACTCTTATTATCTTATTGAGATTGTGTCACATGGTTGCATTTTGATTTTAATCACGTTATTCTAACCTTAAGCAAAACCATTTTGACGTGGTCGCTTATACGCAGCTGCGAGATTGTTGAGACATTTACCATTGGAACACTTCTCGTTCACGCATTCACTTGTCATTCCATTCGTAATTATCGGTTCGATAATTTCACACGTATTCTAGCACCTAGTCTGAATCCAACAAATTTTACAATTCAAATTTACAATGATTACTGATATACGCTGCAGAGTCATTTTGCCCATTTCAGGAAATCCCCCGCCTCCACATCCTAAGATCTATCATATTCATTTCTGATGCTGAAAATCACATTCGTCTCTCTCCACCCCATTGTATGTAGGCAGGTGTTCTACTCTTTTCACTCTCACTCCCCCTCCTTCTCCCCCATTTCTTTGCCTATCGCAACCTAATTCCTGCGGTGGAATGGGCTCTGCATGGTGGAATTCATGTTCAACATCGATTACTGAGACGCCATGTGGGTTAAATATTTCTCTGACAGCATTGAATATTTTTATTCACCATCATTTGTTTGATTTTTTTTTTAGTTCACTTTCTTAAAGATTATAGCAGAGTACAAATCTGGAATTTAGGCTAGCATTCTACTATTTACATCTCTATAGGGCTACTTATTTGGACAATCTGCCAGTTACAAGACTTACTTCAATTTTCAAGTCTCAAGCTTTGGATTTAATTGGCAGAACACAAAGCCACGGGTTACACCGCTGATAAGAGAGTTCATAAAGAAAAGAAGAATTATCAAACAATAGTTTTCTCGTGGTGTCCAGATTATCATTTGTCCATTTGTTGGACTTGTTCTCTCTCCTCTCTAGTTGCATTGTGTTTGATTGTGCCATTAAACTTTTGAACAAAAAATTCCTTTCAACCCATTATGGAGACTTTGGAAATTCATTCGAAAGATTTCTTGGTGAAATGGATCCATGCTCCAGATAATTCTGTGATTGATTGGCAGGCTAAACCTTTGAAGAAGTCTATTAATTTTGCCATTTATAAGAAGAAAGAAGGAGGCACTAATGATCCGAAGATTTCATTAAGGACAAAGGCTTCTTTCCTGATTACTGAAGAACCCGATTCAGTTGAAGGTAAAACAATAAACAACAATAAAAATAACGAAACTAATGGCAGAACAATCCCACTCAATTCTTCAAACGGTGGTGCAATTGATAACAATGGTGATACTCATGCCAATAGTAATGAAAAAAATGGCATTGTTTGGGAAGGTGGTAGTGTTGGCTTTAATCTCAATCAAAACTCAGCCACTTTACCAGGATCTGCCCCAAGTAATGGGTTTGCTTCAAGTCCAAATTCAGGTTCGTTATCTTCTACTTCTATTCCATCATTAAATGCTTTGAAAGAAAGTAGATTAAGATCAGCGTCTGTTGTATCTGTTAATGAGGTGACTGAGTCTGTCTCAAGTATATATAAGACGATCTCAAGATCGAATTCTTCATTTTCTTCAAATTTGGTAACTTCTGATTTAACTCTTATTAAGGATTATAAGAAACTTGTACCAGGGGAATTAGTTCATGGAAAATTTGAAGTGAAACAAGGGGGTATTTATGCTTTTATATTTGACAATTCATTTTCCAAAACCATTGGAAAAAAAGTGCTTTTCAGTACAAAGATCATTGCTGAAAATCAATCTCATAAGAGTAACTTAATACATTCAAGCAATACATCTAATAAACCATCCAAGATGACAAGACAGAGCTCAAACTCAAAAGATTTGAATTCTATTTTAAGACCTAAAAACGGGGAGTTACTTCAAGGAATTTTATTGAAAAGAAGAAGAAAGAAGTTGCAAGGGTTTACCAAGAGATTTTTTGTTTTGAATTTTAGGTACGGTACATTGTCATACTTTAAAGTAAATGACAACAAATTAAGAGGACAAATGCCAATTAAGTATTCAATTGTTAGTGCCAATGCTAAGAACCGAGAAATCATTATTGATTCTGGAATGGAAGCTTGGGACTTGAAAGCATCTAGTACTGAAGTTTTTAAATCTTGGGTCGAAGCTTTCAATTTAATTAAAAAATCTTACTATGAAGGTTTGAGCGAAAATGGTTCTTTCCAAAGTGGTATCATTGAAAATCAACCAAATGGTTTGGCTGCAGCGGCATCTTCTTCAAAAGTATTGACATCATCTTCACTTACTGATCCATCTGACATTATAATTGGAGAATTGGAGAAGGTTTTAAATAAACTTTCCATATTGAAAGCGGAGACTTCAAAGGCTACATCTTCGTCTTTTTCCTCGTCTTCAAAATCCATCATCTACGGAATAAATGATGATATAGAAAGATTAGTTGAAAACTTAAGAAGTAATGATATAATTGACACCGTCGATGACAATTTTTCTACATTTACGTCTGGAGATTTTTATGATGCAAAAGAATATTTAGATGCAATGAATTCAGGAGTGGTCTTCTTGAATGAAACAGCACTAGAAGATTCTGAAAAACTCAAGGAGAATTCAGCGGAACCTAAATTGTTTCCTCTCAATGAGGAAGAAATATGTGAAGAATATGACTCCACTTCATCAGATGATGACTTTCTGGAGCTCAAAGTACCACCAGCTTTTAATGAGGTATCGGAATACGATCATGATCAGGATCTTTATCCTTTACCGCTAAAGCCAATTATCAGAAACCCTGAGATTCCAATTTGTAATCATAAGCCACCAAGTATATTATCATTCTTGCGTAAAAACGTTGGTAAGGACCTTTCACTGGTTGCAATGCCAGTCACTATGAATGAGCCATTGACAACTTTACAAAAATATACTGAACTTATGGAGTATAGCTTAATAATTGATAATGCAATTCAGGCAGCGTGTGAAGAATCTACTGGTGAGAGGATATTAAGAATTGCTGCATTTGCAGTCAGTTCACTATCCTCGATGAGATCGAAAGAGAGAAATACTAGAAAGCCGTTTACTCCTTTATTAGGAGAAACTTTTGAGCTTGTAAGAGAGGATTTTGGGATCAGAATGATTACAGAAAAGGTTATTCATAGACCTCCTGTTTATGCATTATTTGCAGAATCAAATGATTGGGAGTTTAGTTTCAGTCCATCCCCTGAACAGAAATTTTGGGGTAAAAACGCCGAAATTATTACTGGCGGGTTGACAACATTAAAAATGAAGGCAACTAGTGAGATTTTCCTGTGGAATCAACCAAATACTTTATTGAAAAATATTATAGCTGGAGAAAAATATGGTGAGCCAAGTAGTGCAATCACAATCAAATCTTCGTTTGGTTCAAAGGCAATTGTAGAGTTTGCCAAGGGAGGTATGTTCAGTGGAAGACTGGAAGATTTAATTATAAAAGCTTATGGGCATGATAAAAGTCAATTACCATATGAAGTTAGTGGTAAGTGGACTGAATCGCTTACATTGAAAACCAATACAACCGAAAGATTGATTTGGACCGTTGGTGAACTATTATCAAATTCTGAGCAAAAATTTGGTTTCACCAAATTTGCTGGTACTTTAAACAAGATTACCGAAATAGAGAAGGATAAAATTCCTCCAACTGATTCGAGATATAGACCTGATCTTCAATTATATCAAAATGGCGATCCAGAATCAGCAGAGGAAATGAAAATGAAGCTTGAAGAAACACAAAGGATTAGAAGAAAAGAGTATGAACTTAGTAATAAGAGATATGTACCAAAGTTTTTCTCTTTAAGTTCAGATGGAACCAATTGGAATTATATTAAGGGAGAAAAAAGTTATTGGAATAGAAGAAAGACTAACGACTGGGATGATTTAGTTCACTTATGGTAAATAAATGTAACTATGCACGATCTTATGCTATTAAATAATATTAAGATTATACAGATTGTAGTATGCTTGTAAGTCCCCCCGCCTCACCCATACCATAGTTATCTTTTTGAATTGAAAAAGGCTGAAAGTAAAGCTTTTTTCAATATTTTGATTTAAAGAAATAAGTTTTTATACAAACAGCCTGGCTAGCTCAATCGGTAGAGCGTTTGACTCTTAATCAAGAAGCCATCAAAAGGTTGCGGGTTCGACCCCCGCGTCGGGCTTAATTTTTAGCTTTATACGCTACGAATACTAAAGGACATTATATGGATCGATATATCCTTTTCTTTTTCTTATTTTTCATCTCGTTCATGATTCATTTTTAATCAGTTTCGTTTCGTTTATTCATTATTGCTGACTAATTAAAGTTTAAGGTTTAATCTTTCCTCGGAGCTACTTCTAGAAGGAATCTCAAAGAATTCTGAATTTTCATCAGATACACTGGCTCCTCCCATTGAATTCAATCCTAATCCACGAAACCCACCAGAAAATTCACTTTTAGCATTCCTAAACACCATAAATTGTAACTGCTTTCTAAGGCTATTAACAAGATTTCTTTGTAGGTTTAAATCATCTTTCATCATAAAGCTGTCATTCACTAATCCGTTTAGAATGTTCTCGCAATCTTTGAACGAGTTAGATTCTCTATTAATATACGGGATTACTTTTTCTTCTAATTCGTATTTCATTCTATTGAATTCATAGTTCAAGTATATCAACTTGTCTTGAATTTCAATTGAAGAAATCTCGGAGCTGAATTTATTAATTTCTTCCATTGGCTCATGATACCCAAGATTTGTAATCTTTCCTTGAATTACCAGGTTTAGTATCTTGTTAATTTGCTTTTGTAAAAAGATATTTTCCTTTGATAACTTGTCAACCTTATTATTCAAGTTGTTCATGAAAGGTAGCAACTTATTCAATTGACAGTTATTTTTCTGTAAATGAATCTCCAATGAGGTTTCATTGTTGCCCACCCAGTCACATCCTATTTCACTAGCCGGACACTTCAAATGACCTACTGTTAAGCAATTTTCTTCATGCTTGGCAAGATTCATTTTAGGAATCAAGTCATTCAAACAAAGTTTACATGAAACAAAATTGAAAGGACATTCATAGTCCAAATGATGTTGTTGTGAAATCTTAGTTATGTCAGTTTTACAATGTTCACATTTAAATATTAAATGCACACACTGACTGTGGTTAGATATCGAATTGGAATGACTGTGCGTTTCTGTATTAGTTTCATCTGAATCTATGATTCCCTCTGAAATTGCTTCTAGTTCTTCATTTTCTGATGTTGGATTGAATTCCGTGAACGCTACATCGTCGTTTTTACTGTAGTTCTGTAGGTCAATACTTCGCTGATCAAGTGCTGGTTTCAGCAGTTTATTATCTTCTCCCTCGTGTTCAAGTGACAGCTCAATAAATCTTCTTTCCACCAATAAATCACAACTCCACTCATTTCCAAGATTGTCTTTTCGAATTCCATTACATGCCACTCCAGTATAGCCACAATCACTCAATAGATGGTGCTCTAGTTCCCAACGGCAACCTTCCCATTCACATCCTCTTTCAAAATTTAAGCAGTACACTCGTAACTCGTCAACTAGATTCGTTATTATAAGTGGGGTGGGAAATAAATCATTAACACTACTAGAATCCAACGGGGTTCTATCTAAAGGGCATGATCCAATAAGACTTGACTTATTATTCGGTTCTTCGTTGTCAAGATTAGCCCTCGATCTTTGTGTTTGCATCTTTAGGCATTCGTATATACATTCCTTGCAAAATGTGTGTCCACAAACAGTTGTTAAAGGCTCTATAAATGGCTGCTGACATACTGGACAATTCAAATGGTCTGTAGAAGGTTTATACTTTATGTTTCTTAGATTGGGCCTATCATCTTTGCTGATAAGATTAAATGCAGTTGAGAAATTGTTAATATCATTATCAGAATACTGAAAGGACATATCATGGGTTTCAAACTCCTTATGAATATTGTCTGTATTATCAGACATCTTCAAACAAGAGGGCCACACAGAAGGCTAATTTGGGAAACTATAAGAAAAAAGCCTATTAATGGTTTGTGTTGCTGTGGAGTCTTTCTTTATCAGTGTTGCTATTTTAGAGTATTCGCTTCGGCTCTGAACTGCTTTATTGGTGTGTGCACGAGAAAATTCACCAAAAGTTGGGGTTAAGCAATTTAAGGTAAGCAGATCGTTTAACATTCTCACATCGACGGCTAATCAGCGACAAACACTGGCGAGTGCAACGAAGATGAAGATTCAGCTATTGAAAGTTTAACGAAAGCTTAGAAAATTGAACTTAAGGAAGCTATCAATATTTATAGAATATGCAAAAAAAAAGCAGAGAGGTCGTACCCGGATTCGAACCGGGGTTGTCCGGATCAAAACCGAAAGTGATAACCACTACACTATACAACCCATTTTCTTGTGAGAATGTTTTACTAGAGATGCCTAGTTTGCTCAAATGTAAATGTGAAGAGGAAGCGTACTAAATTAGAACACACCAAAATAGCGAATTAAGCGATGCAATGAAAACTAAACTCTAACAATAATTTAGAAAAATATATTTGTTGGTTGCTTTTTGAGTTACTGTCAAATCACACGGCTTCTTTTTCTCTAACGGTTCTTCCGTCGTTATCTCTGAACTCTTTACTCGTAATATGTATCTGTCTTCCCAATAAGTTTACTCAGAGAGATGCGAAAAAGAAGAAAAAAAATATTTATATGAGAACTCGTTCATACAAGTAGCTGTCGCTCTACACATGGATGTCACTACACATAAATGTCATATTCATTTGAAGTTTTCAACACTTTAGAATTGAAATAACAATTTCTAATTTCTGACTACCTCCTAGTGCACACGGTCCTCTTCTCACAAGAGGCAATCAATTTATCTGTTGTGGAAATAAACTCATCCTCCGTAGAGGTTCTTCGGAATTCTTGAGATCGTTTCGTTTTCGCAGCCAACTTGACTATCACAAGAATCGCCACGCTAAACTAAAGGAGTGGCAGCTCCATCACCTCTTGGATCAGAACCTCCAGCATACATTAGTTTTCCATTACAACTGATGTCCTTAATAATTTGAGAACGTCCAAATAAACCTCTGGCAGTGCCAGTCACAAACTTGACTGTATGGCCTAGCTTTTTCAATCCTTCGGCTACTTCTTCAGTAATACCTTCTTCTAAGGCAACAATTGTTATTGGAGTACTTACTGGCCCATTTGAACCTCTCCCACGATCAAAACCCTTTGGATCAGCAGTTAAGCAAAACCGCAGTTGATTTACCAGCTGCTGAGGATTCATACCAAACACTACTAAATTTAAAACATGTTGAACATGCCCAACTGGTTGCATGTAACCTCCCATATTACCAAAAGAAGCATATAACGAATTATCTTCACTGTTCGTAATCATTGAGGGAATGATAGTATGGTAAGGTCTTTTGCCTCCTTCCAAGACATTGTGCTCCCCTTTCACTAAACTAAAATTGGATCCTCTATTTTGTAAACAGAATCCAAATTCTGGTACTATAATAGAAGAACCAAACGCTTCGTAAACAGAATTGATAAATGAACATGAATCACCGTTTGAATCGGAAACAGTTAAATAGATAGTATCTGATTTATTCAAAGGATTTGGAATCCCGTGGGTCATAATTTCACTGTCAATAATCTTATCTGAGCTAAACAACTTACTTCTTTCATTTAAGTACTCATCACTTAATAATTCACTAGTTGGAGACTTGTAAAAATCAGGATCGCAAACGTACTCGTCAGAATCATAAAATCCCAATTTACATAATTCAATCAATAAATGTAAATATTCAACCGAGTTATGCTCAAGCTTGTATAAATCCACTTTACCATTGTTGTGAAGTTGTTGTAACATCCCTAACGCTAAAAGAGCAACCAATCCTTGACCATTGGGGGTGATTTCCCAGATTCTTTTCTTTGCAAACTCAACTGAAATCGGTTCTACTACGGTAGAAGTATGCGACTTCAAGTCCGCCAAAGAAAGCTTATGACCTCTGGAAGTGGTAGTTCTAATAATTGCTTCAGCAAGTTCGCCTTCATAAAAACCCTTTTTACCATTTTCAGCTATGAGTTCAAATGCTTTAGCTAGCTTCAAATTATATACCAATTCACCTTCTTTTGGAGCTTTCCCATTGATAAGGAACGGATTCTCGGAATCAGGAAGTTTGGGATTCTGGTCCTTGAGGTCTTTGTAGCTTTTGCTCCACATCGAGGCAGAAATATCTTGAACAATGAAGCCATCCTTTGCTAAGTTTATAGCAGGTTGTAAGACTTGTCTCAATGTAAGTTTACCAGAACCTTTCAATTCAATCAAATCAATCCATCCTGCAATTGCTCCAGGGATGGTCACTGAAAAGATACAATCAGGAGGAATTCTTTTGGCCTGATCATCACCCAAAGCATTATGAACATCCTCAACAGTAACGTCTATACCACTTCTACCAGAACCATTTATCCCATAGACTTTCTTTGATTTTTTTTCATAATACAAAGCAAAACAATCTCCTCCAATTCCAGTTGAAGAAGGTTCCAAGACACATAAACAAGCGGATACAGCAACAGATGCATCAATACAATTACCCCCAAGCTCTAATATCTTAACCCCAGCAGCAGTTGCAAGTGCTTGAGAAGAGGCAACAATGCCCTTTGTAGAGTAAACAGTTGATCTTCTGGAATCAAATTTGAATTCTGGTTCAGCCATGTTGAAATTCTATGGCACTATTTTAGTTGTTAAAGAGCAGATAAGCAGACCAATATACTACCTAATGAATATGACGACAGAATAGTATACAGTTGTATGTGCTTATGTATCAATTGTCTAACCAGATGATCCCAAACCCCAATAGCTCTTTCAAAATGCTCATAAAATCTCCACACTTTCCAACCTAAACCAGTATCGTATATTTGAGCAGAGTGAATCTTAAATCGAGAAGGTGCAGCCAGATCTAATATGGAGGACCGGAACCTCAACCCTCAGACACATTACAAAGACGGAATTAGAAGAAGTTAAAAGACAATAGACGCGAATTGCGAAGAGAAAAGGCGCGAGTTGAACTGATGGGATGGATGGTTCTTCTATAGAATGTACATGGAGTAATGAGCAGTTCAGACGAAGAGTATCAGGATACTGATAATCGCAGGATTATAGTGACAGCAGCGGATTTTGATGATCACAGGGTTAGAGGAGGATCTAAAACTCGAAAACGAAATCGAGAGGGCGAATCTATCGCTGAAGATCGAAATGGAGAAGAAGGTGATAAGGCTATTCCTGAAGAATACCTAAAGATCGCCAATCTAATCATACGAGTGATAATGGCAAGAGAAGTAAGGGGTTTAATGATCAAAAGAGAGCATTTCAGTGAGGTTTATAACACCGTCAGTTCTACTGCAAAGAGAGTCAAGTTCGATGTGATGTTCCCCATAGTTCAAGGTATACTTGAACATACTTATGGACTCCAATTAACAAGTATCCCTAACCGAGCAGTAACTAATATAGTAAGAGGTAAGAAGCGATCCAAGACCAATAATGAGAATAACGAAAATACCAATAGATCCTTTGCCTTGATAAATATACTACCAACAGAGGCTAGAAATGTATTAGGTGAAATATGGAACGAGGAGGCAGTTAAAAAAGTTCCCAATGGTAGAAGTTTAGCAGATCGCCAGTTTTTTCTTCCAAAACACTCGAAAACTTCTACGCCAGGTGCCAATGTTGAATTGGTGAAACAAGGAATCCTAGTACTTATAATAAGTTTGATTATAGTTAATGAAAATCGAATTCAAGAGACTGAATTAATGAATCAATTGCAAAAATTCGGATTGTCAGACAGTATCAACAATAAGAATACTTCAATTAATATGACAACCCTGGAATTTTTAGGTGAAATAACGAAACAAGAGTATCTAAATAAAGAAGGAGGAATAAACGGATTAATAATAGAATATACACTTGGAAGACGCTCTAAAGCAGAATTCGATCCGCAATCAATGTATAACTTGGTGCAATCGATATATGGAGGTAGATTTGATCTCGACATACAAACTAAGACTATGCGAACAATAGAAAGAAGTTATGGTGAAGAACAGGAGGACTTTAGCCCCAACTAGGAAATCGCATACTTGCCGCTTAAAGAGCAATATCAATGTTCAAATGATCACCCAAACCAGCTAAGAAATTAACCGAGGGATTCCTTTAATTTATGTACTAGATAGGAAAGGTTCTCGAAGTGCTCGGACTGCAGAGTCTAATCGCCGCCCTACCTTTTGCTGAGTTGTTGAGCTGACAATTGGCCTCCAGAAAGCAGAGGGAATTGACGGTATCAGACGCTTCAAAAGAAATATATAAATGTATATTATATGGAACAGCCTGCATCATTTACATCACGTAATGTAGATATACATTGATATATGTATACATACATATATGCGGAGTAATCTAAATTACACACCACATGACAGGAAAAAGAGTTATCAATGTGTCAGAATAGATAGTGAGCCATAACCAGTAGTAAAGCATAAATTCACGTTTGTTCAGAGTCAGTAACAATTTATAGCTTCTATCCAGTCAAACCCCAGACCCCAGACCCCAACGGGATCCCCTCCTCCACTTCCTACAACAAATCAAAGATCTCTTGTGTTGAATTTAGGGGGAATCTCGTTTACTTCACCGGCTCAAACTGGTTAGTGCGGGCATTGTCATTCGCGAACTTAAACCTGAAAGGGTAATTAAAGCACCATTGATTCTCAATATACGACCTCAAAGGAAAAATCACAATCGATTTGCGCCCAATATCGCAGATATCATGAGCCTGTGATTTTGAAGTCATGAGATTGAATTCATCACTCTGAATATGAAACAAGTGGAAGTGCCCAAGCTGGAATATTGTAGAGAAGTAGACCACCAGACAAGTTAAATATATTCTGATATCAGAAACACCACTATATACATTTAGTTTTCTGTAACTTCAAAGTCATAAAGGATCTGTTTGTAATTCTGAATCCTGAATCCTTTCCTCTCAGTAGTTATCAGATCATTCTGTTACTAAGAAACTCGCCCTACGTCTGCTCAAAATTGGGCCATTTTTCGAACAAAAGATTTTTTTTTTTCGTGTCTTTTTGGTTCGCACCCAAATCGCACTCTATCTGTCGAGTTTGCACTGAACTCAACAACATTCTTGGACCTTTTAGTAAAAATCATAAGAAGCTTAACTACATCTCATAATTTGAGGGGAAAGAATACATCTTGGTATTTATATGCTGTTCTCAAAGTATATCTACTAGGTTTAAGTCTTCAAATAGTTTTTTTCCTGCAAGTGAGCTAGTTTTGGGTCTAATATCACTGCACTACTTGTTGAAGTGAATTTTTATTCTTCGTTTAGATTAGATCTCGCAGCCTGGCTCGGTGTCGTTTAACCTTGCTCGCTTTTCTTTGACCAAGTCTTGTGATTTTGATAGTTTTAGATTTAGTGGTCTCTTTTGTTCACCAACATCTTATCTTTTCAACTAACTCACATCTATATATTCATTCTTATATATATTTGTGCTTGTTGTACCAGTTGCATATCAGGACGTTTTCTTCTCTGGTGGATTCTTATTCTCTCTATATTTGTCCTTCAAACGAGAAATCAGTTCTCCGTTATTACATTGTTCATTTGAGTTGTAAACTTTTCATTACGATGGCTTTAGATACTTTGGATCTAGCAGTGATTATTGTATTGATCGTTGGTGTTGCATTCTATATTGGTAAAGATAAGCTATTCTCTTCCAATGATGGTACAAATGCCGGTTTCACCACTGGTTCGTCAGATGGTGCCAACTCAAGAGATTTGATCAAAGTGTTGAATAAGACTGATAAGAAATGTGTTATATTCTTTGGATCTCAAACTGGTACTGCTGAAGATTATAGTTCAAAATTATCAAAAGAATTGAAGTCAAAATTCGGTTTATCCACAATGACAGCAGATTTGGCTGATTATGATTTTGACAATTTCAACGAAATCCCAGATGATAGGTTGGTAATTTTTCTTCTTGCCACTTATGGTGAAGGTGAACCAACAGATAATGCCGTTGAATTTATTCAATATTTAGAGAATGAAGCAGATGACTTGAGTAATTTGAAATTTGCAGTTTTTGGTTTAGGAAATTCTACCTACGAATTTTACAATAAAGTGGGTAAGGATGTTAATAGTAAATTGGAAGAATTAGGAGGTTCAAGATTGTCATCTTATGGTGAAGGAGATGATGGAAAGGGTTCCATGGATGAAGATTTCCTTGCTTGGAAAGATATTTTGATTGAATCATTAAAGACCAATCTTGATTTGCAAGAACATGAATTGAAATATGAACCAGGTTTAGAATTGACTGAAGAACCCTTATTGGATTTGAATGATCCAGATGTGTCTCATGGTGAACCAAGTCTTCAGTATCTTAAATTGAATGCTGGAGATGCAATCAACAATGGTCCTTTTGACCACACCCATCCTTACTTACTGAAGATAGTTGCAATTCGTGAATTGTTTAATAGTGATTCAAGAAGTTGCGTTCATGTCGAATTTGACTTGCAAGATTCAAATTTAAGATATTCCACTGGTGATCACTTGGCAATTTGGCCAAGTAATGCAACTGAAAATGTTGACCGCTTTTTGACTGCATTTGGATTACTCAATAAAGAAGACGAAATATTCACATTAAAGTCACTTGATTCAACGATAAACTTACCATTTCATTCACCAATTACTTATGAGGCGGTAATAAGACATCATTTGGAAATCACTGGTCCAGTAAGTAGACAATTTCTTCAATCGATTGCATCATTTGCACCATCAGAAGATTTTAAAAAATTGGCAGTTGAATTATCTTCCAACAAAGAATTATTTGCTAAAGAAATTCATTCAAAGTCCTTAAACATTGCTGATGCATTGTTGAAAATTTCTAATGGTTTAGCATGGACAGATGTACCATTTAATTTCTTAATTGAATCGATTGGTCATTTACAACCAAGATATTATTCAATTTCATCTTCATCTGCTTGCGAAAAGAGAACTATTCATATTACTGCTGTTGTTGAAATTGAAAAATTCGAAGATCACATTGTTTCAGGAGTTGTTACCAATCTTTTGAAACATCAAGAACATGATTTCAATGGTAAAAATCAAGACAAATTATTGGTTCATTACGATTTAAAGGGACCAAGAAATAAGTTTGTGAAGAATAAATTACCAATTCATATCAGAAGATCGACATTTAAATTGCCAAGTAATCCATCGATTCCAATCATCATGATTGGACCAGGAACAGGAGTTGCACCATTCAGAGGATTTGTTAGAGAAAGAAGCCACTTGAAATCTAATTCTATTGATAATATTAATCTTGGTAAATTAGTATTATTTTATGGATGTAGAAATAGTGAGGAGGATTTCTTATATAAAGATGAATGGCCCGAATATTCTAAGACTCTTGGTGAATCTTTCGAGATTGTCACTGCATTCTCAAGACAGAATTCAAGTAAGAAAGTTTATGTTCAAGATAAAATCTTGGAAAGATCTGATGAAGTTAATCAATTAATCGAAAATGGTGCTTACATTTACGTGTGTGGGGACGCTTCTAAAATGGCCAGAGATGTCCAGCATACCTTGACCAAGATAATAAGTAAGCATAGAAATATCACCGAGGAACGTGGAGCTGAAATTATTAGAGGTTTCAAGGTTCAAAATAGATATCAAGAAGATATATGGTAAGTCAAGCACAAGCTGTCATTGCCAATAAATAAATCTAATCACTAAGTCTAATAAATCAATACATTCATACATTTATAAATACATCCTTCTACGTAAAATGATAAAAAAAAGATAAATCGACAAATTGGTACAAATTGTAAGTGAAAAGTTTGGAATTTAACAAAGTACAGCATTGAAAACCCACTTCCAATATCAATTGAGTCTGGTAACTGCTGGTGTGAGTAACTTGGTGAGTTGAAAATTGTACCGGTCAACTAAAGACGATTCATATGCAGCCCTTGAGTATATATCTGTACATTTATTCACCGTATAAGAAGTTGCAATGATCTCTCCAGTCAACCGATCTTTATACCGCACCAAGCTACTGGCTCCTGTACATAACCACCGAAAGTACTCCATTCAATTGGTGATTTGCTCGCACACCAAAGCGAGCTCGATCTTTGTAGCGAACATCAGAGACGAAGATACAACCTGAACTCAACACTAGAGAAACGTTTCAGAGAGATAGATAGAGTCTAGGGAGAATAGACTTCGGAAGTACATTATTTAAAGCAAAGAAAGAACATAGACCCAAAATTAGAAACATTCACTATATAGAACTAAAGTCATAGAAAAACTCATACATTCAAAACCAGACCAGAAAAGAACCAGAATTTGCTTCAAAAAAGACAAAATTGACCATTCCCATTTCTAAAATGAGCTTAAAATTTACCAGAAACATAAATATTTTATCGAGAGTAAAGAATTCCATTCTTGGTAATAGTAATAAGAATGACGTAACTAAGTCAATTATAACCCAGAGTCTACCAAAGATAACTGGTAATGGACCATTTATAGAGTTACCCAAATTTGAAGCATTAGGAAGTCCAACTAATTTGTTAAACATAACATTACCAGCAAGTTCAAGACTTAACGTAAGAAATGGATCAATAATTGCCATGAACGGGAATTTAGACAATTTGTCAACAAAATTAAAAAATCTTTCAAATCTGAATCCATTGCTATATCAAGAATTAACCAGTATTTCACCAATATCCATACTTGTTAGTGGATCCAATAATGAAAATTTTACAATTTTAGATACCGAATCTGACAATTGGATTATTAACAATCCAAAGAATGTTATTGCATGGACAGGATTCGATTTAAAATTGATACCGGGACCAAGAAACCTTGTCTCCAATAATAGTACATTCAAGCTTTATAATTATGCGAATTTATTTACTCAAGGTAAAGGGAAAATAATTTTGAGTGGTAAGAGTGATTTATTTGATATTGAATTAGAAGCAAATGAAAAAATCTATCTTGAGCCAAGTTGCTTGGTAGCTCATAATAACGTCGAAGCTGCAGAATTTATTCATTTGAAGAGTAATGAAATAATACAGCTTCCATCTTTCAGCTGGATTGACTCTTTGAAGATTAGAAATAAAGGTCTATACAATTGGATAGAGAGATATTCAAGACATATTTATATCAAATTGGGCGGAAGTAGAAAAAATTCGGTTTTAGTAGAGGAAGCTGGAAGAGATAGCGAGAGTTCTCAGTTGCAAGTGGTTTCTAACTTCTTCAAAAACGTTAACGTTTTCATTCAACGCCAGACTTCTAGATTGACTCGCAAGGACGTTTATTATGAGATTAAGGGCCCTTGTAAGTTGCTTATAAGTAGTAATAACGGAGGCATTCCACGTCGGAAGACATTTACAAATGAAGATTTGGAGAGTATATACGAAACAATGAAATAGGTTAGATTGGGATGGATAAGATAGGTGTAATAAAGGCTCTTGACACTTAACACTATTCTGTTAGTTATTTTGGTGGTCATCTACACTTTAGGGATATCCTACAAGCTAATTGAATCATCTAACTATGCATACAACGTCTCAATCCCTGTACATACGAAAAGAAGAGCATGAAAAGAAGTTATGCTAATAACTAAGTATCTCATCAAACCCAAAATCTTAGTGTAGAGTGTTTAAGAGTGTTTAATAAAATTTGAAAATTTGGAAATTTGGAAACTTGAAAATGAAAAATCAAAGTCTCTCGAGCCAAATTGGTGCAGTTTCTACAGATACATGTTAAACAGAGCCATTTGGGAAAAGATATCAACAATTGCAGAAAACAAACGATCTATACAACTAACATATGTACGTACATGTCACACATGAATATATACGAAGGTCCAACCGTTTTATACATTTCTACGAGACTCTTGCTACAAAATATGGATAATGATGCTTCTGACTGAGGCATCTCACCGCTGATATGTGCGTAAGATTAATTTGGGTATTTTTCCCTACACCCACCATTCCAAGAGTTTCATTCCAATGCAGAAACACCCTCATCTCTGTTTTAGCCTTTTTTTCTCTTCCTCATCGTCTCATAGTTCACCTTTATAGCCTAAATGAAGAAAATTCCCGAAAAAAAAATGATGTGCTCATTCTGTAGAAATTGTCAATCTTCCAGAATTTCATTTTGTAAATGCTCTAAAGCTACCAAGAAAATATCCGTACCGTTTGGAAACTAGTGGTAAATCAGGGATATATGGTTTAGAGGGTGAACAGAACAGAATATGAAAGCGAATCAACAACGTTCATTCCTCCGACTTAACTATATTCATTAATACCCCTCTCCCAACGTATGCTCTCATCTTTTATGATCTGATAATCGGTCTAGCCCTCACTAACCAGTTCTTTCTATTTGTTTTCCATCACCCAATAAATTCTATTTTTGGTAAATATTCTCGAATTCGTTTCGCAGCAGTTTTTTTTATCTACAAAGCCAAGATTGTTTGGTGAGGCTCTCTTGTTTAAGACTGATAGGTAGATTGAAAATGTTCCTTTTTTGGTTTGTTCTGATCTGTTCTTCTTTCCTTTAAATATTTTTTTTTTTTTTGCATTTTCTATTTTCTTAAATCATTTTTTTGTTACAAATTTAAAATTTAGGATTTGAAGTAGTTAACTCAGATTCCTTTTCTTCTGGTATATTGTTTCATTAGTTCTTTTTATGGAATCGTATTCATAGATCACAAAGTAGATTCCACCATTGGAATTAATTCAACTTTGCCCGATAAAGGTATAGTGTAAAAACACATTGAATCATAGATAAAAGCAATTGTTCGACGTGTGATTGATATAGTTATAGAGCTACAACCGTTGATAATTTTTGCTACTTTATCTTTCGATTCTTTCTGTTTTTCCTACTAAGCTTTTACTACTAAGCTGTGTAATTCATTCAAAGACCGAACAACAAGTCTACTGTTTGCTACTTACGTTTGCTACTTACCTTTCCCAAAAACTTTTGGTCCAAGGGCGTGCTTTCTTATCTACTATTGATCTTAGAAGTGTACCATTTGTATATTATTACCACTCCACCATAGACTTTAAGTTATAATGGAGATATCAAAGATTGCTTCCCCTAATGAATGGGTCTTCTTTGCTAAAGGAAATGCCAATATTCTTTTCAAATACATAGGTGTTCATGATTATCTAAAACATAAATTACTAAGAGTTCGACTTCTAAAGGAAGAAGAGGAATATATTTCCACTTGTGAATTATATGATTTCATTGAATTGAAATGTAAGCCTTTATTCCCAGATAATGTTATCGATATCCAGCTTATAGTTCTAACAGTCAACTTTGTAAACCAGCTAAATAGCAATGGTAATAAACTAATGTTAAAGGAAAGGTACGGTTTACTACTACCGAATATAATTCATGGAAATTACGAAAGACGATATCTATCGAAACATTTTCAACTATATACTGGCAATTCTGTTGCTAATTCTTCAATATCGAATGATGCCAATTCAGGTCTGATAGATTCAGTGATTTTTGAAATCAAACCCAAATGGCTTTACGATAATACTTCTTCAAACTATTGCAGAACTTGTCTGTTGAATCAATTCAAAAATTATAAGAGGCACTTTTGTCCTTTAGATCTATTATATGAAGATACAATAGATCAGGCAATACAAGATATCTTTGAAAACATTCCCGAATCAATTCTTTCTACGATTGAAGAGAAAAATACCATACCTTTAAGGGAATTGTTCAGGATGTATTTGAACAAGTCTAACAATGTATTTCAAAAACTAAAGCAACATCAAGAAATTAGTAATGAGAATGATTTAATTAAGAACTTAAGTTCTCCTGATCAAGTTCTGAAAAATTTGTTATTAGCAATGACCTTGAGAGACGTGGGAGTGTTCCTCAAGTTTGAGAAATATAACAAGTATGATAATACCCACAATGCTCAATATAATATTAATAATTTTATTGATATTGAAGGGCAGGGAAAATTCTTGCTTAATTGTAACATATATGATTTAGATTTGAAATCAATATTGAAGTACCGTCATTGGGTAAAGGTTGAAAATGATTTACAGAAGATATACAATTCAATAAATCCCAACTGGAGAATGTGTGCAAGGAAGAATAATGTGAATAAGATTCAATAGAGAAATAATCTCCCCCGATTTGAATACACTTGAAAGGATTAGGCTAAAAGAAAAGTTTAGAGCAAAATTTAGAGCCATTCGTAGTAAGTCACGACTCATCGTTACTTTAAGATATTACAATGAGATTGAAATCTATTCCTGAAATGTATTCCTCATTAGTAAATGGTTAGATAGAACATGATAATACATCGATTTCACCATTGGAAATTATTCACACAGATTATAGAAATTTGAGAACAGCCGAACATTATTCTCCTGCGAGAACTGGAGTTAACGAATTCACCTACAAGTAATTCTCACTATAGAAATTGGTTGTCACTTTGAAGGTACAACGTCCAATAATTGTAAAAGAATTGCTCCTGATTCCTGATTCCTGATTCAGGTTGACAAAAATCATGGATATATCGACTCATTTATATCGAAATATACCATACTTATGGGTTGGTGCCCACTGTAGCTCATTTGTTGCATCTTATCAGCGTAAAACTAATCGGTGCGTCTAGGATCACTGAAACAGTAATCTCCAGCTTTTTCTAGCTCCAATCGGTGTTCTAGCAGTAGTTGCTGCATTCTCTAGCAGTCTTCAGCGCTTTCATTACCAGTAACCGCTACTCGCCTATCATTGCTGCTCCTCAATGGTGGTAATTCCGCGACTCCACAATTGCATACCCACTTCGTACACCTAAGCGTCGCTAACAATTTAAACTCAAGCAAAGCATGTGCTAAAATGGGAAAAAAAATGAAAAATCCAAAAAAAATATTAAAAAAAAAAAAGGTTCCACCATAATACAATTGAACGAGTACTATTGAATAATACGGTTCTTGTTTATACTGAACAATACAAACATGTCTGAGAGCCATAATTTACTGTCAGTAAATGGTACTTTAAATCCTAGACCAACCAAGCCATTTAAACCATCTCCTCTTGCTGTCGAAGCTGAAAGTGAAGATTTGGTTCAACAAGATGAAGACGAAGAAGACTCCCCAGATATTACTAATACCAATACGAGAGTAATCCCTTCTGGATCAACGTCACATCCTTTCTCCTATACAATCAAAAATAACACTCCTCTACAAACAAGAGTTGCCTCTCCATGCACATTAAATCCTCCTATAGATAACGATGGACTTTCATGGCCATCGATTGGTGCTCGTAATAGAATTGAACAAACTTCAGAAGAAGCGAAAAATAGAGAAACAAGAATTGCTCTGGCAGTTAAAACGATCTTAACTGAGTTAGGTGAAGATGTGGATAGAGAAGGATTATTAGAAACTCCTGAAAGATATGCTAGAGCCATGTTATTCTTTACCAAGGGTTATGAAGATAATATTAGAGATGTTATTAAACGAGCAGTATTTGAAGAAGATCATGATGAAATGGTTATTGTTAGAGATATTGAAATATATTCATTATGTGAACACCATTTGGTTCCATTTTTTGGTAAAGCCCATATAGCTTACATTCCAAATAAGAGAGTATTGGGATTGTCCAAATTAGCAAGATTAGCAGAAATGTATGCAAGAAGATTCCAAGTTCAAGAAAGATTAACAAAACAAATTGCAATGGCATTGAGTGAAATCTTGAAGCCAAGAGGGGTTGCGGTAGTTATTGAAGCCACTCACATGTGCATGGTGAGTAGAGGAGTTCAAAAGACTGGTTCTTCTACTACCACCAGCTGCATGTTGGGCTGTTTCAGAGGTCAGCAGAAAACAAGGGAAGAATTCTTAACTTTGTTGGGAAGACGCTGATTACCAGAATAACTAATGGCACTCACACATCGTCGTACATTCATTACAATTGCTGCCATCTATACGGTAGCTGAGACAGAAAAATATTGATTCAACATATAAAAATTTTTCCTAGTCCTTCGCCCAACATTATACCTTTTTACTCCATAATCTATACATATTTTGTCTATTTAGTTAATTAGTGATATGAATTTCAACCTCATAATATATACAATGCAATACAAATCAATCCCAAGAACTTCCACCCCCCCCATGTAATTTAAAACAACACAAAACAGATGATAAACTTTCACATGAATGTTAGTTCGAAAGGATCTTACTGGCTCGGAAGAGAGTTTGTTCATCCCCAAATTGTGAAATAAGCTGAATTCCTTGAGGGTGAAGACTGTTTGAATCGGTTGGGGTAGAAGTATCGGTTGCATTCACCCATGGTATAGATATAGCCGGTAATCCTGCCATCGAAGCTGGAACAGTCAATAGATCGTTTGCATAACTTTTCAAAAAATTCTCTGACTCTTTAGCGAAAAAGTCGGTCATCTTTGGAGTGTCTCCAACAGATGTAGGAGTTATCAAGATATCACATCCTTCAATTTTTGGTTTCGAATCTCGTTGGTTGAAAAGGAAGTTGGGGAACTTAAAAATTTCATTGAATTCATCAACCAATTTCAGACGTAATTGCGTAGCCTTCAAATAGTGATTCCCAGAATCTGAAGATAGAGTATAGTTACCTAATAGAATACGTTTCTGCACTTCTGACCCAAATCCAATCGATCTATTCTTCATTATAAGATCAGTGACTGATTTTATATTGTTCTTTTGTTCGGTTTCTTGCGAATATCCGTACCTTATTCCATCATATCTTGACAAATTGGAAGCAGCTTCCGCAGTTGCAATGGTATAATATGACAGTAACAGTTTCTCTATAGCAGGGATAGATACTTTGACGATTTCATGCCCAAGATCTTGAAGTTTGGAAATTGCATCGTACCAGTCTCTTCTATTTCTATCAGAAAGTTCATCTACTAGAAATTCCTCTGGGATTCCAAACGTCAATTTACCGTCAGAGTCAACATCTTTCTGTTGATTTCTAATTTGATCTCTAACTTCAACAGGAAGTGTAGTTGGGTCTTTCTCGTCATGTATATCGAGAACTTCATAAACTTTTTGTATAAGATCAAGATTCTTTGACAATATTCCAACTGTATCTAAAGTCTGAGCATACGCAACAACACCCCATCTTGAAATTCTTCCATAAGATGGTTTGAATCCAATTATTCCACAGTAACTTGCAGGAAGTCTAACTGAACCTCCAGTATCGGTTCCTAAACTAAAATCAACCTGATTAGATGCAACCGCAGCAGCTGAACCTCCAGAAGAACCGCCAGTTATATGGTCTTCTTCGCCATCATAAATTGGATTGATAGCAGCACCATAGTAGGAATTGGTATTGGAAGAGCCCATCCCAAACGCATCAAGATTTGTCTTACCTAAATTTTGGGCCCCACTTGACTGCAACAAGTCAATTACCGTTGCATTGAATGGAGATTTATAATTGGAAAGAATTTTTGATCCACAACTTGTAAAACCGTCAATCGAGGCAAAGTTATCTTTTACGGCAAAAGTGCAATTCAGTAGAGCCAAGTCAGACTTTTCAATGCGAACTTCTTCTGGTGACTCCTTGTGCTTGATAGTTGAGATGAACGCATTGTACGGATCATTTAAGGTGGTAGAATGAGTGTATCTCGAAAGATGTGGAGAACAGCAGAATATCAGTCTTATACGAGCCTTGAGCATAGTTTGTAGTTGTAAAACTGGTGAAGGAAAGGAAAATAAATAAAAGCACAGAGATTTACCAAACCCAACAAAGACTAAATGGAGTTATTTCAAATCTTGTTGAATACAACCGAAGAAGTCGAGTAGTCTCTGAAGAAATTAAGTGTCTTGTGGATCGCACCACCAATCTTTCTCTCCTCTCTCAGACTTTGAAAATCGAAGCTGAGCTCCAAATCTGCCAAATCTACCAAACTGCACAGTGTCCTAGGAACTCACTAAATTTCCAGTGGGGGAGTTACCATCCAATTATCGCAATTGTCTCAGCGTCTGGTTCAATCAAACGATTCAGGCTCGACTTTTGGCGAGCTTAGAACGTTTCTAGTCTTTTTTTTTTGTCACCCTCCAAATACTTTGTGTTGTGGCGTCTTCTGCTTTCAATACGATCCTCTCACTTTGCTGCTGTTTCGTCTGACTCATGTTCCCCGAGATAAGACAATGCGAGCAGCACCAGGTGCAGATTGTGCGATGTAGTGTATGTGTTCTAGTGGTACACTCCCTCCTCGTTCCCTTGCAACATTGCCGCAGACAGTCCCTAAATGGCTCCACACTTCCCTACTAGCAGACACCCACGTTACCCAGCTCGCGCGCAATGGGCAGCACTGCACCTAACTTTAGGTCAGTTCTTCAGGAATTTTCCACGAAGTGAAAAACAAAAAAAAGAAAATGAAGCAGAAAGTGGAGGAGTCATCCACAATTGGACAATCTATCTTATCATTGATTCTTGTATTTCCAAGTAGCACTAACACGGTATCATCATGCCTATTGAAGTTTTTGCGTCCAAAGGGACTAAACCCAAAGATTTAGTATCCAATATTAAAGTATCCATTGCTGTTGCACTTTTCCAACCAAAGGTATCATTTTCAGTTAATGATGAGTCAGATTTATTACTTAAGGATTCTAAAACTGGATTCGAACTTATTGAACCAAATGCAATTGTTAGATACTTAGCTGAAGATTTTTCTGAAAGTGATGCCATTAAATACGAAGAATCTGAGTTATACACCAATCTGAAGGCAGATGTCAAAGAGTTAACTTCCGCCATTACCAGATTCAATATTGATTCAAGTCCATCAAAGCCAACTGCTGAACAGATTATCATATTTGCTAATCTTTATTTGAGTAAATCCAAATTTGTTGACAATTCTTGGTTTGAAGCTTTTTCCAAAATTCCAAAAGTTGACGATGCCATTGAAGTTGCACTTAAGTTAACCAAGGTTGAAAGAACTAAGCAAGCAAATACCGGATTTCAAAATATTGCAAATGGTCATCTTGTTAGAAAGCAAGATGGTAAAATTCTCCCTAAGGAAGGAGAAAGAAACATTTTACTTACATCTGCACTTCCTTATGTTAACAATGTTCCACATTTAGGTAATATTATTGGATCAGTACTTTCTGCTGATATTTTTGCAAGATACGGTAAGAATAGAAATTACAATCTTTTATATGTCTGTGGTACTGACGAATATGGAACTGCAACTGAGACTAAAGCGTTAGAAGAAAAGGTTACTCCTCAACAATTGGTTGATAAATATTATAAAATTCATAAAGAGATTTACGATTGGTTTCAAATCGGGTTTGATCATTTTGGTAGAACTGCCACACCAGAGTTAACTGATATTGCTCAATCAATCTTTTTAAGATTACATGAAAATGGATATTTAGAAGAAAAGACTACTGCTCAATTATATTGTGAAGAACACAAATCATTCTTGGCTGATAGATTTGTTGAAGGTACTTGTCCAAAATGTAATTACGATGATGCCAGAGGAGATCAATGTGATAAATGTGGAAACTTATTGAATCCATTTGAATTGATCAATCCAAGATGTAAACTTGATAATTCATCTCCAGTATCTCGTGATTCTACCCATGTCTATTTAAGATTAGATGCTTTAGAACCAGAATTGAAAAAATGGGTCGAAGAAGCAAGTTTAAAGGGACACTGGACTAAAAACTCTAAAACTATTACCAATTCTTGGCTCAAAGAAGGTTTGCATTCAAGAGCTATTACTCGTGACTTAAAATGGGGTACACCAGTTCCATTAGAGAAATTTAAAGATAAAGTGTTGTATGTTTGGTTTGATGCTACCATTGGGTATGTTTCTATTACTTCATGTTATTTTGAAGAGGAAAATGAAAAGGGTAAAGGTAACCTTTTATGGGAAAAATGGTGGAGAAATCCTGATAATGTTGAATTATTTCAATTTATGGGTAAGGATAATGTTCCTTTCCACTGTGTTGTTTTCCCATCCACTCAAATTGGTACAAGAGATACATGGACTAAATTGCATCATATAAATACCACTGAATATTTACAATATGAAGGTGGTAAATTCTCCAAATCAAGAGGTGTTGGAGTTTTCGGTAATAATGCTAAGGATACAGGTATCTCTCCATCCGTTTGGAGATATTACTTGGCTTCTATCAGACCAGAAAATTCAGATTCTCAATTCTCTTGGACTGAATTTGTTACAAAGAACAATTCTGAATTGTTGGCAAATCTTGGAAATTTTGTAAATAGACTTGTTAAATTTGTCGATGTCAAATATAATGGGGTGATTCCAAATTATGATTCCAAATTTATTCCAAATTATGAATCTTTTGAAAATGATATTAATAAATTATTAACTCAATATATTGATGCAATGGAATTAGGAAGTTTAAGAAAAGGTTTAGAAAGTGCCATGGCAATTTCTTCTCGTGGTAATCAATTTTTACAAGACAATAAATTAGATAATACCTTATATAATGACTTCCCAGATAAATCTGATGCAGTTATAAGTGTTGGTTTGAATCTTATTTATCTTTTATCTGCCATTATTGGACCATTTATGCCTGAAGTTGGTGATAAGATTAATCAAATTTTGAATGCTCCTGCTTTGTCCATTACTGATAAGTTCTTGCAAGTATTAAAACCTCAACATTGTATTGGTAAGCCACAATACTTATTCAGTCGTATTGATGAAAAGAAAATTGAAGAATGGAGAGGCAAGTATGGTGGTCAACAACAGAAATAGGCCACTTCTTTAATGAGAAGGTTCTCCTTCTTCATGATGGGTTTTTGTTTGTTTTCATGTTTAGAATAGAGTAGTACGGAGCGGGGGGAGAGACAGATTTTTTTTAATATACAATTGTATTAGATTGAATTAGATGTAATTTTTTGTTACATATAATCTGGATCAAGTGAAATTGTAGCAATCAAAACTTTTTATTTGAAAAGGAACCAAAAATTGGTGTTGATTCACACTATTGGGCCATTTCTGTAACTGAAAATTGACGGGGAAGTCCGAAATCCGAGCAAATAAAGAGAGTCGGAACAGTCGCTGTAGTGAATACTGCGTTCAATACTCAAGTAACCTATCACAGCTTGGAATAAGCAACCTTACCACATCTCGTAAACGATGATATGTCTTGCAAGCACATTGCACATAAAATACTTGTATAATTGTAGATTGTAGATGACTCGGAAGTGTGAAACACCAACGAATTTTAGTCTCATTACTAAGATCGACTCCGCGATATTGACGTATTATTTATTCTCCGAAACGTGGAGTACGCGGAGAAGAGCTTAAAAACACCCCATCCCGGAGTTCACCGGGTTTCAATTCTACTATATAAGGAATGATGTGATACCTCTCTTTTGCTGAAGCAATCTTTCTCCACTTTTTCAAAAAGACTACCTAACAATACCGATACTATCAACATGTCGTTTATATTCAGATCTCCAGTTAGCGGATTCTTAGCAGGATTAGCAGTACCAGTAGTGATAACCAAGTTCTGGCTACAACCTGCTTTTATTCAAAACAAATATGATGAAATCGATAAGATCAAGCAAGATTTAGATTATGTCGGATGGCATGTGCGTAATCTTGAAGAAGGATATGGTTTAAAGGACGAGGATATATATGTGCCAGTGACATATTTCCAAGGACGATACTAAAGCCGGTATCAATTATAGCCTTCTAATGAATTAGGCTCCTATTTACTTGTTCGAAGTTTTGCAGGTAAAAAAAATGCTACATTAATAAAAAAACTACATAAATTCAATAAATGCATCACAATTCGTTAATTCATACATCAAGTATATAAATATGTGTAAGCACATCATTCAAATGAATCTACTGACCCTTCTTCATCCATGTAGTCATCTTCATCTTCATCTTCGCCATCTTTCAAATTCAAATCCACCATTTCTCTAATCCCTTCTTCATCATCACTTATAAACGTTTCAACCTCATCACCATTATTATCTAATTGAATTCTACTGGCTTCCCAATTACTAAGCTCCTTTGCACTAGAAATATCTCCTCCTGTAAGCACTCTGATTAAGTTCAATTTGAAATCCTTAGTTTGGGCATTGAAATCAATATGATCCACTTTACATTGAGGAACTTCAAGTGAATGTCCTATGCTTCGACCAACCCTGATTAACGTTT
Source organism: Chernovozyma aurita (assembly GCA_030566905.1). Classification (NCBI taxonomy): domain Eukaryota; kingdom Fungi; phylum Ascomycota; class Pichiomycetes; order Serinales; family Debaryomycetaceae; genus Chernovozyma; species Chernovozyma aurita. The sequence continues at coordinate 447,061 of JAKUBO010000007.1, forward strand.
CTATACAAGAGTTCGAATTGTCAATTAAATCTGAATCAAATTTAAAACTCTCTGAGTTGAATATCAATAGTACAGTAGAACCACCGAATTTGAAATACCCAACCTCATCACCTCTCTTTATGGTATCCTTTTCATTGACATTAAGAACTATGGAACCAACCATCATTGCTCCAACGGCAATCATAATAATCGTGCCAAAGTCTTCGGTCTCAATGGAAATTAAAGTTCTGACATTTTCACCAAACACATCCAATTCAGAACGAACCGCCATTGGATTAACAGTATAGTATTCACCTTCAATATGTTTGATTGAGGTCACAATTCCGTCAACTGGAGAATGGAATCTGTGATAATCTTGAGGAGCAAGCCTGAAAATACCAATAGAACACTTGCTCTCTTTGTATAATACCGAATCCTGTAAATTATTGAAGTTACCATTGAGTAATTTAGATAAAGTGAAATTTTTACCTTTAATCCAAAGCTTTTTGGCATTATTAACATTCAAGAATACCATGCATCTTGAGTCTGCAGGAGATACAACAATTCTTCTATCGTTCGAAATCAAAGGTCTTGCATCAGGTTTCAATTTACGGAAGAAAAATTCATTGAATGTCTTGTACTTATTTAAATCTTCTTCCAAACACTCAGAAAGATTCAACTTATGAAATTTTATAAATGATTCAATATCATGTCTCAGACTAATACTGTCAAATTTTATACCTTGCTTGATAGTTAGTCTTTTCAATAGCACCCTAATTCTTTTCTTTTTGGCAGAATCCAATCCTTTGTACAATATTCTTATCCCCAATTTGATGTATACTCCTATCTTTTCCTCCATAACTATTCCAGTGACTCTGTCTTGAACTAAAATATTGGCAGAATTTGAGCCTAGCTTGTAATTTCCATAACTCAATTTAATTAGGACTTTAGAGAACCATCTTCTAGTGGCAACTTGTTGGGAGTCATAAGACAGTAATAGCAATTTGTTCACAATACTCCAATCTTTTGATGAGCAAATCGCAAAATGAGTTATAATATCAAAATCATTCTTATTCTTCAATCTCTTTTGATAACACAACGGACATTTTTCGATTTTTAGCCTTAAATTGTTAATGTTCTCTTCTAAATTATCGATTACCTCATCAATTGTTAGAGTATCACCTCCCCATGCCAGCCTATTGTACTTTTGAAAGAATTTGGTCACAATTTCATCACTATTTTCGCAATTCAAAGTATCTAATAGTGAAATAAGTTCAATGTAATCATATTCAGGTTCGGATTTCACTCCCTTTTCAGACTCCGACGTTGAAGTTGTTTCTGGAATCACATTTTTATAAGAGTTGTTCTCATTCAGAAGATACTGCTCTAATAGGACTCTCCAAAATTGTTTTCGTAAGTTTTCATAAACTTCAAATCTAACTCTAATCTTCAACTTAGGGTTATATTTGGTGACATATTTTTCTTTTCCATTGAACAAATTTAATGACAAATTCAATGTTTTGAACTTTGAAGTATCAGCGTACAGTATGTTGATCTTCTTTCTCTTTGTAAATTTCTTTTTCCTGACCGAACTGATAACGTTTGGATCTTCAACAAAATTTATATTCTTCAGGCTGGTAGACATATGCTCTGTATTCGATAAATAATCCGTGGACATGTGATCTGTATTTGTTTGAACGATATCGATCTTGGAATGCATAAGACCCCCATGATGATCTTTTGTTTCCAATTTAAACCCTGACATTGGCGTATTACTTTCATAATCATAAGTGCTATTTTCCGTCGATATGTTGATAATATCTTTGATTCTCAACGAGATATTAGCAATTTTATCGTGAAATGAAAAATTATCTTTGTCCAAGATTGTAAATTCGATGTTGAAATTATCCTCGTATGTCAATATTTCAAATGCTAACCTTTCATTGAATATCGGGTTAAGAGTATGTCGCTTCCAGCTGGTTCTGAAAGTTCTCTTTCCAAATGTAATGACAACAAATGGATCCATATCAAAAGTAGTTCTGGTAAGATTTTTGAATGGAGGTAAATCCGAACAAGAAACAATTTCCAAAAATAATACTCCTAGAACATTCCTTTGACTAACTTCAAATGGAGTTCTTACTTTGTTTCTTTTCGACTTTGAAACTTGGGATTTGGCTAAGTACTCAATATCAGATGCCTGTACACTTAAGGCATCTTCTTCTGTGGTTTTCGAAGAATCTGAAGATTCTATGATGTCCTCCTGTAGAAACAAATCTCCTTGTTGTACTTGTTGTACTTGTAACCCATTGGGTGTAAAGTTTGGGGTATGGTTTTGGTTTTGGGTTTGAGTCTGGGAGTCACGTATTGCATGCTCCAGAAATTGTTGATCTACTGTATTCACCGACTCAACATCTGATACATCTGCCATAGTTGTCACTGTATGGTCTGGATAGAATCCTTGGTCATCAGGTGTCACCACCTTCACATCTGGTACACAAACAATTAGAGAGTCTATCCAAGTTTGAAGCAATTTAATTTTCTCTTCTTCATTAAGGGTATTATCCTGAATCAACTCGTCTTTGTCACTATCTTTGTCCTTTTCCATATTGTTCCCAATATTCAAATCATCATATCTGGTATACAAGTCCTGTGATACATGGCTGGGGATCACACTATCGGTAGTATTGTTGTTCAATTTTTTGACGCTGGACTTCCTGTACTTCTTCTTGGTCTTGACAACAAATTCAAATGACAAAAGTATGGACCCGGTAACAAACCCATGATATGATTTTCCAGAGTACATTTTGTACCATTTTAGATCGCTTTTCAGTTTGGTCACTTTGGACAGCACCAGCAATTGATCATTTTTCTTTGAAAAGATATCACTAATACATAGTCTTAGCTCTCCCAAATAATTTTTGTATCTTCTGTGCTTGTCCCAAATCGTTAATATGAGAATTTGACTATAATCATTCATTGTCAATGGAATCAATAACCCATTATCCCAACTAGGTTGAGTGGTATGGAGCTTTCTAACAGTCTTCCTGTTTGTATTATTCAATGTAGCAACTAGAACAGGATTGACACTTTTTCTGGACAATGGTACTGACGAAACAGGGTTATTGGGGCTAACAGTTTCTGAATTATCAAGATTTGAAATTATTAAATTTGGGATGAGATCGGCCGCTGAATTGGAGTTGATTTTAAGGAAAAGTTTGTGTTTATTCAGTTCATTTTTCGAGTTTTTCTTTAAAAGGCGCATGTCACTATGTTCAAATCAATCGAATTACCAGTCATATACAGTAATATGACATAACTTCGACGAAGATATTGACTATATTGATTTAATTGAATTTCCCGAAACCTTTATCAACCAACAAGTACCGCCAAATAGGAATTAATTAGATGCAGGTGTTCTCAGCAATAAGGTCACGAGGTACATTAGGCAACTTTAAGAATGCTGTCATTTTTAAGATCTAAAATTGTGCTCTCTATTCGTATTGGACGGGGAATACATTGTTGGGACAGTTTGCTGTTGTATGCGAGCTTACTATTATTATCTATTATTGTATTAGAACGAATTATTAGAGGCTCACTATTGGCAATGTGCACTTCCCAAATTACAATATTTCACTTGAAGTTGTCACAACTCACAGCTTACAGCTCTCAACTCTCTCAGCTCTCTCAACTTCTCATCAACTCTTAATCAACTCTCAACTCTGCAACTTTCAACTTGTCAATTCACCATCTCTCGACTCTCAACTCATCAATATCTCAGCAATTAACTCTCAACTCATCAACATCTCGACAACTCTCTTAACACTCAACCTCTTGATATCAGTATAAGTCTGTCCGGTTCCGACAAATAAAATTGGGACTTTTGTAGCCATAACCATATTAATCATAGCCCCAACTAAATCTCCAACTGTGTCAACTTTAGATATTATGAAAAAGTCTAAACTTCTCCTATTCCCAAACGCACTATTGAAATTCTGTGCCTGTTCAACAGAATCGGTCCCAACTAAGGCCTCACCAACCATAATGATCTTATTTGGATTTGCTGCATCTCCAAATTTTTTCAATGGAGCCATCAACTTGGCATTTGAGTGTGTTCTTCCAGCAGTATCAATTAATACAATATCGTAATGTTCAGTAGCAGCATATTGGATCGCCAGTTTTGCTGTGGAAACGACATGATCACCTCCTCCATAACCTTTTTCAAATAAGTCAATTTTGGAGTTTGAATTTGAGTTAAGATTTAACTTTTGAAGGTTATTGACGTGAACTTTTAGCTGTTCAACTGCTCCCGATCTGAAAGTATCACATGCACAAATCAATACATTAAGGTCATTTTGCAAGAACCAATAGGCAAGTTTTGCTAAATTAGTAGATTTTCCTACTCCATTGACTCCCACAACTGAGATAACATAAGGAGTGTTGTTACTTGCTGAGTTGTTTTTGATTTCATAAAGCAAATCTGTTGAAACATTAGGAGTTAATATCTTGGTAAGTTCAGTTTCTAATGCCTTTTTATATGAAACTGTAGTAACTTTTTGATTACTTAATTCTTGTTTAATTTTTTCAGTAATTTTAGCGGCAATTAGAGGAGAGATATTCTTACTGATAAGATGGTTCGAAAAGTCTTTGGAAAGGGTATTGATATCAACCGATGAACCAAAATATGATGAAACCTTACTGAAGAAGCCCTTGGCTCCAGAATCATTATCTTTAGTTCCATCATCCTCTTCATTATCTGAAGATCCAAGAATTTCATTTAGTTCATTGACAATGTATAAATCGTTTTCCTTTTTAAATGCTGATTGGTCGATTTGGAGTTGTTCATTCATCGAATTGGCAATATGCTGCTCTTCACCTTCCCCTTTGGCTTCAGAATAGTCGAGTACTTTACCTTCAGAAGCATCATAAGTTGGTTCGCCATTGTCCCATTTTCTCATTTTCTTTTTGTTGGCTTTCTTATTTGAATTTGATAAAGATGCGTTGTTTGGGGTTGAAGTATTAGTGCTGGAATTGACGTTAGAGCCCTCATTGCTATTGTCAGCCGTTCCATTGCCCGATGAACCACCTTCAGTAGCCTTCTGTTCTACTTGTTTGTATTTGATCAACTGTTCAACTTGATAGTCAATCAACTGTTGTAATCTTGTCTTTGTCTTCTCATCAGTGAGGATTTCTTCTTCTGCTATCTTGTTGTATGTTTTCCAAATAGACGCCAAAGTCGACTTTATCCTTTCTCTATCAATAGTAATCACATTATCGAAATACAACCCAACGTAGAATTTGTTTCTCTTTATACAATAAAACCTCTTTTGAGATGAAGTGATGGTATAAAATCCCAGTTCTATTTCGTGATATGTCTCGTTAACAATGCTACTAACAAGTTCATTGAAAGGATGAATCTTACTATTATACTGGTAATTTATCTTTCCAGAAGTACTGAAAATTATAAGTGACTGTGACATCTAGAACCTACTGGAATATACAAAGCAAACAGCAACGACCTGAAATATCTAAAAAAAAATCAAAAAAGAAAATATCCACAAATCTTTTCTGTATTTAATATGACGATGCTATCTAACAGCTTTAATGGTGGTTCGTCTTATGTTGAAAGTAGTGTGTGGCTGTTTGAAAATTGACAAAAATCGACAATATGATCTGAAAAAAAATGACGTTACAGACAGGATTCGAACCTGCGCAGGCAGAACCCAACGCCTAGGCTGCTAGAATAGCAGGGCGTCGCCTTAACCACTCGGCCACTGTAACTAATTTACTTGTGCTTTTCAAGATTTTTAAGACCGTATGCAGCAAAACAAAGACTTAATGATTAGCTAATGTTTGATCTATTCCACAACGAAGCAGAACACATCAAGAAATAATCGATGATTTTGAAAATTGTATTCTGTAATGTTAGTGAATTAATTTTTCTTTGTCAGGAATAATCACCATAGCATTTTGTCCATTGAGATGTGGACTAAAGTGGTTCATGTTTGGAGAGGAGTCAGTACAGTGTAGTACAGAACCGAATTGTCCTGTAGTTAACACTGACAGCTTTGACTTTTTTTTTTTTTTTTGGTAGAGGAGGACTCACCACTTCGGGAGTGTGTGGAACTGAAATCCAAAATGAAGCAAATCAATCATCGAATAAATTCTTATCAAAACCCCAAACCGGATCGTGCCAACTTCAGATTTTAATATATTGGTTCTGAAAATTCTTCAGGATTGTTATTTATATTTTGGGAAGACTATATAACCTTTACCTAGTCTCAATCTTTAGAATCAACGTGATTGATTCTGTATATTACTCTGCTTTACTACTATAAAGATCTGAAATAGAACGATTTTCAACTACAAAGCAGAACTGAGTCCTTTTCAGAAAAAATTAAGGAACATACATTCATTCAAATTGTTTATATTTGCATAGTTGACTACATATAATTTGCTACCAACTTTCAAGTTAACGCTCATATTTCACTTTATACAATCATGGCTTACTATCAACAACAAGCAAATAGTCCACAGAACTTGCAATTCTATCAATCAAATTATTCCAATTCATATCAACAATCGCCTCAAATCTCTAATGTTAATCCGGGGTTAGTTCAAGGCAACCTTGGATCAATGGATACTTCATTTGGTTCCAATATTACTGGAGAGATTGGTGGTGGGGAATTGGCTCCAGGGTTATTGGCAGCATTTGGTACCGGTGGATACTCCAATGAATCTCCATTACTTGAAGAATTGGGAATCAATTTTTCTCATATCAAAACCAAGACTTTGGCAGTTTTAAATCCTTTCAATAAGAATTTATTAACTTCTGATGTAATGCCCGATGCAGATTTGGCAGGTCCAATACTTTTTGTATTACTATTTGGTACTTTACTATTGTTAGCAGGTAAAGTTCAATTTGGATATATTTATGGAGTAGGGTTATTTGGTACCATCAGTTTACATTACCTTTTCAAATTGATGAGTGATGATGTATACATTGATTTATCTAGATCTGCTTCTGTAATTGGTTATTGCTTATTACCGTTGGTATTTGTTAGTGTACTAGGTGTATTTATTGGTTTGGATAATTTGGCTGGCTACATCTTGAGTGCAATTGCCGTGTTTTGGTGTACTTATTCAGCATCAGGATTCTTTGTAACCGTGTTAAAGTTGCATAATGTTAGAGCGTTAATTGCTTATCCATTAGGAATGTTCTACACTGTATTTGCATTAATGGCCATTTTTGTTGAAAAAACTGAAACTTAAGTAGGATCTTTTTTTTCTTGTTGGAGTGCGAGAGAAGGAGGATTACAAGCAAAGAGTTGAAGGCAGAGGAAAAACTTCATTGATAAAAATCAATCAGGTATACGTCTGGAAATCTACAGCGATGGAAAAATAATGAAGAAGAGTAGCTGAGCCTTCGTGGAGGATTAGTCAGATAGTAATATGCCTGTATCGAGGTCTGGGTTAAAGGTCTGGGTTGAAGGTCTAAGTTGAAGGTCTAGGTTGAAGGTCTAGGTTGAAGGTCTAGGTTGAAGGTCATAATAATTCAATATGTGAAGTCTGTATGACCGCATATAGTGCAGTTATAACAATTTCCTATGTCAAAGTAACAGAGTATGAGCTTAATATTTGTAGAATTTGGTTGGTCTGAGTTCTGTATTAACCCCAATAAATGATATCGAAACTACTAAGTTTGTCAATTTGTAGCATATCTACAAAATTCCTTATCTCAGCCAGATGCCATCGTAATAGAACTTCTGTCTTGAAGCTAATATTGCTCTCTCCTTGTTCATTAACCGTTCATTTGGCTGAGAGTTTTAGCCTTTGAGTGTGCGATACTGCGAGACAAGCAACGAACATTGAGATCTTGTGGCACCACCAAGTCCACTGCGAAAGCTCAAGATCAGATCAGACCAAATGACAGCTTGAGTCGATTAACAGAACACCAATACACTTCAACTGACCAGCTGAAACCTGGTTGTACATACCATCTGAACAGGAGCAGAGGCAGGGAAGTGCCAGTATACCTTGAATTTATGGAATAGAATTAAAACATGATAAAAGTTAGCGTTCTTCCAACGAGGATAATCCGAAACCAACTATGCAAGTTGGCAACACGATTTAACTCGTCTCTGTCACTATCACAATCAAATAACGGACAAGGTAAGCAAATACCAAATGACTTGTCGAATGTTACGTCAAATAACTCATTTTATATATCGTCGCCTATTTTCTACGTCAATGCAAACCCACACCTAGGGCATCTGTACAGTATGCTATTATGTGACTCTAGGAATAGATGGGAGAAGCTAAAGCCAAATTCAAATTCATTCTTCAGCACTGGAACTGATGAACATGGGCTTAAAATTCAAGCGGTTGCAGAGAAACAAAACATTTCACCAAAGGAACTCACTGACAAAGTATCACGGAATTTCAAGTTTCTTGCAAACAAATTGGATATTGAATATGATAGATTCATAAGAACTACCGATCCTGATCATATCGAAGCAGTGAAATATTTCTGGAACCTTATATTTGATAAGGGTCTCATATATAAAGGAGTCCACAGTGGATGGTATTCAATTAGTGACGAGACTTTTTACCCAGAAACCCAGATTGAAAAGATTCAGGATGGAGAGAACGTTAAATATATTTCTAAGGAAACGAAAAGTGAGGTTACATTTCAAGAGGAAGTGAATTATTTCTTCAAATTATCACAATTTCAAGACCAATTGATTGAATATCTCGAACTGAACTCCAATTTCATTTTACCAAACTCCAAATATATCTCGTTACTAAAGGAATTGAAAGAAGATAAACTCGAGGATTTATCAATTTCAAGACCTTCAACTAGATTGAAATGGGGAATTGAGGTGCCACATGATCCAAGTCAAAGAATATATGTGTGGTTTGATGCTTTGATAAATTACATCACCTGCAGTGGGTTCCCAGAGAAATTTCTACCATTAGACGAAACTACAAAGAATTTTCAATTGGCAAGTGATTGTTACTGGAATAATGCTACTCATGTAATAGGCAAGGATATCATCAGATTCCATTGTATATACTGGCCGATATTTCTTATGGCTGCTCAAATCAAATTACCAAATCAAGTGATTGTTCATTCACATTGGCTCTGTAATGGATTTAAGATGAGTAAAAGTTTAGGAAATGTGATTGATCCTATTGAGACTGGAGATTATTATGGACAAGACAGTTTGAGATTCTTTTTAATGGAGTATTCAAATATTGAATCTGATTGTAATTATAGAGAAGATCAATTTTATTTCACGAGAGAGAAACTCATTGGGAAATATGCAAATCTTATAACCAGATGCGGAGGTACATCGTTTGATATTGCAAAGAGCGTTGAATTCTATGCTGAAGGAAAGTTTGGTAAAGATGCTAATGGAGTAGACGAAGTGATTACCAAATTTAGTGTTGATCTGGATACAGATTTGATTAAGAAAGTTATGCAAGAATTGATCGAAAGCTGTAATAATCTTTTCCGAGAGATGGATAGTAAGATTACCGTGTTTGATCAACCAAAGTCAATTGCCTTATGGTGGAATGTGGTTGAGAATGGGAATTTATTGTTTCAATTAGGACAACCTTGGATATATTCTAAATTACTCAAGGATTCCGAACAAAGTTTGACAGTTGAAGAGAAAGAAGCATATTTGGTATTAAAGAACTATTATACATTTTTAGCAGCAGAAGTCAGCAGAGTGTGCTCTATATTAATCCAACCGGTAATTCCAGAATTATCAGGCAAGATCCTTGACAGGTTAGGAGTGGATCAAAGTAAGAGGAATTCTGAATACGCAAGAATTGGTCTGGATATTGATTATGGGGTAGGAGCTAACGACAAGAAACATAAAGTACCAATTTCGAGAATTCCAATGAGAGAAGTGCAGGTTTGAGGAGCATCTAACAAAGAGTTTAACTCATCAGAATATAATTTAATGTGGAAGGTTAGATAGATAGTATTAAGACAGTGAAAACAGTAAAGACAGTTAAGACAGTTAACATAGTCAAGACATGTATATAGGAGAACGATAGTCTTGTATAAAGGAATGAAAGTATAGTTTCTAAAAGATGTTAAGATAACGTAAGCCAAGTAAGTTCTTCAAGTAGAGCAAGTGTGACAAGAGATTACCTTAGAAGAATAGTTCTGCTTTAAATCAGGTGACTTCTTCACTTTGAGCTCTTCTAGATACTCCTAATGTCGCCTCTGGTATCACATCCAATGTCATATATTCTGTTATAACTGCTGTCGTATTCTCTGTTGCGATTGTTGTCGCATCTTCTGTCACTCTCCACAGCCAAATTGAGACATGGAAGAACCCATTTATATACAGTCCAGCCATATATTTTCCATTCACCTTCTGCGTATCGAAGAGTCGTACTTGTCTCACATCTTACCTGAACTCAAAAGCTAAACCCATATCATATGTCACATTGTACGAATGGCTGCAAATTATGCTGCAACAAATATGTCAATGTAACACTTCTCATCAACAATCGGTTCCGAAAATTCACAATACACGAAGGAAAGATTGTATATTTTGGAACTGAATTTGATGAAATTGTCCTATTTTTAGAAACTAGTCTCTATCAGCAGTTAACTACGTTATATATCATGACTCTTAATTGATCTTAATATTGAAAAATGATCTTAATTTTTGTCCTACAATAAAATTTTTGTATAGATGAACATCTCATTTCGGTTCGTGGGTTGTTGCCGTTAAGGTCAACAATTCTGGTATAAACAATTTGAAAAAAAAGGTGTGTGCGGGGACAAGACTGGTTCTATGGAGGAATGCGCTGGTTGGAGTGTTTGCTTATGTAATCGAAATAGCTATTCTTCAATCTTGATTTGGTGTGATTGAAAAGGGTAAATGCCACCTATTTTCCAAAACTTTTAAGTTATTTAAGCCACCCATATTATGTATCATTAATATACCAAGCTCCAAACAAACTTTAACCTGCTTTTAAAGGTGTTGTGTGGTCCTTCAAATGCATTGATAGCAAAGTCACGTGACCGCTAGCTTTCCAAAACTGGTATTCTTGCGCCGCACTCAAGACTTGTTGGTGTCTCTCACCGTTTCCTCTAAGTCTCATCCTCTGAGCCAGAGTCATAATCAAATTTATTCTTTATCAGTAACTTGATTGTGATTGTTTTTGGTATATATTTTAACCAACTAGCCGTGCGCATTGTAATTAGCAAGAGGATCTGTTTAGCTTTTGAAATTTAACTTGAGCGTTTAACACATTGTTGGATAAATTGAGTTGAGTTCATTTGGATAAAATACAGAGCAATTCATAAGCACTTTATAGCCTTTCGAACCTTTAGTTACAATTCAGCCATATCCAATCCATACTAGTCAGTGGAGGTCGATTTGAATTTTGTTTTAATTTTTAATTTGAGCTTTGTTCTTTTTTTTTTTGGTTGTTCTGATTGAATTGAATAATTTATTCGATAAATAATTCTTATTAATCAACAAGAGGTATCAGAGCTATAGAATATACCCTTTGTGTATACGTACATGGTGAATTAGAAGAATCTGATTGTCAAGAGTTTTGAGGTAACTATACGATACAACCCAGCCAAACTCGATATGGCTCGCAGAATCAGAAGAGACTTAGACGACTCAGATAACTCTGAGGAAGTTCCCACTAGGAGAAGAAGCAGAAAGAACATTTCATATAATGAAGAAGATGATGATGACAATGATGAAGAAGAATTTGATGAAGAATTGAATGATACTCTGGTCAATGGTAAATTGAAGACAAGAAGATCTGAGCATGCTGAAAATGGAGTAGACTTAAATGGAGACCATGAAGTAGAGTCTGTTACTGATGCTGATGCTGATGCTGTCGTTGAACCAAAACCTGACGAAAATGCTGGTGATGATGCTAATGTTGATGCTGATGATGATGCTAATGTTGATGCTGATGACGATGACGAGGATATTGAAGAATCTTCAGACGAACCCCCTGACAAGGAAGAGGACTACGTTGATGGAGAAGATGACGAAGATGAAGATATTGGACGCAGCCGTAGTAGGCGAAGGCGTAAGAGAAAATTATCCCAAAGAACCAGAATTGGAACTGATGATTCGGATTTCAAAGCTGAAAGTGGAGATGAAGAGCTTGATGAATTACTTTCAGAAGATGACGACTTTGTAGAAAAATTAAAAACTAAAAATTTCGTGGCCACAGACGATGAAGGTGTCTCGGATAATTATAGACATGGATCAAGACGTCGCACTAACAAAAGAGTTAAACGTCTGTCAAGATCTCGATCTGCTGAATTGAAGTCATTGAGAACTACAAGGACAAGATCAGGAGAAATAAAAAACGATGATGAAGATGAGGAAGAAGAAGAAGATTCGATTCAGAAGGAAATCCAAGAGTTATACGATTCTTCCCCTGAAGCTACCCCTGTAAAGCACAAGTTGAGAGAAAGAGGAACCAAGATAGATTATACAATTCCTCCTCCACTAAATCCTGATCTTCAACAGGAAGATTTTGGTCTGTATGGAAACCAACCTAACGATTCTGCAACTTCATCATTTAATAGACCAAGAAGTCGTAAGGCAAATAATTATAAAAGCGATTATAGAAGAATTCTTTTCCCAACTGCTGGACCCTTCGGAGGAAGTGAAGTGATATCTTTATTTGGAAGAAACATTCCACCAGGAGGAATATCAATTCAAGGAATGACTGGTGATAATGAGACTTTAACCGCTATTGGAGGTGCAGCTAGTGATTCAGATTCTTCTGACGATGAAAAATTAACTGCTGCTGCTAACACTACGGCGGTGCGTGATCAAACATCTAATACCATTAATCACACCAAATTGATAACTAGTGGAACCTCTTCTGGTAAGAAAAAGAATAACTTGAGTGATACTGATCCACTTGGAGTGGATATGAATATCGATTTTTCTGCAGTTGGAGGATTGAGTAATTACATCAACCAATTAAAGGAAATGGTAGCGTTACCATTACTTTATCCTGAATTGTACCAAAATTTTGGTTTGACACCACCTCGTGGTGTTTTATTTCATGGTCCTCCAGGAACTGGTAAGACTTTAATGGCAAGAGCATTAGCAGCAAGTTGTTCTACAGCAGAAAGAAAGATAACGTTTTTCATGAGAAAGGGTGCTGATTGTCTCAGTAAATGGGTTGGTGAAGCTGAAAGACAATTAAGACTTTTATTTGAAGAGGCTAAAAATCAACAGCCTTCTATTATATTTTTTGATGAGATTGATGGTTTAGCACCAGTTAGATCTTCCAAACAAGAACAAATACATGCCAGTATTGTTTCAACTTTGTTAGCATTAATGGATGGTATGGACAATAGAGGACAAGTGATAGTGATTGGAGCAACAAATAGACCTGATTCCATCGATCCTGCTTTACGTAGACCGGGAAGATTCGATAGGGAATTTTATTTCCCTTTGCCAGACTTGAATTCGAGAAGTGAAATCTTACAAATCCATACCAAGAAGTGGACCCCTAAATTGCCAGCCGAATTTTTGAATAAAGTGGCAGGGTTGACAAAGGGTTATGGGGGAGCTGATTTGAGAGCCTTATGCACGGAAGCAGCTTTGAACAGTATTCAAAGAAAATATCCCCAGATTTATAAATCAAATGATAAATTGAAGGTAGATCCTTCTAAAGTTAGAGTGATTGCTAGAGACTTTATGAAGGCAATAGAGAAAATTGTGCCGTCAAGTGCAAGATCGACCTCTTCTGGTTCTTCTCCATTACCAAACCATTTGAAACCTTTGTTAGAAGACTTATTCCACGACATAACAAGGATATTGGAAGAGTTATTACCATCATCGTCATCAAAATTAACCACTTTGGAAGAGGCCCAATACTTTGACCCTAGTGTAAACGATATTGATGGAGGGTTCGCTAAGCAAGAATTGCTCCGAAATTTGGAAAATGCCAGAATATGTAAACCACATTTATTGATTTGTGGAGAACAAGGTAGTGGTCAACAATACATTAGTTCGGCAATACTAAATCATTTGGAAGGCTATCAGATTCAATCACTTGATATGGGTAATACATTTGGTGATTCAACCAAAACCCCCGAGCTGAGCATAGTTCAAGCATTCATAGAAGCAAGAAGACATCAACCTTCGGTCATATTCATTCCTAATATAGATATATGGTTTCATGTGGTTCCATATCTGGCTAAGGCCACATTGATGGGATTGTTGAGATCATTAAACAGTAATGAAAAGATCTTATTATTGGGTGTTGCAGAGACGTCTATGGAGAATCTTGATAATGAAATCAGGCTGATATTTGGTTTTGTCAATGACTCTAAGAATAATATCACGTTACATACACCAAACAGAGACCAAAGAAAAAACTATTTCAGCTCACTTCGTAATACCTTATTGATGAAGCCATTTGAATTCATTAATGATTTGAATAATAGACCTAAAAGAAAGTTAAAGCAATTAAAAATTGTTAAGGATTCTAATAAAGAACTTTCTGATGCTGCAGCAGAGAAAAAAAGACTAAAAGAAATTGAATACCAGGATACCAAGCTCAAGAATGTGCTTAAACTCAAATTGGCAGGTCTTATGGATCTTTTCAAAAACAGATACAAAAGATTCAGGAAACCAATTATCGACGAAGCCCTGTTATATCATTTGTTTGAACCTTCAGTGGTAGAAAACCCTCTTAATAACTATGAAGTTAGATATGAAAAATCAACGGATCCGAAGCATGAAAATATGATAATGGAATTATTTACAGGAAAGTATTATTATAATATGGATTTAGATGTGATTGAAGAGAGATTATGGAATGGATTTTATTCTGAACCAAAGCAATTCCTAAAGGACATTAAAATGATAGTAAAGGATTCAATAACGCAAGGGGATCGTGAGAGAATATTAAAAGCCAACGAAATGCTAACAAATGCTCAGTTCGGGCTTGATGACTTCAGCACCCCTGAGTTCTTGAAAGCATGTAAAGAATTAAGGGCTAGAGAAATTGCAAGACAAGAGAAAATTGTGAAAGATCATGAAAGGGCCGAAGAAGAATTCAAGAAGCAACAAAGCTTGAATCTTGAAAAAATTGCTTTGGAGCAAACTAATGAGTTGATCGAACCTGTGAATGGTACTTTAGAATCATTGAATGGGGCTGTCGAGGTTCAAGAAATTGAACAAGAGCCTACACTTGAGCTAGATATGACTGGTAACATCTCTTCACCGATAATTCGTAAGATTGAAGTGTCAACGCTTTTAAATGGCGACACTAACCCCGCCAACACCATCGCTGCTACCACCACTACAACGGAAATTATCAATAATAGCGAATCCAAAGTTGAAGAAGAAGAAGAAGTTGTTAAGGTTGATGAAATTAAATTTAATGACAGACCAGAAACCCTCGACTTTGAGCTCCTCCAAAATGGAAAACTCAAGGATGTAGTTAGAGCTGCTGTTCAGACAGAAGAGCATGAAGATGAATCTTCTTCAGAATCGGAGATCGAAACTCTCGAACACCCAGATCAAGACTTGACCTTTGATCCTAGAATGGATGAATTTTTTGACACAACTTTACTAGAGCTTACAGACAACTATGGAGTGGAAAAGCTTGAAATAGTTATGGCCAAGCTCATGGAAATAGTATGGAGTGATAGGTCCAAATGGGACAGAAAGGAAACGGTACAGAAATTAATTGAGGCTAGTAAAGAATTTGAATTAACTTTGAATTGAAGAGCAGATTGAATATACATCGAGTCACTTGATTGCTCAATAGTGTATGTTGTTGTACATTGTTGTACATTGTTGTACGAGATGTACATTCAAGAATAATATAAACTGTATATTTAAAGTTCTTTTTTTCTGTCTTTCTTTTGTTAATTATGACGTATGGACGTTAATTTATATAGCTATTATAGTACATTATAGACCCCACTCCTCGCTAATCCTCGGCACTGCCATCTCTTGGTCTGTAAGAAATATTCTGTTGTGACAAATCACTAATGACATGGGGAGGTAACTTCCCATTTATCTTCACCGCATATATACCCGGCACAAATGAATCAATACGAAGCCATCTTGCGACCCAAGACTTCTTATTGTCGGTGCCTAAAGCCACCAATCCTTCAAACGACGGAGATGTACAATCCTGGACTTGGTTATCTTCATTATCTTGGAAATGCAACACACTTTCACAATTAGGACAGCCAGAATTGACAAACTTCTTAAACGGTTGGATCAATCCACATAACATGCAAGCTCTTTCCGTTCTCAGCGACATTATAGCGGAACGATGTAAACGGATGGTATATGTGAATTCAGATTGAAAGGAAATGTTATGCTTGACTTGTTGTATATTGCATTGCCAATTCTTTTCAAAAGGTTGAAATACTTCGTTTCGTTGATATTTGTCCTGGTTGCGAGCGATGGCAAGTTCCCATTATGAGATGAACTGAGATCCTGCCAAATAACACAAAACTGAACAGATTTGGGTGAGTTTGGCGCTGCGTTTTGGTGACAGAGTGCAATGAGTGAGAAGCAGTTTTTGATCTGAGAGAGATCTTACGACTATTACAAGAGATCAAGTCCGGGGTTTTCTTGACTTTATTAGGTGGAAGCGACATCATAAGAAATGTTTCTATCACGAGGTTTATTTGCTAGACAAGTTCCTACACGATTAGCTTCATCATTGGGTTTTCGTAATGGTACTGTTCAAAGAAATCTCTCTTCTTTCAGTCCTCAAATAATCGTTACTACACTTACTGAATCACTTGAGACAGTTCATGCATTCACCGGAATTCCTTGGTGGGCACTTATACCTCTAACCACTTTCACTTTGAGATCGGTATGGACTCTTCCGTTAGCAATATTACAAAGGAAAAGAATTCAAAAGCAAAATGAACTAAAACCACTCATTAGTGCAATGTATCCAATCTTTAAGTTCAAACTCGCCAAAAGAGTTCAAACTGCCAAAGAAAAGGCAAGCAAACAGATTAATTCCAAATCAGAAACCGATCCTAGTTTTCAATTTATTCAATCTCAATCTCCTTTAACGTCAATGACCTATGAACAAATTATTCTTATGGCAAATAAAGAAAGAAGAAGAAGACAAAAGGAACTCTTTCGTAAAAATAATGTCCAACTTTGGAAAAACTTCATACTTCCAGCATTTCAAATCCCGCTTTGGGTTAGTATGTCATTGACCATGAGGGATCTTAGTGGATGGTCATCGTGGGACAGTCTAGCTAATAAGGCACTTGATCCTAGTTTATATCACGAAGGACTATTTTGGTTTACTGACCTTACCAGTTACGATACAGTGCACATAGTCCCGGTGATACTTGGGGTTGTTTCTCTTTGTAATGTTGAATGGACTTTTAAGACAATAGAATTGTTGAGGCCAACTTCTTCCAATAATATCAAGACTCTTAGACCTACATTGATGGATTCAATTGCTAACATTTCCAGAATGTCGGTTGTATTTATGATGGCCATCTCGATGAATGCACCTGTTGCCTTGAGTTTATATTGGCTCAGCTCTCAAATATTCTCTTTGATCCAGAACATTATACTTGATCTCAATTTCCCCATGAGTTTCACTCCAAAGAGAAGATTTAATTTCTGGAGACAAAAAAATGCTGATGCAATTGACATTATAAAGAGAGATGCAAAGCAAGTGTGATGACCTATGTTCGCATTTTGGTTAAATTCGGCTACATTTGACTACATTTGGTTACTTGGTTACGCTGAAGTAGTGGGCAGTTAGAAGAGGTGGGTTTATATAAGAACCAATAGAGTCTTTAATGTAAATAGATTAACAATATCCGGTTCAATTTTCAATTCCGAGGACATCAGAACCGAGCGTGTTTAGTGTTTCAACCGAACAATGACTTTGGGCCGTGACGATAATGTAGTAGTAGAACAGATAGAGTCAACTCAGTGGTAACACTTTTGCCAACTGTTTTGAACTTACTTTACAAGAGCTCCAGCCTCTTTTGGTAGTCATCAACATCATCTACTTTCCATTGTGACAGCTCCATTCGACAATTCGATTGTAGATGAATCTACCCTACTCTCTTGTACACATGTGCCTGACCGGTTCTCAAAGACTGTCTCGACTGGTTAGATAACCTGTGTGCAGTCCGATAAGATACAAGTTGGAGCGTGGGTGGAGGGGCTGGAGGAACGTTGATATTTGGTCGACCTTTCATTTCTCTTCTCTTTGCCCTTTTCTTTCTGATTACTTTTCTTTATCTAAACAATATTATTTAATCTCATTTACTTGCATTTACTCTAGTTGACACTCATTGACACTCATTGGCTATCATTGACTCGCTTTGACGCTTCTTGTTACTCATTGACACCCACTTATCTTCATATTGATACTGTTTTGCCCTTTGAGACTTTGCTAATCGAAGAAGTCACTATTCATCATGCGTTCTAGTGGTCCCCTTTTATTACTTCTTGCTTCTGTCAATGCTCTTTTGCTTGACTTGGTACACAACCCCTTATCTCAACTTACGTTTAATCGTCAATCGGTGGCTCCGTATGACTCGTGTCCAATTGATATTCCCCTTTCTTGTTCCAACAACACACCGATAGTGAACTCATGCTGCTTTGAACTGCCTGGGGGGATTATGTTACAAACCCAGTTCTGGGATTATTATCCTCCGATTGGCCCTGATGACACTTTCACTTTACACGGATTATGGCCAGATAATTGCGATGGCTCCTACGAACAGTTCTGTGATGATGACTTGAACATTAAAAATGTTACCGATCTTCTTGTTAACCAATTCAAGGATCCTGTTCTTTACGAGAAAATGAAAAAGATCTGGAAGAACTTCAATGGCAATGACGAAAGTTTGTGGACCCATGAGTTCAATAAACATGGAACATGTATAAGAACGTTAAGACCAACATGCTATCATCCAAACCGGTTTGTAAGTAATGAAAATGCTTACGATTTTTTTAACATTTCGGTTAATTTATTTGAAAAATATCCAACCTTCAAGTTTCTTAAAGAAGCAGGTATAGTACCATCGTTAGATAAAACGTACACTAAAAAAGAAATAGATGATGCATTACTGTCTAAATTTGGCGGTAATCAGGTTTACTTCAAATGTAACCGGTACCAAGCACTCCAGGAGATCTGGTATTTCCATGAAGTGAAGGGATCTGTCAAACAAGAAAAGTTTCAGCAAATCCCAAGTTTTATGAACTCAAACTGTCCCAACGAAGGAATTAAATTTATCCCTAAAAGTGGATTTAAGCCTCCTTCAGGAACTCCTCCAAAACCTAATCCACCAGCTGCTGGCACTGGCTATATCAAATTAAGTGGCAAACCAGGATGTCTTATTAGCAATGGTCAATGGTATAAGTTTGGAACCTGTGCCACATACAAGGTTTTGAAGCTGGCCTTTGGTGGATACAATCTTAAATCCTCAAGAGGCTACTGTGGACTAAATGCTGAAAAGCAGATCGTATGCCATAGCGGTATTTCACCAGCCAAGTTTCAGTTTCAATACAACAAAGAAACAAAAGAAATCGGATATGGTGGAAAGTTTGATTGGTGTTTCGATGAAGAAAATAAACACGGTTCCGGGAGATTTGTCCAGGTGCCCATTAAGTTATCTGACAATTGCAAGGACTCTGTTAGATTGAAGTTCCAAGGTTGAAGAACGGGTTTTGATAAAACCAGAAAAAGGAAACATATATCCTACAAAATGGGTAAAAAAGGAATAATAGAATTAGAAAAAAATTGAAAAACGACAAATAGAGAAAACATTTAGATGGGGAAGTTGGACAACGACAGACATGTCCTAATGATTGATAGCAATCGACTTCTAACTTTTAGATATTTGATCTAGCTCTACAACTAGGATTTGTTGAAAAATATCAAATAAAATAATAATATACAACATTATACCAATATACCAAGATACCAATATCAAACTATATCAATAGAGCCATACAGCTGGTTGTATTGCTGTAGCAGATCAGAGTAATGGCTTGTAGTTATGTGTGGTTTGGCTTAGAGAAGCTCTTATATATACATTTGTTAGCATTTCCAACATCTACCCACCACTATCCATCAAGCGATTCTTGGATCCGTTCGTATAAGTAATCAGAAAGAGTTATTATTCCCGACCCTCCGTTACATAAACGATACAAGTTGTTAGCCTCGTAAGTATGTGGAATCATCTTACCTGATTGATCCACTTGGACGTAACCGAATATATTGTCAACCTCAGGAATTCTGGCGTAGTTAGGAGTGTGACGGAAATCGTAGATTGGCATAAAAGTGTTGGCATTCACTCCTGCCTCCATAATAAACAGAAAATCGTTATGGACAGAATCAGCAATCGTTTTATGCAAAAAAGGTAAGAACTTTGGATTGGAAGTGAAATTTTGAGGAGTAATGTTTGTGTGGAGTATATTGGAAGGAACACTGGAGACTGTTCCAATGTGCAATGATTCAGGATTCTTTGAAAATGATGCATTTACAATTCCTTTGCTGACTGGATGGAGGTATATTTGCTTGTTGTTGGCGTATAGAGTGAGACTTCTAAGGAAGAGTCTGGAATGGCTGGGGACTTGAGATTTTGTCGCTGTCAAAAACATTTGGAAAATATGTATTATAATGAAGTCTTAGGTAATTGGGAGATAAATATGAGTACGATGGTATGACTGTGGTATGATAATATTATGAATGAGAAGATGAATATGAGTGTATGATATCAACAAAGCGAATAGATATCAGAAAAGAGCAACCACCAAGAAGAAGCTCTAATTCGAATGCTCAGAGCTCAGTGCTCGGTGCTCGGTGCTTGGAGCTCATTGCTCGTTGCTCAGTCCTGCGCTTGAATGCTCACAGCTGCTAAAAGTTCCGAGCTCAAAGCTCCACAACGCTAAGCTCAGTTCAGCGCCAAGTCCAGCGCCAAGTCCAGCGCGAAGTTCAGCTTTTGGCCCAGCATTTGCCTCAGAAGCCCAAGGTTTGGTGCTTGAAGTGACAGCAATGTCAAGCTAATATTTCCCTAACTCTAGCAACTTTCCAACTCTCAAACACCAATTCTCCACCATTGCTATATCATCAAATGAGTTACATTACTACACACTAACTCCCCATAATAACTTTGTCTATAATCATCTATACCTTATGTAACATTCAATTGGTACTCTGCGCTCACTTCAGCCTAACATACTTCTCTTTCGTCCTCTCATGCGAACGTCTTCCAATCTTTTCAACGTCTCCACCAACTTCTTCCCACCATGCTTAGACTTGAACTGTTTACTCAAGTGTTCCGTCTCGTACCCATGCAACAACCACGCATTGTATTCTTCCAGATGTACAGAATGGGTACTTAATATGGCTCTTTCAAGAACATACAAATCCACTGCTTTATCCTCCGCAAGTCCAGAATAGGAAGACAATCCAAAGTCGATAAGTATAGCATCATGAGTCCCATCGGGTTTTGCTTTAAGAATAATATTTGAGGAAGTCAAATCACCATGGATCATTTCATTTAGATGTAAATTAGCTATCAAAGCTCCGATTTTGTTGAGGGCTTTTTCAACTGTTTCGTTAGTACATAACTCCAGTGCGTTTGGCTGTTTTTCTAAAAACCAAAGCCAATTTTTCAAAGAACTTATATCTCCATTTTTCAATTTTTCTCCCACGTATTCCATCCATATCACTCCATGAAGGGCATCTACTGCTATGAGTTGAGGAGAAGGAATGGCTAGTTTTTGAAGTTTAGCCATGAATTTCGCTTCAGCTACAGTTCTGGTTTTAGTAATTTGTTTATCGATCTTTGGGTGTCTGTAAGGTTTGTTTGGTCTGTATTTGATTATAAATGAGGAACTGGTCTGAAAATTCCCTGGTTTGTCTGTATAGTAAGGATGAATCGCAGTTTGAAACACGAGCGCTTCGGCCCCTTGGGAAACTACTTCCAACGGAATATTTGGCAACACATTCTGTGCCTGGCTGACTATATGATCAGTCATCAGATGTAAAAAGTTATTTTATACCTGTACCCAATGACGATCAAGGTTGTAATCAAGCAGTAATCAATTTGTAGTCTCGCGAGAGTCTTTCTCACTCTCTCCAAATTGTCTTCACCAGTCGCACCTCAGCTTGAGATTTCAACTCCTCGCGCGATAAGTTTCCTTCGTATGGGGTTTGGGTTTGAATGTGGAGGTGAGATCTTTAACGTAATCAACCTTTATACAGCACACACCCTCATACTCACTCAATCACTCAATCACTCACACCCCCTTGAAGAGACAGTTGCTTTCTTTGTTGCAGTTGCTTCACTGTATTTCCCGACTATCCGACTAAAATCATGTATACGTCAGAATTGGTGTACGCCATCCCTCCCTATCTTCTAAATACTAGCTTGGGATCCAAACTCCAGCGGGACTTGAGTCGTTTAGACCCACAACTCTCCCAACTCAACTGTGTATCGGTTAACTCAGAGTACTATAACACCAAGTATCAGAACAACAATTTGAGTAATAATGGCAGGAATAGATTTGCCCAAGATAACATATTGAACCAAATTGTTAAGGACAAGCTAATCTACAAGCTTGCCCTAATCGGAGTAACAGGGGATAACTACCCTATGGAGAAACTTGATAATGATGAAGATTACCTCTACGAACTTTATGAAATATTCAAATCCAGATTGCTTTCTGAACCGCTGCTGCTGCTGTCAAAATTAGATCTGTTCGATTCCAAGGATAATAATGATGATGAAATAGACGATGGCGATAATGAAGGTGATGGTGAAGGTATTGGCACTAGCAATGATGTCGATGAAGGTGTCAGAGTCGGACAGGTGACATTTGAGAAGGAAGATGATATTTTAAATTCCAAGACTTCGAAAAGAAGCGTATTTAAAGCTGAAAAATTGGGAGAAATAAACCCAGATAGACTCCCCAGGAGTATTGAGCTGATATTGGACGATATGGAATATTCCCAATCTCTGATTCTGCAACAACTGCTGCTGTTGCTGCTGTTGGTATCACCTATGGTTGTTCCAAATCAGGATCACAAATACACTGTTGAACAATATCGGAAATTTTTGGTATATCCTCTTCGAAAGTTATTGCTTCATATAAATTCAGAAGAATCCTGCAATGCTCAATCAGTTCCAAGTTTCATTGAAGTCAATAATAGATTCTTCCAGTACCCGTTGCCGGTTACATGGGTACCACTTATATCGAACAAATACAGTTCTTACCTTCGATCAAAATTGGGACTAGATGTCCATATTGACAGAGGCTATTCGACTATTGTCTTGAAGCACAATCCGAACATAAAGGAGACCGGGACATCTTCATCTATTGCTGCTAAACATAAGAATAAGTACACTAATTTCATAAGTGATAAGGCTGTGCCGTTATCTTGTGGTGTGTTCTATTATGAGATTGAAATTCAGCAAGAGTGCACTTCTTCTACCAACTATAAACCTATTATACTAACCAATGAAGAATCGATTTCTTCATTGAACTCAATGCATGTTTGCGTTGGGTTTACCAAGCGGTTTTCTAGTGTTGATTTTGGACATCTGGCAAGAAATATTAATCATACTAGTGGCAACAATTCAAGCACTTATTTCAACGTTACTAATCGAACCCAAATCGACCTAGAAACAATTAAAAATGATGTGGACTCGTTTATCCATTGGGATAGTCCAAACCATGGATCGCAAACAGATGCTGGTGATTCAAACTCAAATGAATTGGCAGATACCACCATGTCTGATGACATTGAAAACTTCTTGTCGTCACAGCCGGGAGTTCTTCGTGGAAGTTTTGCAGTTAATTTTGAGGACTCTTTATTCTACAATTCAGAGAAATCCTCTGAGTCTTTGCAAAGAGCTGCAGTGCTTAATATGAACAGAAGGTTGTCGTTAAACAGACAAAGTCTTGAGGATTTGGATTCTGGGAAATTAGACCTTGGGATCCCATTAACCACATATTTAGAGAAAAATGGCAGTGGAAATAATTCAAATCGTCGTCATCCTAATTCTAAGGATAAAGACGTCAATGATAGTGACTTGTATCAAACGGATATTATTGGTTGCGGTATAAATTTCTATGATAAGTCAGTCTTTTACACACTTAATGGGATCCTCGTAAGAATTATTACCAAGGAAGAACTCAATACATCCAATCCTATGAGCGAAAGTATCTTTTTCGACCCAGAAGTGGATCTTACGAAGTCATTTGAAAGGGCAAAGAACATGAAACAGAAGGTTCTGATTAGTGATTTGAAGTCGGTGTATCCTATGATTGGAGTTAAAATTGCAACAGACTTAAAGGGAACTTCTTCTGCTTCTGCTTCTGCTTCTTCTGCAACCAATGATTCTCATTCGGCCAACTCTACGACGGAAAATACATCTGCAGATCCCGCTGGAGCCACTACTGGTTCTCCAACTACAACTACTACCATTAAGACTAATATGGGATTCAAGGAATTTAAATTCAACGTGAACAACTATATCAAGAATTTCCGTAATGAAGTCCAGAACTCTCTATATCATTCCTTGTTAGACAAGATGGACCACCACAAACAAACTATAAAAGAGAGCAAAGAATCCAACAAAATAATTTCTGCCAAAGATATGTTAGAAGCATCACTACTTAATATTGACGATTCCAATGTAATGAACCGATTAATTAAGGGATATTTAAACCTTGAAGGGTATTTGAAGACTTTCAAAGCATTTGATTCAGATTTGGAGAATTTAGCAAAAGAAGTGAACAACTCCTATGAAATTTCAGATAAAGAAGAAATAATTCTAGAAACTTCACACGCAATTAACCGTCAAGTCATAAAGAATTATGTCAAGAGAAGTGAATTTGATCTTGCGATCAAATTCTTATCTATTAATTATCCGATTTTGTTACGAAATGAAGTTTCCAATAATGAAAAGAACATATTGTTTGAGCTAAAATTTCTCAAGTTCGTACATATGATTAAATCGTACCTTGAGGCAGAGATTGATATATCAAACGATTCCAGCATAGGTTCTTCGAACAACAATCAAATTGCCCGTTCAAGTTCAAGTTCAAGTTCAAGTTCAATGTCTTTAGTTAAGTCTGAATTGTTTGCAAAAGTATTCAATTACGGGAAGGACTTGCAAAATGAATACATTTCTCAGAGCCATAATCTTGATCAAATTAAGTTGTTATCATCACTATTCTTAATTGAAAATAAATCATCCTTAGCAAGCTTTCCCAGAGCAAGTGAGTATATTGTGAACTATCTGGAGAAATTGCGTCGTATTGCAGATGACATAAATAAGAAGATATTGATATATCTTGGGTTTAAGAGCACTTCAAACTTGGAGCAAATCGTTGAAAGTGTCGACAAGGATATAGAATTACTAAGTTTGAAATTCTGTGATGACAAATTCACGCTAGTCAATTTTGAGAGAGATTACTTGGATCTTTGAATCAGTAGTGAAAGATCTCATTTTATTTCTTTCTCTGACGTTTTGGCTTTGGTTGTGAAGATTGCTCATGTTGTGGCTGGTTGGCATTTGCCTTTATTGGACGTTTGACTTTTGAATGGTCACTCTTTATTTCTTCCTTTATGTATTTGTTTAGCCTGTCACTTTCAATAGAGAATGGTAATTTTATATCTGAAAAAGTATCAATTTTCCCCAAATCGTATGCCTTTATAGCCCAAGCACCTCGTTCAATTGTAACAAAGTCCAATGAAGGATTCTGAGTTGAAATCTGCATGATTTGCGGCAAGAACTCGTCTGAATACTCTTTAACATTATACTTGATCTTAGTATCCTTTCTAGTGGGTTCTATAACAAAGTATATGAAGCTTTCATCGCTGAAAAATGGTGGTGCGTATTTCTCAAAGTACGATATTAGAGATAGGATAAGACTGGCGGTAGCTGGACCAACACCTCGAAGTTCTGATACCTTTTTAATACTCTGTTTCACAATGGTTACATAATTCGATTGCTCTTCGACCGGGAAACTTTTCAAATCTTGAAATTTTTTCAAAAATGCCACTAGGGTGTGAAAAGCTTCTCTTGTCACTTTTTCAACTTGCTTGGCTTCATTCTCTTTGATTAGCTTCGGTAGGGTTGGCCTAAATTTACCCTTTGCAAGTTTCCAATCCATGAGGAGCACTAATTCTTTCTTGGTTAGCCAAGTTTGTTCATTTTGTTCGTATCTTTGCTTCAATGTTTCCGGAAGCTCTGTGTTTCTCCAATCATCCAATTGGGCAAATGTCCATAAATCATTGTTAAATTTCTTTGATTTCTGATCGGAAAGTGATTGCACGAGCAATGGATAGAGAAGATCGTTTGCTTGTTGAAGGAGAGTAGCCATGGCGAGTCACTGCCAGAAAATCAAACACTTTATCTTGAAAGTTCCAGAGCCCAGAAGTTCAATGGTCTTGGCACAATCTATGGGTTAATAAAAGAAAGCAGATGGATGGTTGATGATTTTTCAATTCTTTTAGAGATTATTGCGCTCTCAAGCGCATCTGATTGACAGAAGCCGCGGAATCAGCTTTAAAATGATTCATAGTGTGGAGAAATCATCCCCAGCAGCTACTGACTGACTACCTCATCTCATGTAAGTACTACATCCTTCTTATTCCGTTGAGGAAACCTTTATTAACTAATATATAAAATCTACCTTTTGATAACAAAAAATAATCTGTAAAGAACAGATAAACCCAAAAAAATTTCAAACAAAAAAAATTTTTCTAAAATAAAAAGAAGAAGAGAGAGAAGTGTGAAATAGAATAAGGTGAGACTATAGAGAATAGAATAAACACACTCATAAAAAAAAACACATAATCATTAAACCATTAAATGCAGTTGATGCAATTAAAACAAAAAATTAAAATACAAGTGGAGGAGGGTAAGGCCGAACAAGTGGTTGGAGGAGGATGACTGAGCATTAATTGATACCTAAGTGGTATGGAAGTGAATGCCAGTGGTAATGGTGATGGAGGCCCTCTCCAAGGTAGATTTTACTTTTCTTTTTTTTTTATCCAATCATCTAATATCTGTAGATATCAGCCTTGAATGGACCTTGTTTTGGAATACCTAAGTATTCAGCTTGAACATCAGATAAGGTGGTCAATTTAGCACCTAAGTGATCCAAGTGACATCTAGCAACGGTTTCATCCAAAATCTTTGGTAATAAGTGAACACCGACACTGAAAGGACCAGTCTTTTCGAATTCTGGGTATTTGGATCTGAATTGTTCATCGTTAGATTTGTATAAAGCAATTTGAGCAAGAACTTGGTTGGAGAAAGAACAGGACATAACAAATGAAGAGTGACCAGTGGCACATCCTAAGTTAACTAATCTACCTTCAGCTAATAAGATGATGTGACGTCCGTTCTTCATTAAGAATCTGTCAACTTGTGGTTTGATGTTAACAACAGATTCAGCATTGGCCTTTAACCAAGCAACATCGATTTCGATATCGAAATGACCAATGTTACAGACGATGGCATCTTCTGGCATTTGTTCGAATTCCTTACCAGTGATAATATCACGACAACCAGTGGTGGTAACAAATATTTGACCAATAGAAGCAACTTCGCTTAATGGAGCAACTTGGTAACCGGAAACGGCAGCTTGTAAAGCATTGATTGGATCGATTTCAGTAACAATAACTCTGGCACCCATACCTTGTAAAGCTAAGGCACAACCTTTACCAACATCACCGAATCCACAAACAACGGCAACCTTACCAGCAATCATAACATCGGTGGCTCTCTTGATACCATCAACTAAAGATTCACGACAACCGTATAAGTTATCGAATTTAGACTTGGTAACGGAATCGTTAACGTTAATGGCTGGGACTTTTAAAGTAGCTTCCTTGACCATCTTGTAAAGATGGTGAACACCGGTGGTGGTTTCTTCAGAAAGACCGTAACATCCTTCGAGCATTTCTGGGTATTTTTGATGAACTAAAGTAGTTAAATCTCCACCATCGTCTAAGATTAAGTTTAATTTCTTGTTATCTTTGAAAGCGAATAATTGTTGTTCGATACACCATAAATATTCTTCATCGGTTTCACCCTTCCAAGCGAAAACTGGAACACCAGAAGCAGCAATGGCAGCAGCAGCATGATCTTGGGTGGAGAAAATGTTACAGGATGACCAGGTAACTTCGGCACCAAGAGCAACAAGGGTTTCGATAAGAACAGCAGTTTGAATGGTCATGTGTAAACAACCGGCAATTCTAGCACCTTTCAATGGTTGTTCTGGACCGTACTTCTTTCTGATGTACATTAAACCAGGCATTTCATTTTCAGATAATTCAATATCTTTTCTACCGAAAGCGGCTAAGGAGATATCGGCAATCTTGTAGTTAGAAGCTGGGGCTGTAGAAGACATTGTGAAAAAAAAAGTTGTTTAATTTATCAATTGGTTTCCTGAATTAAAAAAACTATTGAATAATTGAACCAGAAGAGAAGAAAAATAGATTCATCTAATTTAGAAGTCGGCAACGGCTTTTCTTTATAAATTTTTGCACGAAGAGAAAAAAAAATTTTTCATCACATGCACTTGGTGTGGGCACGTTGGGAAGAGATTTAGTGAGCTATACGATAGATGCGATCATTTGGTGGGTGGAACACTTAGCGAACGAAAGGAGATTGGGATGAAAAGGGATGGTTGGAGGTAGTTGGGATTATGTGATTTATTTAGAGTGCTTGGGGTAGTTTGGTGTTGGGGTAGTTTGGTGTTGGGGTAGTTTGGTGTGCTTGAGTTGTTTGATTTGTTTGAGTTGGATCTATATAAATTGATCGTAGTAAGAGTACAGAAGTAAGTCCATTTAGCTTACATTACTAAGACTAACTAGGACTAACTAGGAAGGCTGCGGTATCTCGCGGTTTCTCTCTATTCTGATTTTTCAATTTATTTTTTATTTTATGTGATCCCAGCTTTCGTATTTAGCAAATATGGTCCAAATATGGACTTCCCATTCCGTTGTAGAATGTTGAAAAATGCTAACTTGCCAATGATATTACTATGCAGAGGCGGTGTAGGGCTCAGTGTCCTTTGGCTCAGCGTGTTCTACTTGTTCAGCCTGTTCTGTTGGGTGTTCCTCACTGAGCCAAAAATGGTAGGTGTGAAGTTACTCGCACCGTAAGAAACTGTCCAGCTCACACCCATGTTCGGGCCCGTCACTCCCACGTTTAGACTCGACTGTCTGCCTATCTGCCTATCTGCCTGCCTGTCAACGTTTCATGAGTACTGCTACTATTGTTTAAAATGGGTACCTGCTTCCTGAGATTGTTTTAGAAGTCAATGGGCCGTCGAACGCGATTGCATTCAGCACCATGGAATGCACGTGGCTTGCCAGTTGGAAAAAATTACAGGTCGGAAGGATTTCGATCTTTGTTTCATCGTAGTTAATTTGTTCTGCTGTTCTTAGTATTGGTAAGGAATATTGAAATTTTAAAATATTGAAATAAGGAGAAATTAAACCATCTCAATTTTTGTCTACAACAAATACAGTCAAGGGAGGATGATTCTACTCTAATTTTTTTCCTTGCCTATTAGTCTAAATACATATTGTCTCTTATTCCACCTAGTACTGATCTCTGCTCAGTATTGTCTCTCTCTGATCTGTTCTCTACCTTGTACTGGGCTCCACTATGTACAGTACAGAAATGAAGCGTTCTTTTCTTTCTTGTTATTTCTTCTCTTTATTCTTACTTCATTCTCTCCTCTTGTTCATTTCTTTTAGCATTATTCATTATCTAATTACGTTATTTATATGTATGTAAAATATCATTTTAAATGTCCCATTATATCTCAAATTTTAACCAATCCAAATCTTTTGTATCTTCACTCCTGTTTGATGAAGGTCTTGTATCTGTAGTTGTGTTCGCCATACTTTTAGTAACATTGTAAGCATTATTGCTCACATTCGAGTTGGATATCCCACCTCCCTGTTTCAATCCCGTAGTTAATGATGAAACTGTCTTTGCTGATTGAATCGGTATATCAAACTTCGTAGTCCTCGATAAAAACTCTGATCCCCCAACATTTAATCCGGTATTCTCTTCACTGTCATTATGCAATGAAGTATAGTTTTTGAAAAAATCATCAGTATCCATATCTTCACCATTTTCATGCTTCACTTCAAGTATTCCATCTGGTAAAGAATATATTTCATCATTAAAATTACCACTCGAGTGACCATATCCTCCATAAGACGATCTTTCACTTCCTGGAGTAGCATGATTAGCTCTACTATCAAAATATCCTCCATTTTGTGCTGAAAACCTCTGATTAAGCAACCCTATATTGGTAGGCGTTAATGCAGATGTCGGTGGAGTACCAATATTACCAAGAATTGAATTTTTCCTTTGAAATGTTGAAAGACTAGAAACTGATGTTTTTCTTTGGAAACTTGAAGATTGAAACGAGGTTGTAGATCCTCTTTTCGTCAACGAAGACAACGATGCCTGAGAATGGGTTCTTCTGGGTATTGGCAGCAGATCACCAACACTGTAGTTCAACATGCTGTTTGCTCCCTCGATTTCCATTTCTGAACGTTTCCTTTTGAACTGATTATTATCTGTTGGCGTACCATTGTTAGTAAAGGGAGATACAGAAAGAGCTCCGCTTCCGTCTTGAATATGATTACCCACTGGAATTGGAATTGATTTCATATTCATCGATGATTTTGAATGTTGCAATTGCAGTGGCTGCTGTCCCGGTATTGTTGGCAGTTGTTGATTGTTTCCATTTTGAGGTTTGGGAAGAATCAATACATTCTTATATCTGGAAGCAGAACCTACCCCAATTGAACTCAGAAGAAAAGTTGAATTTGAAATGCTATTGTTAACACTACCACTATACATCGACTGAGTCTGATAACTAGAATTGGTAGGTACTCCATTTGAATAATTTAAATTACGATTAGGAAGAGATGCAGATAAATCTTGGACGGAATTTCTTCTGGAAATATTACTCGAACTTAAACTGGTTGAACTTAATGAGCCTGAAAGTTTAGAATTAGAAGGCAATCTTCTCGAGTTTCTTTTCTTTATTACGTCAGTTTTCAAAGACAAAGGTCTTGTTGTACCATGAAGTTTCTGAAATAATCCACAAGCGTTACAAAGAGTGTTCCCAATCGAGTCCTTTCTCCATAAGGGAGTTTTTTTGGTATGACAATTAAAGCATTCAGTCTGAATAGAAGAATCGCCAGAATTGCCAGTTGAGTTGGTTGACTTGACAAGGGAAGCATTCGATGATGATGAAGCAGCTGGGGTAGCAGAAGGTGTTGAACCTGTAGTATGAGGTTTATTCGTATGAATTGATGCAGATATGGTTGAATTGTTTGAAGAAGCAGGGTCACTTCCTTCAAAAATGGTCTTATTCAGTTGTAAGAAACTAAATGAAGGTCCAGACATAGAATTAAATTTAGTTGGTAGTTGGTTATTCATTGAAGTAGTCAAATTCGATTTGGCTTGTTTGTCATTTGAAGCGTGTGATGAAGAGGAATGGATTTGAACTGGGGATATGGTTGTGGTTGGTTCGTCTTTAATTCGAAGAGAATGTTGACTTTGGTTTGATTCCGTGAATTTATGGATGGATTCGTTGAAGTCGTGAATTGACTGTTGTTGTTGTTGTTGCTGCTGTTGCTGTTGCTGCTGTTGCTGTTGCTGCTGTTGCTGTGTTCTCAACGCTTTCTGCTGAAGTTGTTGGTGCTGAGAACCCCACGATGTTGACATATTTGAGGTGTCTGAGTAATGGCGACTGGTGTTGGACAAACTGCTTCCTGGAGGAGAATCATCGCTCATACTAGCTGGGGTTATATTCGAAGGATGAACAAGTTTATTGTTACCTTTGGAGCTAGAGGTTATGTTGGTGGTGGTCATCGTTGTTGAAGTGATCGAAGACAAAGCACCACATCTTTGACTTCCACTACTAGTACTACTGGAAGTACTGCCCAATCTATCATTAGTGAAGGAAGTGTGATTCTTCAAATCTTCAATCGATATTGGCGATAATAAGTCTAGGGCCTTTACAGATGAGGCTTCCAAATGAGTTCTTTGAGTCTTTGAGTTCTCCTTCCGAAGCTGTCTATTCTCCACTCTTGTTTGTAAGCGTAAGAGCTTCTTAGCAGACTGGAATAATTCTAGGATGGATGGTCCTGATTCTAGCTCATCCATAGCTTTCATCATGACTGGCTGATATTCAGTTTCTTTGGTCCGATTTGAACTTGGTAATCTCTAAACAAAATGATGATGTTGTTTTGTATGTGACTAATGAGAAAATATGGGATGAATTTTCTTTCTTTTTTTTTGCTTTTTCCCATTGCGCGAGAATTTGGTAAGTCCTCATAGTAGTCTTCCATTTTTTCTTTTTTTTTTGCTCTTAGCCTCTGGTGGTTGGGCTCGTTGTGGAAAGAAGGAATTTCAAAGCAAATGCAGGGAAGTCGCACAGTCTACGGGGCAAACGAGCAAATATTACAGGGAGTTGTGTGGAATAAGATCCTGTACTTTAGCAGTAACGTTAGGGGGGAAGAGACGAAGATGAGAAAGGAGCTTTATTAGATAAGGGAGAGGAGACCGGAGTTAGATTTGAGGGATAGAGTATGTGAAGCTTGCAAGAGACAATGTAGCTTGCAAGAGTTAGATTTGAGGGATAGAGTATGTGAAGCTTGCAAGAGACAATGTAGCTTGCAAGAGTTTATGCAGCTTGCTAGAATTTAAAGAGCTAATATAGATAGTAAGAGTAAATCTGGAAATCAGAAAGAGTTTCAGAAACTCAAGAGCTATATACTAAGTAAGGGTGTCTTTAACTCCAAACTATAACTCTGAGATCGTAGTATCTCGGTGTCATCTGCGTCGGTTATTTTTATTATTACTGTTTCTGTTCTCTCCTTCTTTCTCTTCACCACCTCTTAAACTGTCCTAGATTATTGGTCCTGTATACAAGTGATCCCCACCTTTTGCTGAGTAGAAGGTTTGAGTTGATTCTTTTGGAGTGTCCATAGGGCTGTAACAAGTGTGTGACCGCTCCGGCACTTACGCTTGAAGAAAGACTAAGAAAACGACTGTCGCAGAATCTCAACTGGTCACTTGGTGGCTACCCGCATTCTGCTGTCACCCCATCGATGCTCAAAGTCTAAAGTAAAAATAGGCGGACTGGGGCTGGACTTGGAATGAGATCAATAATTGTCAAGTATTGCTTGCATTTTTTTGTCCTTTGGAGAGTAGAATAGAATGAAAAATGAAATAGTAACTGGGACCGGTTCCCGAGCGAATTGATACAATTTGAAGAATTTGATGGTTTGAACACCAGGAAAACGTGAATGTATCAGCCGGCAATTGCCTTGTTCCTTTATTGAAATGGCACAAGCGCAGCATCAATTTTGTATGAAATATCAAATTATTTTCCAACCCACCACTAGACAGCTCTCATTAACTGATCACTTTATGGAAATATCCTGATTCATCTTATCTTATCTCATCTCATCTCATCCCATCCCATCTCATCTTATCTCATCTCATCTCATCCCATCCCATCCCATCTCATCTCATCCCATCTCATGATCCTTCTACATGCCTCTCGTCCACCCAGCCGATATTCGGCAACTATTATATGGTACTTTTATTGAGATCTCGCAGACTGTGATGAGATCTCACTGCACCAGTCATAATGTGCCCACTGCGCACTTTCCCAAGTAGCATAATGCGAGATGGCTCAATTGGGAAAATACATCTCGGGACGCATTTCCTATTGTAGATATTCTATTATTTGATTTGGTCTTCGATCAAGTGACTTCAATTTTGCTGCAAATAAAACTCCGATGAACCAATTCATTCCATCTTCTTGTAGAACTTTTACAGGAATCCAATGCTGTAGAATAGGAGGCATGTTTGCTGTGAATTTGCAACTAACCAGACGCGACAACAGAAGCTATGACTTAATTTCAAGCTTTAAGTTGTTACCCAAAAATGATTTTCTGATTAGTGGCTGGTGGTGAGAGCTGACCCCCCGTCACCAAAGCTGATCCAGCCAAAAAAAAAATTAGACAACAATACGATTTACAAATTATAAAAACCATTATTGGTGCTTTTATTATCAACAGATATGTAAACATTACTTCATTGTGTAAAAAAATTGCCCTGCAATTGGTGGAAGGAATCTCCTGATGATTCAAAGAAGCTGTCAATGTTGGAAAGGCTCTCAATATTCAGAGTGAATTGTTCACTGAACAACATGTGAACAACATGGTTATATTAAAGAGAGACTTGCTTGTAGACGGGACATTATTTGAAGAAGGAAATTAGTTTCTTATAAAACAGTCTGCCCTCTTCTAATTGATATCTACTGGCTGTGGTCTCTGTTGCTAACGCGATGGGATGATATCCATCCTTGCTGGTATACATTTGCAATCAAACTACAGAAGAGTAACAAAACGTATTTTTCAGATCTGCATGGATGAACTCCAGAGTACGAGGTTCTTCTATCACGTTTCTAAATGGTCTTACTCAGATCATTATTCCAATACTTCACTATAGTTCAGAGAGACTTCATATTGTCTTCTTTTGAACAATACGTTGTGAAAAAAGACATGAAATGAATCTCTGGACAAATATTCAATTTACAATTTCAATTATTCAACAGAAAGACACATTTGCAAGAGTTATACTGGGGACATTGCATATCTCTATACATACTTCTCATGTTTCCATCTACATTTAAACAATTCCATTCAATCTCCTACTACTGTTGTTCTACAACCATCATGCTATTATTGGGATCTTGTTATTTTTATTTCATTTTGAAGTCTATATAATTCAAATTAACTAAGGTTTCTAAAGGTCCAGATCTCCGTTATTTATATACAGCTTTTGATAACGACGATTAGAATGTTTCTCTGAAGAATTGGATGAATTAGGTCCATTGTTATCAGAATGTAATCTATATTCAAATGATACTCCATAAACACGTTCATTTGATCCCGAATCAACTGTTTCAATACTATCTGACCCACGAGAAATCATTCTACATTCACGAATGATTCTTAATATTGAGTCACAGATAATTCTTCTTGCTTGAAATGAGGTAAGCTTCTTTGCAGAAGATTTATCTTCTTCATCGGATTTATTGTTATTCAGTTTCTTCTTGTTAAAATTCAAATTGGAATTCCAGATACTAATTATATCTTCATCCTTTCTGACACTCAAAACCAACCCCGAAATATCGTTAAGAAGAAGGTCTTGAATTTCTTCAGAATAAGTACAGTCAGGAATAATTGATCCGGTCATAGTCTTAAGAACCAATCTTTCCCAGATTAAACTTGACTTCTTACGGATGTTAATTAAGCTCTCCTGTTGATCTCCTGCTCCATTACTATTGTTATTATTATTGTTATGGTTAGAATTGTGAGGAAGACGACGACTAAATCTAAACACCCAACGTCCTCCTTTAGTATTTATTGGGTCTTCCCATACTGGATTAACTCCACTCTTGAATATCAAAAGTTCGGTACCAATTGGTAATTCATATGCTTTCTTAAGAGTTGATAAACTACCCCACATTTGTTCTAGGGATCCAATATTGACTGTGGTTTCATTTGGATTATCAATTCTTGAAAATTCAATTTCACTTGTGGTTTGCAAATATGAGTTGACCGCAGTAGCAGTGTTTGTATTTTCAGTAGTGTCTTCGCTGGTTATCGTTGATTCTTCAGCAACATCTTCGGAGTCCTTATGTCTTGGTTTGGCCCTCGAATGATGCCACATAGTCCAACAATATGGTAATACATGATGGTCTGAAGGGATCATGCTCAAAGTATCTTCTGCTATCTTAATTGGATCCTTTTTAGGTAACTCAATGTTTGGATTAGGTATATTCTGTCCACCTTTGTTTTGGTTATTATTTTGGTTATTGTTGGAGCTGCTATTACTACTATTAGAATTGTTATAAGATGGCTTATAACCCTTATGATGTTGATGATAGCCAGTAGTTCCATTTCCTTCAATCTGATTGTTATCTCTAGTGCTTCCCGATGAATTGGTCGAATTACCAGAGTTATTTGAATTATGATTTGAATTACTATTATTATGATGATGGTGATGGTGACGAGAAGTTCCATTTGCCTTTGAATTTGTTTCGTTTCTATTTCCTCCAGTCTTGGTGGAGGAGGTGGTGCAACCGTTAGCACCATTCTGGTTCATTATTCTGTTAAAGAGAGATTCTGCCCTCTTTAAATTTTCTGACATTGTTGTTCAATAAATTAATGTAGATGAATCGACAAATTTCTGGTGAAATTAGATTAAATAAATAATGTACTCAAAGATGGATCCAAGTACTGAACTCAGAAAATGGGTAGAGAATGCTGTATGTTTAATGCTTAATGCGTTGTGCTTAATGCGTTGTGCTTAATGTGTTGTGCTTAATTCTTTGTGCTTAATTCTTTGTGCCTTGTGCTTTATGCTTTGAGCTTTATGCTTAATGCTTTGGCCGTAATGCTTTGGAGATAATGCTTAGTGCTTTGAGCTTATTGGGAACCTTTTTTATTGAAGCCTGTTTGTAGATTTCGACAGACTATTGTGCTAAAGTTTGGTGTTTGTTGAAGTGCTGAAGTGCTGAAGTGCTGAGATTAATTAGCTGGTCAACTTTTGCCTTTCGAGATGTTGTCTGCTCGATACTTTGTATAATTGGGAAGAAAGAATTCTTTTTTTTTTTTGTTTGCTTGGTGTGGAGTCCTTCTATTTAGAATAAAGCAAAATCAAATGATATAGTTATCTGCTATACTTAATATGAATATATTGGTGAAAAAAAATAAAGATTGAAGCAAAAGTTACTGAAGCTTATGAAAACTATATAAAACAACGAATTGAGATTCAACAAAATCGGTAGTATATGTGACGATTTGGAACTGCTTTCAAAATTTGATCTTTTTTTGGATTTTCTTTAATTCAATGCTAATGAGTTGATTAGCCTTGTTGTTTTGAAGTATTGAAAAGAAGGTATGTTGATATATTCTAACTAGATGTGCCTCTTGTAGTATTCAACATCAGCCTAAACTATTAACCTTTCTGGTTGGGTGCTGAGAAAAGTAAATTTTTCAAGTCGTGCCGGGTAACAAGCTTTAATGATAGTGTCGAATCGTCGATCAGTGCGCGGATTGACAGACGGGGCCCTTGAGATGGTTGAGAGACCCGCCGGCTCAGCAATGCAAGAAGGGCAACGCTACAGTCAGTAAGGTGAGCCGCTAGGGTGCGCTGTTACTGAGAGAACCGTTTCTGATGTGGACCGTTATGTGAATTATTAGTGAGGTAAACCGTTACTGAGATATATGCTAAATGGAGTGTTCGACAGGTGACGTGTAAGAGGTACGGTATGTGTTGAGATTGACGCTAGGAGGGGGGATTTGGTGCTGAGATGAGGCTGTTTCGGGACTCAGCGGTTCCTGAATATTATCTGAATTGATTTTTGAATATCTCCATAACTGTCTAGATTGAGATTGGGGGAGATTAGGGTAGCTTGGATCTTAGTAGAGGAATACATTCATGAGTAGTGGCGCTCAATGGGCGGGCTTGTTGAATACTTTTTGGTTTGCTTTATAAAGCATACGGAGAGAAATATTTGGGAGTAGATCCAGTTTACAGAGTTGTTATACTTTGTCGCCCGGGTATTCAATTTTATCCCTGACCAGCTGGTACCGTTCTTATGATAATATTTTTTGCTAGTGTGTTGCTGCCCTGGTATATATTGCTGCACCAGTTTGATCCTGCTCGGCTACTCTACTGCTGTGAATTATAATAGTTTTCTGGTCCATTAATTTTCGTTACTCTGCTCTTCATTCCATCGCTTCTCAATTACTCTACACTTCCATTCCATCACTTCTCAACTACTATTAACTGCCTCTCAACTACTCTGCTCTCTTCTCCATGACTCCACCTCTTATCAATCCACCAATCAGTACTCGTAATTCTACATAACCCTACTATTTGAGTGCTGTCTACACCTCTCTACCCCACTACTCAGTACGGAACTAATTGTACTTGGTTTATATTCATTCATAATCTACTGTTCCTTTAGAACTTTCCATAGTAATGCAAGTAACTTCCTAAGGTCTTACAACCATTGATATAGTTGCTAACATCTAATTTCTCGTTAATCGAATGTGCTCCGTCATCTCCTCTACCCATTGGCAACAACAATACATCAGTTCCCAATTCTTGTTCAAAGGTTAAGGTAATTGGAATAGAACCTCCTTCTCTGGTGAAATCTGGCTTAATGCCCCAAACGTGTTCAGTAGCTCTTGCGGCTGCAGTAAACGAATCATTGAATGGATTGGAGACCCAATAGTTACCATCATGAATCAACTCGACCTTTAATGTATTTGGAGATTTTAATTCTGCAAACTTCTTATTAACATAATCGAAAACCAATTGATCTAATTTCTGCGATTCGATATCTGGCACAGTTCTAATTGAAAATTTTCCAATAACTTTAGCTGGAATAACAGTCTTAGCACCACCTCCAGAAAAGGCTCCTTCAATTCCGTGAATGGATAAAGATGGATATCTCCATCTATGCTTTAAAATATCTTGTTTCTTACTGTATAGAGAAGTCTTGGAATGAGAAGCTGCATTTAATTCTTCAACCGAAAAGTCAATGTCATCATATAATTTGTCTTCCTTTTCTGTTAAGGGTGCGATCATATCACTAATACCTGGAATTAAGATTTCACCATCAGTGTTTACCAAAGTTGATAAAATCTTAACTAAATCAGTCATTGGCTCAGCAATAATTCCTCCAAAGATTCCCGAATGTAAATCTGCTCCTGGTCCATTAACTATGATTTGATAGTAATTGCATCCTCTTAAACCATAAGTCAACACTGGTTTGGTGGTACCTAACCAATAGTTATCAGAGATACAAACGTTATCAATGGTTTTGAAATATGCTTTGGCTTCCTTAGCGATAAGTTGATCCAAACCAATTGATCCACTTTCTTCCATACCTTCAAAACATACCACAAGATTAACAGGAAGTTCCAATTTCAATTCATTGTGAGCTTGGATAACATTGAGCCAGCCAATTACTGGTCCTTTATCATCGGTAGAACCTCTACCATAAAGAATATCTTTAACAGTATCATGATGTAATGTGAATGGATCAGTGGCCCATCCATCTTCTTTAAGTGCTGGTTGAACATCATAATGTCCATAAACCAATACGGTTTTCTTTGATTTATCATTACCATATCTTCCTAATACAATTGGAGGTAATTCAAGTCTTGGATTTTCCACTGGTGGCGGTTGAATACCCAATTGCTTCAATTGAATATCTTCAAATCCCAAATCGGTCAATTCCTTAACCAAGAAATGGGCCATTTCCACAACTTTTGGTCTTAAGGATTCATCTCCTGATACCGAAGGAATTTCCACTGCTTTACGAAGTCTTTCAATGAAAGCTGGTTTCAATTCGTCAATCTTATCAAAGAATGATTGTAAATCGAGTTTCTCGGCACTCATAGTTGTGTTCAAGGGGGTCTGAGATCAAAAGCCAGAAATGGATGAACGGTGTGATTATGGAACTAAAAGTCAACCTCTAAATAGCAGAATCTAAAGTGTGAATATTTATTTCCAATAAAAAAATAACAGTAAAAAAACTGATTTGCCTTAAACAAGTAAAGAAAATGCCTTCTTTGACTTTGCCGTTTGAAGATGTGGCGGTGGATTGAGTCGATAATGTCTCCCTCAAAGATCTCTGGCCGAGTGAGGTTTTCGCGTAACTTTGGCTTGTTGGCTCTTGAAGACACGCTTGGGGCTCGGGTTGAAGCGGTTTCGCGCGGAGTATTGACTGTGTTGAGAGGCCGCTCGGTTTATTCTGGGAGCTAGTAGCTGGAAGAGTTAGAATGATAGTGGTTAAGTTGGTTGACGGCATGGATGGAGTTGGAGATGCAATGCAAATGTGTCAAAACTGGGATTTTGTAAACCTGGAAATGTGTTCTTGAGAATTCCCTACTGATTTACTGTTTGTATAATTCAATTCCACTTCAATGCTCAGTAGCTGTATTCTAAAGTGATTGTATTTTGGCTAAATGATCAGTCTAGTGAATTTTCACTGAACGACTTACATTTGGGCTCTTGGTGCAACAAGTAGGTTCAGATGTGATCCTTGTTTCTATTATATCACATCTTCCTGTTAAAGATGGTTCCACTTTTATTTATTTTTATACTTTTCTTTCATTTGCTCTTCTTTCAACGTTCTCTATTGTGAAATCTAATTAACTTGTTGTGGATGTTTTCAGGCTTCATTAATCATTCTTTTGGTATCCTCCCTCTTCCCCCACAAATAGCCCCTAAAGTTACCTACCCTCCCTACACTCCCCATGCTACTACTGTCCCTGTGCGCGCCCACCAACTGAGAGATCGAAGATGGATTCTCACACCGAAGCATCTCTTCTTATCCTACACACACTCACAATCGGTTTCACTTCAACAGGTACCATTTACAACTGTACGGTCTGAAACTTAGTACTCTATGTTTCGGAAGAGGTAGTAATAGTAGAGGAATGTCTGAGTCTGATGATTCAGATCCAATTTCGCTACCATTGAGTTATCTGAAGAGGTCGTCTGAAGTGTTGAAGTCTTCCAAATCATTCAGGTCTGTTTCGACATCTTTATGTTCCTCTGAATCATCCAGTTCCGATGAGGCACAAGATGTTCTTTCGTTGATCACAGGATCCAGGAAGAGGACAAGGAGATTCAGAAGGGCAAAGGGAGATGTAGAGGAGGTTTCTCCTTTGTTAAATGATACCAGCAGCAATATAACTGGTCATGATGTTGTTGTTGCTGACGATGATGATGAATTCGATATTAAGTTACCATCTGTGTTTCAAACAGAGGCTAAACGCAACGAATTGCTTTCCAAAAGAAATCAAGATATTCAGCAACAATTAGAAGAAGATCAAATGAAACTCAGAAAAGAATACGAGAAGTTAATTGCACAACAAAATCAAATCATTGCTGAATTGAATGATAATGGAACTAACGGTTCAATTAAATTTCTGATGGAGAAAAACAACAAGTACATAGACCAATTGGTTAAAGAAAGCGAACGTTCCAATGGATTGGACAGCAGAAGACATTTCTATTTCTATGCAAGTCCATCAACTACATCAATTGCAACAAACATTGAAAACAAGACTGATTCTTATTCCATTTTACCTTTTCCACCGTCTTCGGGTAATCTTTTGATGATTTTGAGAGCAAGCAACTATGACAACGTGTACCAGCTTCTAGGTTCTGAGTATCTTCCGAAGTTTATTGACTACGTGCTAACCGTGGTTAACGATCTTGCCATACTCAAGCTTGTGGTAGAGATGCTACAACATGTCAGAAGATCATACGATGTTATTGACTACATGATGACAGCAGGGGAATATACTGGTTATATACAAGTATTAGGGGGTAT
Organism: Chernovozyma aurita; assembly: GCA_030566905.1. Classification (NCBI taxonomy): domain Eukaryota; kingdom Fungi; phylum Ascomycota; class Pichiomycetes; order Serinales; family Debaryomycetaceae; genus Chernovozyma; species Chernovozyma aurita. The sequence goes on from JAKUBO010000007.1 coordinate 488,538, forward strand.
GGTAGAACTCTTGACGGGATCTGGTAATGGAGAAGATCATTTAGAGGATGAAAGAATCGTGCTTCCTAGAAAATTGCTTCATTATAACTTTCAATCAGAAGTGATAATTCGAAAATTAACGATACTATTCCAGTTTGCATCCATAACTGAATCTGGTTCCATAGACAAGCTTCTCTCAAGAACATTTATATTAACTGTTTCGGACTTTTACCTAATGAAGAATGACTCTTCTTTGCTAATTAGTGAATTTATGTCTGCGTTCAGACAGGTAATACTTTGGAGACTCAATAGAGCTAGTAGGAGCCAGCATTTAAAAGCTGGTGGTGTCATCCACCACGGGCCGTACACCATCACAAGTCCAAACCCTATAACCAGTAACCCTAATGGCTTACTTTTCCGATTTCATGATGATTTTGTTTGTGAATTCAACCTGGAACTAAAGCGTTACTTCACCGATAATCATCAGTTGCACGCTAATCTTCTAATGACATTACATCTATCAGTATCCAATGAGATCATAAATGAGTTCAGCAGTCTACTGGACAGCATGTTCTACTCTAGAATTAGTTCAAGTATCATTTTGAGTTACATTTATGATACAGACTTCACACTATCTGAAGTCTTCCAAACCGATCTCAACTCAAGTAAGCTCAATCTATCGTCCAATTTGACTGCTGGCTTCCAGCCTGATTTTTTACCTGATTTTGAATTGATGAAGCAGTTTTTAGAGAACTTGACCAAGATGGATTTGAAGTCGAGCTATGTAAAGCCTTATTATCAATTGTTTCTATTTGATTCTATATTCGTTACCACTAACATACTGGTCATTGAACTTGAGAGTTTGGTGGCTTTGTTACAGAAATTGAAGGACAAAAGCCACAAGCAACTAGGAAAAGTGTCGGTGAATGAAATTGAAACCGAAAATAGAGTGCAGGTGATCAAGTACGTCACCGGAATATATGAAAGAGCGGAGTTTCTTGGTCTGAAAATTGAGATTGAGTTGAAACAGTTTAAGAGAGAAGAGAATACATTTTATGACTCTTAGAATGGTTATAGACGTTGGTAGTGGAGTAAGTGGTGGCGGAGAAGACTGGTGATGGGGATGGTGTTGGTATTAGTGTTGGTTTGAGTGAGTACGAGAGTCCTTTTGGTGCGAGATGAGTACATTTATATTATTGTGATGAGTTTCTACCATAACGAGACTTTGGTTCAAGTTGTTCACGCTAATAGCATGCAGAAATTCAGCACGAGTTTCGAGCTAGCATCTTGAAAAGTTTGGTAGAACTGTTAGAGCTGTTATAGCTGTGAGAAGTTGTTACAGCTTGTTACAGCTTGTTACAACTTGTTAGAGTAATACAGGGCGTGACGAAGCTTGCTAGAGCCTTGCTGTACATTTAGACCTTAGAGAGCTTGTCAAGCCTTGAAGAGCTTCGCACAACCTCTCGTGTTAGGCACTGCTTAGTAGTTTAATAGAATTCTATATACTTTATATTGCAACCAGTAGTTCCTGAATTCAGCGGCTACGTTGGGTTTATATTGTCACCTAAATCGGCTTCAGCTTGTACTTCTCTCAGGCAACAACTCGCATCTCACACACCACTGTTCCTAAGATTGAATATTTTGGTGTCGACCATTGTGTTTCAAGTTTCCCTGTCATAAACGTGCTTAGCCCACGTAACCCAATGACTCAATTGCGGAATACACGGCCGGTGGTACCTAATTAGGCCTAATTAGACAATTATTAGCACTGCTAAACAAAAGTAACTAGCAGACGTGGTGGATGCATTAAGGTTAGCAATTGTTTATCTTGGTCTTTTCACTAAATATCGCCAGTTTTGGATTTGTTCTCTCACATAGTTTGATTTTCTAAGATTGACAAGTTGTTCATCTTTTACTTTTCCAATTAGAATTAGGTTTGAAGTTAACACACACACCTAACCACTTATCAAATCATTGAATACAGCAGAAGTTATATGCAAACAAGTATATATTAGAAATTCTAGTGATTATTCAGTTTTTCTACACTCAGCACTGAATATATCCTCTCGGTACTATTTGTCCCGTACGAACTACTCATCATATTTGTCCATTCAACATACTCAACCTATTTGTCCCATTTAATCTACTCACTTAACTCAATTAACTCAACCTATTCAACTCGTTCGACTCGTTCCACACATTCAAAACACCTTATCATGACTACTTCTGATATAAAACCTATCGTGTGGAAGAATCTGGAATTAAACGAATCTGAGCAAATCGGTGCAACCGTCACCCTTCCCTTAGGATTCGGCCCAATTCCTAATAAAAACAAAACCATCTTCTACTTTGATATCGATAATTGCTTGTACGAAAGATCAACCAAAATCCATGATTTGATGCAAGTCAAAATCCATCAGTTCTTTAAAGATCATCTAGAATTGGACGATGAGAAGGCCCATGAACTTCATATGACATACTATAAGTCTTATGGATTGGCTATAGAAGGATTGGTAAGAAACCATCAAGTGGATGCTTTAGAATACAATTCCAAGGTCGATGACTCCTTAGATCTTAAGTCGGTATTGACTCCAAATTTTAAGTTGAGACAATTGTTGATTGACATTCGTAAAACTGGTAAGTTTGATTATTTCTGGTTAGTTACAAATGCTTATAAGAACCATGGGATCAGGGTGGTGTCATTTTTGGGATTGGGGGATTTGTTTGATGGTTTAACATATTGTGACTATTCTTCTTTTCCAATCATATGCAAGCCTATGAACGACTACTATTTCAACTGTTTCAAACAAACTGGTATTGACTATAACAATAAACAAGTCATGGCAAGACAATATTTCATTGATGACAGTGAATTGAATGTCAAAGCAGCGTTCGATTTGGGAATGGGTAATGTGTATCATTATGTAGAGAATAATTCCGAATATGAAGCATTGAAGAAGAAGCCTGATTTTGACCATTACTATGGTCCGGGAAAGATCAAATTGATTAGACATATATTAGATTTGGGGGATGAGTTAGAGATAAATGGCAAGAGGGAGATAGAAATTAGTAAGCAGAGCTGAAGTTGATTATGCAGAGCATGACACTACATGTACTAATGTTGCCGATTGTCTGCTAGATCGGTATTTGCATTAGTATTGGTGCTTCTTCTGGTCTTGTCTCTCAGCTACCAAACTACCATATTGATATTTATTAGATATTATCCATATAATACATAACCTATAGAGACAGTGGTAGAGGTTTGCTTTAATTCTCATTGTAGCACTTCTGGGGGCCATTCATAGCTTTTGAGAGTTCCTGATAGCCAATAACCAGCAGGATCTATAGCATTTGGCCCAATCTTCTAGCCTTTGAGAGTCTCATCACAAGCTGTGACGCTGTAATGTCTCGTGCGAGTTCGATCTCCTATGTGCACTGCGCGATGGACGAGTTGGCACGATGAGCGAGCGATAACGTCATCAGATAAAGAAAGTGCTTGAATGACAATTTCCACGCCCATCTCTTGATTCTGTGCTCTGTAAAACTGAAATAAAAGTCAGTATTGAACTATATCACAATTAAGATTACTGGCTGGTTTAATCATGTCCACTTCAAAGGGAAAAATCATTTTCCTTCACGGGTACACTCAAAGCTCAAGTGTGTTCTACGCCAAGACATCAGCACTTAGAAAGCGTCTTATCAAGTTGAATTATCAGGTCGTATACTTGAATGCTCCTATAAAACTTACTCCGGTAGATCTTCCAAGTACAGACTCGCTATCCAAATTCAGCACTGTGGTAGTAGATGATGATGAAGAAACAAATTACAGAGCTTGGTGGAAGAGATCTGATCTTGTCAATTTGTCCGATGGAATTGACACTGTGAAAAGATATATTGACAAGGGAGAGATTATTCCTGAACCAGAAGAGTCAAATAACTCTTCTGTGTCTTTCAGTATTAATGGAGATGATAAAGAGGGTGACAATATACCGATTGTTGGACTAGTTGGATTTTCTCAGGGTGCTGCTTTTGCTGGAGCTCTTGCCAGAAGATACAATGAGTTGTTTGGAAATCAAGATTCAAAGACAAGTAATCTAAAAGTAGTGGTGGCGTACTCAGGGTTCAAGCTTAATAATGTTGAAGGAGACATTGATTACTACAAAGGAGAGTCTGAGGATTCATTCAAAATGTTGCATGTTATTGGAGAGTTGGATACGGTGGTGGAAGATACAAGGGTTATGACTCTTTATAAGGAGTTTAAGAAGAACTCAGACATCTTAAAACACCCTGGAGGACATTTTGTTCCAAATTCAAGAACCATGATAGACCAAGTCACCAATTGGATCGAACATGTAATGCAACAAAGCCAAGAAGCTGAAAAGGCTGGAACCAAAGCAGAACTGACCGACAAGAAAGAGGATGATGATCTTGATGCTCTTTTGGACATGATGGATAACTTGGGAAGGGCTTAGGTAGTTGTGCTTGAAATCATAGTATGTATTTATTACTGTATGCTACGGTATGCTACGGTGAGTATTGGGTGGGTGTACGGAGAATTACGTACGATGTTGGTGTATGGTGTACGGAGAAGTCACCTTCTACATTGATGGCCTGGTTGGAAGGTTGAAGTATTTATTACATTTTATAGATATGAATATAAAAACAAATGAAAATTACAGCTGGAAGCAATGGCTACTCTCGTTACAACATGGGCTCTGGGGTACTCCAGATGTGTTTGTTACGTTGCCACGGGTGCAACTGGAGTTCTGAAGCCTTTGCATGAAATAAGTCAAAAATAAGTCAAAATACCGTCTTAATATTAGATGAAGGTTTTTGAACATCGACCAAAGGCAACCTACAATTTAGGATCTACCGTCATCATATGGAAGCAGCCCCAAAGATAATTACACAATCCATCTTCTTCACAACTCATCTCTCATAGGAACCGACTTAGCAGCAGCTTTTCCCGTTCTGTATTTGGAGTAGAACTTGAGCTCCTTCTTTGATAACGGACCTTCCGATGGTAACTTACCTCCATTCTGTTCAACGAGCCATTCACTAATTTTCACATTCACATTATCGGCCTTTTTCAAACTTGAGCCGTAGAGTGAGAATTTCTTGGAGTCATCATCAAACACAAGCAAACTGGGCAACTCTTTTAGTTTAGGAATAGCTACTGTCGTCCCATTGACTACTATTGGTTCTAACTCCTTGATTGTCTTCATTGGAACCAAGCCAAACTTATAGCTTGGTAAGAAGTCTATGGCTAAGGACTTAAACATGGGACTGATTTGGTTGGAGTCCGAGATCAAAATCACTTTTCTGAAATCCGGAGAACCTTCGATCCAATTTTTAAACGATTCAGATTGTAAGTTATTGAATTTTTTAACATAATTCTTGATTCTTGATTGTAAAAACGACCACATCAACTTGAGGGTTCTTTCACCCTTATAAGTTTCCACTGCATGTCTTAATTTTGAATTGGACGACTTGGCAGACGAGTCTTCATATTTGGGAGGTCTAAACACCATTAAAGTAGGGAATCCAGTCACTTGATATTTACTACAAAGAGGTTTGTTTGAATCTTTATCACAATTGACTGCCGCTACGTTAACTGCGTATTTGCCATCATTATGGATGAATTTTCCCAATTTCAGAAACACAGGGTACAATTTCTTGCAGTAGCCACACCATGGAGCATAGAACTTGACAATAGTGGTATAGTTTGATTTTTGGACAACTTTGTCAAAGTTCGATGGATTTAAGTCGAATACGTATGGATTTGATGAATAATCAGGTCCAGCTCCACTTTGAGCCAACACCAATGTTAATAGAAACGATAAAAGAATGAAGTGTTTCATGTTAAATATAATCCTTTGCTTTTTGAAACAGTTAGTCCCTCTGTTGGATTTATGAATTAAGGGTAAAGTGTTAGCAAAAAAGTAGGCAGTTTCAGATGTGAATTAGTTGTATTCTTTGCACAGTTGGCAAAATAGAATCGGTTATCTAAACGATCATCGCAGATTGTCGGCGCGATTTCGGTGTGAACAAGAACCGAAAGTGAAAAATTCGGAGCTAGCAGAGTTAAGGAGTGTTAAGGAGTGTTGAGGAATTGTTTAGAAAGTTTTATGAGTGTTATGTAGTGTTATATAGTGCTACGTAGTGCTATGTAGTATTAATAAGTGATATTGAGTGTTAGGAAGTGTTAAAAAGCTTTATTTGTTGAGGTGTTGTTAAGAATGTGTGTGAGAAGTGTGTGAGAAGTGTGTGAGAAGTGTGAGAGAAGTGTTAAGAAAGTGAGAGGATGTGAGAGGAAGTAAGAAGAAAGTGAGAGGATGTGAGAGGAAGTAAGAAGAAAGAACGCAGTGCTAAGAAGTAATACACTTTCCCACTGTAAATGGAAATGGAACTTAATGTATATATATATACGGGTAAATAGTTCACCCCAATTTCGATCTATACATCAACTGAAAATTAAAAATGCATTCGCTATACATACATAGGCAAACTAGAAACAGAAAGGTGCAAAAGATTTGAGAGAAGTCGTAAGTCATAGTTAAGAAGAAGAAATACCATCAAAGATTGTATTTCTCATTAAAATACCAAAAATAATCAACAATCAGCTGACCAACCCATTACCCACTGCCTTGGTTTAAGGGATCGGTCAAGTTGCCCAAAGAGTCGATTATCTCTAACTGAAAGGGTTCAAGATCCTAACTGTTAAACATGGTAAGGTCATACCGATCTCGGCACGAATCAACACCGGCACTTGGGTCAATTCTCTAATTTCCTGAATACAGTTATTATTCTCTTCTCTTACAATTACATCTTGTAAGTATGGTTTCAACCCACTGAAACCATCACCTCCACCAACAACTGAAGATGAAGCACCAGAAGCATTGGAAGAACCAGTACCGGAAGAAGTTTTGTAATTCTTGGGGAAATTAGATTTAACTGGCGAAGCCACCATAGATTTGGCGGCATTTGAATTGGTAGCATCGTTTTCGGCACCATTTGTTTTTATACTAGGAACTTTCAATTTAGGAAGTTCCAAGTGGAATTTACTTAATTTTTCACTGATTGTTAATTCATCTTGTGAATTTTTCTTTGAATTTTGAAGCTTCACCGCTTCAATTGCAGAAGTTCTATGCTTATTTTTAATTGAACTACGATAAGATAATGATGATTTTTCATCTGGAGGAATATAAGTGGCCAGATCAATGCCTCTTTCCCAAAACAATTCTAAAATTCTTTCATTTTTACCAAATTCAGCTTTAATAAGTGGTAACTGATCCCCATGGACTCTTTTTTCAACTCCAAACTCGGGAATGAAAACGTCAAAACTAGATTCGTAAACCTGAATAACTGTTCCCATACACAACAATTGACCTGCCACGTCACTAACATCATCAATGGTTTGAGATAAAAGATGATGAATGGCTTGCTCTTGTGCATTGGCGGCACAATCCTTTTTAAAATTACAATAATCTGCAGTAGCTTTAAGTGACTCTAAATCAAAGATTGGTGCATTTTCCGGATTGGAACTATAATTGCCATTATCATAGGTTTTGTTATTGTGAAGAATCGACTTTAATTGACGATGAACTATAATATCAACATAACGACGCAATGGTGAAGTGAAATGTGTATAAAGTGGTAAATTGAAATAGTAATGTCCATAAGAATCGGGATCCTGCTTTCCAGCAACATAGTATTTACTTCTGGACATGCATTTGTAAAGCAAAATTTCAATACATTGTCTTTTAACTGGATCTTCAATACTCAAAATTGAATTCTGTAAAGTTGCCAGGTTGGTGGTGTCAATTTTAACTCCTAAATTTCCTGCTTTTCTAACAAATACTTCCATTTTCTGCAAAGTTGGTAAGGGATGACGTCTTAATAATGCTAAATCTCCCAATCCGGCATGGATTTTAGATGCTATAGCAGCGTTTACTTTATGAGATATTTCAGAAATAATATCATAAGCCAAACTATCTTTGAAGATATTCAAATCTAACCTAACTCTTTCATCGTCCAATTGATCTAGTAAGGTTAAATTTGGTGAGATGTTTACATCCTTATTCTCTAACCTTCTTCTACGGAATTCTCTTGCTATCAATGATAATGTTTTGATGTAATCACAAGTTGCTGAAGAAATGGCTAATTTGGCGATTTCTGGAGAATTGGAATCGTTGGCCAAGATTATATTGAAAGAATCATAGGTAACCAATTGCTTGGGGACAATGATTGATTCATGAATATTCAAATCTTCAACTTCAAAATTGGTGGTATCAATCTCGAAAACTACTGATATTGCAAGATTTTTCTCATTCTCTTTGAATGAAATAATATCATTGATAGCAGGAGGTAATAAGTGACTCACCTTTTGAGGTAAAAAGACCAGTGAAGATCTCTTCTTTGCCTTTCTATCCAATACAGAACCAGGTTTGAAGTAAAAGGAAGCGTCAACAACATGGAATCCCAACTCTATTTTGGTATTCGATAATCTTTTGACATGAAGGGCATGATCAACAAATTGTCCATTTTGAGAGAATGATATAACGTACTCGTTAAGATACTCAACTCTATTACTGGATGCATTTGATAATTCTTCTTCAACATTTGGAAAATCGTTAATATATGAAGATATTACTAACTTTCTCTCTTCTTCGTCAATTTCCCTATTTTCACTGCTACTCACAATCGAGTCATTTTCACCGTATTCATCACACGAAAAGTTATTGTCTCTTAGTATGGAATCGATCTCAGTATTGGAATCGTCAATTGATCCCAATTTATTCACTAATGTTCCGAACGGATGCAAAGAGGTGATTGGCCATCTTTTAATGGATGCAACAAACAATTGATCCAGATACTTCTCGTGATTTTCTACAAAATCTTTTGGAGCTTGTTCAGTCGGAATGGCAATTAAAGGAACTTTCTTGTCAGTAGGCTTGAACCAAACGATTTTAGGCAGCTTTGGAGTTTGGATATTCAGTTCTTTACCATTTTTCTTATCTTTAGCGACTTGAGCAGCTTGAGCCGGTCTTAACAATCCTAAAGTACCAGAAAATAATTGGCCAGGAATTCTATCAACCACAGCAACTACATGACCAGCGTAGAGTGGCTTGACTTCGTCGTTAATTTCTTCCTCTTCTACCAATAAAAGAGATTGACCTTCAACTTCAACATCGTCATTCTTCTTCATGGTTGGTCTCTGTTTAAGAGATCCTCTTCTGGTTAAATTACTGCCATCGTCTCCTCCTTCTGTTTGTTTGCTGTTGTCATCATCGTTACCTCCAGACGAGGTGGTAGTAACAGTACGACAAGTTGCGTCATTACGAATATCGTCGTTTAATACTGAAGTGGGATTCTTGGAAAACGTATTGTCCTTTCTTCTCTTTTTTTCTTCTTTTTCTTTTTTAGATTCCCAAACTTCATCGACAACTAACAATTCCACGGCGACCAAATCTCCCTCTAAAGCACGATTACGGTCCTTTGATCCACATATAAATATATCAGCATCAAGTAATCCATCAGTAGACACATAAGCATCGGATCTATTCTTCTTGTTGACTCTTAATGTACCTGTCACAAGTCTACCTTCTGCAATTAATTCTGGTAAAGGTGACTGAGGAAGATAAGGAGCAAAAAGCGACTTACGTCCATTGCTGTTGTTGTTGTTATTGTTGTTGTTGCTGTTGTTGTTGTGGTTGTTGTTGTAGTGGTTGTTGGAGTTGTTATTGGAGTTGTTATTGGAGTTGTTATTGGAGTTGTTATTGGAGTTGTTATTGGAGTTGTTATTGGAGTTGTTATTGGAGTTGTTGGGTAAGAAGTGGGAAAGAGAAGAGATGGAAGAGCCTCCACCATATGAGGAAGTTTTGGGCTTATGGCCAGGAGTGAAGGACGGAGGTTCAAGAGTTTGCAGATATTGTTGTTGGGGTTGCTGAGATGGTTGTCTTTGATGTTGCAGCAGTCTCCAATTAAGATTCATATTAACAGCACCATTGGGGTCAAAGTTTCTGGAATTGGAGCGATAATGGGAGCTTCCCCGTCTTTGGTGACCTCCTCTTTCAGGACTGGAAACATCAAAACTTGGAGTGGGTGGAAGTAAGTTGGATGGCCCTTCTGGAGGAAATTTAAAGGAAGGTTGACCGTAAGCTAAAGACTTAGATCTGCTATGAGAAGGAGATGTTGATAGACCCACTGGTGAGATTGAATTATTTTCAGGAGGGAATTTGAATGATCCGTAATTGTCAGTATCTGGAGAAGAACTAGCAGCGGCATTTATTGGTGGAGAAGACGTAAGGGTAGAACTGGTCGTTGGGGAATTATTACCACCAGTGACACCTACAACCGCACTACGATTGGATTGTCTCTGGTTGGCAGCAGCCTTGATGGCTTCGTTTAAGCCTAATGAGTGCCTTCTATTATGGCCATTGGCATTATTATTTGAGTTGGAACCGGTTCTGCGATGGGCGGCGTTAGGGGCAGTATTAGGCGGAATACCATTGTTGGCATTGAATGAAGCCGATTTTGAATGGGATGACCCTCCACGATAATTATAATTAGAAGGTGGAGGCATCAATTCAGATGCAGTTCCAATATTAGGCTTAGGAGGATAAGTGTATTGCTGTTGGTGTTGTTGTTGCTGCTGTTGTTGTTGATGTTGTTGTTGCAATATTTGCTTCTGTTGTGCTTGGACTGCCTCCAATTGACGCTGAAGATTGTATTGCTCTACCATCAAGGTTGTGAGTTCACTCGGAGATCTTCTATGGGCAATGTGTAAATTGACGGGCTTCTTAGAAGACCCAGATCCGGAACCAGATCCGGAGCCAGGATTCAGGGGATTAGAACTCATTTTGGTAAATACAAATATTATCTATGGTGAAGGAATGTGTATGCTTTTATACCCAATTGGAAATTGATGGCAAGTTCTGGTTCGTTAAAAGATTAAAACAATTGAACTAAACCAGAGGACCATAAAAACAAGGGGGTAAATGATACTAATTCACACAGGGGGGAATTGAGATACAATTAGTCAATCTTTTCTTTTTCTTTTATTGCTTTCAATCTAACGAACTAGTTGTAAATGATGCTTAGCTGGAAAGAGGGTAATATGCGCACTAGCAAGTAATTGTTAATGAATGGAGCCAACAAGCGGTAAAGTTCAATACAAAATAAGAACTAGGAATTGAATGATGAACTTGGGTGGCCAAAAGAAAGGATAGAAAATTCAAAATTCCTTATGTTGCTCCGAAATGGTGAGCGAGGAAAGCGAAAAAAAAAAATTTTTGGAAAAAGGATATTTGGCCCAACTAAGTGAGAAATAGTAACAACTTTTTTAAAATCACAGAGAACAAAGGGCAAAAAAGGGCAAAAAAGAGCAAAAAGATTTTCTTTAAAATTGAGTCAATGCCGCAACTTGGGGAACAGAGCTAAGCACAATTAGGTCATGAAAAACCTGAATTGGCGCATGAATGAAGTGCGGGTAGATGGCTACCAATGGTGAATTTATTACTGAGAGTTGTCTCCGGCGAAAAATATTTGGATGCAAAAGCGACGTTTAAGATGTACAGATGTTCAAAATTGGAAAAAGTTACCATAATGGAATTGAAATTGTGAAACTGAACAATATGAATTTGGAAGAACTAAGAGACAAATTTCGGGACTTAGGTAGTTTACGAATTTTTGTTTGATATAATTCGTTCGCTGAAACTATCGGTCAGAGAATCTATTCTTAGAATTTTCAACATTAAACTGCAGCGATGGCGCTGGGGACTAGGCAGACTATGACTAAGCACCACCAATAGGCACCACCAAAGTAGTATCGAGCCCAATTACGCAATTTTTCAGGGGAAGAATCCGAGTATTTTTTCTTTAATGTGAGGATTGGGGAGAAAATCTCGGCGTTTGAGTGGTGTGCGCCGACCCCGACAATAAATCTCCTTCCACTGGACTCAACTCCACCATGTAGTGTTTTCTATATTTTATCAATTGTTTGTATAAAATATCATTTGTTTATAATATATTTCTATTCTATTTATAATTTATCAGTAATTTTCAGTAATCTCATCTTCCGCTATTCTTGGTCTGTCCCTCCTATACAATTCCAAAGAGAGTGGAAGGTCGAGAGTGTTGAGGGTAGAATCAATAGCATGGAAAATAATTTTAGTCTCATTTGAAATTTTTCGCTAAATGTTCAGGCTAATATTCTGGCGCTACACTCTCAGGCTTACTCACAGGATAGGGTGCTCTGCGTATTTTTCTTTACATTGCATCAACTCGTATATACAGCGTAAGCCAGGGCCCTGGAATCTGAATATCTTACAATTGCTCATTTGTTCAATTGCTCATTTGTTCAATTGCCAATAATCTACGAACATATCCAATTGCCAATTACTACATAGTACTAGCACAACACTCCATCCCACTCTAAAAATTGATGTGTTGTTCAAACCAAGAAAAAAAAAAATACTCGTTCTTTCCATAGCATTAGACGATGGGAGATAGGGTTTGCCAGTTCGCCAGTTCGTCATTTCTCCCTCCACCTCCCTCCAGTTCAGGCTTACCGAATGTGGACTAGATCGTAATTTTTTCACACGCAAATCTTACTAATGCTTGCGCGCGGGTGCTATATATAGATTTCTTCGGATCCTTCGTTAGCCAAATTGCTATTTTTGGATGGGCCGTGGTACGAGAATAATAATTCTGTAAGAATGAATGTTGTTGTGTATTGAAAATAAAAATGGATAATTTGTATAATAATAGGTGTTCCAAAGGACCATATTTTCATCACTATTAATCGAGAAATTCAAAATGCAATTAATATTAAGGGGTCGTTCGAGAGGTGAATTCAGTAGATCCAGCCGGGCCCATGAAAAAATATTTAATCGGTTGTCAAGACACTCCCCTTGTAAAACCATACACCGTAGACAAGTGAACCCTCAGTTCCAAAGTGAAAAGATAGTATGTTGAATATGCATGATTAAGTTAAGTTATTGGGTAATTGATTGAAAAAGTGGTAAGAATTTTAAACGGGTGATTTCGTGGCAGGTAGTGGATGGTGGGTTTATCTTTGAAGTGATCATCTGCAACTAGATCCCTTTGTGACACCCGGTTAGTCACAGCCAATACAGCCGATATAGCCAATCATCTCATCTCATCTCATCTTACAACTGCCAAATTCTTCTGAGTTATATCAACAGAAGGGGTACTGCAATTAAAGTGTTTTCAGTTGTTCTATGGGTGTATGGATTTTCCATAATAAAAAAAGAAAGTTTCCTATCTAATCTTATCTCTCCTATTCAATTCTAATGATTGTTCTTCCCAGAAGCCATAGTTGTTGTTTTTTTTCGGTTAACCTTAAACTCTTTTCATTTTATTCAAACTTTATCACTTCACATTCTAAAGTCTCTGAATCTAACAATATTAATTCACCAGTATCTGAAAATTTTGGAATACTAATCAATTTCACTGCCATTGTTCCGTTGTCGCCTTTAGTGACCCCATATTGATCTAATGTAACTGTTTTGGAAGAATATCTATCTTGATTTCCTGCAAATAGAACATGAGGAGTTTCACTCGAAAGTGTGAATGGATCAGAATTATCAAATGGATAGCAATACAAGGTATCCGGTGCGGTAGGTGCAATATTCTGTAACTTTATACAAGACTCTAAAATGTCATTATTAATATCCCCATTTTCTCTATCGATTTTGGTTTTGTTAAGATACCTTATAATATCGTTAATATTTTGTCCTGAAGTTCCTAGTATTCGTAAATTTCTAGAATTCTCTTGTAACCATACCGGATTTGTGACTGTCATAAGACCGTGACTAGTAGTGGTACCCACGTATTTCTTATTCTTCTGAAAAAATGCTTTATGGAGTGGTTGTTGAGGCAAACAAATTTCACCAGGGTCATTTTCACCTGGCATTAAAATCACTGGAATAGTTGGTAATATTTCATTGATAAAGGAATCAAATCTTTCGATGTTATTCATATTAATCTTGGAGATATTCTTGGATCCATAGTTACTGGATGTTGGTAAATATTCATCAGTGAGTGTATTCAACTCATCAGTTGGCAATATTGAGTCTCCTGCTATCACAAGATGAGATATACAAGATGACAACTGAGTTTCTTTATCACTTCCAAGTTCTCCGCAAAGAAATTGTTGTAGTAATTCATATTTAAGAGGAGACTCTGAAACCGAAGACATATTTAATCCCGATACAAATGCTATTTTGTGACTTTTAGTGGTTGGATCCTTCAATGGTCTTTGAGGGGATATGGTTGGATATATAACATCCATAATTTCAAATATCCCTGCCTGGACTTCAATACCTAGAATTGCAACTATGCTTCCTGTCACCAATATGTGGTCTTTTAAATATTGTTCATTGTGTAATATTGCTCTTCCACTTTCATCTTCAAGCATTGTCAAGGAGTTGTCGTCTTGATTCTCAAAGCCGTTAACATAAGTATTGGGAAGTGTAGGTAACTTGTCATCGTGGCCCTTTTCAACGTCCTGAAGGATGTTTAATTTGTTCTTTAAATCGCAGAATACAGTTCCGCTAACCCAGCAAACTTCTCCGCTAGTAACATCTAAGATTTTGTCTCTTTTAATGACTGTTTGTCCATCAATTTTCTTAGTACCATCACCCCATTTTCTCATAGCATTATCATCAACGCGTTTCTTGAGCGTGTTCAAACGATATTGATACATTGAGAAAAATTGCTTACCGTATGTCCTTTCTGATGCTGTCAAAGTGAAGGTTGTATCTGCGATGAACTCATCAGTTGCCCTTACATTAGACGTTGATGAAATGTTGGCATTAACATTATCGACAAAATCCATACTGAAGGGGACTCAACAAAAGTAAAGTAACTATAGTGTTGTGGAGGCCAAAGGAGATAAATGTGTTGTAGCACCTCTTTCAGTTCAATTACTCTATGTTAAACTAGGATATGTTGCTTCAATTAAAACCTCTGTTGCTTTTCCAACTCTTACTATCGTACGCGATGCTGGTGAGTATAAATACGTGCGTATTGGTGCCAAAACTTCTTCGATGATTTTCGCGCGTGCGCTGTTGCAAAAAGAGCCCGGATAGAACTATTTAAAGGGTCCAAATCTCGAAGGATCACCCAACCTATTGCAACTTTCTTTGTTTCCTTCTTTCTTAGTTGCGATCAAAAAGAAGTAAGGACAGCAATGGCAAATTGAACTCTTGTATTCTTGTAACATCAATCGGAAAGAAGCAATGGACAATAATAGCAAATTGCTATCTTGCAATCATCAATTTCTGCTCTGAATCAATCTCCATTCTGAATCATTCTCTGCTCTGAAATCTATCTCAGATCTTAATCTATCTCTACATTGCTACACTTACATATTCTATCTCCATTATGCTATTGTATTCCACTCAATTTATCAGCAGTTTAATACTTACTACCACTATTACACAAACGCCCAATCTAATGCTTGGGCCTGCTAAAAGAAAAGAAATCAAATCATCAGTTAAAACAGTTGCATCTCAAGCAAAAGTATAAGGATCTGACTCTTATTGTCTTCTAATTTCAATCTTCTCATTTTGTTTCCTTGTTTTTGCAAAATCCTTAATCCTCAGGCATCTAACTTTAAGCTCTCCTTTGTTTCTTATGCTTCTTTTCTATAGATTTCCCACTAGCTCCAATCGTTATATTTACCTTTGGAGGAACATCGAATCCAAACGATTTCGCTACTTTAACAAGATCTAATTTATCAATCTGATAAACAGTCTTTAAATGATGAGATGCATAAGCTTGTAAATAGGATCTATAACCATCTTTGGCAGATTGATGTAACCAATAATTGCTTTTTATTAATTTGGTTAATTGAGATTGCACATTGGCAATTTTATCAGTTGGGAATTCATATTCATTTAATGGTACGTTTGCTGCTTTCAAGTATCTTAAAAATCCGAGTTCTGAAGGTGTTAAGAACATCAATGAACGTCCCTTACCCTTGGTACCTCTAGCAGTTCTACCAACTCTATGGATATAATCTCTTGGATCATCTGGTGGATCAAATTGAATAATCCAATCAACAGATGGAATATCTAATCCTCTTGCTGCAACATCAGTACAGATCAAAATCCCTTGTTTAGCATTACAGAATTCGAAAAAGGTGTTTGTTCTCTTTTGTTGTTTTTGCTTTCCATGAAGATCAAGTACTGGCAAATCAATATAATTCA
The DNA here is from genome assembly GCA_030566905.1 of Chernovozyma aurita. Lineage (NCBI taxonomy): Eukaryota > Fungi > Ascomycota > Pichiomycetes > Serinales > Debaryomycetaceae > Chernovozyma > Chernovozyma aurita. The sequence continues at coordinate 504,755 of JAKUBO010000007.1, forward strand.
ATAATTCTCCAAAATATTTAACACAGTTACATGAAGAAAGAAAAACAATGATTTTCTTTTTAATGTTTCTCTTTAAGAAAGAGAATAATAACAAAAATCTCTTGTCGGATTCACAAACAACATAACCTTGTTCCAACCCATCAGCAGTACTTGCAGCTGATTCAGGTACAACGTTAATATATAAAGGTCCCGGTCTTAAAGAGATTCTTGCCAAATCTTCAACTTTTGTGGTTTGAGTAGCAGAAAATAGCATTGATTGTCTTTCATCTTTTGGTAAGATTTTGATGATTTGTTTCATTTCTTCTTCGAATCCAATTTCTAAAATTCTATCAGCTTCATCAATAATTAACGCCTTTAAATTTTTGAAAATGAATCCAGGAGTGTTTTGCAAATGATCCAATAATCTACCAGGGGTTGCAATTAATATATTAACTCCCTTTGCTAATTTTTCTGCTTCTTGTCTACGATTAGCTCCACCAATTACTATACCAAAAGTCTGCGAATGATGAGACATAAGTTCACGAGCAACTCCAAATATCTGTAATGCTAATTCTCTGGTTGGTGATACTACTATTACACCAGTACCATTTCTTGGCTTGAATTTCAAAGAATAAAGTAATTCAATTGCTGGTATAAGAAATGCTAAAGTTTTACCAGAACCAGTCTTAGCAGCTCCAAGAACATCTCTACCAGCCAAAAGTGGTGGAATTGTCTTTGTTTGAATTGCTGTCATAGTTGTGAATCCCATATCACTAATAGCTCTCAAAGTTGGTTCTGAAAGTCCAGCATCTGAAAAGTTACCATTGACAATTTCTTCATCAGCTTTTTCATTTGGTGGAGTGTCTTGTACTTTTGGTTTAGTGAGTTCATCAGTTCTTTCTTGTTCTTTTAAAGATTTTTGTTGCTTTTTGGTTTGCTTCTTTGTTGGATCTTTGACATCTTGTCCTAAAAGTTGTGCAACTTCGTCAAAATCTTCATCAAGTTCATCAACTAATTTTTCATTAACTTCAGTTTCCGATTCTGGTTCTGATTCTGATTGTTCTTCAGCTTGTTCTAATTCAGGTTCTGATTCTGAGGCTTCGTCTTCTTTTTGTTGGTACGATCTCTTTTTGCTTTTTGCCTCCTTCTTTGAAGCAGAAGCTTTCTTCTGAACCTTGGTCTTGAGTTTGGATTCTTTGGCCATGTTTGATAAAGTCGTTCTGTTCCTGAGGTAAACTAACTATTATCAAAGTAATTAAAGAGATGGAGAATTGATTTTTTTCTAATGCCATCGCAGTACTGCAGAATACAAATTAGGGTATGTGCAGGAATATATTAGAGTAATGATTCTTAGAGAAGTGGAAATAAACCTACAACACACTTTAGATGAATTAATAATGAAGGAGCATATCAGGTTTTATGTTTAATAATTGTGGTTAATTGGGTTAAGATAATTAAATTTAATCGCTTTAAATTTTGGTTTTGTTATTATTATATTGCTGTTGTATCTTACCTTAACTACATCAAGTTTGAATGGGAAGCAGCACTTCAGCACTTCGGCACTTTATATGGCCGAGTGTTATATACCGTAATATATGCATATGCAGGTGGTTACTACCTTAAAGGTCGTTTGCATGAATCATACTTGGAAGGCAACTGCAAATTATTTGATTTAGATCTTGATATCACAGTTATAGAGAAATATTTGTTACCAACATGGCGGCTTATACAGTGAATTCCACTTTATCATATATGCATGCTATGCAGCCTATGGTCGAGATGCTCAATTCCTTTGAATTGAATATGGGAGATCTAAAGATCCCAAAAATGAACTTTGATATTGACAAAGAAAAATCAAGACCAGTAGAGCAACTTTTAAGTCTCTTTGATGAAGTCTCTACTGATATTTTGGATATTATTGAATACGATGCAGACCCCAGTACTTCTGTTGTTTTGGATATTTTAGCTCAATGTGAAAGAATTGGAAGTAAAAGAGGTGATAAGGCTGAGGATGTTTTTCAACAAATACGATCTATATTAGTAGGAGGACCCAGTGATGAGGAATTGCAGTCACATTTATTTGATATTCTAGGATTTGAGGAGTTTGATTTGATTCTGAAAATCGTACAGAACAAAGAACTTTTTCAGGAACATTCAGACAATTTGCATGATGAACAACACTCCGATAGGGTGGATCCAAACGATATGATTGATCCTAATTTTCTTACACCTGAGCAGAGAGCTCAACTTATTATAGATAGAGCGGCAAAGAACAAGGCACAGCCTCTTTTACCCAAGCGTGCTCAACAACAATATCCCCATATATTCAAAAAGGCGGATGCTGGAATAAATATTCCAGGTAAGAAGTTTTCTCTTCCTCAAGGAACGACTCGTGAAAGTTATGGATCTCATGAAGAAATTGTGATACCTTATACCGAAAATGATGTTAACAAGTGGATTACTGACAAGCAACTTGTCAAAATATCGGAGCTTGACTTTTTGTGTAAAGGTACCTTTCGTAATTATAAGACCTTGAATCGAATGCAAAGTTTAGTGTTCCCAGTTGCTTATAATACCAATGAAAATATGTTAGTATGTGCGCCTACGGGAGCTGGGAAGACAGACGTAGCGTTGTTGACGATTCTACATACTATCAATCAATTCACTACATATTCACATGATTCCATCGATATTGATTATGATGAGCTAAAGATAATATATGTTGCTCCACTTAAGGCTTTGGCAGCAGAAATCGTTGATAAGTTCTCAGAAAAGCTAAAGTGGCTTGGAATAGCAGTACGTGAATTGACAGGAGACATGCAATTAACTCGTCAGGAAATCGCTATTACTCAAGTAATTGTAACTACTCCCGAAAAATGGGATGTTGTAACTCGTAAACAAGGAGGTGACAATGAATTGGTGTCTAAAGTTAGATTATTGATTATTGATGAAGTTCATTTGTTACACGAAGATAGAGGATCGGTTATTGAGACATTGGTTGCACGTACGTTGAGACAAGTGGAATCAAGTCAACTGATGATAAGAGTAGTTGGTTTATCTGCAACTTTACCTAACTTTATGGATGTAGCAGATTTCCTTGGAGTCAATCGACAAGTTGGTATGTTTTATTTTGATCAGAGTTTTAGACCTTGTCCGTTAAAACAAGAAATAATAGGAGTTCGTGGAAAAGCAGGCTCAAAAGTTGCTCGTGAAAATATTGACAGAGTCTCGTATGACAAATTGGTGGAATACGTTTCTAGAGGATTACAAGTTATGGTCTTTGTCAATTCGAGAAGAGATACAACTAAAACAGCGCAAACGTATATTGAAATGGCAAGGAAAAATGGAGAGTCTGACTATTTTAATTGCTCTGAAGAATGTGACCAGTATGATAAATTCAGTAGAGAAGTTCTGGGATCTAGGAGAAATAAGGATATGAAAGAATTATTTCCTAATGGATTTGGTATACATCATGCCGGTATGTTACGTACGGATCGTAACTTGTGTGAGAAAATGTTTCTCAATGGAGCAATTAAGGTGCTATGTTGCACTGCAACATTGGCTTGGGGTGTCAACTTGCCTGCCGCGGTAGTCATTGTTAAAGGGACCCAACTTTATGACTCTAAGCAAGGTGGATTTGTCGATTTAGGAATATCTGACGTCCTTCAAATCTTTGGACGTGCTGGTCGTCCTCAATACGAAGAGAAATTTGGTACTGGTATTTTGTGTACCACTAGTGATAAGATTGATCATTATGTATCTTTACTTACTCAGCAGCATCCTATTGAATCTCGTTTCAGTGATAAAATTGTTGACAATTTAAATGCCGAAATTTCGTTAGGAACTGTTACAACCATTGATGAAGGAGTGCAGTGGTTGGGATACACTTATATGATGGTAAGAATGAGACAGAATCCGTTTGCTTACGGAATAGATTGGCGTGAATTACAATCAGATCCTTTATTATATGGGAAACGTCATGATATGATTCAACTGGCTTCCAGAAGATTACATGAGTTACAGATGATAGTATATGATGAACAAACAGGATCTTTAATCTCTAAAGATTTAGGTAGGGTTGCTTCGGATTTCTATTTGTTGAATAATTCTATTGAAATATTCAATCAAACAATGAACCAAAGAGCTACCATTGCAGATGTTTTAGGAATGGTAAGTATCAGTAGTGAATTTGATAGTTTAAAATTGAGAGATGAAGAAAAGGAAGAATTGAAGAAGTTGGAAGATTCGGTGCCATGTCAAGTGGCTTCAAAAAAGAGCAAAGTGAAAGTAACTGGATCTGGATCCAAGTCTTCTGCTGGTAATACTGGTTCAAAAGGATCTAAGGGTGCAGAAGACGATGAAAGCAACGTTGATGATGGTACCAAGACCAATATTCTTCTTCAATCTTATATTTCACAAGCTTCAATCAATAATTCTGCTCTTATTTCAGATTGCAATTATGTTGCTCAAAATTCTGCTAGAATCTGTCGAGCCCTTTTTCTTATCGGAATTAATCGTCGTTGGGGTGATTTTCTGAGGGTGATGCTTACACTCTGTAAATCAATTGACAAAAGACTTTGGGGAGAATTTGACCATCCACTTTCTCAATTTGATTTGCCTGAACAAATTTTGCGTAATATTCGACAGAAGAATCCTTCCATTGAAGAATTAAGAGATATGGACTCAGGAGAGTTAGGTCATATGGTGCACAATAGCAGGTTGGGTGGGGTATTGAACAAACTCATTGGAAAGTTCCCCCATTTGGAGGTGGACTCAGAAATATTTCCAGTGACCAGTAATGTTATGAGAGTGCAACTTGACATAGAACCAGATTTCAACTGGGATGAAAGATATCACGGTGGTGCTCAGATGTTCTGGGTGATGGTTGAAGCACAATCTGCTGTTTCCACAATTAATGACCATGAGGATTTGAATGACAGCCGAACAATAGCAGTAGTCCAACCATCAACTTCTGCTTCAAACCTGTTACTTCATGTTCAAAAGCTCATTCTCAATCGTAGACTGGTTGGGCATACTCATTCCTTAGATTTCATGATACCTTTAATGGACCCACTTCCCACTCAAATTGTTGTTCGAGTTCTATCTGACTCTTGGATTGGATCGGAAACCGTCCATGCAATCTCTTTCCAACACCTCATTCGTCCTCTGAACGAAACCGTTAGAACAAGATTATTAAGATTACAACCGTTACCTATAACAGCATTAAATGATCCGATTATAGAATCGGTTTATAAATCCAGATTTTCGTATTTCAATCCCATGCAGACTATGACATTCCATTCTTTATATTACTCGAATTCAAGCGTGTTTGTTGGTTCACCAACAGGGTCTGGGAAAACAGTGGTGGCAGAACTTGCCATGTGGCATGCATTCAGGGAGTTCCCAGGTTCTAAAGTAGTATACATTGCACCTATGAAAGCCCTTGTTAGAGAAAGAGTAGATGACTGGAGAAAGAGACTCTGTGGGAAAGACAGCCCTACAAAGCTCAAGCTTGTTGAATTGACTGGGGACTCGCTACCAGAAGCACGGGATGTCAGAGAAGCAGATATTATTATTACTACTCCAGAAAAATTCGATGGTATTTCTCGTAATTGGCAAACTAGGAAGTTTGTTCAACAAGTTTCATTAGTAATTATGGATGAGATTCATTTATTGGCTAGTGATAGAGGTCCTATTTTAGAGATGATTGTTAGCAGAATGAATTATATTTCACTGCAGAGGTTACAACAAGATGAAGAAAGAGAGCAAGAATTACAGCTTACCAAATCAAAGCAAGAGTTCTTGTCAAATGAAAAGAAACCACTTCAACAAATAAGACTTCTTGGTATGTCTACAGCAGTATCTAATGCTATGGATATGGCAGGTTGGTTGAGAGTTAAAGAAGGACTTTTTAATTTTTCCTCACTGGTTCGTCCAGTTCCTCTTCAAATGTATATTGATGGTTTTCCTGACAATCTTGCCTTTTGTCCGCTTATGAAAACCATGAATAAACCTGCATTCATGGCAATCAAACAACACTCTCCAACTAAGCCAGTATTAATATTCGTTGCCTCTCGTCGTCAAACAAGACTTACGGCGCTTGATCTTATTCATTTGTGTGGTTTGGAGACGAATCCAAGAAGATTCCTTCAAGTTTCGGAGGAAGAAATTCAGGAACATATTGCGTTGGCTAAGGATGATACTTTGAAATTGTCGTTGCAATTTGGTATTGGGTTGCATCATGCTGGTTTAGTTGAATCAGATCGACAAATATCTCATAAATTATTTGAGACAGGTAAAATACAAATCTTGATAGCCACCTCAACTTTGGCTTGGGGTGTTAATTTGCCTGCACATTTGGTTATTATTAAAGGAACCCAATTCTTTGACTCTAAGATTGAAGGATATAGAGATATGGATTTAACTGATATTCTTCAAATGATGGGAAGAGCAGGTCGTCCAGCGTTTGATACTAGCGGTACAGCCATAGTTTATACTCGAGAATCGAAGAAAGTGTTCTATAAGCATTTCCTAAACATTGGATTTCCCGTTGAATCTTCATTACATAAAGTATTAGATGATCATTTGGGGGCTGAAATATCCTCAGGTACTGTTACCACACGTCAAGAAGCCATGGATTTTTTGTCGTGGACATTTTTGTATCGTCGGGCTCACAACAATCCAACGTATTATGGAATTGAAGATATGAGTACCTTCGGCATTTCGAAGTACTTAGGAGGCTTGATCGATAACACAATTGATAATTTGAAAAAATCAAGATGTGTTGTAATCGAAGGGCAGGATGATAAATTAATTCCTACACCATTTCTTCATATTTCATCTTATTATTATCTTTCTCATAAGACATTGAGAAACATCACTGAAAAGTTGACCATAGATTCCTCATTTAGAGAGTGTTTAAGATATCTTTGCGAAGCAACAGAATATGATGAACTTGCTACCCGTCATGGAGAAGAATTGATTAACATGGAAATGTCTCAAGCGATGAGATATCCTGCGGAAGATTTGAATTGTGAATTTCTTTGGGATCCACATGTGAAGGCTTTCTTATTATTACAAGCATTTATGAGTCGAGTTGAACTTCCAATAGCTGATTACGCTCAAGATACCGTCTCGGTGTTAGACCATACCTTGAGAATATTGCAAGCTTATGTTGATACTGCAGCAGAACTTGGTTATTTGAAAGTAGTGTTAATTTTTGTGCAGTTGATGAGATGTATCAAATTGAAATGTTGGTATGATGAAGATCTGGTTTCTGTAACTTTACCTGGAGTCATCGATGGTTCTAATTATACCTTGAAGCAGATAGGTCATATGAATGAGAAAGAGTTGGTGCAAGTCTTGAACAAACTAGATGTTTCTCAAAGATTCAAGAAAGAGTTTTTGAAAGTTGCTTCGTCATTACCTACTGGAAAGTTAAGTATCTCACAGGATGCGAAAGATTTGAATAAGTTGAGTATTGAATTAATTCACGAAAATGAGCCTTTGAATAAAGAATTTAGAGTCTATTGTCCAAACTTCCCTAAAGATCAGAGAGAATCCTGGTTTGTGATTCTTTGTGATACTGAAGAGACAGAGTTATTACTACTCAAAAGAGCATCACCTAAGCTTTATGGTAGAAAAGGTAAGGTTCAATGTGAATTAGAGCTCTCGGAGCAGTTAAGAACAGGAGGTGATGGAGTTTTTATGGTCAAAGTCGTGAATGATGCACTTGGCCTTGAGTATGAAGAGAAAGTGAAACTCAGGTGAAATAAAAATAAAAAAAATGATACTACTGAATTGATAATGGGTAGCAGTTGGTTAGATAGCTAACCAGTATCACATAGCCATTGAAAGGATGCAGTAAGAGATATGGGATCGATCAAGAAGAAGAAGAAGCTTTTAATTGGTTCATAAGTGGTGACTGTTTGAGACTTTGCTGGATAGAAAATTAAGATCAGTTGCATTTGTTTGTATCTCTATATTAACTATTATACATGTACAAACATATACACTTTTACATAAATTCTTATGCATACATTTATACATCCCTTCCATGCATTCTTTTCTCTCATTATTCAAAGAAGTCATCTTCTTCTTCTGGTTCTTCGGTTGCACCTTTACCAGTCGATTCCAATTCAGGAGCATCGATTTCTTGTTTTGGTCTTTCAGAGCCTGGGATATCCGCTTTGATGTTCTTACCCAGTAGCACTTCATCGATAGTAAATGGAAGCTTGCCATCGTCCATAAGCTTCTCAACCTGCTTACGGAAGTCTCTCTTTATTTGTTCGGTCTTTTGGGCACCAAGTTTAGCCTTTGGATTATTCAAAGTTGATTCATCTTCATCTTGTTTAGCATTTGGATATAAAGATATATATTTTTCGTTCTTAGGAAATAGTATAACATATGCAATATCAATTTCTGAATGTCTCAATATCTTACGGGCCTTCTTAATATCTTTTCTTACATTTGTTTTCGATACTTCTTCAAGTGAATTTCGGGCTTGTTTTAATTTTCTGATGGCTTTCTTTCTTTCAAAGAATCGTACCATATGGTACTTTTTAGAGATTTCTTTAGTTTTAAGAGAATCTTGAGTTGATTGTAAGTCAATCTTTAATGCTTTTAATGTACGTTCATTCTCGACTCTGATATGAGATGGAAGATTATCTTTCTTCAAGAGTCTTTGGATATCTCTAATTTTCTTTTTCAATTTGGATGCTCCAGCTCCAAACACGACATTGGAGGACTTTTTGGAATTTATATTTGTTTTAGAGGTTGCTGCCATTGGTAAGTTTTCATGAAATTATTATGCGATGCAATGCAAATGTAGCGGGTGGTTGCCGACAACTATGTATGGGAAAGACAAACAAAGAGGAAAGAAGATGCATAATGGAGCTGGAACTGAAGGCTGAAGACTGACTTTCTTTCTACGATGCGCGGTGCGATGAGGAACTTTTTGGAGATGAGAAGAAAAAAAAAGATTTGTTCGGGCCTGTATAGTAAGCGGATGTTGTTGCTCGGAGCTCCTGTACAGTTTGGCGACTTATGGGGGATGTATGGGCAAGATAATGGCACGTAGCGTAGCCGGTAGCAATTTGGCGTTATAAGTTGTAAGTGGCAATAATTGACACTGACTTCTGAAATATGACTGCTTTTGTTCAGTGTGTTGATCATGGACCAAGAGAGACGAGAGAAACGAGTTCTGCAGACGCTCCGCTGGCCGCTACTCACGGAGAGCCACAGCGTGGAGCTTAGCTCGCTTCGCTCGGGAGCTAAACCAGTTTAGATTCCCGTGGCGAACAGCCCTCCGCAGGAGTCTCCACGAAGTGGCCCTAGCGGAGCGGTTCCAGGAACTTCATGGGATAACAACCGGTAAATAATCACCATATACATCCATTTTAGGGACTTAAAAACATTTCATCTAGTTGCAATGGATGTATAGTTAGTAACCTGCATCAGCAAATCGCAGCCATAATGCTGCTCTACCGGGACCGAAGGTTGAAGAAGCGATAGCTTAAGAAGCAAAGATGCGAAGATGCGACAGTTAGCGCGCATTGGTTGAGGATTGAGATCTCGAAAGACGATCAGTCGAAGGTTTATTCAACAGGACTACTCAGACTAGACCATAGTTGGATAATAACCATACCATTCTTGGGTTTATACAAGCTTGGACTCGATCTGGACTGTTTTAAGTTGTCTTCGCTGATAAAATCATTGGATATAGAGCATTTAGTGGCTAATTGTTGGCAATTTCTCACTCATAAATCAAACTTAAGACACACTAGCAATGGGAATCATCGAGAAAATCGCCCAAATCCAGGAAGAACTTGCCAGAACACAAAAGAACAAAGCTACCGAATATCATATCGGGCTTCTAAAGGGGAAGCTAGCAAGATATCGTAGAGAGTTACTTGAACCCCAACCTGGCCAAGGTTCGGGGGGCGGTGGACAAGGATTCGAAGTCGCCAAAGCAGGAGATGCCCGAGTGTCATTGATTGGGTTCCCTTCGGTCGGTAAATCATCATTTTTGAATAAAGTCACCAATACTAAGAGTGAAGCTGCTAGTTATGAATTTACCACTTTAACCTCGGTTGGAGGGATCTTAGAATATAATGGAGCTGAAGTGCAGATTGTGGATTTACCAGGGATTATTAAGGCTGCTGCTCAAGGCAAAGGTAGAGGAAAACAAGTTATTGCCGTTTCTAGAACTTCCGATCTTATTATGATGGTTTTAGATGCCACCAAGAGTGAAAATCAGAGACAAATCTTGGAGAATGAATTGGAATCGATGGGAATTAGACTTAATAAGGAAAGACCTAATATATCAATTAAGATCAAAAAAATCGGTGGGATCAAAGTGAATTCGATATCGCCACCAAAGTATTTGAATGAAAAGATTGTTTCTGGATTATTAAAGGATTGTAAGATCCATAATGCAGATGTTATGATCAGAGATGAAAATGCTACTGTTGACGATTTCATTGACATTATAAACGATCTGACCATATCCTATATTAAATGTATTTATGTGTACAATAAGATTGATTCAATTTCATTGGAAGAGTGTGACAGACTTGCAAGACAACCAAACACAGTGGTGATGTCGTGTGAATTGGACTTAGGGATAGAAGATTTGAAAGAAGAAATTTGGAGACAATTGCAATTGATCAGATTATATACAAAGAGAAGAGGTGACACCCAACCTAATTTCGATGATCCTATGGTAGTTAGGTCTGGATCAAATATCTCTCAAGTTTGTGACGCCATTCACAGAGATATGAAGTTTCACTTTAAATATGCTTCAGTTTGGGGTTCTAGTGCTAAGCATAATCCCCAGAAATGTGGTTTGAACCATCTTGTACACGATGAAGATGTGGTTCAAATTGTCACAAAATAAGACTTCTTCTGTTTGCTACTTGTATAGGCTGATGGTGACTGAGTTGTAGAATAGTAGGAGGTTGTATAAGTACTTTAATAGCGCCAAATTAATAACACTAGAAATACAATGGTTACGTCAACAATCGAAGTATGTAGAGAAGATAGGTTTACTACTTGGTAGAGAACTGCTGTGGATATGTTGGCTTTAGCTAGTGGTGTATAAGTGGTATAAATGCATGTCCAAGCTCTGTCTAAGCGCTGTCCAAGTAGTAAGAAAGCAACACTCAAGCAGTGCTCAAACAAGTGAGTATTGGTGGTCTCGCAGATGGTTTTTACCCTAAATGCGCTCTAAACTTAAAAGTTCTCTTACGTTAAACCGCCTAACTTCTAAAGTCATCTAGCGGCACTTTTAGCGATAATTGCGATCTCTTAAGCTCTCTGAAAAACTCAAATTACGCGTAGCGCTCTATTTTGTTTTCATATTTCTGCTTAACAACGAAAGCCTCTTGTCAGAGACCGCTTGCATAGCTTTGACTGAAATCTGGAGACGCTATCAGCGATGGCAGATAAATACGAGGGGCTTCCGGATATAGAGGAAGGGATCCAAATCTTTGAGAGTTCAGATGTCGACAGCGAAGAAGAACCAGTCACCAAACCATTGGAACCGAGCGAAGTTGATGAAACAAACATAGAGATTGAACAATCCAGAGAGAGATTCAATAATGAGGTTCTCGTTGGCGATATTGAAGCTTATGATTTTCTGGGAAGCTTGAGTGTAACATTGGGGAGAAGTGGATATCGTTCAATTAAAGCGGAGGAGACCAGGGAACAGAAGATCAGTCGAATCAGTAGAGAATTAGAGGAACTCAAGCTTGATGATGGTTTGGATGGTGGTGACAAACAAGAAGAAAGGCGAGTGGATGAGTTGGTAGAGTTGCTCGAATCAGTCAAAATAGGAGAATCTTCCAAGGCTGAACAATTTGATTTATATAAAAGTCGAATAGAGGAGATATTTGCTATAGTTAGTGAAAAGTTGAGAGGAGATGTCCAGAGCGCTGGCAACATCCAGTCTGAAGATTCTACAACTCAAGGTGTATCTGGTGGTGATGAAGTGACAATCCCAAAGTTGAACCCTGCACCAATAAGCTCCGTTAGCTCTATTAGCTCTGTTTTAGAGATTGAATCCAGAATCCACCACTTGGAGACTAGTGTTGGATCGACTGATCCAAACCAACAATCGATTCAAAATCAATTGGACGAATTCAATCGCAAGTTGAATATAATTCACAATCCTGAATACAATTTGAAAGTGATTTTGAAGGAAATTGACGCTTTGAATGCAAAGATGGAGACCTACATAAATAATAAGAGATTGTTGCGCATTAACGAATCAATAGGGGAGACTACGGGTCGAGGCCTGCTTGATCTGTATGGTTTGTCGAATAAGAACTCGTCCGTTGGACGAGTGGATACTCTGGACCAGTTGGATCAACTGGATCATGTCTCTAAAATTGAGGAGATTTTCAATAGATTACCAGAGTTCGACAACTTCAATCTGATTCTTCCCAATCTTATCTTGCGGTTGAAATCGTTGAACAGAGTCCATAATGAACTTGGTGGATGTTTGTTGGTAATTAGTGAGCTAGATAACATTTTGCAGAGCTTGAGGAAAGACTTTATTCGTTGGGATTCTTCAATTAACGATGTAAAGAAAAAATTGGATTTACAGGAATTGAGCTTCGAGACCAACAAAAAAGAAGTCGAAGGATGGGTCAAGGACTTGGAGAAAAGATTAGGAGATGAGTAAGTGAAGCAAAAAGTGTAAAAGGAAATGATTAACATGGGAACTGACTAGACTTGAAGTTTTGATCTAAGTTGGTTCGATCATATTGGGATAATGAGAAGAAATATACCCTTTGAATGGCTCATTACCATAAATAATAGCTCTGTTGTAATGATCTCCACCAAGAGGTACTGCTCCCTAGAGGTACCCATGCCATTGAGGGCTCATCTCATATCTAGTCGACGTTATCTAGGACCCCCACTACCAACCCTGCCACTAGTGGGGAACAACCATTTGGGTGAAAAACAGCGCTGTTAGCATGATTGACCTTTTTTTTACCAAGACATCAGTCTTTGCTTGCAACATTGTTTAGCCCAGTATTCCCAGATCCCAATTGATGTCCATCTAGATCCATCTAGGTATCCTTTGACCTCTTCGAACTGGGGCAGATGTTGGACTCAGATCATCGATGACTATCAGAGGTATAATACATCCGGACACCCAGTGTATTTTGCGATACTCGCTAATGACTTCCCAGTTCTCACTTCGCTTATGACTTCCAAGGAATGAGCCATTGCGATTAATTTCTCCATTCTCCAATTACTATAAATAAACCTCCACATCCACATTTGTTTGTTGATTACCTGAATCTATAGCCTTGTTCAATTTATTTTTGTCTTACTTGGTTAGTTTTCTATTCAACAACCGCAGTCAATGATGTTAAGAACATCTTTAAAATCTTCAATTAAGAAGTCCCTTTTTGTTCGTTCTCCTGCTATTAGAGTGTCAAGAGCTTTATTATCAGGAACCCCAAGATTGAACGGGTATGGACAACTTTCATTACCAAAAGTTCCTCCAACTATAACCAATGAGGCAGTCAAGGATTTCTCATTCCAACATGAAAAGGACTGGGATTTGCTCCGTGCATCTATTACAAAATACACTGATTCTGAAGGTGTAGATGTACCAATTGTTATCAATGGGGAAAGAATCTTTGAAAATAGACAAACCAATCAACAACTTAATCCAAGTAATCATTCCCAAGTATTGGCAAACGTTGCTCAAGCAACCAAAGAAGATGTCTTATTAGCTATAGAAAGTTCTAAAATTGCGAAACAGAAATGGGCCAGATCCCCTTGGGTTGATAGAGCATCCATTTTCTTGAAAGCCGCTGATTTGATCTCTACTAAATACAGATACGATATGTTAGCCACTACTATGCTTGGACAAGGAAAAAACGTCTATCAAGCCGAAATTGATTCTGTTGCAGAATTAATTGATTTTTTCAAATTCAACGTTAAATACGCAGAAGAATTATACAATGAACAACCAATAGAATCTGCTCCTGGTGTATGGAACAGGGTTGAATATAGACCATTGGAAGGATTTGTATATGCAATTACTCCATTCAACTTCACTGCCATTTCAGGAAACTTGGTAGGAGCTCCAGCTTTAATGGGTAACACTGTGGTATGGAAACCTTCTGCTTCAGCAATTCTTTCTAATTACTTATTATTAACCATTTTGGAAGAAGCTGGCTTACCTAAGGGAGTTATTAATTTCATTCCTGGAAATCCCATCGAAGTCACTGATTTAGTGTTGAGCGATAATGAATTTTCTGCTTTACATTTCACTGGTTCAACCAAAGTCTTTAAGGATTTATATTGCAAAATATCTACTAATGTTTCAAAGGATAAATATAGAGATTTCCCAAGAATTGTTGGAGAAACCGGTGGTAAGAACTTCCATTTGGTTCATTCACTGGCTGCAATCAATCACTCTGTATTGTCCACTTTAAGAGGAGCTTTCGAATATCAAGGCCAAAAATGTTCAGCCACTTCAAGATTATTTGTTGCTGAATCGATCTGGCCAGCATTCAAAGAAAAATTAGTTGAATCTATGAAAACCATCACCATTGGTGATTCTTTAAATTCATTCATGGGTCCTGTCATTCATGAACAATCTTTCAATAAGGTTTCTAATGTCATTGAAAATGCTAAGAGTGATAAGGACTTAACAATCATTCAAGGAGGTAAATTTGACAAGTCAAAGGGATTTTTCATTGAACCAACTGTTATTCAATCTACAAACCCAGACCATCCAATTTTGACCGATGAGTTCTTTGGTCCTCTTTTATCAGTATACGTATACCCAGATTCAGAATTTGAATCTATTATGAACAAGATTGACACTGCAACTAAATACGGTTTAACTGGTTCCATATTTGCTGCTGACAGAGATGTTATCAGATTAGCCGAAGAAAAATTACGTTACTCTGCTGGTAATTTCTACATCAACGATAAGTCAACCGGTGCAGTTGTTGGTCAACAATGGTTCGGTGGAGCTAGAATGTCTGGTACCAACGATAAGGCTGGTAGTGGTAACATCTTGAATAGATTTGTTTCTGTTAGAAGTATAAAGGAAAACTTTTATGAGTTAACAGATTACAAATACCCATCCAACTACAAATAATTGAATATGGAAATAGGTGTGATGGAATGAGTGTGGGATATAGGGAGTTCTTGTTACTACAGGCCGAAAAGTAATGCATGTAATTTGTATACATAATGAAAGATAATATCTTAATTAGTTTGATATGTATGCATGGGGGAAGGGTATTAGTACTTGCGAGGAGGTGTAGTATGTTGTTGGTATCCGTAATATGGTTGTGGAGGCATTTGAGGAGGTTTAACGGCACCATTATTGAGTATTCGTCCTACACCCAGACAAACAGGACAAAGTTCTTCATCTAGAAAGAAGTGAACCAAACCTGACCCTCTACATCTTCCACAAAGCACTCCTCCAATTGCTGGATCCCCAGGTCGTACTCTTAGTGGAGGCAACAGAGGTCCACCCATCATTGGGCCAGGGCTTGGGCCAAAAGGTTGGGGAGCTCCATATGAATTACCTACTGGAGCAGGAATAAACGTTGTGGTTGAAGTAGAGCCACCTAAAAATGGAGATCCATAGTTTCTAACAGCTTGATAGTCATTTCTAGGTGCAAATTGTTCGTAGCAATCTTTACAAGTGTTCCCATTCTTTCTCTTTTTCCCAGTATTGTAGCATTTGTCACATAAAAATCGCTTTGGAAATAAAAACGGAAGCTGAGGATTTGGATTGTAAGCATTGTTGTTGATGTAGAACTTCATCCAGCAATCTCGACACATGTTACCATTTTTTATCTTGAAACCAGTGTTTTTACATTTGGAGCATAGAAACCCCTTTGGAAACAGAAACGGGAGATAGTTATTGCCAGAATATAGTGAATTGTTGGAGCTGGTGTTAGTCGAGCTGGTTGATATTGGAGGTTGTAACGATGGTTGTGACGGTCTTTCAGGTGGTGGAGCAAGTCGAGTGGGACGATTATTTGGAACTGGGCGTCTGGCGGGCAACTTAGGTGCTGGGTTATTGTATGAGCTTATTGCTTCGTCGTATGAAGGAGGTGGAGCATCATCTTCATTAACCATGATGAAATATTTTGTTTGGCAATCGATAAACAAGAATTCCTCAAATAGTTTTGATTTATATTGCAAACTTGGTCTATTGGGGATATGTGGGAGGAGATCCCTTTATAGTGACTTCAATCAACAGCAGTACACTAATGTCACTGGGTTAAGGTCTTTGGAGTAGTCTATCGGGTTGAATTACTCAGTTGGTTCTCTGATGCGAAGGGATAACTGGGGTCCAGTCACTAAAAATTAGTCCTGATTGGAACTCTATTAAAATGTTGATTGGATGGACTATTGGCCCAATTATTGTCTCGTTCGCTCTCAATCAATCTCTCTTTACAAAAGCCACTAATCAAAAGAGCAGTACCAGAAGAGAAATGCTTTGGATCAGGCAGCTGAGGGACTATTTTCAAAGTTGGGGCGCAGTTGGGGATAACGATCGGCTTATATGAAGGAAGTCAGGTGGAAGTTTTTAGCAGTTCTAGGCAATGCCATGTTGTGGGTGATGAGTGTGAGTGTGAGGTGGTGTGGTGTGGTGAAGCTGCTGATGAAAGGTAATGGAGAAGGTGGTAGTAGGTCAGGTAATAGTTCAGTTCAGGTAGTAATTCAGGTAGTATATTGGGTAGCAGATCAGGTAGTACTAAACAGATAGTAGGTTAGGTAGTAGCTCAGTTAGTGGATCATTATCAATGTCCTCTATTCTAAGAAGTATTGTGGGGAGTTGGGCGTCGTGTCTCTCTCGCTCTGTCTCTCTGTCGCTCTCTCGCTCTGTCTCTCAGTCCGTCAGTCGCTAACCTCCAACTGATAAGCTGACGGCATTGCTAGCAACTGTCTAAATCACGTGACTAACATATCAGAACGCGGTTGCACGCTCAAGCGCAAACGAAAACTGAGAAGAGAACGGCGCCAACTAGAACAACCAAAACAGATCAATTCGTTCTGATCAAGAATACATGAAATTATTATGATTTGGTTATCTGAAAGACAAAGTATGTGAAGCGGAAATTGCATTGTAACATTGGGTGATTTTGAAAAGTGTACTTACATTTGGCACTTCTGGGCAAAAGTTGGTTTTTCCTAACCTAACTGAACCCCTATTGTTCTATCAATATATATTCATAGTATACTAACTCTTTTCACAGAATTTGGAGTTGGTTTTACAGCAGGAGGATTTTTCTTCTTTGTATTTGGAATCTTTGCATTCTTTGATTCGGGATTTCTTGCCCTTGGTAACATATTATTTGTTATTGGATTGATCTTAATAATAGGACCTCAAAGAACGATATCGTTCTTCAGTAGACCAAATAAGTTAAGAGGTACTTTTTGTTTTTGTTTAGGGATTATCCTTATTTTATTGAAAAGGTCATTTATTGGGTTTATTATAGAAAGTTTTGGAATTTTGGGATTATTTGGAGATTTTTTTGGTACAATTATTCAATTTCTAAGGTCAATTCCTTATATTGGAGATGTTTTAAACAATCCTTTGATTGCTCCTACTATAGATCATTTGGCAGGCATTAGTGTTTTACCAGTTTAGTATTATATTAAATGTGTATAATTACCATTTCTGATGTTCAATATATTTAAGGTGTGTGAGTTAGTGAAGATGGAAAGTGATGAAAGATAGTAAAAGTGGTGAAAGATAGAGAAAGGTGCTTAAAGATAGCTTTAATAGTTTTAATCGGTATGGAATAGTGTTCATTAGCATTTAATGGTGTCAATTGGCATCATACAATAGTAATAAGTAGCTTTATATAGCAAAAGAGTAACATTTGGAAGCGTCTGTTACTTTTCAAGCTGCTGATATATAATATAGGCCAACTAAGTAATACTTCTGAATGTAAGATTCCAATATAAAAATGCGTTACCAAAATATGTTGTCAACGTATGTCTGAAGAGTTTGTCTCCTTTTGTTGTGGAGCACTTTACATTGAATCGGTAACTTACCTTCGGCTCAACAACATGACTTCTTTGTGGTGCAGTCACGAAGTACAATTTGGCTTCTTGAGGTCAGCAGCCCATGGGCTGGATCTTTAGAGTGTATGCTGTTAAGGTGAAACAAGTATGGCACTGTATTTGCTAGTCCTAAACTAGTCCTAAACTAGTCGAGATCCACAGCATTCTGTCCAGATCATTATGCCGACCAATTATGTAGACAATCGGATAAACCACACTGTAAAAGTAACTCAAGATTCTACAACCTTCATTCAGATCCATGTTAAATCTCTCTTCACATATCTACAGCAAATTTTCCAGACATTCTGGTGAGATTTTATGTCCATGAAAGATTGTGTAAACTTACCGAAGAAACCTCAAATTCAAAGCAAACTTGTTGAAGTCTTGAATTGGGAAAGAATCAGGTCTGTCTGTTGTAATACAACATCACACACAGTTAGCGCCATAAGAAGATCATAATGAGAATTAATTTGGTCTCTGATCAAATTGAAATTTGTAGATTGGATAGATACAGTAGTGATGTTTTTATGAGTAGATATCAAGTTCTTTTGAAATATGAAATTGTAAAGCGGAGGATCGTTCGATATGCTAGTTTGGGCTTTAAATTGGGGAATCCAGAGAATAGTGCTTGGTAGTTTATGCTGAGGGCTTGTATGGGTATAATGGACCACCGATAGGTTTGAGTGAACTAAAAAAGATAAATCTTTTAGAGAATTCACCATTGCACCACCGGAGCCTTTCATTTCAAAATTGATCACTAAAATATCATTTTCCGTTCTTGAGAATTGAAGGATTAACTGATCTAGCTTCAATCGATTGGAGTGACCGTCTGAGGTCCCGAGAGATGTAAAGATAACCTTTCCGGAGTGCATCATTATACTTCGAATAGCATTCATTAATACAATCGGATGATATATCAACCCAACGTACGGCCCACTCCCAAATTCAGATCCCATGGAAGTGTTTTTGAAGTTCCCGTTATTGCCTATTATATCACTATTCAAAATTATTGGAGTAATTTGTAACAAATTGTTTGAAGGTCGATCCATATTAAAGTGATTGTGATTATGATTGTTATGCGAATTTAAAGTTCTTACCAGCAGTAATTTGATCAACCCAAACGGTTGATTTATCAATTGGTTTAGAAAATAATCCATGAACTGTTTATTGAAGAAATGGTTATCACTTACGGTTCCTGCACCACACCATGGACTTATATCATGATTCGAACGATTTGAAAATTCATAATTTGGAGCCTCTACTATGACAATTTTTAACAGACGGATAGATCCTTGATAATAGTTTAAGATGGAAAATGCAACAAGATATGATATAAACGACGAAGGATGTGCAATTACTATCAAAGGCATTGATATTAACCAGATATAACGAATAGGAAAGTGATAGTGGAAGAAACGGTATTCGAAGGATATTTCCGGGGTCGAGATGACGTTAGGTACAGGAAACATCTACCAGTGCCCTATTGTTGCAAGTTGTATATTGCGGGTGTGTGGATGAAAGAAGAGCATCGATGGAGCTTGGAGTGGAGTTGTTTCGAAGTTGTCGGAGAATGGTTCCTATTGTCGGTAGAAGTTATGAAAGTCCGAATTGCATTGCTATTCAAGAGCCTAGTAAATAGCATTTATAATTTGAGTGTTGAATAAGTAAAATTTTTGAGAAAACTGTCTGTTTAGCTCTATATTTAATTTTTCACTTCATTTGATAGTTTCACGATATACATGGTATCAATACAACCTATTTTATTGAAGGATAAAAATTTATTTTATTAAGCAAACAAGACTGAAAGATGTACAAGACAACTAAAATATGCTAAAAGAATCTTTCACATTTATTTGATTACACATATTTAATTGCCTTCTGATACATGTGTTTAATGAATAAATTGCAACTTGCAACTTAAATGAGAAGTGTACCGGGAGTCGCAGTTTCATAAAATCATGCTCAATGGCAATATTCTAGCAACAAGAAACATCCGTGATAGTTTAGTGGCTAGAATTACCGCTTGTCGCGTGGTAGACCGGGGTTCAATTCCCCGTCGCGGAGATCTTTGAAAGCGCAAATGGTTTAGTGGTAAAATCCAACGTTGCCATCGTTGGGCCCCCGGTTCGATTCCGGGTTTGCGCATTTTTTTAAGTATGAAAGTTCGGATATGTCAAAAAGGTAAACGGCAGCAGAAGCCATTTTGTATATCCTATTTTCTCTTTTTTGTATATTAACAGAGTGAATAGGTGATACGAAATATTTCTAAATTAGTGACGTTCTGTTTCGATGAAATAAGGTAGTCGAAATTGAATTTTCTTTTGTGGTTTTATAGTTTATTGGAACAATTTTAATCATTTCTATTCACGGTACCAAAATTAGTTGAAACCATCTCATCGCATGTCACAGATTCCTACCAAGATCAGTCGTCGACAAGAAATAAAGGCCAAGGAGGCACTTCAAGCTCAATTTCAGCTTACAGCAGCCGCTAATAACAAAAGGATCCTTGGATGGCTCACTGTCGACAATAAAGTGACTGCACCTTCAGAATCCTCCCATGAGGATCAAACCTCGTCTGCCTTTTTGGACTTACCTATAATACCAAATGGTTCAGGTCTTTCTAACATAGAGTCTGATTCTTTGAAAGTTGGAGATTTTATGAATTCATCAGAGGCATCGCTTCAAAAATTGAAAAAGCAGACAGTTGGAGCTTCAGCTACAACTGATTCTAAGGCTTTGGCAGCGTTAAAGAATAATTTAAGAAATCGAACCAGAGCCAAAATAAAGAATTCTTCAACACGGAAAGTTCATAAGACGTCCACTTTGAAACAATTAATCAACAAAAACTCCTCAGAGGGCCCGGAACCTCAACTGAAACCCTCAAAAGCTGTTCCTGAATCAGATGAAGAAGATGATGACATTTCAGCCTTGAGAAATAGAAAAGTCAAGAAAAACACAGTACAAACCTTTGGAGCCAAGGGTAAGAAGAAAGGAGGACGTCCTTTCTGAGGTGTGGACTTTCACCTTAGAAGTTACTTGTAACATGGAAACACTGTTACTCGACTGAGAAACCCACTGTTTTACACATACTAGTACAATGTTCTACACATACTTGTTCAATGTTCTACACATACTAGTACAATGTTCTGCATATACTTGTACAATGTTCTACATTCACCTTCTCATTGATACACTTACATATACAGTATTCTACATTCATTTTGATGTTTAAGAATTACCTGTGGAACAAAGAACGAGCACCAGAAAGCAATGATGCTCTGACTAGCCTCTTCAATACTAAAGATGTTGATTTCTGATATAGAATCATAGATGTTTCTGTCAATACTAGAAATCCTTAATTTCACCCTTGCATTTTATCGGCTCTTAGTACAAGTTGGAGCTCTTGTACCCACCATAACATACACACATCATGGGAATATCATAAACAAGTGATAAAGTTAATCCTTACAGAGCCATGACCATGGCCATCGCATTTAGTTTACTTAGATGATAGTAATACACAGCCAATCTGACTTCTGTGATAAGAAACGGTCTAGCTCTTAGTTAGATGTAACTGTAACTGTAACTGTAGCTGTAGCTGTGGCTGTAGATCTTATAATCTTTTCTAAGCTGCCCATGTACTAGCTGTTTCTTCTACATCACCAAGGCTATTGAATTACTGCAGCATATTTCGGTTTTTATCAACTTTAAGTACTTGCTTTCTTCATCTACAAACTGAAATAATTTCGAATGATCAACGTGGTATTTATAAAAGACCCGAAGTGAAAGGGCAAACCAAAAATCAAGAAATAATAATACATCATAATTAGTGAAAAACGAATTAATATAAGAAGGAATAATCAAAGATAGAGCTCAATGACAGAATGAATAATTGAAAAAATTCGTTTTTTCTTAATCAATTCAATCTTTGCCTTTTGGCGGAAGATTCTCCAACGTCAGGATGAATCAACGAGCTGATATTAGAAGATGAGTTCTGTTTATAATTTCCAGAAGCAGATGTGCCAACATTAGCATCATCATTTGACTCTGAAGCTAATAATGAATTGACTGAAAGTTTGTTTATTGGTGTAGGAGTTCTTACCGCAGAAGTTCTTTCTGCAGCAGTATTTTCGGCTGAAACAATAGACTCAGAGGAGCCAAAAACTTCGTTAATTTGGGAAAGTTTAGATTCACTATCATTTTCTGATTCGTTGCAAGTTACTTTCGACAATGGAGAAGTGTTCAACGATCTCAATTTGTACACAGCCAGTATTGAAGAAGTGGGATTGGGATTGGGAGTGGGAATGGGAGTGGGAGTGGGAGTGGGAGTAGTAGTTGCAGCAGTAGTGGTGGTAGTAGTAGCAGCAGTAGTGGTAGCAGTAGCTGAACCTGGTATAGGCATTTGTGCAAGTTGATCAACATGTGGTAATTTATCGTGAGGTCCAACCATAGAGTCCTTCTTGTGTTGATGATGAGAAATTGAACCAAATGAAGACCTCTTGTATGAAGAAAATGAAGATAATGACGAAGACGATTTTTCAGAAAACACAGAATTATAAGACGACTGAGATGTCAACGAATCAGCGCTGTTGAAATCGCCACGATTTCTTACTGAATGAAGTTCAACCAACGACGGACGGAGTCTATCTTGCATTGAGTTACTAAGGGGTAAAAAAGAAGGCTTTTTAATGACCGATGGGGATACTGGAAGGGAAAACTGATGAGTGTTACGTTGATGATTATCAGTTGGAGTTGAGGGATTCAGGTGCTGTTGGGACAGTTGCTGTTGTAATTGAGGTTGTTGCATATTCCTTGGTAAACCCAAAGACCCAAGAGTTGTAGCACCATGAATTGAGGTTGGAGGTGGAAGTTTGATACTTTGCGATGGGAAAGAATCTGGCAGAGGTACACCAGGACTTCTGGATAATTTGATTGAAGGTATATCATCACCAATTTCACGAACTGAAGTACCAGCTGGAGACAGGTTAGCTCTGAAGGCAGCTGCTGATGGAGCAGCTGGTAAATTAGAAGGCACAGGGCAAGATACACCGGATATAGAATTTGGAAGTGAAGCAGGTGCTGAAGTAGATGGTCCTACTGGTACAGGAGCCAAAGGATCAAAGAGAACCGAAGGATTTCTTTGACGAAGTTGTTGTTCCTTATCCTTGCCATTTTCCCAAATCTTCCTGAATGGAAATTGCAGAGTGTTGGGCTGAGCTATGAAAGTATGATTCTGCTCTTGTTGGAACAGATGAGTTCTAGAAGGATCCAAATGATTCCTCTGGACCGACTCCTCAGCTTCTAATTTGATATTCTCTTCAAGAGGTTTACTTTCGACACGGTTTGGCACAGGATTATGCCGTATAATAGCAGCACCAGACTCGGGGTCTATGGGAGCAGGGGATATTGAGTAACTGTAAGGTTGGTACTGATAAGGATGAGGAAATGGAGAAGAAGGATGTACATTGAGGGGTCCAGGAGGTGCTGGTAGTCCAGGGAGTTGTATATTAGGATGGCTAGGACGGGGATAATACACTTGTCCTTTATGAACAAAAGGTTGAGGGGTATAAGGAACAGGTCCAAGTTGTTGATGCTGTGGATGCAGAAGTTGTTGTTGTTGTTGAAGAAGATGCTGCTGGGGCTGTTGGTGAAGTTGTTGAAGTTGGTGAAGTTGGTGTTGTTGTTGTTGCTGGTGCTGGTGCTGAAGCTGGTGCTGGTGTTGAAGCTGGTGCTGTTGAAGTTGATGCTGTTGCTGAATCTGTTGGTATTGGAATTGTTGCATCTGGTGGGGATGGATATGTATGGGCACTCCAGGTATTCCGGATCCATTTCCAGGAGCTGAAGTAACTGAATGGCCGTTTGGTTCGTCATAAGGACTGGGAGATGCACTGCCATTCAGAACATTAACTCCGTCTTCTTGGTTGTTCAGATTACCCTTTCTAGAACTATTGGAAGAAGACCTTCTCTTTATGTAAATTAAAGAAGATTCATCATCCTTCTTGAATTTTCCACTAGAATGTTTGAATTCCCATACTGGATAAGTTTCTGACTTATCAGAATGTTCTGGAGAATCAATCGAATCGGCAGCAACACCGCTAGCCAAGGATCCATTACTGACAGACAGAGGATCGGAAACTTTATGGAATCCATACATATGAAGTTGACGAACAAAACTTGCAACATTACCATGCTTGAAATAACTGGTAAGAGCAGTTGCAAACTCTTTACCAGGAAATAAAGCAAAAGTATTCTGTTGTTCATTTTTAGTCCACCAAATCAAATGGGTCAACTTAGGATCACTTAACATGGAATATAATTTATGAACAAAGGCATTCTTCTTGACCGGAGGGTCCCGTGTATTCTTTTTACTCATCTTGAGGACATATGCTTAATGATTATTTGTTTGCAATTTGAAAATATACTCAAAGAATCCTATGATGAATGTTGGAAAGCACAATGAAGATATGTAAAGTGTATAGGAAAATGGTACCACAGAAACTTGATAGGTTGATTGATGTGTAAAAAGCGGGATAGTTGAAAGAAAAAACCTAAATGGACTAAATGGACTAAATGGACTAAATGGACTAAATGGACTAAATGGTTCAAGGGCTCAAGGGCTCAAGGGCTCAAGGGCAAGTGTAAATTGAAACAGATATGACCCGGGTTAATAAAATTAATGCAGAAAATCTGAAGCCAACTAAGGAATCTTATTATTCACACCTTTGCACACACTTAATTCCAACCCTGGATGGATATGAAACTTTAAAATGTCAATTCAAAACTAGAATTGAAATTCACAAACAGTTATTAGTTGTGGAGTGAAAAGTTTTGAAATACTTTTTAAGACAAAATCCTTTGAATCACGAAAGAAAAATACAGAAGCAATGAGAAAGTCAGGGATACTTTCAAATATGTGTGGGTATGAATGACAGGTGGTTGGGATGTCAGACCTGATATTACTAACGTTTTATTTATGGATATAAGGAATGGGTGAAAGGGTACGTTGAAAAAAGAATAAATTGTTAAAGAGAATGATGTTTCAGTTATAAAAAAAATATGATTAAAAGTTTCCCAAGAAAAGGGAAAAAATAAAAACACTTTAGCTAAAAAAAAAAAAAACCGGTGAACTGGCCATAAGAAAAATGATACAAATGAATTAAATTGAGTTAAAATAAAATAATCCGGGTACACCCCAAAACCAAAAATATATTATTAATAATAATAAAAAATTGGAGCAATAGTAGACAAAAGCAAACACTACGTAATCTACGATAGGAAGCAAAGACAAGGAAGCTAGAAATAGGTGATGCATAACCAAATAGTAAGCACAAAAGGTATTATTAATTTACGCATTTAAAAAATATCTTTCCAGAATTTTTTTGAAAAAAATACAAAAATAAAAATAAACAATTTGAAAAAATTAATTCAGAAACTGAAAAGGTTGGAAAATAAATTACTGTTGAAAAATATGGTAAAGGCGGACGGGAAAGTATCTCTCCGTAGACGGAAACAACGGACAATATACTTCAAAATGATTAATTCTCAAAAAATTTGTCAGCCCGTAACAGTAAGCTAATTTCATTTAATAAAGTGTGTTTAGTTATAATAGTTATTTATTTATGGCAGTTATCATGTCTGCCGAGAAGCACAAAAAAAAAAACTTTCAAAAATTCTATATGTACTGATAGATCAAATGTATACTTTTCTGCTTCTGCATTACAATAAATGCCAATTAAGTATGCATTTGATATTCTAATACATAAATCAATCAATAACCACGAGTTATTTTATTTTTTGGCTGATGCTCTTCAATGAAGATTTTGAATTTTTATTTTATTCTTAGGTTTACTGATGTTCACTTGGATTATTCCTTCCCCCTTTTTTTGTTCCACGTTCCCACTTCTTGCTATTCATCTTATGGTGAAAGAAGTAGCCGTATCTCCTTCATGTTACTGAAACGACAGAAAATAGATCGTAGATGCGGATTTTGCGCAATATTTTAGCGAGATACATCAACTTTGAGTTCGGTCTAAGGAAGATATTTGTGACGATTTCGGTCATTAAATCGTGTCATTTTTCTTTTTTAGAAAAGCAAACATATGAATGCAACGTTTAACGCAAGGGGAAAGTAGATGAACTCAATTTTTACATTTAGCGTTGACGAACAATACCCTGCTATTGTTACAATAAGGAGAGAATATTTCCACATTTTTACTTTGAACACCCTCAACTTCTTAGCCTACATCTCTTGAAAAGCTTATATATTTTTCAAATTTCTTCTTTCATCTACGATTATAATCTACATCTTAGATCGTCTTCACAAAAATTATGAGAAACAGGAATGTATGTGAATACGGTGGCATATAGAATCTCTAACAGGAAAAAAAACTCGTCACTTGAAGATGCAGCAGGAGAATATTTTGCAGAATTTAAAGTGTAATCTTATCAGTAACACTTCAAGTAACTCTGTCGTGAAGTTTCAACCAAGAGGTTTTAGCTTTGGTTTTAACCTTTGAATATGTACCAAATGATTCGAAGCCCGTAAATACTTCGTTGCAGACCGTAGATAGTAGACCAACTTGAAATATCACCATTTAAACCTCTTATGCATTGCATTGGCCCATTGAAAGAAAAAACCATAGAAAATTATTTTTCATAAAAGTTATTTACGCAGTTGCATTTTGCATTGCGCACAATTGGCAGACTGTTATTGTCTAGGGGAAAAAATTATAGTAGGAGTGAGGATATAGGAGAACAGTGAGATATCGTCAATATGAATCAGATATTTAAAGCAAAAAATTGGAAGAGGTAAAAAAAAGGACGCAGAGAAGTTTTGGATTTGGTGACCATTTCGTCTATTGATGTATTTTTCGCAATATAGTTTAGTTCGATCTTTCCAAATTACTTCTTTACTCCCCGATGTAATATCGATTACATAATATTAAGTCCTGGTACGTTGATCCAATTTAACTCTACCCCTCTTGCCGACGACGATTAGCGGACCGAATTTCTATTTCAGGAATGTGATCATGCATTTTATACTCAGCCTCAACACCCCAACACCTACGAGTCAAACTTTAAATTAACCTTTCTACATACTTGTTCTTCTAGTTACAACATGATAGAAGCGAATAAACTTTAGGTTGCTAATAAGGTTCTTATTGAGGTTAGACTGTTAAAAAAGAACAAAGGAAATAAGGTTTTATTCGTTTTCTATGTGGCGGGTGAGTATTCCCATTAATAGAAACAAGCGGGATGCTCTATAGTACGACTTTGGAGACACTTTATTGTGGTACTTGTAAAGATCAATAATTTGGGTTCCTCTCAATCGTGGAGCGCAAAGAGGAGGGGGGTGGTCCTTTAGCGATTCTAACTTCTAGCTCAATTACACACGGCTTAAGTCCTTGCGTGTCAAATTTAATATACTGACTGTGAATCAACTGAAATTATTATTCGTAAGTTGCATTGCTTCCATACCGGGAAGAATTTGAATTTGAATTTGAAATGTCCTAAAAAAATAGATTCTCAACAAATTTTAATGAGTCATTAATAAGAGAAAAGAGAGGGTGGTAAAGTTGTAAATGATTATTTTTTCATTCAGGAATAGCTTACATAATTTGAATTTCGTATATTTGTTCAAATAATTTTGGGGATAGGTGAATATTAGAATCTCCCCTGGTAAATGCTTTACTATTAATATTGATACTTCCAATCTTACTTGAGTAGTAAGGTTTAAAACGGGTTCTGTTTAAATCAGTTTAAGATTTAGCACTTTGTGCGATTAATGGTCTGGGGTAGAAAGTACTATACAAGCAGAAAATATATGAGAATTATTTCCACACTAAGGTTTAGAAAAAGTTTAAAGAGTAAATACGAGAAATTTGAGTTTACGAAATATGAAACAGCGAAATTGGGAAATTAGATTCGACTAGGAAATATTTCTTTAGGCTTTTGGGTAAGCCTTAAAGATTTGAGTTTCTCGAAGTAATTCAATTTCAAATAATTATTTAAATAAATAACCCCGACAGAAGGCAAGGGGTAGTGGCCATTGACAAGAGGGAGAAATCGTTCGATGAGGGTTGCATTTACACTTCCGATTACTACCTTGACCAATTGGATGAAACAAAGAAATTGTACTGAATTTGTTTTTCCAATGAATCAGTCATAACATCAACATCTAATAGGAGCCCTAATAATAAATACCCTATTATGTAAGAAATTCAGATACTCGACTAAGTCTAGCATTAAAATTCACTTGTAAAACATTTTCTTCGGATTCTATAGAAAATCTCCGTCAATTTTTGACCCGGCTTTAGCAATATTTTTGAAAACTGAAACTTGACAATTTTGCTTCCCCTCTACACTGAATTTATTACACAAACTTGAAATAGAATTTGAAATTTAGCAATAGATTTGATATAGCTCATATGCGCACAAGTGTGGCTCTTACGATATGTGTTTGACGCGTCGCATAAACGGTCACACAACATCACTTTGATGGTGCAACCTACAAGAATTGGTGATCGTGCATCATAGAATAGCTTAATTGGCCGATAGGTTTCCAATTTAACTTTTATTTGAGCCTCAGTGGTAGTTTTTATGTATATATTTTTAAGAATAGATGAGGGAAATTAC
Source organism: Chernovozyma aurita (assembly GCA_030566905.1). Lineage (NCBI taxonomy): Eukaryota > Fungi > Ascomycota > Pichiomycetes > Serinales > Debaryomycetaceae > Chernovozyma > Chernovozyma aurita. The sequence goes on from JAKUBO010000007.1 coordinate 533,435, forward strand.
TCTGGAACCTAATTTTGACAGGTTAATGGAGACGATAAACCCAAAAGCTTCAAAAAAAATCTTAACGATATAAATTTCTAATTCGAGAAAATACAAGGCTGGAGTACGTGTCATATAAATACGAAAAATATAGTGGATCAAGACTAAGTTTTGGGCATATTTTTTTGTTATTATTTATCGTCTCAATAACATTTCCAATCAAAAATAAAATTTTAAAATCTTCAAATTGTGCATATAGGATTACTCAATCTATCGAATGACAAAATGGAATAAATTTGAATCAGTCGACAATTTTGTGACCAGATGCAATGCAAAGCAATGTACATCAACGGTGAGATAGAACACAACACTAGATAACCACAATGCATACAACAATAATCAAAATAATATAAATATTATTTTGAGCTAAAGGTACTACTCTCTAATCTTTTGAGAAGTTTAAATAATTGAAAACCTAAATATGATAATCAAAATAACTGGACCCGCCCAGGAATTAACCAAATCTCAATTGGATAGCGAAAAATGCAAAAAAACTTCAAAACCAAACGAAGAACATATTGTTAACAAAAAATAAATGCGAACAATGAAATTCCTCAAGATTCTAGTTCCTTTCTGAATTTTGTTGAACTTGAATGATGTTGGAACATGAAAATTTTTAATGCATAGAATTTTCGCACTACACTCTAATTGAACTACGAAACTACAAAGGCCAGTTACAATTTTAAAAGAAGCCAAAAAAAATAAAAATAAAAAAAAGAGCTGCTATAATTTGGTAGAGCAAAAAGATTCAGTTGGACAACGAACCTTTAGGAGTATTTAAGAATCTACTTTTAGGTAGCTTAACATTCCATACTTTTGAAGTAATAGACGGAGTTAACTTACGCTCCTAATATTTGGGGCCCTAACAAACTTTTTCCAAGGTATAACAGTGTTCTAACTCCTGCTGAAGTTACTAGATTAGAAATCGGGTCATAATTATTATGGAGAGAGAGATGCCTTTACCTCGAGATCTAGCCTCGTATCCAGTAACAGAAGTAACGAAAACAATAACCAAAACAAGAAACCACTGAATTTCAACCATTAACTACGCACCTATTTCCTTTCGGAATGTGTTAGTTGTAAAATTTAAAAATAAATTTGATATGATAACTAGTCCTCCTATCTCAATTCAAATACACCAATGATTGTTTATTGATGGCTATCTAGAGAAAATAATAATCTTTAATTGAATTGTTCAAGAACTCTGCAGGACTGGCAAATTGTTTTAAGTTGCATTTCGTACATGTCTCTAGACCTTTTTTTTGACATAATCTCGGTTTATACTTGCTCTTTATTTAGAGAAAAAAATACAACTGTCAATAATGGAACAATTTGGGGCTGGGGATTCACCATATGAAAGATCAGGATAAACAATAGTTTTTGTGGGGTGAAGGGTGAGGATGTGGAAATTGTGAAAATTTCTTCCTATCCTGGCACTTTGAAAAAAGAAACTGTTTTTCGTATACTATTAGGTTAGTAGATTGTCTCTTCGTATCTGCATGCAGTAACTAACAGAGTCGTCTACAATTCGAAATACACACACATAGCCTTATCATTTAGCTAAGACAATAAATATCTAAAGATGCATCTTCAGTTGCATTAAGGTCTCGGAGTTATCAAAAGGAAAAGGAAAGGGAACCATCTTCGAACTAGTGTTAGTGTCAAGCTACGAATGCTGTGAATAATTCTGGACTAAATAGAACATTCAATTGCGTTCGGAAATGCGCGTTTTAATTGGAATCCCCCCAAACCCTCAGCGTAAATGCGGCAAGCGAAGCGCAATTCCAGACTTGCATTATTGGTTGAAGAAAAAAAACCCGAACCACATTCGTCAGTTACAGTTACAGTTACAGTTACAGTTAAAATATGTAGTAAGTTGCATTATCATCTAATTTATAGTCTTGCTAAATGTTATCTTCTAGATAAAGGATTTTTTTTCTCTCAACATAAGTCTTCCACTTAACATATCGTTTGCATTTTGCAATTCATTCCAGTGAACGGTTTTACCTTTTCTCAATTTCAAATCAGCTTCATTATCATAAAGCTCTTTAACAGAAGTGAATTTAATTTGTGCTCCTTGGACTCCGATGACAACTGCTGAATCTTCCTGGGCTACTGAGTATTGATGAATCACATTCTTTCCGTAAAGTTCAGATGCATGGTACTTTTTGTCATTCCGTTCCTCAATATATGCCATTGACCTCACAGCAAATCTAACTGCATTCACTCTATCCAACGACGAGGGAGTGAACCCTTGCTGTACATGTCCTGGGATTGCAGTTCTGGTTTCATATCTTCCCTTGGCCAGTTCTTTGATAATATCTGCAATCAATTGAGCAGAATATACTGATGAAGCTTGTTCATTTCTTACAATCATCTTACCATTTTTATCTTCTCCTCTATCGTTTTCAAACACATCAAAGAGTAAGCTAATGTCCTCTTGCAATGTTTGTAAATCAACATTTGATTCAGGGGTATAGGTAGCAATTGCTCCGGTGACTAATCCACAATAAGAAGCTACAAATCCAGAATGTCCTCCTTGCACTTCAACGACAAACACTCTTCTTCTTGATGAAGAAGCAGATTGTTTAACTGCATCACAATAATTGACCAATTGATTTAAACAGGTGTCAGTACCTAACGAATACTCAGTACCGGGGACATTGTTGGACACAGTAGCAGGAATGACAACCATTGGAATATTGAATATTGGGTACTTGCTTCTATTGGTATCCAAGTCATGCACTGCAGTGAAGGCCTCAAAACCTCCCACTACTATTAAACCATTCAATTTATATTTTTGTAAGTAGAAGGCAACACTACCAAAATCTTCACTTGGAAGGGAACGGTTTGTTCCGATTTCAGACCCTCCTCTATTGTGCCAATTTATGACTTGTTGCCATGTTAATTCACGAACTTCTCCGGTATTGATCAAACCTGAGAATCCATTTTGGATTCCAAAAAGTTTATGACCCCTTGATAAACAGTACAACGCAGCAGCTCTAGTAGAAGCATTCAAGGCAGACGAAGATGCTCCAACATGAACAATCCCAACATTCAACCTTTTTGATTCAGGCAATAATTTCAGACCATCGTCATCCTCCGAGATCGAAAGAAAATTCGCATATACTTCGGCAAATATGGAGTCTCTTAAACTGATAGCCTTTTCAAAATCCTTAGCTGCAATAGCTGTAGCAACACATTGGGTCAACTTGACTGCTTCTACCAAAGGACGTCTAACAATCTTGTTTTCCAACATACCAATCATTGGAGAAGGAGTATCGACGGTGTTCTCGAGAACTGCTCTAACAGCGTCAACTCCTTGTAAAGTAGCCAACATTCTATCGTGAGCCACAGCAGACCCTCCTCTTTGAACATGACCTAAAGTTGTGATTCTAGTATCTAAACCTAATTCGACCAAAACATTCTTGACTTGTTCAGAAGTAATTGGATTCAACTGGTCATCAATGGCACCTTCAGAAACAATAACGGTAGTCTTTCTATTGCCCTTTTCTCTGTGTCTAAGACAAACTTTTTTAAGGTCTTCAGCCCATTGGCCAGCCTTCGGAGGCTTTTCGGGAATGAAAATGTAATCAGCACCACATGAAATTCCCGACATCAATCCTAACCAACCACAGTGTCTTCCCATAACCTCCACGACAAAGGCACGTGAATGTGAGGTTGCAGTAGCGTCGATGTAATCAACCATTTCAGTGATTCTAGCTAAAGAAGATGCAGCTCCAATAGTGGTATCAGTACATGCCATATCATTATCAATAGAGCCCACTAACCCTACAATTGTCAAGTTTTTAAAGGGTGCAACTTGTTTTTCTGCCAATTTTCCTTGCAGAACCAATTCTGCTATCAAAGAGGGCCATTCTGCACGAAATAAATCGGCACCGGTCAATGATCCATCACCTCCACACACAATCAATGCATCGATCCCATTGATTACCATATTGTAAGCAGCTTGCAATCTTCCAGGTCTTTCTCTAAACTCCATACATCTAGCAGTCCCGATATTGGTACCACCCATAGATAAATATGATCTTACATCATTCCATTCCATTTTCTTTAACAAGTCTCCTCCTTTGACTAGTCCAGAGTAACCTTCATACACGGCAAAGACATCACAGCCAAGATAAATCCCCGTTCTAACCACTGCTCTAACAGCAGGGTTCATACCTGGAGCATCACCACCCGAAGTCATCACTGCGATTTTCTTCTTTTTCTTTTGAGGTTGGTCGTCGGAGCCTTCAGCAGCCTCAACTTCTGCTTCTTGTATTTCCTTCCATAATTTGACAAGATTATCAGATTTTTCAGTCAAATATTGTTGTGGAGAAGAAAAGTGTTCTTCAGATTGTAAGTTCTCACGATTAGTAAAATGGATCTTATTCCCCATTGGATCAGTGACAGCGACTTCATTTCCTGACTCTGACACCACGGGAGTTTCCTTCAACTCTTGAGTCAAAATCTGACTCACTTTAGAAAGATTTGTAGTGAAGAAATACAACTCGTGAGCAGGGAATTTAATGTTTAATGATTGTACTGGAGCTGACAATCTTAACTTCAAGACTGTAGCATGACCAAGAGGCTTGGAACCATCTCCATGATAAATAGGAAGTTCTTGCCAAGGCAAGATGTTACCGTTTTTGTCCAAATTTTGTAGAGGGAAAGATTCAAGCCAAAGTTCACAGAGAGAGTCGATGGAAACACCCACATGAAGCTTAGTCTGTACAGCAGCAGATGCAGAAGCAGCTGCATAGCTTGAAACTTTTGAGTAATTTTTGGTCAATCTGAATCCCAATTTGTTGTAGAAATTGGCACTGCGATCAAACTCTTCAGGATCACTAGTCACTAATGAGGCGGAAGCCACTCCTTTAATAGTTCTAGTAGGCATTATAAACTAGATAAAAAGTCTTTATGTTATCAAACTTTCACTGAAGATGAGAGATTATAGATAACTAAATCAGATAACTAAATCAGATTGCAGTATGTGACCTTTAAAAGTAGTTTTGTAGGTGTGAAAAATTGAAGATTGTTTCCTTTTATTTCCTTTTGAAGCAAAACAATAAACTTGAAATAAGACAAACTTTAAATAATTCCAAGTGACGACTGGAGTGTTCAATAATTGAACTTGTGAATTCTATGAACTGGATTTATTCCCAATGGGATGTTATTAGTTCGGAGATGTGAGAACTCGTTTAACAAGACTTGACGCAATCAAATTCGCCAATTGAGTTCAGTATTATATAGTTATTGTAGGTGGAATAATAGCTGCTGTTCGTAACCTTTCCACAATGATTCTGAGCTAATAGCAATTGGTGTGTATACCTTGCCCGACTTACTAGGTGTGTCTTATATTGAAGCTATTGGAACCGATTGGTCTGGTGATGGTGCGTGCAGTTCCGCAAGGATTTGGAGTTCTCACCTTCTGATGGTTCGGAGAATGAGGATCCGCTCCTGGGTGCAGGAAACATAATAAAGCGGAGAGAATGAAGGTGGGAGGGACTTGTCGCGAGAGGACTCTAGATGGACAGAGACGTATATAGACAGAGAACTATAGATAGACAAAGAGCTCTAGATAGACAGAGAACAATAGATGGACAGAGACGTAAATAGACAGTCAACTATAGATGCACAGAAAACCTTCGATCAGAAGAGCGCTCAGAAAAACAGAGAACGAGAAAGACAGAGAAAGATAACGAGGAGCTCGAGAGTGTCGACATGCGTGGGATTGGAGCGAAGAACGGCATTTATGAGGAAGATATAGTAAATTAATTTTAGATTTCGAATTTCTAAAATATCGTCTCTGGTGACAGCAGCAGAATATTTGGCGAGCATTTGTTGAGGGTGCGTGGTGAGAGCGTGGTGGGTGATATCATTTTGGATCCCGTTCACTCACCTGACCAGAGTAACAGTAATTAACAGTAAGTATCACTAATTGTTTACAGTAGGCAAGCATTGAGGTTGAGATAAGTCGATCAGTTGAAGTAGACATATCATTTGATTTTAAATAGTCAAAGTTGAAAAATCAGTACAATGTGGTGAATCAGCACCATTTGGTGAGCTGGGCTGTTGAGACAAGTAGATATGACAAACAGTTGACCACTTTTTTATACGTAGAGAGCCCGTCCCAACACCGAAATTGACAGAATGATGCCTCGTCTCGGTAGTTGGGGTTGTCTTGTGAGGCAGCGTTCTTAGCTGCCTCGGTGGGATTCGAATACTGTCTGAGTCGATTTTTGGACTTGTTGTTCTGTAGCTTTGACACTGCGTGAAACGAATGTTTTCTATGGTTCGGACTGTTCTGTGAGGTACCATGGTAGTAGATGTCACCATCTTGATCAGTTCCTACAAGTTGAGATCAAATTCGGGGTGTTCATTTTTTGTGTGGCTATCATGATCTTCATCTTTATTCTTCTTCTCATTGCCGTTTCCGTCCTCATTCTTGTTGTCATTCTCATTCTCACACTCATTCTCACACTCATTCTCATTCTCACACTCATTCTCATTCTCACACTCATTCTCATTCTCATTCTCATTCTCATTCTCACACTCATTCTCATTCTCATCATCATCGTCACTTTCATCGGGGCTATTGCCATCATTGAGACCTACAGGTACTGTTTCATGTTTCTCTTGGTCTGAAATAGTCCCCCCCCCATTTTCTCTCAGCTGGTCAAAGTCTCTGTTAATCTTGCCGTAACCGTAACATGTCCCCGTAGAATAATCAGAAACTCTAACTTCTTTCACTTTCATAACAAACGGCCATCCTTGTAATTGGTAATACCACAAGCCTTTTGAACCATTCCAATCTCATTGGAAAGATCTCCTCCTACCCAGAGACTGAATATGACACTCATAGGAGAGGTGGGAAACCTTCCTGAGTGGTAGGGACAACTTCTCGAATGATCACTCCATCAACACTCCAGATGATCTTTGTAGCAGTCCATTCAACCGCGTAGGTCAAGAATTTGGTTTGCGGTGGAATGGAAGACAAATGGTACCGGTCTCGATCATAAGTGGTGGTGTTTCCCTTGACAAAGAAATTGGTCTGGAAATGTTCCACATTACCACCAAAAGCCTCTAACACATCTATCTCGTCTATATCGTCGCTTTGAAGATAGAAAGAAGAAATGATTCACTTACCAGTTGCTGCCATTATATCCGCCTCAAGCTTTCCATATAGAATGTAAAAGTTGGATTTGATGGATGGGTTGCCGTAACGACTTCTAACAGATAGAGAAAGATAATCAGGCAGAAACTCTACATTTACGGGAGAATTTAGCTTGCTAAAATACTCCTTACCACCTACCAAAGGATCTAATATTGATTGACTCAAGGGAAGGTTCTTGCATCCGCAATCTTTGTCTAGTATTGGATCGCAAGGCGAATAGGGTAGTTCTGAAGTAAGAGTGGGAGCCTCAGGCACATTATTGACAGTATCATATATGAGGTCATCCTTCGTCAGCAAAGCTATCGCTCCCAAGAATAATAAAAATGGAAAGTAACATTGGAGAAGTTGATCTAACACCCCCATTTCTGTTTCTGTCCAATTCAGAGAAGGGAGAAGAAAAAGTAACAAAAAGAAGAAGAGAGGAAAAAAAGAAAAAAGGAAAAAATGGAAAACTGCTGCACCCAAATGAAGATTCCAGGATCTGACGATCGAGTTCTATTATTCTGTATTTGACAAGTCATATTTGAGCTTCATATACAATGAAGTTGGCATTATACTATCGTTGGGTTACGGAGATAGAATGCGTTTTAGAGAAGAAGCAAATCATTATTTCAAGAGCGCAATTGGGGATCATTTGGAACACAACTGATGCGCTTTACTCAATATTGAGCAATTACAGTTGTACCAGTTTTCATTCTAGCGATTGAATTTAACTGTTGCACACTAGTTACCACTCATTGAATTTAATTATCACCATAGATAAGACTCTAATAAATAAGATAATTAGTGACAGAATTGATAATTCAATTTTGTTAAATTACAGCGTCTCCCCATGATCCTACGGTATCAAACCACATTGTAGCGTAACTGAAATCTTCTGCATCGAATGTGACGTGAGCAAGATGGAGGGCTCTCTTAGTAGATGCACGCCCATTTTTGGTTGCAAGATTCCGCTTCGAACTTCACCATTTGCGCTTTATGCATGGACGGTATATGCAGGACACACAATAAAGCTTTTGAGCTGCCATCACATTTGGAATGGCCGGTGATGTTTCCACCTTTTCTATACCTTTTAATACCAATTTTTTTTCTTTATTAACCAATATTCTGATATTTTGGCAACCAATGGGTCAATACGGGCTAGTGCATGTCACATTGCTTACGTATCTTCGAAGTGTAAACTTCGTGGTACAACTGGACCTAAAGCGCAACTTGGACAAGATCATCACTGCTTTAGATCAAAAGAACGCGTCGAACAAGAGCAATGAACAAGAGGATGACAGAGGTCCAGAGTCTGGCAATGCAGTTGACGATGCAGCTGATGACGTAGCTGGTGTTGGAGATAGTGCTGGAGCTATAATGGAGGCTAGAATTGAGGCTGACCGTGAAGCCAATAAGGAAGGTGCAATAAATGGACAATTGGGTGGTATAAATAGTGATGTCAATGTAGCTATTTCAACCGAACTTTCTAATGACTCAGTAACTGAAGCAGCTAATGTCTCAGATTCGATGCTAGATGATTACGTGACTGCAATTAATCTTAAGATCTCACCACTGGGACTAAAGGTTGCCAAGTATAGAGACCAGATCACTGGTGACATATATTACGTTTTGGTCAATCTTGTATCTGATTCGATTTCAAAATCAAATACGATCTATTCTCCACCGGAGATAGATGCCATCAAAAAGATCATTGATGACATGATGGACCAGGATGACAGACTGTATTCCCTTGGATACGTCAACCTGAGTCAAAGAATTAGTCAAACGCTTAACAAAACAGCTAAAGAGGCCAACGCATTACTTTCAAGACTTATTGACGATGGGTGGTTTGTGCTAACAGAGGAGGATCGTTTGATTTTATCTCTTAGAACGTTATGCGAGCTTAAACACTATTTGACTGATCGCTTTGGAATAATGACCAGTGTAGACACTACTGGAAAGTTATTTGTGTGCCACCTATGTAAAGAATTGGTTACTCTTGGTCAGAAATGTCTTACCAGCACATGTCCTATAGCATTTCATTATAAATGTGCTGACTTCTATACTCGAGCAAACGGACCTAAATGCCCTAACAGTCAGTGTGGTTATGTCTGGAACGGAGATGTTGATGCTGAACTTTTAGGAGTACTTCCACTAACTTTGCCATGAACGTTTGTATTGTTGATGAAGTCTTCTTTTGTTACAACGACTCCAATCAAATTAGGATTACTGCAATCAAAGTATGATTACTAGAATCACAGTAGGATCCAATCTACTGGATGTCAGAACCCATTTGAAGTAAAGTTGAATTATTCTTGCTAAAAATTCATCTGTGTGTATTTATTATCTACTATGCTTTTGACTGAATACGTTTATTCTTTAATTTCAATTGGCTACTGTTGTTCTCTGATTTCAATTGGCTACTGTTGTTCTCTGATTTCAATTGGCTACTGTTGTTCTCTGATTTCAAGTAGCTATTATTCTCTGATTTCAACTGGATCCTTTTACACATCAAAACTGTCTAAATACTCGGCTTCAATCTCATCTACAATATCCCAATACCACTCTTCGATTGTCAGCTCGTCGTAGCGGTCACTCAAGGGTTTGGCTTCGATGCCTGGAATTGGATATTTAAATTCTGGTCCAGCGTTAAAGGTGACAATTCCATCATTATACACTGACACCATCGGAAAATATCCTAAAGAGCCATCATCGGTGTTTCGGTAACCAGGGTTTTGGGATTGTCTAGTATTATATGCTACTCCACCAGCCTCTATGTCGACATCGGTTGGAAGAAACGAATACATATCCTCAAACATTGTCCCTACTTCTTTTCCATTCTTATATACAACAATCTTAGACTTGGGAATAATGGGCAATTGAGTTGCCGTCTCGACTGAGTTGGAATTCTTCTCTAGAATGGCTTTCTCTCCAAACACCGTCACTGGGTTGAGAAGATGGTCCATTTTTTTAGTGGTGGTATACTCAAATTGTTCGTAATACAACGAGTTCTTGTATTTGATGGGAACTTGATCACGAAGGATGTTATTATGGGCGTTGAACTTGGAGTTATCGTTAGTCGAAGAGCTGAGATTCTTTTTGGAGATTGTCTTTCTTTTCTTTTTGGCATGGTCAACAGCAGGTGATGCAGTAGTTGGGGATTGAATGTTGGATTTCAGTCCAGATCCATTGGTTTCATGGGCTCCGATATCGCTAAGAAACTTTCTGACTGCTGCTTTATGGTCTTCCAAAGATGGAAGTTGAACCAACATCCCCACGACGTCACCGCTGGTGAAGCCTTCAGACGCAAAATCCTTTGGTCTGCTAAGGGTCACTTTCTGACCGTTTACGTCTCTTAATCCATACCCATATCCATCGAAGCCAACTGGGGCTTCTAAGGAAGCTTCTTTCCGTGATATACCGACTCTCACATGACTTCGATCTATCCCGTTATTGGCATTGACGATTATGAATTCCATGTAATAAGTTCCTTCTCGGATTCCTACATTCGTACGGATTGATCTCCAACCTTGTGCAGTTGAAACCGTATCCATCGATTCGTTAAAAAGAATACCTGAAGCTCGATCGAAGTATGAGGGCCGTACTTTGAACGGATACAATTCGGTGGTGCAATACAAGTTTGACGGAAAAGAGCTGGTGGGCATGCAGGGTCTATATTTAAAGCCTCTTCTGTTGATAGGATGGTCTTCAGAGTTGAAGAACTCGATGGAGTGGGATGTCCGCACATGGAACTTTGATGGTGGAGCTGAAGGGTCGTGATTTAGATCGAGAGATTTGAATGGCATTGGTTTAAGACGAGGCTGGACGATGACATTGTGCTCCTTTTGTTTAAGGGCAGAAGCAGACAAAGTATCGGTTGATCTTGTGGAGTAGGCTCGTGTGGTAGGTTCCGGTTGGGGCTGGGAAGTCGCAGTTGGCTCACCGGAAGTTAATTCATTTGAATTTTTGGTTGGATCAGTTGTAGATGGATCAGTAGATGGATGAGCTGTAGATGGATCAGTAGATAGATGAGCTGTAGATGGATCAATAGATGGACCAGTAGATGGATCAGTAGATGGATTGGTTGTTGGATGAGTTGTAGATGGATCAGTAGATGGATTGGTTGTCGGATGAGTTGTAGATGGATAAGCTGTAGTTGGATCGGCTGAAGAGACAAGAGTTGTTGTTGGATCAGCAAGCTCAGAAGAAACTGGTTCAGTCACAACATTAATAGAAGAGACTGGATCCACTTCACCATGTTGAAGATCTTCGGTATCACTCTGTGCTCTACCCTTTGAACCATCTTCTGTTACTTGATGCTCAAGCGGATGCTTTGAAATATCGTCTTCGTGTTGTTCTGATTGAGCTGTTTCTAGTGTGTCCCTCAAATTCGATTCCTCCATGGAATCCACAACATTACCAGTTGGTTCTACCTTTTCTGTGAACTTTCCATCCTTATTATGGATTGTTTGTTTCTCATCGTTGGTTGCTGTTGATGTAGAAGAAGACAAAGCGGTCTCAATCGGACTCTCTAGAATCTCCGTCTGTTGTATCGTATCTCCCAAGACCTCTATGGCATGCTCCGTGCGCTCCGTGCGTTCCATGGTGTTGCAATTGGCCCGATCAGATTATCTGTCGTTGTAAGTGTTTGACAAGACCAGTGACAGCGTTAAGGTTCATTAAAGTCGGTTCAAAATTGCGTCTCAAAAAATCTGGTCGGAACTACAATCAATGGTCGGAACAGGGTCGGAAATCATTAGGTTGACAGTGATAAAGATCCATGCCCTGAGATGGTTGCATTGTCCACTACAAACAGAGGAATGTTTAAAGAAAAATTTAAGGAACCAGAATGATAATAGGGAATAAAGTTTGGGGTTAGCCTCCAGATTTTATTGGTAGATAGGTTGGAGGTTGAGTGGTGGGTTACATGGCAATTGTCTCAGCCGTACCGGCCGATAAGAAACATGTGCAACTTTCCACGAGATGACATGGCTCTGTTATCAACCCAGATGAGGATGAGTTACAGATCGGAAACAACAGGAAGAGATATGGGTATCGTGGGATTGATCAATAGGATGCTGAAAGTTAGTGTGTTTTGAGACTTGTTGAAGAGTTACAAGTCAAAACTGGTAAGCTTTTCAGAGAAGATCAGCTGATCAGAGATGGTCAGAGAAGAACTCAGAAAGAGCAGATGGTTCTACTTGATTTCCAGACCATTTTGAACACCACCATCTAACTGACTCTACAAATTATCAAAGTACACGACACAGCTAAGCATTTACAAGTCTAGTGTTGTTTCTATCAATTGCGATCTTACTATGAAGTCTCGCACCACCTCTTAGAATGGCTGCAACACCATCTGATCAACAGAGGAACACTATGCAGCCGGAGACATGTCATGAACATGCATTGAGCTAGAAATATTAATACTGTGGTAATTCTAGAGCTTCGAATGAAGCCCAAGGTTATATATAGAAGAATTGAATAACAATGTTTTGGTGCCAGATGCTCTGAATGCTTTTTCCTTTACATAATTTGACGTGTTTTGAGTTCTGCTCTGAATTCTTTTTCCTTTACACAATTTGAAGTGTTTTGAATTCCTCAGTTGTCCATACAATGGATGTAATCTTAGTGCTTGAACAATTCAGTTTATTTCTTCATTCCAAATTTTTTCCAAAAAGACGATTTCTTTTGTGGGACCGAACCCAGCAGCGACAGTGTCGATTTCTTCTTGTCGTCATCCTTCTTGGATGAAGAGCCTGAATTCACAGTGGAGGTTGAGACATTGGATTTGGATTTCTCCAATTTTTTCTTCAGATCAAACACATCGTCGTCGTATGAAATCATCGACTTGACTTTGTAGACGGGTTCGTCTTTGTTCAGTTTTTGTCTCGAAGAGGTGTAGATGGAATGTATTTTGTTCTTTTCAAGAATTGCACTATCGAATTTTATAGACGACGAGTTTTCAGATGAGGTATTCATCAGTTTCAAATTTGACAAGTAATCTCGAGCTTCCTGGAGCGAGCTGTCTGATACAAGAGAAATCATTTTTTGAAACCGGTCAGCTGAGGTTCTGGAAACGTTTGAAAGTTCAAAAGTCAAGTCGGAATTTGGTTTCATTGTTTCACTGGCTTCGTCATCAGAATAAGCACCGGCGATGTCTTCCACGGTGTCCACTACCGATTCAATGGACTCATTGGAACCATCCGCAGATCTCAGTCTCTCCGGTTCAACAGACACTACAGAGGGTCCGGAGGAGATGGAAGATTTAGGGTTTGCAGTGAGCTGCAATGAGCTGGAATCAACAGAAGCAGTGGTAGAGGAAGTAGTAGAAGCAGTGGCAGCAGCACCAGCAGCACCATCAGCACCATCAGCACCAGCAGCACCATCAGCACCAGCAGCACCATCAGCACCAGCAGCACCATCAGCAACAGTAGCAGTAGTAACAGTAGTATCAGCAGAAGCATTGGCAGCCTCCGAACCAATGACAGGAACTGGGCCAATTGTAGAAGGGCTGCTAGTTCCCGAAACTGAACCAGAATCAGCTACAGATGGAAGTGAAGGCACCACTATAGACACCGACATGGGTCCAACCTGTGTAACAGGGATATGAGGTTCAATTTTATGGCCGTTGGTGGTCAGTCCTGATACCAACCTGGTATTATTTCCAACAAAAATGACCGGTGCCGGGAAGTACTTGACGATATAAGAGCTCAATTTTATCAAGTAATGGTCCTTACCCTTTTGAACAGATCCAGACCCTTGAACAGACACTCCAGATACACCGACTCCTCCTTGGGGATGAGCGATGGAGATTCGCTTAAGAATTCCGGGCTGAGTGCCATTACTTGATGAGCTCGAGACCAGCTTGGTACGAGATATCTGGATCGGGTACTTGAAATTCAAGTTGGTGGACTTGTTCCCAAGTACCACCAAGTAAGGTTGGTACTGTTTCCAGAGCTTGGTAAGCATAAATTTGTTACTAACAAGGACTTTCCTCGCATAAGAAGATGTTGCAGCAGCAGATGAAGAAGAGGTTGAAGTAGAACCAACGGCCAGTTCTTCTAGAGTATTGTCAGAAACAAACTCGACAGTGACTTTGAGCTTGAGATCCTTTGGCAAGTTATTAAGGATGTAACGAAGAATCTGTTCACATTTCTGGTAGAGCAAACCATCAGTGTCTGGATTGTAGACATTACCAGTTGTACTTCTTTTTCGAGTCTTTTTGAATTGGTTTTGAATCACTTTAGCAGGGATCAAAGCTGCCACGATCAAATAATCACCGCTAACAAGGATCGACGACGACGAGAACAACCAGTCTAAGGAGTTCCACGAGTGTTTTCTGCCCGAAATAATCGTCAATATGGTTCTATGATTGGCATTGGGGCTGGCAAGTGACTCAACCTCGGAATGCTTCACTGTAAGACTGATTGACTTATAATTGTTTTCATTGGATGAGGGATAAATGGTGGCCTTTCCCTTTACACCACCAGCACCCAGGCCAGTGACTGAACTCCTCCTACTGGAAGGTAAATAGTAGTTACTTAAGGAATCGAATTTGAACTGATCAACATTCAGAACTTTGGATTTGGTGTTTGCATATTGAGGATCAAGTGCCATGAGCTCTTCATCGGTCATGCCCGAGTATGATTTTCGCCTCAAGTTAGTTGGAGGAGGAGGAGAAGATATATCATCATCTTCGCCTTCATCGGAATCATCTTCTAAAGCAGAACCTCCGACCGTGTAGGCCAATTCTGATTTCGGTACTGAATTTGGAGGACAAAGGGCCAAATCGTTGAGGTCCCCATGATAGTTGATACCCAAGGATTCGCTATTCTCCAAGTTGAATCTTTGTTGTTCAAGCAGCAATTTGTTCTTTAAAATCGACTTTGAAGGCGGATCAGGAAGCTTATTACATCTTCTCTTGACAAATGGCATCGGAGGAGCAGCAGTTATGGAAGCCAGATATAGTTTGTTGACATCTAACGAGTTGATTTGGGATGGTAATTGTAGATGCATGAATTGCTTCAGGAAAAGTTGCAGCTGTTGTTGCAGAGTGGTCTGTCCGCTGGTAGAGGAACCACCTTGTATGGAGTAGTTTGATTTGAAAGGAGGAGCTTCATCAGACTCTATGTAATCTGGATGGAGGTTGTTGAACGAAACTCTTCGAGTGAAAGTAGTCATTGTTTTGGGGGATGTAGAGGAATTAAGTTGATGAAATGAGTCAATGGAAAATTGAGACGGCGTTGCAGTATTGAGACAGACTTGGTTAAGAATTAGTTAAGAATTAGTTAAGAATTAGTTAAGAATTAGTTAAGACTTGGTTAATTTTTAGTTAATTGTTGGTCAATTGTTGTTAATAGCTTGTAGTTGTAAAGTTGCTAAGTTGTTAAGTTGTTAGTAGTTGTAAGTTGTTAGTAGTTCAAAGTTGTAAGTTGTTAACCCTCCGGATAAACCAGGTATCGGACTGCTGAAACGAGAAAGAAAGCCAAAGACTCTAAGAAACCAACAATCAATGGTCAATTGCCAAAGTTCAAGCGGCAATACTCAAAGACTAGGACTCAAACGCACACAAGAACTGGAGGTCAAAGATAAAATGTTCAATTACAATTAAAACCTTCGGGGAAGAAGTTCGCCGAGTGTAACGTGGGGAAGCGACTAAGGAACGTGATGGATGAAAGATATCAAGCAACAGCGAACACAAGGGTTACCCTCAGTACATAAATCTAATGAAATTTAATGGTAGCCAGACCAACCGATTCAAGATATTCGATGAAATTCAACAGAAAAATATAAAACCACTACTCAAACTGAAATTAAAAATAGTAACACCAAAGGCCAAGGTATTTGTATTCGAGTGAAAAGAGAGACACACTCCTGGGCTGATAGTGCCCAGGTAACTGGGGCACATGCACACCTAATTATAATCGTCAGTGGGTTAATACGAGATCCCGCAACTGGATACCACCACGAGATAATATGGCAAGTTGCAGCAAAATGGAATTACGACCGGGGCAGAAGAAAGTGGAGAGAATCGAAACAAGAGGGCCCAGTTTCACCGACCTGATTAGGACAATCATAAGATGACCTAAAGCTTATCTGAAATTGAGAGATGGGATGGGATGAGTCAGGGAAGGTTATTTAAATAGGGTGGAAGAGATTTTGTTGAGCAAAAGGAAGAATTGAATGGGTAGAAGTGAGAGCAAGTGAGAGTTAGTAAGTGAGAGTTAGTAAGTGAGAGTTAGTAATTGAGAGTGAGAGTGGGTAAGAGTAAGTAAGAGTAAGTAAGAGTAAGTAAGAGTAAGTAAGCTTAGGTGAGAGTCAGTGAGAGTTAGTGATAGCAAGTGAGCGTTAAGTTACGTGAGAGTACTTAAGTGTATACATGCGATTAGGTGGTTATGTGTGGTAATGTAAGTGAATCTTGGTATGTGAGTATTTGGAGTGTACATGTAGGCTGAGGTGTAAGATTAGGAGTAGACATAGGCATTGTATTGGTTGGTTGATTCGAGTATAGATAGAGGGATAGAGGGATAGAGGGATAGAAAGAGGGGGGAGGGGCGGTGTCATGTGGTGAGGCTTGAGGAACATGGCAGACTTCAAACTAGGTCGGAATTCAAATTGGAAATTGGAAATGGAATTGGAATTGGAATTGGAATTGGAATTGCAACTATTGCGTAAATCCAAACCTAAAGTTTAGAGAAGACCCAGACCTCAACAAAAGCAGAACGTAAAGCAGAACGTAAAGCAGAACGTAAAGCAGAACTTAAAGCAGAGCTTGAGCCAGAACTTCAACTCCAATATGACTGTTCAGCTTCTGAACTCACAACTGGAAACAGGCCCCGATCCAGATTCAAGTCACCTCGTACTAGAACTTGAATCAGCAAAGCTCTAGACCTCGATTCAAACGCTAACCACAAGCTACAACTACTCTGATGCGAACATAAAATGACCTCAACCGAACTAACAAGAACCGGCTCCTCACTATACCAAAGCTAATCTTTATCAATTCCGACCGGTGCGTCATGCACTAATAGTCTTACTCACGTATCAGAATTGTCCTCTACTCTTTTTAGCCATGGCGCGTCCAGAGAATGTTCCCGAGTCTATGGTTGCGATACAATCTCTGCTATGTCTTATCCTTTACTCAGCCTGATTTTGAAGGAATTATTCTTGGCAAACTTTGGGAGTTAAATTCAGTCTTGGCGCTCTTTCCTGGGGGAGGGTGAGGATTTTCAAGCTCAAGTGTACTCTGGAGAAATTGCAGTTGCTGTGACTGCTTTGCTGTTGGCACATACTTGTTGAAGATGGTGTAATCAGTCAAAATCTTTGTTATAACTACTGTCGGCATAAGAGTCTTATATTATTGTTGCAAAATACATTATCAATAATCATACTATCTTTACACACGTTACATAATGCATTTCATATCTCACATCATTTATTACATAATACTAAATGGTAAATTACTTTATACCATATCTACTCTCTCTCGCCCTCACATATTCTCATTTTTTATTCTTTTCCAGCCTCATCCGTCCGTGTTTATTCCGATGCATTCACTCACTTCCGTTTGTACTTGATATCAATCTTATAAATCTTATTATTCTTGTAAATATTATTCTTATCAATATTATTACTGGCGTGGTTGTTGTCATTGCAATTGTAATTGCAGTTGTCTACATCCGACTCTATTTGTCTTGGCTCTTGGATATATTTTTAGACAGCCTATTCTCTATGCCCACGTTTCTAAAGTTAGTGATGTTCTATCGCCATATGCAATAATTCTTTCCAGTTCCGTCTACAATTCCGACCACAAACTTCTCAAATTCTTCAATTGCAATTTAACTCTGAAGAGCCTCACGAAGCACGATGGTTCTGTGGTGAGTCTCTATGGCAAAAATAATAACGGACTGTTGCTGATTGTAATTAACTAGATGGTCTAATTCAGTCTTTTTCACTATCCATGTAATAGCAGTCCTCTTTCTATTAGAGCTGCGCAATTCTTTTAATTATTTCAATCGACCTAAAAAGGGACCTATGCAATATTCTCACTTCATAATTCGGGGTCAAGTGGCTCTATTAACTGAGGCAAAATCTTCAATGCTAAACATGCCAGGGGTAAGCCAAATATTAGACCATAGATTCTTTAATCGTGAAAGATAGTTCATGATGTTCACAGGACCCAAATCGTACCATCATAAGGGAGAGAAAGCACTAAAGATTCTCTACACTTGATTATGCATAATGATTAGTGTGAATGTGCGCAATCTTTGAATTTAAGAAAATGCGACTTGCGACTAGTTTGGAGCTAACGGCCAAAGCCGCAGCCACTATCACTAGCTCGTAAGAACTTCTCAAACCTCAAGAGATGGCACATCATTCACCACCTCTTATAATGACTTTAACTTACATGTCACTAAGAATTTAAGCTTAATTTCCGGGTGAAACGAGTTGAGATACAGAAATGTTGTCTAATAACACACGAACTTAACAATGTGATTATACTTAAATATAAAGACTTGATGACAATTTTATGCTATACTTGGAATTTTCGAATGTATCATACAATTATAGACCACAGTGAATTGCGCTTGTGGCAAAAACGTGTGGTCCTGTCTTGTGATCTTTGTTGTTTGCAATTGTCCACATTTCGGTACATTCATTGCGAAAAATAGATGCCGTGCCTCGAAATAGGTTTAGAAGTTTCATCAAAGTTTAGTATATCGGACTAGAGAAGATGTCTGTCAACTGTATTGCTACCGGTATTAATACATCGCATGTGAGGGCCACAAGAAATGAGCGAAAGTTGTGGAGAAAAGCTGAATATTTTCTATTTTAAAGGGAGTTAAGAGCATTACAGAAAGATTGGAAGACTAGGGGAGTTCGGCCAATTAGCGGGCAAGGGTGGGCAATATAGAATGACAGAACGCTGGTTCGCAGAAACTGAAATTGCATTTAAGAATGAAAAACAAGTTCAGAGTACATCGAAATTAAGGAAGAATTCGACTAGTGCCCGACCAGGACCAAAAAAGAGCTAGACAACAGCCAGAAAAGAGCAACATAAGTGACATGGGAAATATAAATGTAACCGAACGTAAGTTATTACAACCATCGAGAAAGACTTCAGAGTCCCCAAACTACTACCTACCGTATTAGCTACATACTAGGTTCATTGCGAACATATCGTACCCCGGATCTCGGTTCCTGATCGGATTTCCTGATGCGGAAAAAATTAATTTTCTTGGAATTATGTTTATGTTCTTTCCGCTTCCGTTCACAAACCTCTTTCTTTCATTTAGTCTCTCCACGTAAAATAAATTTATATTGCATTGGAGAATTGGGTTTGATCAATCAAGAGGGAAAAGATTTTTCCCCCTCGGAGCCTTTCCCAATACAATTTCCTTAATCGAGCCTGATTTGTGTTTGAAACATGCTGATGTACACTGAAGATGTCATTGGTTGTTTCACACATGGACTAGGCTTGCATAAGACTGCACCGCAGTGGCGTGACTGTAACTATATTGCAATATTTATACATTACATACAGGAAGTGATCTTTATGATCACGTGCTCGGCTATGTCAGACTCATTTTCTTCTTTCGTCAGTTTGTGTCACTCTCCTACCATTCTTAAAAATCATTTAGCCTTTCCAACTTGTCTACTCTTTCTTATCTCTAAAAGTTTTTTCCATCTATTAACTATGTGGGAGCCTTCTTTACCAATCAAAGAATTGAGAGCTCTTAACCAGAGCTCCGGCTCATCAATTCCTCCAGACGAACTTCCGGAACCTAAACCCTTTGCTGGTCTTGACATTAGATGTGGTCCAATGCTTCGACTTCTTGGTACCCACGACTCTGGACCTAACTATAGAGCTTCTCTCATGTTAGTAACAAAGGACCCTCAAGACTCTTCATCGTCAAATTCTGCCCCCGAGGTGACTTACAAACTCGAACCTTCAAGCTCTAAGGACAATGGTGAACACAGCCCTTCAAAACTTGGCCAGTTTCCTGGTATTGAGTACTACAGCGAGCAAGGGTTCAGATTTTGGAGGTTCGCAATTGATTTGCAACTAGCATCCCGCGAACAAAGGTGTACCTATTCCATCAATGGTGAAACTAAATCGACTTTCCAATTTTTTATTCCTTCTGAAACCGATTCAATGAACGTAGTTTCCTTTTCTTGTAATGGTTTCTCCCTTGGTGCTGATCCGAGTGAGTTTAAATCAAGTCTTTGGTATGATGTGCTCAAGAATCATGACCAGAACCATTACCACGTTATGCTTGGAGGCGGTGATCAAATGTACGCTGATTCAATCAAGTTACATTCCAAGAGTCTCGAAATATGGATGAATGAACGGAATCCTTTTAAGAAAGCTCATATGGAGGTCTCAGACAAAACTTTTCAGGAATTCGAGGACTATTATCTTCATCATTATATGTCCTGGTTTGGAAGGGGCTATTGGAAAGGAATAGCAGGAAACACCCTTCAATCCTTGTTACCAGTTGCATTGTCTCAAATTCCTTCCGTTAATATCTTTGATGACCATGATATTATCGATGGGTTCGGGTCTTACAAAGACTCGACTATGAATCAAGCCATTTTCAAAACTGTTGGTAATGTTGCCTACAAGTATTATATGTTGTTTCAGCATCATACTAATCCTGAAGAAGAAGTACATAACTCCGTCAAAGCTGAACCTTCGTGGATTTTATCTCCTCAAAAAGGTCCATTCATTAATCAACAAAGTCATTCAAATTACTTAAGATTAGGCAAGAAGATTGCTCTTCTTGGACTTGATTGTCGTACCGAAAGAAAATTGACTCAAATTATTGATCCAAAGACTTATGACGAAGTGTTCAAAAGATTAGAGAAAGAAATATCTTCAACTCCAGATATAAAACATTTGTTAGTTATGTTGGGAGTTCCAATCCTTTATCCTAGACTTGTATGGTTAGAATGGTTACTTACGTCATCTTTGTTTAGACCTATTAGATCCTTGGCTGAAAAGGGGGTTATCAATAAAGGACTCGTGAACGAATTTGATGGAGGAGTGGAAGTATTGGATGATCTTAATGATCACTGGTGTTCCAAACATCACAAAAGAGAGAGAAACGCATTTCTTAAACGGATAATGGAGTTCGGTGCTGCTAAGGGAGTGCGGATCACCATCTTATCGGGAGACGTTCATTTAGCTTGTATTGGTAGATTGAAATCAAAAATCCATCACCATCCTCATACTCATAAATTGAAGAATGATGACCCCAACGAGATAATTGAACATAACGTCAATGTCACTGAGAAGCCTCAGCAGGATCCAAGATTGATTTTCAATGTAATTTCTTCGGCAATTGTTAATACTCCACCTCCAGATGCCATTGCATCATTGTTGAACAAGCGGTCAGGACTTCATCATTATAATAAGGTTACCGACGAGGACATTTTGCCTTTATTTCTTACTAATCCTGATGGTTCACCAAGGGCCAATCATCAATTTTTGAATAAAAGAAATTGGTGTGATTTGATTGTTGCAGACCAATCCAAGTATTCTGAAGATTGTTCAAAGGACATATGGAAGTTCCCAGGTCCCTTAAGTTCAAAGGGAGAAGAACGTATCAATGAATGGACTGTGAATGAAAGACATGTAAAATATCCTCTTACGGAGGATACCTTAGTGACCACTTTACACATAGAGGACAAGACAGATGATTATGATTGTAACTCTGGATTGTACGAGTTGTTGATTCCATCTCTTGAAGGGAAATATAAGATTGAGAACCCGGGAATCAAGCATCTTATCTAGGGTAGATTATTTCAAGAGGGGGATGTATTGGCCGAGGACAGCACTGCCTGGAGGGACATTTGGACTTGCCAGGAACTAAAACTACGCTCTAGAAGAGTTTTTAATTTTGTATTATTGTTTATATGGTATCAAAAGTTTTTCAATTCTCAGAATCGTTTGTTCATAGATACCGTAACTGAATCGGCTATGAACAACTCCTCTAATCTCTGTATCCGATAACTCTTTCATCTTACAGCCCAGGGCGCCTTCCAGCTCAGTTAGCACTTTCCCATCAAGGGCACCTTCCATAGCATTAGAAGTCACCACCTCCGAAATATAGAGGTGTTTGATCCAGACCTGCGGTAGGTGCACAATAAGCACACCTGCCCTTTTGTGTAACAACCTCTTATCTAATCTCTCTTATCCATTGGACATTTGAGGGGTGCCAGCTCTTTTGTCGTTGGTCCACGAAAGATTCTGCGCACCAACTGGTCTTGGATTTGCTTCAGTAACCGGTCGGCCGATTTCCAACTGATGAAGACTAACGCTGGCACCTTGTCTTAGCGAATTGAAAAACAAACCAGATCCAAACTGTGGGAGTACAGGTTGCTTGTTGTGAATAATAGTAAGCTCATCTTCCTTGTGGTGTTCTGTCCTGCACCGTGCAAACCCCTTTCTTAATCGAACATCGTTTGTCAACTTGAATCTTTTGTCAACTGTTACACTAGTTGGAGCTAAGTTTCCTTGTAAATAAGTCAATCTTCATTGCTTAAAACTGTATTAAGGATCCCTACGAATATCGTATCGAAACCAGCCAAATTTTGAACCACAATGAGTGCAAAGAGACCTGGAGACGGACATGAGTCCAATGGTTGTAATCCTGGCCAGAAGAAGTCTCGACCTTCTTCTTCTCTCTTGGGAATCTCTCGTTCTATATCTGCTTGTCAGCGATGTCGAGGTAAGAAAGTTCGATGTGATCAGAAGTTCCCCAGATGTCTGAGATGTGCCAAAGCAGGCATCGAATGTATTGGCTTGGATCCTGCCACTGGTCGAGAAGTACCCCGTTCATATATTACTCATTTGGAGGATCGAATAGCGTCTTTAGAGGCGATGCTTAACAGTTCTAATAAGAGCATCGGTAGTGCTAATGGTCTACTATCCAGTGATGCTACCACTACCACTATAGTAACCGGTGAATCTCCGGTGGGACCAACGTCGAACTTATCGAACACTTCTATGATGTCGGTGGCGAATCTACTTGAGGGTGGAAGTGGGCCCAGTTCTGTTGGTGTTTCTGGTGTTGCTTCTGGTACAGCATCCACTGCCAATATCAAGACGATTCCAACCAACGGCAACTCAGACATTGAATCAACCCCAGTCTCTATCGGGACTAACATCAACTCTACCATCAACGCCAATGCCAGCACCTCTGCTAAAACAGTCGGCGACGGTTCCTCTGATCTTTCTGAAGATATCACTACCACTACAAGCCATTACACCGAAAACAGCATGCAAAATCTCTTACATGGCGTCAATGTAGGCACCATGAAATCCGGCTCGAAGGCCCCCATGGGGTTCCTTGAGAACAATTCGGAAACGGTGTCCTTCGCCAAGCTCATGTTCACAGCAGTGAAGGTCAACAAGAAGAACGTGCTGTTTTCCGCTGGCTCTTCAGGGTCATTACGTTCTACTGCCCCAGCCATGAACCAAGCACCCACAAACACTTCCAATGGATCAGACCACCCTTTTTCAGCATCGGGGACTCCTTCTCCCACCGCTGATGTTCTTCCCGCCATTCTTCCGCCCAAGGCTACCGCTCAGGAGTTCCTCAAGATATTCTTTGCCCAATCGAACTCTCAGACCCCAATTCTTCATCGAGAAGAGTTCATCAAGAATTGTTTTGTGCCCATTTATGGACCTTTGGACTCGTCGATCTCTCTTGCTTCCAATTATACTGCCATCAACACCAATATCACCGAACTGGAGCTTCCAGAAGAAAAGGATACTTGGTTCTATCATTACAAGACCCAGTTTGCTGACCATATTAAGAGACTCAAGCAGGAACAGCCACTGGTCACAGTAGATGCTGTCCGAATCTCCAACTTGATAGTTCCACCACCTCAATTCCACCGTGCTTTGTACTTCCTTAACATCTTGTTTGCAATTGCTTCGTCAGTGCATCATCTTCAGTACCCGGCAACCATTTCTGACTCTTTCAAAGCAGCAGCATTAAAGTACATCGAACCTGTTTATTCTCTGGCAGATCAATTAGAGTCATTAGCAGGCATCTTACTTCTTGCAGTGTACTCCATCATGCGTCCTGCAGTTCCTGGCGTGTGGTACGTCCTTGGACTGGCTTTGAGATTGGCGGTAGATCTCGGACTACACAACGAACGAAGCTACCAGAACCATCACTTGCTGATCCTGAATCAAGTGCGCCAACTGGAGGCGGCGATAGGCTCCAATTTAAACGCCGTTGCTGAACCGCTATCTGGCCAAACGGCACTTGCTCATCAGAATGACGGTCATGTTCTGACTGCCATGGCAGCCCTGACAACCCTGGCAACCCTGGTTTCCCAAATTACTCTGACCACGACCCTGACAAGCCCCCTGACGACTGCACTTGACTCATTCACGATAGATAAACGTCGTCGTCTTTTCTGGTGCACGTACTCGTTAGACCGTCAGATCTGTTTCTATTTGGGAAGACCAGTTGGAATTCCCGAAGAAAGCATTCTGGTTCCATTCCCATCAGATTTGGATGATGCCCTTATCGTTCCCAACGACAAATCCAATCTAGACTATCTGAACGACACCAGTAGCATGCCAACTTATAAAGTTATCAGTCTTCTGTTTTTCCGGATGAGACAGGTGCAGTCCGAAGTGCAAAAGATCTTGTATGAGAATCTGGAGCTCCCTAGAAAGTATTCCAATTTGGAGGAATGGAAGACTGACATTAGTGCCAAATTGACCACCTGGAAAAACTTGGCTCCGAAGACTCAAAGAAAGATGAATTGTGACTTCAATTTGGAGTTTTTCAATTTGAATTATAACCATACCATCATAATGCTTCATGGAATCAACCCGAAGAAGTATGTTCTACTGGTACTAGACTTTCAGAGGGTCCTGGAAGCATCCAAAGAGTTGATAAATTGTTACCACCAGCTTTATTTTAGTAAAAGCATCAACTATACTTGGGCGGCGGTGCATAATTTGTTTATGGCAGGTTCGCTGTATCTTTATACCATCTACAACTCTGAAGATGTGCGACTCCGGAATTCTTTCTTTGAAGTCAAGCAAGTTACCCAGGAATGTATCACGGTGCTCAATTCCTTAATAGACAGGTGCGACGCTGCGGCTAGATGTAGGGACATCTTTGAAGTGTTGACTGCTGCTATATTGAAGATAAGGTATAATGAGACTGTTCAAGGAGTGAAACGCAAGCTGTCGGAGATTCCCGATCCATTATCAACTGACGAAATGGTGAATTCCGCTCCTACTCAAGTGAAACTTGAAGAGCCTGAACCTATACCTGCTACTCACTTCCATCTCAATCCATTCTTACAGGATCGTACGATGCGTCAATCAATGGGCCAAATGGTGGATCTGGTTCAAAGTCGTCAACCATCAGAAGAGGTTCAAAACGGATCCCATGCTATGAACAACACCCCCTTCTTTCCAGGATCTCCTTCCTTTAGTGGCTACGGATCACCGTCCACTTTTGAATGGGTGACAGACACAAAACACAATCAGGAACCTCTTGATAAACGAGAAACTTATCAATACGACCTCGACATTTTCTTCAATGAACTCGAGAACTTGTCTTCCGAAGCCTCTACTACCAGGTCGCACACCCAGAATGAAAGCTTCTCCCAGTTTGATGCTGACAATGCTATTCCCTTGACCAACTCCAACTCCAACGAGACGTTCCTGTCATCTTCGGGTACTCCCTATCCAGCTGAAACACCATGCTCCAACGAGTCAAATAGTTCTGGAGGTTTTCCTGGTGACGCTTCTGCAGCTGCTACAAACTCAGGTGCTACTTCAGCTCCTCTGAGAAGAACTCCTTCTAGAGAGGCTAAAAAAGTCTTTGAACTCATCCACTTGATGCCTACAGAATCCATTTGGGATCAATTCTTTACATCCACTCTCAATGGACACACCTCAGGCTTCTCTTAGACATAACGTGTATTATATATATTCTTTATTTATGTCCATGGCTATGTAGCGCGTATTTGTACAATATTCCTCATCAAACACATCCTTGTCAATGCCGGTTGTCGCCTTTCAGCCGTTCAAGGACCTTAGATTCCCCATCTCAATCATCACGGCTATGTTGGAATCATCAAGAAACACTCTGCTATCAACTTTGGAGCAAGAGATGATTTTAACGTTCAGTCCGTCGTAGTAGCCGGAAAGATCAACTATTGACCCCGAGGCAACAGTTTCTGAGTCAAGACCAGCTACAACTTCTCCAATATCGACAGAAAGAAGGTCTCCAGAAAGCTCATCTACTGAGCCATCTCCGTCAATCATCACAGTGATGTACTTCAAAGGAACGTTGGGAACTCTTCTTACCGTAAGAATAGCGGTCGGCACCAGATACTCCACTACCTGGACGATTAGTCTAACCTTTATAACTCGAACATCGGAAGCCTTGGGAAATTGCAAATGAAGATTGGCAGGATCTAACACTAAATGTGTCATGAGGAAGTGGTAGTATATCCCTTTAATATCGGGATCTGCTTATATGCGAACACGAGAGAAAAACCCTTCGAATTCAAAATTTCTTCTCACAGCAAAACACCTCACTAAACGAAACTAATTGAAAAATTCGATTGAGAAAGGTGGCCTATGTGAATATGCCAACATCAACATGGGGTGAATTCACCAACCAACACACCAGAAATCTGTCCTTCCAATCACTATTGCCAACTGTTCAACATGAACAGACAATCGTATATCAGCAACAAACCAGGAGTAGTAATGGAACTGAAAACAGGATTCAATTACCCTTGCAAGGACGTATTAAATTAGATGAAGGGGAGGTCTACTCACTTTGAAGCCTTTCTCAAATCACACTTTAATAATCCTACACACAAACACGTAGTGCACCCACCGATACAGTTAGCTACATCTCATCTTTCTGACTGATTACCAACCGGAGGTTGATGGTTTTCCTTCATTAAAACAGATCCAAATGAAGATATTGAAGGCTCGTGATAAGTTTCTTTCAAACTATGAAGTACTAGAACATCTTAGAGAGATCCAAAAATCCAATAATTGGGTGGACGCAGATTCTTCTAAATTCAAGAAGAAGCGAATTTCGGCAGCAGGAGTTGATTTGGAAGTGATAACAAGAGACTTATGTTCTTATTTGGAGAGAAGTCCATGTGCTGCAATACAATCGGAAGACTTATTCACACAATTGATGGCATTCTTGAATGAGTTTGAACTAATGAAGATTGAAAAACTCCAAATCATCAACTCTCTTCCTCGATCGATGGTTTGCTTGTACGCAGTGGTGGAAGAATGTGACACCAGATTTAACGAAGAAACATGCGAGAATATTATTGCCAAGATAGACGAGTTATTCCCACTTGACCAGCACAACTACGAACAGGATGCTGTAGAAGAAGAGAATGAAACTGATATTCCATTGAAAGAGACTGAAGTTGAGTGAAGATTAATGTGCGATCACGTGACCATTAAATTCAACTCACCTCCAACTTGCTCCCCCACCGGCGACCCCCACCAGGACCCCCCATGAGACCCCCCACTTACACATATATCTGTACAATAGACAACATAATAGATGAGCCTTTCTCTTTGTAGATCAATCTTACGAAGTAGCTACAACTCTGGGGCGACAAGGACTCATGTTGAGTACTGACAGCCATCTAAAATTGGAATTACCTCCACCAGTGCTTCAGTTTGTGACAATTGTGGACTGTACTTTCGTCTATTACTCTATATGAAGCCACCCATGACCAGCTTAGACAACCGTAGATCTCCAGAACTGCCGTCAATCTCTTTACCAACAAACAGCTCATCTACCTCTTCTGGCATACTTCCACCACCACCAAGAAGAGTCTCATCTCCGACGACTCTGCTCAGATAATTCGTCCATTGATCTTTCAACTGGCCAACAAACTCGCTGACATCAGAGAGAAGTCCAGTAGGACCCACGGCAAAAAAGGAGTCAGAGTCGTCTTTGACATTGATCCAATTGTTCTGGCAGCTGCCAGCAGTTATGCTTGTATTACTACCTTTGGGGACATCTGTTGACCTAGCAGCAGCACTAGCAGCACTATCATCATTAGCAGCATCTGCAGCAGTAGCACCAGCATAGCTATCAAATTTACCAGCAGCACCATCGACAACTCCAGCAGCTTCATCGTCGTCCTTTTCGTTCTGTTTTGCATTAAGCTCTCGAGAAAGAATTTGAGAAAGATCCACCTCCGAATCGTCCTCGTGGACCCCCAGAGGATCTGAGCCATCCGTTTGAGTCTCAGTATATACAAAAGTTGCTTCAGGAGAGAAATGGTTATTTACAAGATGTTCTATAACTGGCCATCCATAAGCATTGGCATACCGCCTTCGCACAATTATGTTGTTATGAGCATCAGGACGAAGCTGGACAAGAACTTTTCTCCAAGACATATGTTTGTG
Organism: Chernovozyma aurita; assembly: GCA_030566905.1. NCBI lineage: Eukaryota > Fungi > Ascomycota > Pichiomycetes > Serinales > Debaryomycetaceae > Chernovozyma > Chernovozyma aurita. The sequence goes on from JAKUBO010000007.1 coordinate 562,087, forward strand.
ATACTCACGAGCAATCTCCTCCTCAAGATTCTCTACGTTATCAAGTGAGCTCAAAAGTCTTTTCCTTAAGCTCAAGGTATTGGTATGGTTCATGATATCATTGTTTCTGACAATATCCTCTTCCTTTCTGGGAGGAAGATCTTTTTCGTAGTAGACTTTGTCATGAATAATAACGTTCTCACGACTATCAGGATCAGTAATAAACTTGAAAGATGGAAGAGGAGGAAGAATTAATGAAGTTGCTGTTTCAAGAACAGATGACTTTGGTAAATGCAATTGGTCCATTATGGAAAGCTCATCATTCCCGTCTTGGGAGGTCTGGAAACGAAGATATTGATTGCTTTCCAGGGACTGCTTTTGGGGCATGAAAAATGACAACATCGCTTGAACTGGCAGCAAAGAACTAGTAAAAGTTAAACTGGAAGATGATTTCATATCGTCAAGAGTCTCTGAATTGGGAATTTTGGCTGCTGCCGATGAATTTTCAGCAGCATTTTTCAATTCTTCTTTGGCCTGTGAACCTTCCATAACCTTAGATAAACCCTTGTAATCCAAATAAAGTAATGCAGCGGTTCTTAACGGAACAATTCCATCATTTTTAACGTTGGCGTAAACGGTTCTATTTTTGAATCTTCTCAATACTTTATGCGTGGGTCCTGTTGGTAATAAAAGCAATAATGGAGGAGAGTCTTCACCCATTGAAACCAACCCTAGATCTTGTCCAGTTTTACCAACAATGCCCGCCAGAAGGGCCATTTTCACATACAAAGGATTCTCGTGAACTACCCCTAAAAGAGGAGATGCTAATGTTATGAAATTTACCGGTTGAATCTTGGCAAAAATCCAAGGGAAATTATTTTCAATATAGGCAACTGCAAACATTTGAATCAATCCCCCAAGAGAATGTCCAACAAATGATATCTTGTTCACCTTCCCGTTATTAAAGGTTTCATTTTTGGTGAGTAACTCAATCACAAACTCTCCCACTCTACTACCAAGATATTTGATTCCTCTTTCAGTCTTAGCAACATTCCCAAAGTATCCTTTAACGACAAGGTTATTTGTCGGTGATCGTTGCTTATCGATTTCTTCTTTAAGATAGAGCATATCTGCAGATACATTTGAATGTAGGCCATGGGTCAATATTACTAAATGGATAGGATAAGTTATGCGGGAAGAAACAGCAGAGCCCAGATCAGGATTTCTAATCTTGACACTTAGATCTATATCACCTTTAACGCTGTCACTATCGGCATTATTAGTTATATCTTCGGTAGTGGGAACTGGCAAGTTCCATAAATCCAAGGTGTCCTGATTTGTCACCGACAAAACTGTAGGTGCGACAAACAAACCCGTCCTGTCACCATTAAGCACCTCCTCTACCAGGAACGATAAATCATGAAGCACTTGCTTTGTAGTTCCAATACTTATTTCAAAATCAACCGATATAGTGTTATTAAAGATGGTCTGAGATATAACGTCCACGGTCCAAACGTAACTATCCTTGATATTGTGACAATAAAGCTCAACGTACACCGATTGACCAGGAAGTAGCTGAGGTTCAAGAACCGGTTGATCTGCAGTAATGAAACATTTCTTCTTTGAATTGTAATCTTCAGGAGTACAATCAACGTAGAGTACGTAAGGACCAGCTAGATATGCCGCTCTCAATGCTACCAGCTCGATATTCTTTACTTTAACCCATAGGTTGTTGGGAATAGGATTTTCAGCCAAACCAGGATTTTCCGGACTGTACTTGATGATGAAACGCTGAGACTGGCCACATTTCACCGAACGTAATTGACGATACACGAGCTTGTTCTCCATCTGAAACGGTTCAACTTCAATGGTGCCAATGCTATCAAGACAATTCAAGCTTTGGTTAAGGAAGCTCAAGTGGATGAACAACTCAAAGTCACCCAAGAGAAACTGAGGAGGGCATTGTGACTTTTGTTCACAGAAGACGCACGTGAGAGTTGAGAGAAGCGGTGGGAGAGGCGAAGGAGGGACAACGAGGACGGGGATGAGGCGCTGGGAGTTGGGGAGACTTATTGGCCTCGAGACAGTGGCTCGATTACCTTCGCGCAGAGCTGCGATCGTTTGCAATAATCCTCACTAGAAATAGTGGAACAGAGACTCGCACAGAGTTGACGCCGTCAAAAAGAGCTCCCACTTCCGCCCCACCACCGCCCAACTACCGCCAACTACCGTCCAACTACCGTCCAACTACCGTCCAACTACCGCCCAATCGCGACCCTCAATCGCTACCAACCAAACTTCAGCTTTTTGAGCTCCTTCATGCCTTAACATCAATAGTTCTCTACAAGACCAAAGGAGTCAACGTAGTCAACAGAGCATACAACCACAAACAGGATGTCAGAAGATGCCAGTGAGGATCTGAAACCTCTCAAAACACAGTCAGACTCTCCGGAAGAAGGCTCATTTTCCCTAAAACCTACTCTGACTACTCCACCATTGACTACTCCTCTACAGTCTACTCCACCAAAAGCTGAGGCCCCATCACTACCCCAACCAGTCCAAGATCCAGCACATGAATTGAGAAATGTCACTTCCAACACCTCAGTCTATGATCTTCATCCCATTGAGCTCACGGCCCACACTCTACTTAATGCTCCCCTTGATCTGCTCAATGAGAACTTCAAGCAGTTGTCCCAATCGCAGGTGATTCTTTTCACCCGATTGAAGCTCATCCAGGAGCGACTTCGAAGGTTTCAGGATATCATCGAAGAAACCAATGAACACCAAGTGACAGAGCTAGTGGCCCGCATAAAAACCCTAAAGAAAAGACTTCAAGTGACGGTAAAGACTCTTCGTAAAGTAGAGGCTAGGATAGACAAGTTGGAGCATTCAGTTTAGCAGTGTTTAGCGTAAGAAACTAATCTCCACCGGCTCTCCACTGGCTCCCTACCGACTCTTCGCCGGGGAATTAGTCCTCACACTCCCTACATTTTCAATCAATCCCGCGAAAATCTCTGAAATGTACGCCATCTCCACCGCTCTTCTCGCTGCAAATCGTCTAACTTTAGCGTTCTGCTATAGCCAATAGAACCGGTATCTACTGAACATAGATAGCAAGTGTTCAGGTGCCTCAGTGGCAGTGGAGACTAAACACCACATCCACCCTTTGCATGGCAAGCAACCAACTATCTGGCACAGACATTAGAGGCTGCCATCAGACACGCTCCGGTGGCCGCTGCGATGGGGGGCATTGCATCCAAACGTCGCTAACACTTTCTCCCGCAGGGAGCTGCCCTCCGCAGGAGTCTCCACGAAGTGGTCCAGCGGAGCGCCCTAGGATCACTGCTGGGCTGGCCGCGCAGCGTGCCCCAAGCGCACATAGCGAAGACACCATCGCTAGGAAACCACCCAAGCGCCAGCTCAACACACAACATGCTACATGACTACACCAATGGAGAGCTACACAGACACATAAGTGTATACAGATATACCAATGGATCGTTTTATTGATTTATAGGGAACCTGGAACGAACCAGTTCTTTTTAAATGCTTTTCTCACAAATAATGAGATGTTGTTCAGCTCATTGGCTGGGATCAGAGGTTGACCAACTTCAAAAGATGGTAAGGATAGCCCTGGCCCTTGATGGAAAAGATGTCCACCAACAAACTGTAAAACACAAAGATCAACACGCTGAAAATGACCACTGCCAAGAGGTTGATCTGGGAGTTTTTGATTTCGGGCACCTTTTTCACCAACACAATGGTGAACAAACTCAAGCAACCGTATATGAACGACAAGATCTGGGTCTCGACTCCGAACTGGTTCTGTTGGCCACGCATGAACAACTCCATCTTTTTGCCCTGAGCCTCGCCGATGTAAGGAACACCTCTGATCTGATTGAACATGTAACCAGAAGTGAACAACAAGATCAAAATGGTAGAGTTGATCACCCACAAGAATTTCAACGACAAGAAGTTCAAGATCTGGCGGTGCAACTTGTAAATAGTCAAAACAAACACCAACGACCCCACCACTCTTATAACAATCTTGGTATAATCAGGCGGAATAAAGAGTTGGTATTTGTAGTTGGTGGTTTGTTCGAGCCATTGAATGAGTGCCTCGGTGTGGGACAGCATGTAGAACGGGTACTCCTTGTAGCCGTTCAAGAACGAGTTCTTGGTCTTGTGAACGTTGGCAGTTGTTGATGGAGCAAAATAGAAAACTTTGGGAATGTTGTTCAACTGGAATAACTGGAACAACAGACGAGAGTCGGTGAACTCCGAGTACAAGAAGAACACATCCTTGAGCGGTTCAAAAGGCTGTTCCAACTCGTCGGTGGGTACAGATTGCTTCTTGAGCACCGCCGAAGCTGCTGCCTCGCTAAGCTCCCGAATGCCCTGCGGATGGTATTTGAACCATGATTGACTCACCAATTCGTACGCTGGCTTGAACTGGTTACAGAGCATACAGTTTATCTGCGGCGACGTCGATGACATGAGCATCACAAGATGGTAGTCTCGATATCCGTCCAAGATATCTTGATAGTTGTTGTCGTTGACAGAAATCACTCCAGTTTTTGAACCCATGGAGAGCGTGAGGAGCTCTTTGTTGGTAAGCGCCGCCATTGCGCCGCTAAAAAGCGCCCACATCACCGCCATCCGGACCACTAACCCATTGCATGTTATCTTCATTGCTGATATTACTTTTGATGTCAACTTGTTCACCACAACTTCAAGAGAAGTTGGCGTTGTTGAAGCTCAAAGACACGTTGAAATTTGGGGCCCCCCACCGTTGCGGTTGACAGATCACGTGAACAAAATTTGCGCGTCGGTGAAAACATTTGGCTCCCCCACGGCTTGCTTAGTGCCTCCATCCGTTCTGTGCCCCTACCATTGCCTCGCGGGTTGCTTAGTGCCTCCATCCGTTCTGTGCCCCTACCATTGCCTCGCGGGTTGCTCAGGGTGCCCTATATCCGTGCCGCTTTAGCGGTAATTTGGCCCGCAAGACGCTCCGCTGGCCGCTACTCGCGGGGAGCCACTGCGTGGTGCTTGGCTCGCTACGCTCGAGAGACACAGTCTTTGTTCCCGTAGGGAAGAGGCCCTCCGCAGGAGTCTCCACGAAGTGGCCCGAGCGGAGCGGTACCAGGGAACCAAGGCAGTCATTGCACGGTCTACAATCATTAAAGACCACCAGCTCCTTCTAGTGAGAATTAAAGGGAGTTAATGACACTCTGCTGGCCGCTGTTCACGGGGAGCCACTGCGTGGCGCCCGACTTGCTGTGCAGGGAGGTGGAGGCATGGAGAGGGCTACTGGCTACGGACTACGGGGGATGAATGGGTGGGGGACATTAAGGTAGATTCTATCAAATGAGTTCTATCTTTCGGTTCGATCCAACGTCAATGGCACATTCTCCTCGTCCCTGTTCGAACCTCTCGACCAAAAGAATGTATTCGGTGGGCTCAGAAAGGACAGTGTCGACAAATACGCCGTACAAGGAGTCGCTCCATTGCTCGTTGATGGTGATGGGACGCTCGCTGTAGCGACTGAACACCGATGCTCGCATGGGTGGGCGATATCCGTAGATGTCGCCATCTACAGTGGAGTCCTCGAGGTGCTGGAGTCGGAAAGTGGCGGTGGTGTTGGGGGCCGTGGTCCGGAAATACACCTTTATGCGGTTGCTGTTGTTCCACAGCACCGCTTGGCGCTGCAACACGAAGAGTCCTAGCGAGGTGTGAAGCTTGGTGAGGCCGATAGGGGCCGAACTGTTGGCATACAACCTGAATTTGGTGGGTTTTCTGGTGGTCAACACCTTGTATGTAGAGCAAACAACATAGTATCGTCCAGGCGCCATGTCGGTCAACTCGTAGACGGTTCCACCCATCTTGTAGTTCTCCTGGTTCACCAACGTGTTGGCCTGAACTGTTCGGAGAGGTGTTTTCAGGTTAGACTGGTTATCAGAGACAACATGGACGTTGTAGTACAGAGTGTGGAGCTCTCCAAAGAGTGCTAGCACCACCGTGGTACCTGGCTCAGTCACCAGTAAGCGGTATTGAGGGTTCTGGATAAACGTCGAGAGCGAGTAGTTGCCCCCACTGGTCTCCGGCGTCCATTCGTCGTTGATCACAGGAAGGACGTGGGAGTACTTCAGTTTGGCCCTGGCCAACGTACTCTTCACGTTAGAGTAGCTGGTAAGAGAAAAAGACGCCTTGGCAGTCGACGACACCACTACCGTGTACTGATGGTGGTTTTCCGGCACTGCGAGCTTCACTAGCAACGTTCTGTTGTTCGTCCCCGCCATTTGGTGGAACGACGAGTAGTATTGGGAGGACAAGAACACTTTTTCACCGCCATGCGTTTGATACACCGTCAAGTTGATTACTGTTGAAGTGTTGCTGGAGGGCAATTTTGCGGGAAAGTGCCTTTCCAAAAGAAGCCAGACCGTCGTAGTGGAGAGTGAAGTTGTTTTTGATGCTGAATCATCGCCAGAATCAGCTCCAGAATGAACAATAGCATCGACAGGAGCATATCCAGACTTGCCTGGTCCAGATGAGATGCTAAGGGTGAATTGCGGCTGGTCATAGAGACTGCTCCATTCAGTGGTTGACTGAGGGTATACAAAGTTGACAGAACACTGGTGGAGAAACGTGCTGGGCTGCCAGTTGAGATACAAGAACGAGAAATGATGGAGATCGGTCTCCCTGATCCAAAAAGTATGGTCCCGAGCAGCCAACAGCAGCACTGCATTACGAGAAACAGCTTTAGGGACCTCCAGTAACGAAGTTGCGGCCATATCAGCAACCAACGACAGTGACAATGACAAGTACGAGTCATTCGATGATTTCCAGGGATTTCTCACCTTCAACTCGGTCACTCCGTCCACACACCGAGTATCCACCACCACATAATCATGTTCTGCCACAAGACCCAACTTCAGCGCCAATTGTTCGCTAAGAGCACCCACTCCAAGACCCAAAACGACCTCTCCTCGCTGGAACAGCGTCACGATGTCACCACCAACATCGGGCAATTGACCATTCAGGATCCTCACAACTTCCGGGATCCATTTAGCGAGGACAAACACATCGTGGGCCATGTTGGAGCCCTTGAAGTTGTAACCTTGACCCATTAGTGTCAAATAGGCCTTCTCGATGATTGCAGGCCACCAGAGATTGGCGTTGGAAGAGGAACTGACCACGAGATTGCGGAAGGATGAGGCTGGGGTCAGGGTCAGGGTATTGGCCAGGGTCAGGGTATTGGCCAGGGTCGGTGATGAATGCTGGGGGTGGTCCAGCGGAGACAGTAACAGTTGGGAATGGTTTGGGGGAAGGTCCAGCCACAAAGTTGGTTGGTTAGTGCGTGGAGGATTAGCCAATGGAGGACATGGTGTGTTAGCTGGTGGGGGATTAGTCATTGGAGGACATGGTGAAGGACATAGTGGAGGATCCAGATCCAGTAGAGACGCCCCCACCACCACAAACTCCATCGTTGGAAGTTGATTGTCAACCACCACCACTCTATAGCAGCCATTCACGTAGAGACGGACCAAATGCACTTTAGGAGACGCTTCCAGCACCCTAACCTTGTCGTCAGATGTTACAATTAGCAGTTGTAGAAGATTTGGTTGCAGCAGTCGAACCAGTAACTCCACCAAGCCTAGTAGAGCACATACAAACGAGCAATTGGTCAAGATGTCCTGGTACAAGTTCTGGAGGTCCGACACGGTTCCTTCAGCGGAGTTGCACACGGTCCATGTCCATTGGGAGTCCTGAAATACCGGTAGGGGGAGTTCCAATTGATTGTTTTGCTGTGGATGGACATTTTGGTTGATCTGGTTGCTCTTGGGCGCCAGACTACTGTGATTGACTTGATTCTGGGTGGTGTGTTGATTCTTCTGATCAACAGGACTTGCTGAGGTTGGCACCAACCATTTACTGAAAGACAGCAATTTGTGCCCAAAGTGTAACTCTGGTGCAAAGAAGTTGCCGTTGATCATTGAAGCCATCCATAGAAGACGCTCTTCAAACGATATGGCTGGTCCACCAGTCTTCTTATTAGTACCAGACCTGCCAGTGCTACCAGAGCCACCGGTGCCACTAGAAACACCAGAAAAGACCTGGTCGTAGTAATCCATGGTGTATTGCGAGAGACTCTTGGTCACCAGAACCAGTTCATCATTGGCCCGGAGGTGTCTATTGAGGATCTTTATCACTTCCATGCATTCTTGCTTGGCTTTGTCGGTGGAATTGACGACGTAGTCAAATTTACTTTGCTGTAATAGTCGAACGGCGGTGCCTAGATCCATATTGCTGCAGAGTAAACGTTAACAAGAGTAGAAACAGTTGTAGACAAGAAGTTGTAGACTGCCTTTTCTGACGCTTAGCAAGTCTGCTGGTTGAGTCTGCGGGGGAGAGATGGGGGAGACATTTAGTGGGAGCGGACATTGGTTAGGGGGCTTGTTAGGAAGAATATCGGCAGAATATCCAGAGCAACTGATGGCGCGAGTTAACGGAAGCAAGCGCGCAATTGGTGTCTCTTCTCTGGAAACAGCAGTGAGAGTCCCCCACTTCGCTACCACTTCCAACGCAAACATTACACGGAGTAAACTACAAATAGTAGGGTCTTCTATTAATGCATGAATTATGTAAACGAATAGCAGGAAAATTAGTTGCTAAAATTATAGGTAGCTTTGCAGTATTTAGGACCACTAGCTGTGATCATTTTAGTGTTTATGTCTTCTTTCTGGCTTCTAGGCTAGTCTCAGTAAACATCGGTCCCTTGGCTGGCCGCTGTGAGCGGAGAGTCACTGCGTGGTGCTTGGCTCGCTACGCTCGAGAGACAGTCTTGATTCCCGAAGGGAACCGCTCTCCGCAGGAGTCTCCACGAAGTGGCCCTAGCGGAGCGGTACCATGGACTCATTGACGCTCCGCTGGCCGCTGCTCGCGGAGAGCCACTGCGTGGAGCTTGGCTCGCTGCGCTCGGTAGTCGTTGGCTCTGTAGGCGGACTCAGCACAAAAGAGCTGCTGCAGAGCCCAAATGGACCTCTGCTACCCAGATCGGTGGGGGGGAGGGGGACTTCTTATGGTAGAAGTGTCAATGCAACATGGTGAGTTGGAATATTTCGAGCTACTCAGTAAGAGACCTTGTGGAGCTTTTGTTTGGCGGTGGACTCAGTTCTTGACTATCCCAGGCACACAATCCCATTGGGCGAACACGTACCAGCTGTTCCCGCTATCGCCTATAACCAACGCCCGGTAGAGTCCAACCTCATTGCATTTGATGTTGGTCTGATACACTCCGTAGGGCATTGACTCGTCGTCTTTGACTAGTTTGAAGTACTTCCCGGTGGGGGACTCGATCACGAGCTTGAAATTCTGGTTCATGATGCCCACGCCACTGTTGACGCCCTGGGACGGATGCTGGAGGATCTCGAAGTTGTAACTGTTGTTAGAGATGATCTTACTGGTCTGCGGAAGCTTGATGTACAAGTCGTTGTTCTGGCTCTGGACGGTGGGGAATCTTGGAACAAAAGTGCAAGGCTTGTATGAGCCCGAATGGTACAATGGGATGACTATCGACAACTCGTGGACGTTATCAAAGTGTTTCTGAAGACCCTTTGGACCAGAAAAGATTTGGAGCACTCCGATGGATTCGTTTTCTGGTAAGATGGCCTTAATTTTGGCTACTCTGTGGCCGCTCTTCTCGGTCCAATAGATCTGGCACAACGTGAGCTCATTGGTGGTGACGTTGGCAGTCTTGATAAGCGTGAACAACTCCACGTTGACGGGGATTTCGAGTTCCAATTCGAAAAACTCAAGATCGGTGAGACTGGTCAAGGCGTTATTGAAGTTTCTGAACTTGAGCTGATTCTTGTGGAATCCGGAGTACATTCGGGGTAAGTAGAAGGCGATGTTCTGGTCGATGGGCGGGAGAACATGTTGAAGATCGATGATCGATGGGATGTGGGTGGACACAACGGTAAGAGGTTTGGCAAGGAAGTAGAATTCATTGTGGACGGGTGGGGGCAGCACCGTCGACTCTGGCCCTGAGCCATGACCCCCACCTCCTCCACGACCACTACCAACATGACCCCCACCACCACCCTCACGACCACTACCAACATGACCCCCAACATGACCCCCAACATGTCCTCCACCATGACCTCCCCCATCATCAACAGCCGGCGGCTTCAAATTGCAAATGGCGGCGCCGTTCTTGAAATTGTACAAGTCCATAATGAAAAACAGGCCCTCCACCAAGATCAGCAACCAGCAATGGTTAAGCACGTACTGCTCGTTGTGGTAGAACTCATTGGGCCGTTTCCAGAACCCCAACACGATCTCCGATGGGATCCTGAGAGCGTCCATCATCTTCTTGAACAAGTAGTTCAACTGGTAAATGGAGCCTTCTTGCTTGGACATGATCTCGCTGAGCTTCGGCTTCTGTAGCAGTATTCTGCCAGTTCCATTGGTTCCATTGGCCCCATTGGGTCCGGTGGTTCCCACATCTTCTTCGATGATCCGAAACTTGCAGAGCTGAAGTAGAACCGCCCTGATCTGGCAGATGGTGAACCCGCCAAGTTTAACCAGAACATCGCCAATGAACCCGTTCAAGTCCTGCGAAACGTTATAGTTGGCGACAAACAGATCCACTCTGCGGACCGACTTTGGGAGATAGAACTGGTTGTTGAGCTGTTCCCATTCCCGCTCGTCAATATCTCCAAACATCTCGTTGGTGTTGATATCAGAAACAAATTCCAACGGTTTGACAATCACCGAACGGTCTTCACGGACGATTCTTTTAGTGCGCTGCTGCTTGGATTGGGTGGTGAGCGAATTCATCCGGTTCAAATCAGATTTGAACGTCGACCAATGGATCACGTTGTTGTCCTCATCTTCTCTTTCCAGCTGTTGCTGCAACTTCTGCTCAATAAGATTGAGCTCGTTGCCCGAGCTCGACTTCTTCTTCAAAAGCTTCTTGAAGATGTTCGGGTGCTTGGCCTTCTTGTCCTCGAAAACGGTGTCGATGGTCTGTTTCTTGGATGCAGCCTGGTCCTTTTCCAATTGCTCTTTCAACATCGATTCAGACATCGCTTGTTGCAGTTGCACCAACTCCCGTTCGTACTTGTGTCTCATGAACGACCCAGCACTGGTGGCACTCAACTCCGACAAGTTCAACACGTCACTCTGGAGGGACTTGATCGAGTTCTTTAGCTCCTGTTGCTGCATCTGAGAAAGACGCAAGAGCTCTTCGTCAGTGGCAGCGTCGTACCGTTTTCCGCCTGAGAATTTGAAGTCGTCGGCGTCGTACGGAGCCACCTCCGGTTTGGTAATGATCTGCTGACGGCCAGTCCTGACATTGGCCAGTACAACGTATTGGGCTAACGCTGGCGCATGCGTAGTGTGTTTAGGGGGAGGTGGGGGTGCCAGTTCATCATCCTCATCCTCATCCTCGCCATAGTCAACATAGTTAACAACGTTGTTATAGTCAACATCATACTCATCTTCGACTTGAACGATCTCAACCACCAGCTCATCATACTTGGCCCTGCCATTAGCGTACTGGTTCCCAGTATGTTTGCTGGCCTGGTTCCCGGCTTGGTTCCCGGCTTGGTCCCTGAACTCTTCCTCATAGTCGTTGGTGTATTGGCTCAATTTCTTCCCCAAATCGTCTCCTGGCCGGTAATTCTTTTTCGAAGACAACACATCTTCACTAACATAGCCGGACTCTACAGAGTTGGAGTTCTTCTTAGAGCTGGAATTGTGCAGCAGTCTCTTGTTCATTTCAATCAACTTCAATTCCATCAACTGCTTCTCCAACTGTCTTCTCTGGCTGGCGATATCGTCGTAGTTTAGATCTTGTTGCTGATGCTGTTGGTGTTGCTGGTGTTGCTGGAGTTGCTGGAGTTGTTGCTGCTGGTTTTGTTGCTGCTGCTGGTTTTGTTGTTGCTGGAGTTGCTGGTGCATGTCATAATTGCCCGGCGATGCCCCAGACTTGTTTCTCGGACTGCTTTCAAGCGAGAGCGAGTTGGTGGTGTGACGATGGGCCAATGGTAGAACATTGAACTGACGATGCACAAGGTCGATATTCGATTGTGTCCTGGCAGACTTCTCAGGACTGTAACTGGGACTGTGGTAAGGTACAGAGAACGATGCCGATTGTTTGATGGAGCCAGGGGCTCTGGATGAGACGGTTATGGGCGAACTTGACGATGCATGAGCTGATCTGAGACCACCAACACCACCAGCAGTTGGTGTGGGTGTCATTGAAGTTGGTGCTGGTTCTGTTGCAGCGGCAGTTGTTGCTGATGCTGTTGCAGTTGCTATTTCCGGTGCTGTTACTGGAGTCGTCTGACCATCGGCTCCTCTTGGACCGTAACTATAACTATTAGAGTCCTGAACTACCGAGCCGTGGCTGAACAGCTGGTGGGCACTGGTCGGTGGAGCCTGGTACGACATCCGTTTCTGTTGCTCTTTGACCTTCTTGATGTGATAATGTTGTTGTTGTTTCAACAATTTGAATTTTTCAATCTCAAGCTCTCTCTGCTGGAGCTGTAAGAGCTCGTTTTGATGGTAAAGTTCAGACATTGTCTGACCATTTTCTGGCGATCTGTACCCGTTTCTAGACAAGTTCATGTTACCGTTTCCGTTCTTGTGGAGATTGGAGCTGCTACCTCCAATTTGCAGATTGAATAAGAAGCTCCCTCTATCTTTGACGGGAGTACTGGGGACAGACCCGATGGGAGTAACTGGATTGGACATCGAACTGGACCCGAATTGTCCATCGGCCAAGATCTTGACGTAATCTCGAGGAAAGATCCCCTCGGCACCATTTCTTCGAAGTTTACCGTTCCACCAACTCTCGTCTACTACCGAGTAGACTTCAACTATTTCCCCTTCGAGAAACCCAAGGTCTCCATCCTCTTCACCGGCCCAAGAGACGGTGGTTTTGACTTTGAATGGGAGCGGTGGGATGGACATTGGAGACTGTGGAGATAAGTGAATGTGTAATGAGTGGAGTGAGTGGAGTGAGTCGTCAGTAAGTGGATCAATGAGTTGTCAGGGAGTAGTCGATGAGTAAATACTTGAAAGTATTTAACTATGAAAAATGTGAACGAGTGAGCAAGTGAGTCGATGAAAAGCTTTGCTGGACCTGGTCTGACGTTGATTAACCTTGTCTGACTTTGTCTGACTTGAATTACTGAACGAGTGACGTAACTTTGACTGTAACTTTGACTGTAACTGTAACTGTAACTATAACTGTAACTATAACTGCAACTGTAACTGTAACTGTAACAGTAACAGTAACTGTAACTGTAACTGTAGCTGTAACTGTAACTGTAACTGTGATTGCCTGGTTATATGGGTCTATCACCGTGTGAGTATAGCAACTGTAGATCTATACAGCGTGTCTATGACTGTAGCGCTATAATTGTATACCTGTAGCTTCTCTCAGCTCTGGTTCAACTTGAATCAAGCTCCAAATTCAACCAAACGTCTTTCTTTCGGCTCTCTTTCAGATCTACTCAGCTCGTGATATCGCCAAGGGCCTTGATGTGAATGTGATGCCCGATGAGGTTTCAAGGGACTGGCTGTGGATTGCGGTGGAAATTACTTACTAATTACTACTGCTTCCACTAATCGTAGATGATCTGATCTGAACCAAGAAAAGAATCGGTTCTAAATTTGGATCTCACCTCAACTTCAGACAACTCTCATTCCTCCACCCAAAGCTCTTTGGTACCCGCCAGACGGCCGCGACCAATCCTGCAGCTCTTCTCTTTTAGGTTCATGTAATCAATTATGAATTAGACTCTTTAGGAAAGAGTGTGTGGATTTTATCATCACGGATCCCTAAATAGGAAACTTATAAACACCAACTGCATTCTCTGGTAAATAATTTTTGGTGATGTGAAAAAATTGAAAAATGTATATGCAGGCCACTATTGGTTAGTTCGATGGTTACCAACATACACTCCAACAAGATACAAACAGATAGCAATAGTGTTGTTGCAACAATTGTGCTGTTACTGACTGTTCACAATATCTATTTCTATTTACTTCACTGCATGTTGTTCTTATTGCAATCCTTGTCTATCTCCCTCTTTCCCTCTCTCAATGGCAGTGCTGACTTGAACTCAAACTGATTATTACATACAGGAATATACTTCCAGCCAGGAATTGACGCACAGAACAAACCACTTTGAGTGATTTCAAGCCGCACTCTGGAGTTATGATTACATTGTCGGCTAAGATGGCCCTCTCGAAACTCCAGCTCTGATGGGTCGCTTCCACCACCACCACAATAAACTCAGTTCCAGCGCAGCGAGCCGCGGCCAGCACAGCGTCCTGGTCCCTTCAATTGATAAAGCTGTAATCATTATCAAAAGAGTAACGTTGTGTTGCTTTGTTGGGTGTCTTGTTCGCTCCGCTAGGGCCACTTCGTGGAGACTCCTGCGGAGAGCTGTTCCCTGCGGGAATTAAGACAGTTTCTCAGTTTTTCTCTCTCGAGCGTAGCGAGCCAAGCTCCACGCTGTGGCTCCCCGCGAGCAGCGGCCAGCGGAGCGTCCTGGTCCCTTCAATTGATAAAGCTGTAATCACTATCGAAAGAGTAACGTTGTGTTGCTCTGTTGGGTGTCTTGTCCGCTCCGCTAGGGCCACTTCGTGGAGACTCCTGCGGAGAGCTGTTCCCTGCGGGAATTAAGACAGTTTCTCAGTTTTTCTCTCTCGAGCGTAGCGAGCCAAGCTCCACGCAGGGGCTCTCCGCGAGCAGCGGCCAGCGGAGCGTCTGGTCTTACAGCTCGTAGTGGGTGCAGTTCGCTCGACTTCGACCTCTTCGTTGCAGCAACTCTCGCGATTAACAGCAGTATCGGTCAGATCGCTGAATAGAAGCAAGCGATGCTGTGTCCGATCATACACTGCTACACAACTCACTTCCACCAAACTGTACATCTCGTCTCTATGGACTACTGGACTACTGGACTACTCTCATTATGCCATTTTATTACTGCTGATTATATACAGAGACATATATGTCACTCTGTGAACCATTGAATCGACGTTTGCAAGGCTCCAGAGGCACTCGGTTTGTTTCTTTGTTTCTTTGTTGTTCTCACTGCTGTTGTTGTCTAACTCCACTAACAATGTCATCCACTCTCAATAATAAACATGCACTCTCAATGGCAGTCTTTACGGATTGCTGCTTAATCACTTCCGGCTCCCATACTCCATATTCGTTCATATCAACAACTTTTCCTAAATCTCCATCAATTCCAAACGTGTGTTCTCCCTTGGCGTGTTTAGCTCTTAATTGTGCTAACACTTTGATGGGCTTACCCCCGCAATTTTGAATTAATGTTCTTGGAATCACTTCAAAGGCATCGGCAACAGATTGATATGGCCATTGAGCTATCCCTTCAATGGTTTTCGCCTTTTCAGCTAATTTAACACTAACTGCCATTTCGGTGGCTCCTCCTCCAGGAGACAAAGACGGTTCAAACATGACATTTCTGGTCACAGCCATCGCATCGTGTAAATTTCTTTCAATTTCATTCAATATATCCTTAGAAGGTCCTCTTAACAACACAGTACATGCTTGAGGTTCCTTACATTCTATTAAATATGTGAAATATTCATCCCCAATCAATTCAACTTTGAACAATCCACACTTGTTCCCAATATCCGATTCTTTCAAATCTTCAATTCGATTGACAATGGTGGCTCCGGTGGCACGTGATATACGGTTGTTGTCAGACTTCTTAACTCTTCTCAACGCAGTGACTCCTCCCTTGAGTAAATAATGTTGAGCTAAGTCACTCACACCCTTTTCAGTGATGACCAAATCCGGTTTGAAACTGAGAAGTTGGTCACAAATCAACTTCACTTGTTCCTCTTCAATTTGCAAGATTCTATTCCAATCCTCCTCCTTGGTAATCTCAATATTGGTCTGAGACTCTCCCTTCTTGTATTCCAACGGACAATCCAAAAGAATAATTCTTGGATTTTCGATATATCTTCTCATTTTGGGGTGAGTGACGTCTTTATTAAGCAAAATCCCGTCCAACACCTCACTATCGGTGACTTCTCCACCGGGAATTTTCTCGATTCTGACGTATCTCTTAACGTCAATCTCCTTGTAGTCTCCCTGTTTGATGGTAACGGTCCTAACTGCCTTGAGAGACAATTCACACATCTTGGTGGACCATTTGTTGATGTATTTGGTACCGATCGACGCCTTGATGAGCTGGATCATTGCCTGTTCATTCTCAATGTCCACCGGCTTGGAAACCTGATGAATGATCTCAAGAGCATCGCTCAATGCTTGTTTTAACGCTTGGATGATAACAACGGGATGGATATTGTTCTTCTCAACAAAGGGGAACGCCTGGGCCAAGATCTCTCCGGCCAATATGATCACAGTGGTGGTACCATCGCCGACTTCTTCATCCTGAGTTCTCGACAATTCAATCATTGATTTGGCGGCCGGATGGGCCACATCGATCTCTCTCAAGATCGCATGGCCATCGTTGGTGAGAACGATTCCTCCCATTGGATCAAGAAGCATCTTGAGCATCGCCTTGGGACCCAAACAGGTTCGAATAATGTCTGCCACGGCCTTAGCGGCGGTGATATTGGACACTTGGGCCTGACGTCCGGACTGTCTTTCAGTCGACGCGTTCATATAAACCACTGGTGCTTGCATCTTTTTCAGTATGTGATGAGGTGAAGGTTGTGGGGGGCTGAAGTGGGGGGGGGGGCAGCGGGTATAAATTTCTCGGTGGGGTGGGCGGACAGCAGGTGATTCTACTAGAATTCTATTATCAATGATACTATCTTCAAAGTTACTTAAAACCAATTCAAACAACAGAAAAACAGATGTTTCAATTGCAAATCGGTCGAAGGAAGACGAGTTGATTTGAGATTTTGTGCTGGCGAAGTTTTGGTGGCACTCCATCGACAACCCGGCTTAGGTAAGCAGCCGTGTGCAGGTGTGATTGAATTTTGTGAGACATTCTTGGGTGGAGGGTCAATTGGGTGCGGATGGGGGACTGTACTGGTGCTCTAGCAGCGTCATAGACTGCTCTGCTCGTCCGCTCCGCTAGAGCCACTTCGTGGAGACTCCTGCGGAGGGCTGTTCCCTACGGGAATCAAGACAGTTTCTCTCTCAAGCAGTGGCCAGCGGAGCGTTTTGTTGCTGGTTCTAGATTTCTCATCTAGCGAGCAACACCTTAAACTGTTGATTGCTAATGTGCAAATCGGTGAACCATTAGGATATTATTGGAGGAGCGTCTAGTTGAATGCTCGCTAAAAGCAAGCTGAAAAGCACGCTAGAAGAACACTAAAGATCACACAGAATTTCTAGCTACTCTGCACTATCTCCCCCATCGCACTCCCCATCGCACTCCCCCATCTCTCTAAGCACTCACCAATTCCACGCTGCGTTGATGTTGAGCCAACCACACGCCAACGCTTCCTCACCCATCAACCAAACAGTACTCCAGGACACACAAGTTGTTCCATTTCAACTATTTCAAATCACGTTCCCATATCTAGTCCCTACCAGTTCACCCTGAACCAATTCAAGACCACCATGGACTTTATAAACACAAATTTCTCCACCGTGGCAGATTTGGACATCATTGACGAGAAGATCTCCAACATTCAAGCATCCAAAGCAGATATCGGAGCCATTGTAAAGCACAAGTTGGGTTCCACCGACGATCTCGACACCGATGACATATACTACGATGTGGGAAACACGCTGGCTGCTGCCCACGGCTCTCGTGTGGACGAAGTGTTGGTCCAAATCGAACATCTTTGCAGTGGATTGGTCGATGGCCTGTTGACCATCGATGCTGTCGAGTCACTAAAAAGTGAATACGGAAAGTTGGCGGTGTTTAGCGAGTTGGAGAGTGTGTTTAGACACAAACAGGAGACAGAGAATGTGTTGGCGACGTTGGGACGGGCAGAGGAGATCCAGAGAGCCATCGACACTCTTCCGGATGTGTTTGAAGACGGCTCCATTGAAATTTATACAAAGATATATGGAGATATTGAGTCAATAGAGTACGACCAACAGCCTGACGGAGGCCTGAAATCAAGCTCAGACATAAGCGCACACATTGAGTCGCTCGTGGGTTCTAGCACATCAACGAATGGGTTGTCCCAATCAACTCAAGCTTCAAATTCTGACTTAAATTCTGATTCAACGTCCACCATAAACATGGCCCGTACCGAACTACTCAGCCAGCTCCACACCAAGATCTACAATGCAAAGACGTCGCTTGAGCAGACCCTTTCTACAACTTTGGACTCGATCAAATGGCTCTCTGCCTCCCAGTCTAAATCTGCAGCCAACGGAACCATCTCGTCATCAACTCTAAGCACGATCCAATCCACTTTTGAGCTGCTCATACATCTCCAGGCCATCGAGTCCAAGCCCGTGTATCCCCAGACATGGTGGGGGGCCGATGCCATGGTCAAGCCGTTCACCACTCGGTTCCAGTACCATTTCGCAACTGCAAACAAATCCACCAACAAGATCTCCAAGCCGGAATGGGCCCTCGAATACCTCGAAACCTTTGCTGCTGAGAACTTGGAATACATCCAGATGGTCACCGGACCTGTGTTGCAGTCCCACTATCACCGAATCACCGTTTATGAGATCCTCACCGCCTTGCTAGTTCCCGTACGAGAGAAGATGGTTTCATCGATTCAGTCAATAAATAATCGAATCGAACAGTTGGAAACTAACCCTAGCGACTACGAGGACGTTCAGAAGCAAAACGGTGATGCTGGAAGACTCTTGTCCCATCTAATCTTTGAGCTTTCGTCGTTTGACCAGCGTCTACGTACTGTCTACAAGTACAATCCATATGTAGAAGACTTTAAGGCCCAACCACCCGCTAAAAGATGGATGGGGTTAACTGGGGATATCATGTTAAACAGGGAAACCGACAATCTTGCCCTAGCGGCTTCCAATTGGCTCAATTTCGAGTACCAATTGGCCAAGAAACGGTTTTCTGAACAATTGAACTCTGAAAATTCGTTCACTATCGATATGGATTTCAAAGTGAGCGAAACCACCGGCAGTTCAGGCGCCTTGAAGCCCACTTATTCGGCCTACAACTTGAGCAAATTGTTCGAGAACCTCACTTCCCATTACCGGACCCTTAACATTGTCAAATATCAATTGAAATATGTGTCCAACATCCAACTCAGTCTTCTCGATTCGTATTGCGACGAGTTGAACGCTCAGTTCAAGAAGCTCAATCTGAAGTCGGTGCTCAATTACATTCCGGGGGCCTTGAATTCGTCATCTGGAGACTCCGACACCTCCAATGACACCGAGAGATCGTCCGCCAGCGTCAAAGCAGTGGAATCGTTATCGCAGATCTACTGTTCGGCCAAATTTATTATTGAAAAATTGGAATTTTGGTGCGAAGAACTCATTTTCATTCAACTATGGGACGCCTACAAGCAAATATCGTCCAACCCAGATAATTACGGACCTGACCTGACCATATTTGACGATTTGTTGACGAGATACAGAACGTTGGCCAGCACCATTTTTGCCAAATACGAAGATTTCTTCAGAAAGGAAATCCGATCGTTGTTGAAGAAATACGTTAACCAATCACAATGGAACCTTGGCGAGGACGACCTTGAAGTTTCCCCAGAGCCAGAAATCTCCACTGACCTTGGTTTGTTCCTCAGAGTGCTTCCAGACGTCTTACATTACCTCTCCAAATGTTTTTCCACCGTGGATTACTTTGTCATAGCCGGCAAAGTGTGTTCGCTCGTGTCTGAGACCTTCTGGGAGTTTGTCATCACCAACAACACCTTCTCCAACTCTGGAATCCGGCAATTGAGCGCCGATCTTGACTACATCTGGAAAGTACTTGCAAGGCAGTTGTTCCTCAGTCTGCCTTCGGATACGGACATCTACACCAATATCAACAATGTTGAGTACGTGAAGGTTTGTCAGTCGGTGGAGTTGTTCCAGCAAGTCCATCCTATGGAATTGAAACAGTTCAGTGGCCTGGAGACTTATCCACTTCTCAGATCAAGATTTGATTCCAGATTGCTGAAGCTCAGTGACCAGGACATCTTCGATTTATTACGTAGATTGAAATAGTGGCAGTATTTGGTGAACCGTGTGAGATATACAAAGTCCATATGACTACAAAGTCCTCTCCACTCTTGCCACTTGAGAACTATTCCAGGAGCAGCTCTCCTTGGTACTTCACCATCAAGTGCCGACTTTGCGTATGGTAATGTGCTATTAGAAGGAAGTAGTCATACGCTCCGCTAGGGCCACTTCGTGGAGACCCCTGCGGGCGGCTGTTCCCTGCGGGAAACTGTTACCATCAACTCGTTACTGGTTGCTAATGGTGAAGCTATTTCGAGCGCAGCGAGCCAAGCCCCACGCAGTGGCTCTCCGCGAGCAGCGGCCAGCGGAGCGTCTTCTATGCTCCTGACTTTTCCCTACCGGATCTGTGAGCCATAAGCGGAGCTTTGTTCTCAGTGTTGAAATTCTATAATATTGGACTAGTGGACTGCTAGACTACCAAGGGTATAATAGCTTCATGGAGTCACTACAGTCGTCGTTGAAGATAATTAGAGCTTACCTGCTACTGTAGCTACTGGAAGACTGTTTCTCGTATTGCTAGCGTTACTTCCAGTTCAATAGACAGAACTACGTCTTACCGTACTGCACGCTGACTGACTGATCCATATTGTGCTTCTAATCTTTTGTTTGGCTCACTTCCAACGGGAACAGAAATTACCAACTTACAGGGAGACTGGCTATTCAAACTACTGGCCAAACTGCTGATCAAACATGCGAGGATTAATCAAAGAAGTAACGGCACAGCGACAAAGAAGTAACGGCACAGCGACAAAGAAGTCCAACCGAATGGCTCTAAGTCTGCGGTGGAGGGTCCCCCACAAGATAGATATCGCCAGGGCTCCGTAACTTGTTATGATCCTGCACAGAGCCACATCTGTTGATGTTTCGATGCGATCGTTCAAAAGTTCAGTGGGGGGGCAGTCTTTCGTTACGATTACCACTGCCAATACTGCAAGCCTGAAGATGTCGTTGTCCAGGAAAAGAGTAAGTATATGATTTGAGGGTATCTCCAGTGTGTGCAGCACAGATGTCGTCTTTATCCTCTTGTTCCCAACCCAATTGCTCGTTAGACTAACATTTCAAAGATCGCCGAAGATCCATTACGAGATTCTGAAAAACGTATCCAGCACAAGTTCCCCATCATCGCCAAACTCTACTCCACAAACAAGGCCAGCTCGCACATCTCGCTCCCCCGAAAGTCCGGCGGGGTCGTTCTCGGTAGAAGCAGCGGGTGTGACATCAAAATTGGCGGTGGGGACGTTTCATCGAAACATTGTCAATTTCTGCTTGCTTGCAACGACAAGGGCCGGGAGTTTTTGTATGTGACCGATATGAGCAGCAACGGGACGTTTCTCAATGATGAGTTGATTGGGAAGACTTCTACCAGTTTGCTCAAGAGCGGTGACAAACTCGGGTTTGCCAAGACGGGCGGCCAGTACATTTTCCGTTATGCCGTGGACGAGATAGAAGAGAAGAATCGGAAGAAATCGTTCTTTGATGATTACATTTTGGGTGCCCAGCTTGGGTCTGGCCACTATGCGGTGGTGAAGGAAGCCCGCGACCGTCACACCGGCGATATTGTGGCGGTGAAGGTGTTTAATAGGCGGACTCCGACGAATAGCGAACTGGCAGAGACAAAGAGAGAATTTGGTGGTGGGGCTGTTGGAGGTGCTGGTGCTGCTGGAGGTGCTGGTGCTGCTGGTGGTACTGGTGCTGCTGGTACTGTACCAGCAGACGCTGAAGACGATTCTACCGCCAAACTCCAGCAAGAAATGAACATTCTTCTCTCGATCAACCATCCCAATATTGTGCGATTCATCTCCTACTATGTGGAACCCGTCTCCCAGAACTTGACCACCACCTACTTGGTTCTCGAGAAGATGAACAACGGCGAGTTGTTCCAGCGGATCGTTAACAAGTCCAAATTGGGGCAGGACGAGACCAAGGCCGTTTTCAGACAATTGCTAGCGGGTTTGGACTATCTCCATAGAAACAACATCATCCATCGGGATATCAAGCCGGAGAACATCTTGTTGGACATTGTTCCCCGAACGTCTCCCGAACAGACTGCCAGGGGACCGTGGGACTCCCACGAGTTGGATGTGATTGTGAAGATTGCCGATTTCGGGTTGGCCAAATTCATCGGTGAAATGAAATTCACCAATACTTTGTGTGGCACACCAGCATACGTGGCTCCGGAGATTCTCGACAACTCTCAAGAACGGTCCTATTCTATCAAAGCCGATCTCTGGCTGAGTGGAGTGCTATTGTACGTTTGTTTGTGTGGATTCCCACCGTTCAGTGAAGAGTTGGGGCCCCCGTCTATGAGACAGCAGATCCTCGACGGTAAGTACGCTTTCTACTCGCCCTACTGGGACGAGATAAACGATTCCGCGTTGGACTTGATCAGCTCGTTGCTTGTGGTGGATCCCAATCAAAGATACGATATCCAACAGACCTTGAACCATTTCTGGTTCCTGGAAAGACACGATGCGATGCATATCGACTCCAGCATAGAGTCCAACTTGGGTAATGACTCTACAGACACCGTCTCGACGGGCTTGCTCACCGCCAAACGCAGCCAGCTTGGCGCGAACTCTCACATTCTGAGTCTACGGGACATCTACGTGCTGGAGTCCAACCTCGAGAGGTCTTCTATTATGTAATGTATATACAGGTATGTAGTGGCTAATATTAAGTCTTCTCTGAGAGTGTGAGCGTTAGCTGTAGTGTTAGCTGTAGTGTTAGCTGTAGTGTTAGCTGTAGTGTTAGCTGTAGTGTTAGCTGAAGCATTAGCTGAAGCATTAGTTGTAGTGTTAGCTGAAGCATTAGCTGTAGCACACCAGCTTAAGGTACATTGGTGACTGGCTCCACCAGCGATCCACTCCCACTTCGTGGAGACCATTGCATGGAGCAGGTTCCCTTCGGGAAAAGCGAGCGGAGCTGTTTATGATGAAATCAACGCTATGGAGTCCTTTCTGGAATCGAAGAAATACGCCAACGTCGACTCGTTCATGTCCAACATGTGCTGCATCAGTTCCAGGTTGGGCTGGGCCTTCTGCTTCAGTGCGACATTAGCGATCTTCTCACGGATGGCCTGGAGACTCTCAAGCACATCGTGAGCGTTGTCATAGTCCCGCAAGGCGATAAAAGAGTCAAATTTCCCAATGACACATGCCAAGTCTCCTCCCAACTCTTCTCCAAGACAAAACCATTCCTTGGCCATCAGCGGCAGATCAAAAGTGTTCAACTGCAAGAATCCCAACGTAGCAAAGCTCTCCTTGAGCCCCTGACTGGCGGCTACCTCAAGATGGTACCGGGCAAGCTCCGGGTCGGTGGTCGAGTACAACTGGCCCACGTAGTAATGGGCCACTACCGTGTTCTTGTCGAGCTCCCCGATCGCTATGGCCTGATGGAAGTACAATCTGGCCTTCTCCAAGTCAGGTTTGGGTTGGTTGAACCGGAAATAATGCAAGCCTAAGCTTGAATACACATGACTGGCCATCACTGTGTCCGATTCGTGCTCAATAAACTGGTGCCAGTAGTCGGCAGCGCTGGCATATTGCTGCTTCTTAAAAGCCAAGTCGCCCGCCATCTTAAACACAAGTGGATGGCTCTTTTCCACCAACTCTTCGATGAGCTTCTGGGCGTATTCAAAGTCTTCCTTCGACTTGGACGAGTCAAGGGCGTCAAATGCAAGGATGGTGATGGCATCCTTGTCGCCCAACTCGGCCGCCTGTTCCACCAACTCATTCTCCAACGCCATTAAATGGGCATTGTACACGTTGGTACGGGTCCGGATCGTCTCCAAGATCTGTTTCTGCACCATAAGATCGCTTCCTCGTATGTTCCGGGGAAGTCTAATAAGCTCGGGCGAGTCAAGATGGTCATACACCTGCTGGAGCACCTCCACCACCTTCTTGTAGGTCAATCTGCTGTCGAAATCGAAGAGAAGGCGGTTTAGGGTCCGTTTCTTGGCTAGAATGGAAAGAAGAGCAGGACGAGATGGCGACGGAGCAGCATCGGGCTGTCTGGAAGCGTCTGGTTCAGTGGATAGGGCGGTTGTAGATGTGTGGGCGGTCGAGGTGACATAGTTGGCAGTGTTGGTACGTCTGGCTACTGTGCTGAAGCCTTGTTGTGGGTTTCTGGTGGGTAGCTCTCTCTTTGTTTGAACGGACAGGCAGTTGATGGAGCTGGCTGCTCTGACAGTCATTCGGAAACTCGTCCTAGAGACACTTGGGGCAATTCTCAACATCTGGACAAAACAGCGGTGCAGTAGCAGTACATAAGAGATAGTACAGACCTATTATCAAACAAATACCGGCAAATGTTTGGTTCTTCCAGCCAGAGAAGAGTGTCTTCGATGGAGCAGTTCACGAAGATCAGCTCACGAGGTCGTTCGCCCGCTAAAGTCAAAGAGAAGCGATGAAGCGCGCACTTTTAGGGGAGCTGCTCCCTGGAAAAAACATTTGCGAGGTTTGTAGGCGCAGAGTGCTCCGAGCGTAGCGAGCCAAGCTCCACACAGTGGCTCTCCGCGAGCAGCGGCCAGCGGAGCGTCTTGGTTTGCCAACTTAGGGTTGGGGTGGTATTAGAAGAAAGCGCTCGTACGCTCCGCTAGGGCCACTTCGTGGAGACCCCTGCGGGCGGCTGTTCCCTGCGGGAAACTGTTACCGTCAACTCGTTACTAGTTGCTAATGGTGAAGCTATTTCGAGTGCAGCGAGCAGCGGCCAGCGGAGCGTTGTAGGTTACCAACTTAGGGTTAGGGTGGTATTAGAAGAAAGCGCTCGTACGCTCCGCTAGGGCTACTTCATGGAGACTCCTGAGGAGAGCTGTTGCCTAAGAAGTTTGGCGGATTTAGCGACTGTTGGCGCGCATGAAAAGCACTTGAAGGCATCTTGCAAGAAGAGGTGCGATATATTGCGATGAATTGGGGCAAAATGAGCGCAGTTTAGGGCAGAACCAGTTAACTGGTCGCACGTTGACAGGGAAACATCGCTAACAATTAGCGCCAATGACTGAAGAGTTAACTGTCTTGCACCAACCACCACCAACCACCACCACCAGGTTGCAAGTCTTAAGATAGTCACATAGTATCTCCAAGATTACATGGTCGCCCAAAGACTACATGGCCACCCGTCATCACAACCAATCGTTCGCTATTCCAGAAGTGTCTTGTCGCTCTGCCCGCAGTGCGACTCTTCTGCAGCATTTGTTACACTCGCTGAGCGCTTCGTCTTCATCTTCATCACTACTTCTCTACATTGCTGTACATGTCGGTTCATTGCAGATACATAAATATCTCCAAACTATATGCTACTATACTATACACTATTAGTCCAGGACCGATGGTCTCTAAGTAGAGAGAGTCCTTGAGTTGGGTGGGTGAGTTTGGAATGGTTGGTGGGATGTACAGCTTGAGGCAGGTCACTTGATGAGATGGACAGGTCAAGATGGCTCAGTAGGGGATGGGGATGGCTCAGTTGGTTCTTGTTCTATCTGGCTCTTGTTCTGGAGCCGATCGCCAATAAACAACCCATCGCTAATCACACCAACGACTCACGGATAATGACTGCTGTAATCAATGAAACTGTCCACAGGATGGTTTGTATGTGATGAAGCTGCCTCGCTGTTGGGAGTGTTGGATACAAAATCACTGGTGAGGGTGAATTCAAACTCTTGGTTGGTGCTTTGAGGAGTCTGTGTGGTCTGGGAATTTGACGGGAGCTGAGACACTCCAATGGCATGAAGGTCTATGAAGTCTTCTTCGGTCATTTCCTGGTCGTGATCCACGCCAGCAGAATCTTCGTCATCATTAATGCCAAACCCACCGCTCTTGAGCCCAGCACCAAACGGAGAGTGATGTTGGTGCGTGTAAGACTGGAGATCGGTGGATGGACTGTGGATAAGATGGTCGGAGTTGAAAGAATTGGTTGCACCCGTCATCTCATTAACGCCAACATTGTCTGGTCTCCGCTCCAACGCGGTTATATGTGAACCGTGGTCGCCAGTAAAGAAATCTGCACTAAACGAAGGATCATCTTTCTTGTCCTCAACACCAAACGTATTGATCTGCGAGTTGCCGTTGCTCTGTGGGGTTTGATCATCGGCAGACATGTCTTGGTTGGATCGTTCGTCCTTTAAGTCTCCACCATTGGAACTCAACTGCATTCCTTTGGATTGGGCGCGACCATTGGAATTTCCACCACTGGAAAACGGTCCAATAGCCTGTCCGCCTAGACTATGACGACTGGTCATTGAGCTTGGCGACGTCTCCGAGTCCAAGTCTGCAGCTGCTCCTCCTCCCAACGGAGAGAACCCATTGATTCTATCGTCCCACGCCATGTCATCTTCTGTCTTGAACTGGAAATCCTGATGGTCTCCTGTGGCATTGTCATCGTGTCCGTTTTCATGGTCAGCTAGAGCATCGATCGGTAAAAACGCCAGCGCGCCGATCGCTTGTTCACCAACTCTCATTCCCATGCCAACTCCTCCTACTCCGACACCGACTCCGGGGGTTATGGCGGGAATGTTCAGTCCATTGGCAGAAACACTTTGTAGCTGGTTGTTTTCCAAAATGAACGCATTCAAATACTGCAAAGAGCTCTTCACGCCTACCAACACATGAGGTATGGAGCTTCCTCCCTCGTTGAAATACGCAGAACTAACCTGCTGTCCCTCGCTGAAATCGTCACATATGCTCCATTGGTTGGTCTCGGAGTTGGCTCCGCTGAAGAAATACACCGAAAACTTGGGCTGGTAAGACAAGCTCACCCGAAGCTCGTTGTTCTCCTTGTTGATGTTGTTGCTGAGAAGCAGACAAGTGACGATGCTCAGAATCGGATAGAAGATTCTGAAAAGGATCTTGCAATTGTTGGAAATGGCCAGAAAGAAGTAATTGAGCTCCAAGTTCTTCCGTGAAAGAATTACCAAAAGATCTACATTAGCCATCACCGTGTTGAGCGTGAAAGGAGCCAAATTGACCAACGACGACTTCAAAGTCGACTTGTCATAAAATCCGGTCTTGATCCGCTGCCACGACCCGACCGACAACGACAGACAGTCTATAAGACAGTATTTCTCATTGATGTGGATCGGAGGTTGTTGGCTGTTGTTGTTGCTGCTGCTATGAGGAAGATGGTGGATGCTTGACGTACCTCCACTAGTGCTGCCAATGCTGCCAGTGCTGCTGGCTCCACTGCTGTAATGGTTGTGGTTGGAAGAATTGTTGGTGTAATGGCTGTTGTTGATGCTATCTGGAGGGCTGCCGCTGGTGTTGTAATGGTTATTACTGGAGCCTCCTTCATGGAAACTGGATCTGGAGCTTCTGCCCATTCGTTCCAATTTTCGAAGTTTGGCACGTCGGTTCTGAAACCAGATTCTCACTGCCTTTTCAGTCATATTCGTTCGTTCGCTGATCTCCTTTCGCTGCTCGGGTAGCGGATTGTGGTTCTGTTCGAACTCCTGGAGAAGATAGTCCAATACTTCTCCCGAGGCTCGAGTCCTCTTGGTTGAATTCTCATCAAATGACATGCTGTTGGAGTCGAGGGGGTCTTCTTTAAATTTTTGGAGCACTCTGCTGGGTCGTTTTCACTTTAACGAGGTTGGTGGTGTCGCCTAGTATAGACCTCGGATGGCTGAATAAGTTCAAGTGTCTTTTTTTGTTTCGTTTTGTCTACAGACAGCCTTGTTTAGAACCGATTGAGATGTACAAGATCGGAAAATTGACGGGAAGGGTCTGAAAATGGTTCGAGATGCTTAAAATGGCGTCTGGAAGTATCCTGCAATGGTGTATCGGCCAGAATCTCTCAAGATTGTCTGACCAAGTGTCGATTTGTTGATATGTCAAACTTTTATACTGCTAAACTGTTAAAGTGTCGCTTCGTCGCTGTGTCGAAGTGTTGGAGCTGGTTCAAACTGGCTCTGGATAACAAAAATGAGAAGAATAGAACGCCCTATTGTGGTTCCAAACCAGGTTCGTGGATCTTCTTTTGCTTTTCCTTTCTTTTTGGATAGATTCAGCTCGTCAGGACCGATTGATACAAACAACTCAAGACAACTCGTCCAATATGGATGTGCTGGTCAGCAGTTCGGGGTGTCACAGGAAAGTAGTCCGGCTCAATCAAACGACAGTGTCCAGAAACGAAGCAATTATCTGTGATAGCCAAAACTCGAATGAACAACAAGTGAAAGGAACTCAAATAAGAAACAATTCCACCACACAAAGATCAAATGGGAGTACGAAAAAACAAAAACAGCTGAGCCTTACTAAATCGCAAGTTTGCAGTATACTGATGTTGTCACAGTGGTCGTACGGTGCTCAGCAAAGATCAATTTATCTCTAATTAACAAGAAACAAGCCTGTTCTCTGGGCTGTTTAGTCAATGGTAGTGACTATTTTGGTTTCTCACTCTGGCCGTTGGGTTGAGTTTGAGCTCCTGATTGTTCCGCCTTTGTGCGAGGAGGACCGGAAGTTGGAGTTTTGTGACACATTGGGCGAGGCACGTTTACGAATTGCAGATGGTTGGAGATGCGATAGGAGAGATGGGTGGGAGGAGAGATGGGTGGGAGGAGAGGGTGAGATGGTGAGAGGGACGGTTTAACCAAAAGATCAAATATGCTTAGATTTGTGCTTGGTATTCTGGTATTTGGTGCTGGTATTTGGTGCTGGTAGTTGGTGCTGCTGTTTGGTACAGGTATTTGGTGCTAGTGTTATTGACTTGTGGGTGGCTCATCAGTTTCTACTATCGAGATGGTCGATGTGCAGTAGTGCACCGCTGTAAGTCCACCACAAAAAGTGCACTGGTTTTCTGAGACGATCCACTAGTAACTTACAATGACATGGACAATCTTTTTAGTAAACATTTTTGGTACTCGCGCTCAAACGACAAGATCACAGTACAGCATAAAAGGGACGGAAGAATAAACCATCTTGTTGTACTTCCGATTCTCTGCACTGTGTAATTCCTACCCATTCGTTCGCCTGTGAGTATGTCCCAATTAGTATGCGAAAGACCGGTGCTGATGCGAACAGCATTTTATATGCTATGGGTTTTCTCAGTTCCAATGGCACTAGTCGGTCAGTTCCAATGGCACTAGTCGGTCAGTTCCAGGGTTTTGGGACAACCAACTAACTCGGTATTTTGATTGAAACATCTAAACTCTGAGCATTGGACATAGATATATCTCCTTGCTAGTTGTACAGTGTGCCCTTTTCTTGCACTGTAACCAGTTTCGGTTTTTCAACGTTTAGCTGTGCTGTGCGGCTACTGCATTTCCGCTACTATTGCCAGACTCTGGGAGACCACGTTTACTGCGAACGGCTATAGCTCAACTATATCATTCAATTACTTCCAATCATATCAAGAGTACCGAAAATACGACAATACCAATCTTTCTGGTTCCAACATGTGCTCACCGCGTATTTTTCGTTTGAAATCCTGTTACACTGTCTATGTTTCACTCTAGTCTCACTTTTCTGTCTCTGATCTTTTTCTGCTTCTTTCTATTCTTCGCCTTGTGAAATAGGCTTTACGTGACAAACAACCTTTGAGCCGCGCAGTAATCCTGGCTGTTGTGGCCCAATCCTCACTCCAATCCCTAACCTTTATCTCACAATGTATTGCACTATGTGCGGCTGTTTAAGCGAAAGTCCTAATGCGGTCTCAGCAAATCTTCGTTGCCCATCCTACCCACTCAAACACGCCCCTTTTTCTTTCTGCCACTGTCTTTATAGCTGTCTTTACCACACTCTATCCTCTACATCTCTTAAACACCAATGAGTCTTGGGCTGCACTCGTTTGGCAACTTCTGATGTGAACAATAACTTAGAGTAATCCAAATGCTAATCTAACACAAGGTTCGATTTCACCCCAATATAATCTTCTTCATGTAGAGTCAGTTCTTGTATTACATGCGCCACTACAACACCCCAGTTCCTCCAAAGGTTATCACTAATTGACTTTATCCAATATATAAATCCAGTTGGTTCTAAAGTTTCTTTCCCGACCCGGCACAATGTAGAGTCAGATCATCTATCTTATGCGACCCTATAGCATGCCCACTTCTCCGATGTCTATTAATAACGTTATCCAATTCTACCTAATAATCAGATATGCATGTTCGCCTAAATTAAATCCTAAATAATTCTCATCCTCAGCATCATCAAATCCAATGAAAATGGGTGCATATGTTTGGTAATGGAGATGCATTAATAAAATATCCTAAAAGTACATTTCGGAGATACTAAACTTTAATTCTCAAGAAATACATCTCGCCATGCAACCTTAAACAACACTTGCGTCAAAGTTGGAAAGAGAATCATCCCAAACTACTCTGCCATTTGGTTTTTCTATACGTCCTACACGGGCCATAACCAAACCTTTGTTTACATCTCGTAAGTAAATTCATATATTTCCACTTCAATTAATGCGTTACTCATAAATCTTAATCAACTATACAATTCTTTTATATCAAACTCCTCTAACCCTTGTAAGAATAACTTCACATCTTTCCAATGCTTTTGAGTCGGCTCCCAGATCCGATACTCTCGAATTAATTCGTACGAAAGCCGTTCACTATTTACATGTTTTGTATTGGCTAGATCTTGGAGAAGTTCTCGAATGTACCACGGGAGTAGGAAAATGTTCTGTGAAATTTGTGTAACATTAGTACTTGCAATGGGTACTGCCGTTACGGGATTAGAAGCTGCTATTGGTATACTAGAACTACTAGTAACATTAGCGGGATTTGAACTACTTGAACTTGATCCGTTCTTAGCTGTTCCATTTGATGGTGTTTTCACACTATTGGATCCTTTTCTGTTAGTTGCGTTCGCAGTTACTGCACCTGTTTCCTGATTCACTGCCAAATTCTTCAAGGTGTGAGCGTGATGTAAGCTGGTTGTCTCTAAAGAATGTTTTAATGCCGTTAGGTATATGTCATTGTTCAAATATATCTTGCTGTGCCCACCTTTGGATATGGTACCCATACATATTTTACTTAACTCTCCTAGAAGTTGATGGTCTTCATGTCCCAAGTTCAACAACATAACCACTATTTTAAGAAGAACAATCATGAAATTAGGATAATCACAATTCTCATTGACGTTGATACATCTGAAAATATTGGGATGTTGTATGTCAGATGCTAAAGATGAGTACATTGGAATCAATTGGTCGTTAATGGAACCACTTAAGGTTATCTTGACGTTATGGGATACCAAAGTGTCGAGACTTTCAAAAAGATTTTTCCTTTCCTTACTACTTAGCCTCTGATATTCAAACAACTCAGTCAAAATCTCCTTCTCCGCAGCAGAATATGCTCTTATTACGATCTTAGAATCAAGCCCTGAGAATGGACCTTGGAGTATTCCCGACATACTGAGGAGACCGATCTTTTTAATATTATTCACATGGCCCTGGTTAATAAGTCTGGCTAAAAGATGAATAGCTACAGCACTGCCCTGTGAATGCCCAATAACAAACAAAAAATCGCAATCGTTTATAACTGATTTCCAATTCAAAACCAAAGTATAAAGGTTATCAACTCGGTCTGCAATCTTGCCTTTCCCTTCAAGAGAAATAGTCTCAATGTCAATGTTCTCCTCGTCTATATTGTCTGCTTGCTTAAGCCATTTGTATATTGCCTTTGTGGCCTCGTTAGTAAAACGCATGGAGTTCCCAGTTGATTCTCCAATTAACGTTTTCACCATTTTGAATGGGAAAAACCCGTGGACTCCGAGAACAACAATCTTTTTCGTTTTCTTTCTCTTTTGAGCAATATTTGCGTCAGTACATCGATAGAGATGTGTCTCACTCGACGAGCTACGAAAAAAGGGCTCTCCGAGTAGTCTCAACTTTGTTCTGGGTGTTAAGATTCTCAAGTTGCAATCTATATTGGGAGTGACAATGTTTGATCTATACGACGAACTAGTGGATCGTATGGATTTGATGGATGAAGCAGATGATCCTACTGTAGATGAGCTAGAACCTGGAAGAACTGGTGATGTTTGTTTAGATGAGGTAAGCGAGTCGGTTCCTGCCCTAACTCCCGCTTTGGTAGTTGAGATATCATGTGCAGCATGGACAACTGGTTTCAAAGTACCCAGAGATCCCGTAGTCGTTGGTGGTTGTTGCGCTTGTGTTGATTCTTTATTTGAAGTACTTAAATGTACGGTGGATTCGGTTTCTGGACCACCATTCACAACAGAAGTTGATGCAGTTTTCACTGTTGCAGCCAATACCACCGGTTTCGTAGGTTCTAGGCTTGTTTCTTGTATTTGGTTAGGTATAACGGGTACCTTCCTGTGTTTGTACTTTACTGGCTGGTTTTCTGTCTTGGTGTTACTGACGGCCAATTCTCCATATGTAGAATATTTTTGACCACGATTATTTCTAAATGCATAATGTAAAGAGTCTTTATTCGACTCAATGGCTAATTTCACCGATCTGAGTATGTCATCGTCCGTGTCCAGCATATCATTAGATTCTTGATTGGAACTGAGACCGTTCCGGATCCAAGAAATCCAAGTATTAGTATTGGAGTCTGTTGATGTAACCTCTTGTGAAGTCGGCTCAACTGGTTTGGTTGCTCCTTCCAATAAAGGTGTGATTTCTGAAGAGTCCTGAGCAATCACTTCACTCCCAGGATATACATATGAAACAATGGAGGACATTCGACGATAAACAGGTACAAAATATCCATTTGGTTCGATTGGATTCAGTATTGATATTCGTGAAGATACAACTTGTTCCGGAGATGAAATCACAGTTTCTTCAGCTTCCATCACCATCTTCTGTTTACCCCAGAACCACCAGGATGTTCTATGTTCTTGTGCAACGGCTCCTATGGATACACTTCCATTTCTGCTGTTCTGTTCAGATGTTTCTCTAGACGTCTCGGTTATGGTGGTGAGAGGCCCTCGCAGATTATTCTGGGCAGCTGCGTCTTCCTGTCTTCTAATAGCACTGATAAAGCTCCAACTAAATACGCCCGTCGTCTCAGACATGTTTCGGCGATGTTTATGAATGCTGATATGAATCTGATTTTGAACTGGTTTATTATGATTTGAGGTGAAAAAGCTGAGGAATCAGGATCTCTGTAACACTCGGAGTACAGTTTGGATTCTATGGCATATATTACTAGCTGAATAATGTCTCCACAAGATATCCGGAGTCTTTTGGAGTAGCTATAGTATCAGTTTTCAGTGGAATCAACAACAATTCTTTATGGATTGGCTCTTTGTTTAAAGGGCAAAAGAGCCCTTGGAGCTTTTAAAGCAGTGTTATCGGACTGCATATAGAGTCCAATGATTGCCATTATGCAGGAGATATTGCTTACAAGAATAGACTCGAGACACTCAAACGGTGTGAATCCAGCCCAACCCATAATAGATGGTGAGGAAGGACATGACTTGTATGACGCTTTTTCGGGTGTTTAGCCGGTAGATATCAGTCATGGTTGACTAAGGGAAGGTTTACTACTTCTAAGCTTTACAAGAAACAAGTTTTATCAGATAATTATATTCTTTCTCACTGATTTCTATCTCTATATCATTATAAACGCCAGAACACACAGCAGAACACATAGCAGAACAGACACCAAGCCAAGCCGAAACCAGCCAACCAGGCCACAAACACATAGTAGACTACTTGCCGATTAAGACTACTAAACTAGTGTAGAATCATTCTCTCTTAAATAACTTGCGGGCCTTTCTTCTGGCAAAATGTAACGGTCTTTCCGAAAACACATTATCCAATTCTTCCAATGTCAACTCTTTGGTTTCAGGAATGAAGAAATAGGTGAAGAAAAATGCAAAGGCATTACAACCAGCATAAAAGAAAATACCACCGCTAGGAGTCATGGTTTCAGCCATCTTTGGCCAGGTCATACTCAACACGAAATCCAAAACCCAATTGATCGTCATCCCAATGGCCACTCCCAACACTCTTACGTTCAAAGGATACACTTCGGCGTTATAAGTCCAACTTACAGGTCCTATTCCAAGTCCAAAGAATACAACAAACAGGTACATCGACGTTAAACCAGACCCCAACCGAGCAGTATCACCCAGGATGTGTAACGAGCCACCGAGCCAGAATAAACATGCTGAAAGTGCAGGGAACGTCCAAAGTAACATGGTTCTTCTACCAAATCTATCGATACATTGGGAAGAGAAAAAGGTGGCTAAGAAACAACCTCCACCAATACCAATACTTCCAGCAATGGCAGTCGTAGAACTAACTCCAGCTCCAACCAAAATCGTACCAGTGTAACCAACAAGAATGTTAACCCCACAATACTGTTGTAAGATCATGTTGAAAGCAGAAACCAAAAATGCAAATCTGACTCTGTTATCGGTGAAGAAGAGTTTGAATTGTGCAATTATGGGGATCTTGTCTATCTCGGCCGATCTAAATAACGAGTTGTACAAAATGTAGTAATCCCTTGCCCCAGTAAGATCTCCGTTACGTAACTGAATAAGTGACTTTAACGCTTGATCTTCTTTATGGTTGGAAATTAAGTAACGAGGAGATTCTGGAACAAACACGATAAGAGCAGCTGTAACTAGAGGTGCAACAAACGAAGCACCAATCATTAACCTCCAACCAACATTGCCGCCAATGCCAACAAAGGCACGATTAAAAACACTTCCAAGCATGACCCCAAATGCTACAAAAGTTTGCCATAACATCAAAAATGCACCACGAGACTTTGCTGGGGCAGCCTCTGCAATTAACATAGGAACAGCTGAAGAATTTAAACCCATCCCAATACCAAGAAACAAACGGGCAGCCAATAATGAACCCCAAGATTGACTGAACGCTTGCCATAAAGAACCACCCACTCCAAATATACAGGAGG
Organism: Chernovozyma aurita; assembly: GCA_030566905.1. Lineage (NCBI taxonomy): Eukaryota > Fungi > Ascomycota > Pichiomycetes > Serinales > Debaryomycetaceae > Chernovozyma > Chernovozyma aurita. Next base: position 597,057 of record JAKUBO010000007.1, read on the forward strand.
TAAGGATAATCCATTTACGACCAATAAATCTGTCTAAAACAGTTGCTGATAAGGTACCGATTGTTCCAGCAGCCAAGTATGGGGCAGCGTTAACGGTACCTTGAATATTAGCATTGGTAATATTGAAAATTCGAATAAAATCCAATTGAGCACCACCCACAGCGGACTCATCATGACCGAAATTTACTGCCGATAATGAAGCAGCAAGTGCAACCAAATACATCGCCCATGAAGAAGATCTGATTGAATGCTTGGCTTCAAATTCCAATTGTGCAACTTCTTCATCACTATAAATGTGTCTATTTTCTTCAAGAACTTTACCACCATCATTGGCAAGTATAGCACCACGTTCAATCAAGTCACGGAAAGGAATCAATTTTTCATTTTCTCCGATGATAGCATCAACATTTTGGGTTAGTTCTTCCTTTGATAAACCGATTTGGAAAATTGATGAGGTGCTAGAAGCATCGGAAACAGCGATATCAACTTGAGTTTGTTTCTCCGGAATCAAATCCTTTTCAGTGAATTGACTCATATTTGGCAATTGACAAGTTTTGCTATGCTTTGCTTTATTTTCTTCGTGCTATAAAAGCAACTTGAAATATTCCGAAGGTCCAACGTCTTCCTTTTATAAACCAAAATTTTTCAATATTTTTTATCATCTTTGCAGCTTTTATGAAGTCAATTCTTTCAACATTCTAGCCCCGATGACTATATTACATCTGAATCTGTTCATCCTTAGCGATGAGCCACAGTTTAAAATTGAGTTTGGGAGATTGGCGTTTGGTCAATCACATCACTTCAAATATGGTTAGCAGTGAAGATGAGATCGAAATAGGAAATAAATCCTAATTTACTCATTCTGTGGTTGCAACTATTGCACTAATGATGCCGCCATATGCACCACAATTGTGACAAAAATGTGCTATTGGATCATTTTCGTTCAGAAGGAACTGAATACATAGTCAAGCAAGATGAAGTAAGACAATGGTGCGGGTGCGGCATACAACAATATACATATACGACGAATGTCCAGATATACTCAGAGATATAAATAATATACGTTGATTTTTAATTGAAATAGTGGAAGATATTAATTTGCTTGTTGTCTAAGTTGATCGGTAGAGTCGTTGGAGAGGATCACATGTGCAGCCCATTTATCTTGCTGTACCGGAAGGGCTCAGTTTCAATTTCAGGGGAGTTCAATTTGGAATTTTCCACTCCATGAAGCACAAGATTTTATTCAGACACAAACTATTGTTTGACCGGAAATCAGCCGCGCACTTAAGGCAGTAGCACATTCATTGCATCGGGCTGTCCTTTTGGCGCGTTTTGTTTTAATTCTGGTCTCTCTGGATGCGCACTTTGGGAAAAGGACGCAATTAGGGAGGTAGTCAGGGAGACAGAGGAGAAAAGCGGGTTCCTTGATGTTTAGTAAGCCATCAAGCCTTTACACTATCAACCCATACAACTAAGCAATTTGCTGTGCTGACGTGGGGTGAAAAATATTATTATTTTGTTAAATGAGCCAAAATGGACCAATGCCATTGAGCTATTCTCAACTTGCTTCAGCATTTTCTATTTTTCAACTTTGCAGTTATCTCCGTCGTAATCTACAATAACTCACGGACATCTTCACTAATTAACCGTTCCTAAAGAGTCAAATTGTGGATCCTTTAATTATAGAACCAGGTGTGGATCAAAATTCCTTTTCTCCGGATTTATAACTTATGCTACTAATGTGATCTGCCAATGTATAAACAATCAATCTTGACTATGCTATTGGTAGATGAAAATGATTCATAGTAAATTTCTGCGGCAGTTACTGAATATAGAAGTGGGGATATAAATCAAATTTTTGAAACTTACGGAGTACGTTTCGTTGTTGTAATCTGAAGTTTTCGTCATATTCTACAGCTTTTTCATATTCATGCTACCAATGTTGCATTTTGCTGCTGCTATTTCTGTAAACCATTATACTCAACAGTGGTACCATATCGAATGATCCACTTTCGCAGTTCTTACCAGCACAATTATTACCTCAACCTTTACATCGTCAGCATACATACAATGCAATTGGCATTTAACTTGATTATCACTACATCCCTAAATTCTACTCTGCAGTGACTGTATTGCCCATGGCTGAAAAGGTCGCCGAACTGTGGAGGATGAATAATTCGCACCCACATAATGGTAGCCGCCAAAATAAACCTTTATATCTTTATGGCCAATTCTCAAATACTCGAAAGCTCTCTCACTTCCACCACCACCCAATTGCACGTCGCTTACGTGGTTTATCAATTCTAAAGAATTCTTTTCTGTTAATTTACTTGGTCATCTCAATTCCCTCATCTTGGATCTCCTGCCAATCATTGTTTTGGTTAACAATCACCTGCCACGACTATTTTCTGGTAAAAATTTTTTGTAATTTTTCAGCCATTCAATTTTGATTGATTTTAGTTCGGATTTTGCTGTAAGTAGTTTAATTTGATAGATATTTAGAAAGGTTAAAACAAAACAACTTAATGCAAATAGATTTTATTGAATTAAAGGAATATTTCAACCTGAACGTTTACACAGTTAAACTGTTCTATACAACTCATGAATACAATCAGAATTTCGAGTTTATCTTCATTACTTCCACACCCTAAAAAGGCTTTAAGCGCAACCTTATTTTATTCTGAAGTTAAGCCATCAAAGCCAAAGCCATCAATTAACAAATAAAGACAGACATAAAAGCCACATAAACTAAAAATGTTACGCTTATACACACAGTCTAGCCAATCTCTGTTATTTTTTCTTCTATTATTCATAACCTGTCACTCCAGATCCGTCTATTGCTATGTAGAAATTATTCACCGTTCTAAAGTTGCAACCAGATGTACTGCATATTAACATTTAGAGCTCCTTCTGGTTCTGTCTGCATATAAACTCTTATCTTATTGCTTACTGTTCGTTATATGCAGTATATCAATAAGTCGATTTGGAGCAGTGTGGGCCCTTCAATTTTGTTATGGATGGCTATCAAGTAAACCACATCATTAAGGAACACTGTTGAGTCATAGGTCCCTCCGCATCCAATACAGCTTAGCGTGATTTTTTGACCTGTTACCTTTGCCATTGTTGTTTTACTGCTTACGAAAAGTGGCTATTCCATCAAGGAGGTGAATTTATTGTCGTCCCATGTCCTGGCAAGACCACATCCTTCAGCAATTGAAAATCCGAGACGAATTTGAACAACAAGACTCTCCATATTATAAGGCGTTTTCAGAACTCAGTCGACGTGTGACAGCGGCTGAAAGTGCTGTTAGTCGAATTGGGCAAGACGAAAATGAATTGCAATGTGAGATCAAATCGCTAAGTAATGCTAAAGTAGCATTACTCAATGAAAACGAAAAGCTTATCGAACAGGCGAATCGTCTAGGTTTTGAGAACTCGGGAAATCTACAACGAATACGGGGCCTTGAACAGGACGAACGAAAGAACTTGAAGATGATTGAGTCGCTCAAAAATAAAATCAATGATATGAGACTTGAGATTCAAGAAAAGAATAAGTCGATAGAGTTGATCAATGGTGAAATGCTTACTCATCAGATCCAGAATAATGTGTTGGTATCCAGAATAGAGGAGCTTTCTAACGAGAATGATAGTTTGGTAAATAGATGGATGCAAAAGGTTAAGATGGATGTAGAACGCTTGAATGATGTTAATGAGTTACTAGAAAAGGGACGGGAGAGAAGCTGATGTGTTTGAGGGGTTCAGCTAAGAATTGGTGGTAAGGTACTGGTAATATATCAGAAAGATTCTGGAAACGTGCTGGATATGTTCTGGAAGCGTTATAAGCTTACCATCGATATACTGTATTCTGAAAGATTTTGAGACTTGGTCTGAATGGACCCCAAGTTCTTTAAGTCAGTCTTGTCTTGAATTTTAAACCATTCTCCATCACCAGTGGTAAATCTGTGTAACGAGATTTCAAAGCTAAAGAATAACATTGGTTAACCGAATGAACTTTAAGTCAATGTCCCAATAAATCTAGAATTTCTTACTCTTACTCTCTCCTTACGAAATATACTATAGAGTACGTTTATATATGTATTGTGAACATTTAATTATAAACCTTTAATCATCGTCTCTTCGTCATTAATGTTGGAACTTCACCCGGTCTGTTTATTTAGAAGTGTCAAGAACGTATCTACCTAAGACCTTACCTTCTTCCATTAACTTGTAAATCTTTGGAACTTCAGATAATCCAACAATCTTAATTGGACACTTGATTAAGCCTCTAGTGTAGAAGTCAATTGCTTCAGCGGAGTCAGCTCTGTTACCAACATAAGAACCCTTGATAGAAATGGATTTCACAACAGCATCGAAAACTGGAGCAGTGATCTTAGCACCTGCTGGTAAACCAACCAATACAACAGTACCAGTTGATCTGATATAAGCAACAGATTGATCCATTGCCTTTTCAGAAACTGAAACGTTAATAGCACCATGTGGACCACCATTAGTGGCAGCAATGACATCAGCGACAATATCCTTTGATTTGGTGAAATCAACGTAAGCTTCTGCACCTAATGATTTAACGAATTCACCCTTTTCTTCACCACCATCGATAGCAAGAACACGTAAACCCATGGCCTTAGCATATTGAATGGCAAGAGAACCTAAACCACCACCGGCACCGGAAATGGCAACCCATTGACCAGCAGCTAAGTTGGCGGTTTTCAATGCCTTGTAGACGGTAATACCAGCACATAAAATTGGAGCAACTTCGGCTAAATTAGAACCTTGAGGAATTCTAGCAGCTTGAACGGCATCAGCAGTAGCATATTGTTGGAAAGAACCATCATGAGTGTAACCAGATAAATCAGCATCTGGACAATTAGATTCATCGGTATGTTGACAGAATTCACATGATAAACATGAACCGTTTAACCATTTGATACCGGCGAAATCACCAATCTTCCATCCTTTAACGTTGGATCCAAGGCCAACAACAACACCAGCACCTTCGTGACCACCGACTAAAGGTAATTTGGTTGGAAGTGGCCAGTCACCTTTCCAAGCGTGTAAATCAGTATGACAAACACCGGAGTATTTAACATTGATCAAAATTTCATTTGGCTTAGGGGTTGGAACTGGAATTTCCTTAACCACTAAAGGACCACCATTCTGTTCAAAGACAACTGCCTTTTGAGTTTTAGGGATAACTGGGGCAGACATTTTTTGCTTTTGTTGTGTATAGTTGTAATCTATAAAATTGTATAAGGATTTGAATTCAAATTATCAACGCAATTGAAAATTAAAACCACAATTAGATGATCAGAAAAAATTAATACTACATCTAAATCCAAAATTAAGGGATAATTTAATCAACTTATATAGTGAGGGCAAGTCGGCAGTCTAATGTGTATTGGTGGTGGTTTGCCGCGGAGATAGAACTGGACAACATTTCCTTATCCCTCTTGAGTACCACCACGCGCCAGCATCTCTATAGTTTACACGTTGATAGCAGCCATAGAAAAGCGGGGGTGGGGAGTCCTAGAGGGTTAAGAGGGGCATCAAGTGATCGGAATATCCTCAGTTGACTGATCCACTTAAGCGCATATTGAGACTTTGATGCGTTTTTTTTTTTGTTTCATTTTTTATGAAAAAATATTTCTTAAATGTGTTACTCGGGCCCAGGAGCTCCGAAATCAAAAATACGGTTGCTGATTACTGTCAGATCGCTAATCTCGGCAGTACACGATTATATCGCCATTTCTTCTATTATCCCAGTGGAAGAAGCTATTGAAGAACCTTTGGCATCGATGATATTTTCCCTTTAATATTTCGTCTATAGTTGCTTCTGCAGCTTCAAATATAACAATATGAGTGGGGAGCTTCGACAATTGATGGAATTTTGTCAGAGATACCCGGCGTTCGTTCGCATCAGCATCTAACTCCGAATAGAGTTCTTTCAAATACTTCTCCGGGTTCTCATAAAAGAGATCTGATTCGTCCATATAGTTGCTAAAAGCCGATTTATCACTTGAAACGTCGTTCAAATGAATAGGAGGGTTGCAAGTCAAAAACCCTGAACTATCAATTGGAGCCTTATGAAGATAACTTTGCCATGGTGTAGAATGGCAGGGGGTTAAAAACAACACTGATTGCATCAGTGGTTCATCTCGAAGATAATGAATCACCTCTATTGCTCCTCGTTCATGAACTCTAGTGAAAAAATACCCAATTGCTACGTTTACAATTAACATTAATGCCACCAATTTCTTCCATTTTTTCAATATTCGTAACTCCAATACTGACTTGGCAATGAATAAAGAAAATAATGATTGCAATGGGTAAATGAATCTTATCTCTTTATGGCTTATAAGTGAAAACCCTATTATCACACTAACTGAAGCTCCTCCAAGTAAAGTCTTGTACCCTTTAAGAGAAGTAGCGTAATGTAATAAAAATGGTAAATAGGTCAAAGTCATGATGGGAACCGCTTGGAATATGTAGAAATGCCATGGAGCAACCCCATAGAAGATAGATAACGATTTGATTACGTTGAATTCAATGAAATTTACTAACGGGAAGGTCAATTTACCATAGAATAAGTAATCTATTCCAGTATTTGCAAATGAAATGGCAATCAATTCTAATCCGGTGTATCCCAAGATTTTAACCAAATGATTTCTTTGACTCCAAATCAAACTCAACCCCAAGAAAGTCCAGAAGATAACATTGGTGGGTCTTACAATACAGCTTAGAATTCCGAAAAATGTTCCAACTAACAACCGTTTAAGGTTGAATTGATTGCCAAAGGGCCAATATCTTAAGGCAACAATAGTAAGCACCATTTCAAAGTTATTAGAGAAAGATCGGGTTATCATGAACCAATTGAAAGGACTGGTAAGTGATACTAGTACTGCAGTTCTGGCCCACTGTTCGTTTTTGGTATATATTTGAGTGAATTTATATAGATTATATTCTGCTATAGTGGCCAAGAGTGCTCCTATACATTTGGGGACGTTCAACACTAGAAATATCTCGAGAGACTGATTGGGAATCACTGTAGTTGTAATAATCTGCACAAATTTATATCCCAATGCATATGTTAATGGATGTATAGCAGAACGAAGCCCCTCATCCCATTCCCAAGTTGTGTATCCATGACCAAATACAAGCTTATGGGCAGGTTCTAGACATTGAAAAAATTCATCTGGCTGGAAGAAAGTGATAGTTGTTAAAGCATTGAATAATCTGCAAATGAATATTGTTAAAAAGAGATAACGATCTGATGAGAATACTTTCGATATTATTGAATGTATCTTGTTAGAGGTATCGGTGGTGGTAGAAGCAACGATAGAGTCTGTAGAATCAGAATTCGGTGCATCGTGTCTGCTTTTATTCTCTTTCTTTCTTGACCTAAGAGTTGACATTTGATACTGTAAAGGTTATTCATTCAGAAAAGAGTATTTCGGTTATTGGCGCTTCATTTACCATTTCGCTCCCGCACATTACCAAAAAAGTCAAGCGCGGCTCTGCTTCAGTTCTTAGAGGACTGCACATGGGATGAGAAATAGAACTGGCGTCTTACATTACATGTGTAGAACCCTGTATGCAACTTATCTAAATAGAAGCAGAGGGGAGAATGAGAAAGACACCAGGAGGTTATAAATATAGAACAAAATAAATCTCTTTTAGTGACAATGAAGTGTAAGTTTCTCTCTAATTCAGCACAGGTTGAAGTTTGAAATTCTGGAGCTTCGCGAAATCAGAAGATGATGAATTTCAATGAGTGAAGAACACACCAGGCAACTCATACAACTACAGAGAAAGTTACTCTAATTCAACATGTTTTTCGACGTTCTTATTTTTATCATGAGGAGTGGGAGATATCTGAGAAGGGGTTCCTGTTTCAGTAAGCTAGATCATGTTATCTCTACAAAATAAAGATAATATTACACAAGTAAAATTGCATGATTATCCCTCCAGTTGGTTCAACACCCCCACCCCCCCACTTCTGCCACAAATAAAACGGAAGCCTCTCGAACACTACAAATCATATTATTTGGTCCAAAAATACAGGAAGTATGCAATTTCTGGATCCCTACTCCTTCACATGAAAAGTCCTTCCAAGCGCATAATATGATCCTTCTATCTGCCGTTGCGTGGTGCCAAACCTTATCCAGAACGTCATCTGTCTCTCACCTCAAGTGGTCTGAGGTTTCAAGTCCGGGCCTTTTCTTCCTCTTCGATAGAGCAGAGCTCCTCCTCAGCTCAGCTCAGCTCAGCTCAGCTCAGCTCAGCTCAGCTCTTCTCAGCTGATCTTGTCTCACCTGACGTCCTTTTAGTTGGAGGCACTGGTCTCCAGAATTTGGCCCCAAAGTTGGTGACAAATCAATCGGAGCAATATGCAGGTCTTTGGTGGGTTCTCTCCAGAGTTTGGTTACGCACTGAGCTACAACATATAAGTCACTGCCAACACTCAGGAGGGCCGGAAAAAAGGTACTATGATTGGTAAAACGCTAGTCGGTTTGACTTTTAAACGTCAATTGAGATTGTTTCATTATTCACATGTGCGCAACAGTGACTTTTCACATGTTGTAATTGGCGGAGGAGTAGTGGGCACTGCTATCAGTTCGGAGCTTCAGTCGAAATATGGAGCAAATGTACTTCTAGTGGAACAACACGACAAATTGGGTATGGAAACCACTGCTAGAAACTCCGAGGTTATCCATGCTGGTCTCTACTACCCCAAGGATAGTTTGAAAGGTAAGCTTTGCATTGCTGGTAAGAGTAAAATCTACGGGGCCTATGATCTGGGAGTTTTCAGTTCAGTCCAAGTTCCATTACAAAAATGTGGTAAATGGGTGGTTGCTCAGACAGAGGACGAAATGGCATACTTGGAGAAGTTGAAAAGTCATTCGGAAGATGTTGGAGTACCCGTTAGTCTTGTATCGGCTTCTCTGGCTCAAACAAGAAATTCTACGATTCAAGCAAAATATGGAGCTTTGGAATCTCCTACAACTGGTATCATATCAGCCCATGACCTTACATTATTCTATGAGACTCAATTTGAAAATTCAAATGGAACTGTTGCTTTAAACACCCAATTGCAAGGTATAGAGTACAACTCTGGTAACAGTAATTACACGTTGTACTTAAAGGGAACCGCTGACGAAGAGCCCTTTGAAATTACCGCAGATAATGTGGTCAATTCTGCTGGCTTATATGCAGGTAAAGTTTCCAATATGCTACTTCCAGAAAGCAGAACAGTGAAAAGTTACTTTGCTAAGGGATCGTACTTTGGTTACCAGCCAGAGATCAGTAGCACCAAAAAGCCAGATGTGCTAATCTATCCGTGCCCGAACCCCAATGCTTCGTCTTTAGGAGTTCATTTGACTTTTGATTTGGGTGGTCAAATCAGATTTGGGCCTGATTTGGAGTGGCTCGACATTGAAGATGCCGACCAAATTAACTACGACGTTAACACCACCAATTTGATACCTGCTTACGAAGCAATAAGGAGTTATTTCCCTTCCGTAACTCAGAAATCGTTACAACCATCTTACAGTGGAGTACGGCCCAAAATATTGTCTGCAGCTGAAAACAAGAAGAGGTTTGCTGATTTTGTTATTCGAGAAGAGGAAGGCTTCCCTGGGTTTGTAAATCTACTTGGAATTGAGAGTCCTGGCTTGACTTCATCATGGTCCATTGCAGAGTACGTAAGCGATATATACTACAAGTAGAGATTATTGAGAAAATGGGAAATAATAGAATGTACACTGGTAATTACACAGATAGATTTATCAATACTACAGCATGTTCCGGTGATACATTTCATAAATTCGTCTATTAGTAGTCTTTGTTGTCCTCCACCCTATCCCACCTAACCTTTGGTAATCCTCTCCCAATTAAATCTTTCGTCTCTTGGAGCTAAGCTCTTCAATTTCCTCTGGTGACTCATTGGTTGGTAACTCTTCAGGAGGAGATGGAGCTGGAGCTTCAGTGAAATATTCATGTAGCAAAGCTTTAACCAGATCACATCTAGAGCTTGGATTCAACTCCGTCATCCAACAAAGTAAATTCAAAGCAGTCTCAGTGGCAGCACTGAATCTATTACGTAACTCCTGTCTTGAAGGAGGAGGGTACATTCTAAGAGAATTGTACAACGGCAAGCTAGATACATTGGGCCACATTTGTTCTGTTGGAGTCCCTAACGCTCTAAACGTCACATCCAATTGATCGACATCATCTTTTCCAGGAAGATAAGGAGTTCTCAACATCAATTCAGCAAATATTATTCCAATCGACCATATATCGACTGCTCCTGTGTAATGTTTAGCACCAAACAATAACTCTGGAGCTCTATACCATCTAGTAACCACATTTGACGATAAATCTTCATTAGCATTACCAAGAGATCTGGCCAAACCGAAATCAGCAATCTTCAATTCTCCATTTGGTGCCAACAACAAATTATTTGGTTTCAAATCTCGATGTAAGATGAAGTTTCTGTGACAATGATGAATTCCCCTCAAGGTCATCAAAAGCCATGCTTTAATGTCTGATGGTTTGAATAAGATCGATGTGTTTTTTATCAATACTTCCAAATCACAGGGTAAGAATTCCAACACCAAGTTCAAGTTATTGGTGGTCAGAAATACATCTATAAGTTCTATAACGTTTCTGTGGTTGAGTTCTTGGAGATACTTGACTTCTCGTAAAGCAGACATATCCAAACCATCTTTGAAAATTCCTGTTTTGATCTCTTTGATGGCAATTTGTCTATTGGTATGGACTTGCTTCCCCAAATACACAACCGCATAAGTACCTTCCCCTACTTTCCTATCCTTTGAGTATTTAGTGGGTGCATGCGATGATGTCTGAGTCACTTCAGTAGTAGCGGACATTATCTGTGACTTTAGAGAGCTGGATTATATGATGATCTCCTGATCAATAATGCAACAAACTGAATGAATCATCATCCACCTAACGGAGTGTCAGCTGAAATTTCACGCAAACGATATGCCTATACAAACATCGATCTGTTATATACAAGACTGTTCGGGAACAAATTCCAACTCAGAATTTGGCGATCTGTAAGCGTTCCAATATCGCTTAGTGGGTGTCTGGCTGTTCCATCGGTTATCAACGGGCTTTCTCCGTACGGTCCAAGCACTCTGGGGTTATTATTCACCGCCGATAAAGAGAGGTCGTTCGATTCTTTCACTCTTCGATCTGAACGACCTACCACCAACCCCCCAACCCCCCACATTGTCTGTATGACTCTTGCTTGATTATAGAGAGGAATACAGTTCTTGAAATTTAGTTCTTGCGTGGCAAATACTTGCCAGTCAATATATATATTGAAGAGATCTCAATTGAGTTCTCATCTTTACTTTTTCATCCTCATCCTCAGTATCATTCTTGTTACAATTACAATAAAGAATCAAGTCTAACAAAATGTCACAGCAAATAATTATAGTGGGAGCTGGTGTCATTGGATTATCAGTGGCCCTTTGCATCTGTGAAAACTCACCCAAACCCAGCTCCAGACAAATCACCATCATTGCCAACCATTTCCCTGATGAAACGCCATATGTTGCTGAATATACTTCACCTTGGGCTGGTGCTCACTTTCGTCCATTCCCAAGTAAGAACGAAGCAGAGTTGAGAGAGTTCCCTTTAACAAGAATCACCCAACGGTACTTCCGTGATTTGGAACTCAACCATCCTGAAAGTTCAGTGCAGTTCATTACTGGTGAAGAATACATTGAGGCTCCCGATGACTTGTATTTGAACTTGGCCAAGGGCTATGTTGAAGACATTGCAGATTTTGAATTATTAACTGAGTCAGAAATTAGAACCAGAAATAGTAAGTTTGGCTGTCGTTACAAGACTTGGGCCGTGAATCCTCCAATTTACTTGAATTACATTTTAAGGAAACTTAAAATTGAATATGGAGTTAATGTCATCAAAACCAATTTGAATAGCTTGGAGCAAGTTTACGGGATTGACAATTCGAGATTCAAAGATGCTGTAATAATCAATTGTTCAGGCCAAGGTTTACAGTACCATGGGGGCATTGATCCAGATTCTTATTCGATAAGAGGACAGACTGTTTTGGTTAAACCTCCGGTTCCGGTTGAATCGAATCCTTACTATTCCAAGACGGTTACATATCAACATCAAGACGGTACGTGGACTTTTTGTATTCCTAGACCATTCTACGGTGGGATGATCATAGGTGGAACAAAGCAACCAAACGATTTGAACAATAAACCCAGAGACTCTGACACCAAGGAGTTGTTAACCAGAGCAGAAAAGTGTTTTCCGGAATTGATGAAAACAGATCCAGACACTGGAGTGAAGTACTTTGATGTTTTCCAAACCAATGTTGGCTTCAGACCTGCTAGAAATGGAGGATTTAGATTGGAATTGGAACAGATTGGAAACCACAAGCTCATTCATGCTTACGGGGCTGGTGGATGTGGATACGAATTCTCGTACGGGGCCGGTGTAAAGGTGAATGAAATATTGAAGAGTGTGCTCAGGGAAGCCGATCAAGGAGCCAAGTTGTAACTGGATTTGGATTGTGAGTGTTGAGTGAGTTGTGCAGTGAACTGTTGGACATTGGTTGAATGAGTTATTTGAACTTTTTAGTGAACTTATAATGTTTGAATGATGATTCAATAATTGGTTGAATGATAGTTGAATGGTTAGGTACAACCCAGTACATTCGATCACATACAAATGAAAGTAAGACTGGAGACTGGAGTAGTTGGCTCCATCCATATCTACAGCGAGATATTCTAAAACTACCAATTAAGATATATATATATACATATCTATATATACGTACATACATATGTTTATACGATGACAACACTGTATTTCTCTTTCTTTCTTTTCTTTTCTTTTCATTTTATTGATATCACTGACTGGTGTCTACTCCAATGCTAGCTCTTACTCCTCTTTATCTTCCACTCAATCCAAGTATTTGAACAAGAACGTAAGGAAAGTAGACGCAGCAACAAAGAAACAAATCAAGTTGACTCCAACAGTATCAGCGTAATCAATTGGCTTTTTCTGTCTTATGCTTAACGTTCTCCACACATATGTGTAAATAGCATAACCGATAACAAACAAAGCAGTGATGAAAAATCCAATGGCTGCAGTTAAAGAACTTCTATTACCATAATTTAACAACGCAGAGGCAGTGAACCCCAATAACATACCAATCGATAACCAACTCAAAAATGTTCTTTCAGCGGCAAAGTAAACCTTTGGTTCAATTCTAATTGGAATGCATATAGTCTTACCCTTTGGAAGTTTATCCTTAAACGCTTCATTCAAATCATAGTTTATACCTTCCTTAACGGTGAAAGTTCTATCATCATTAAAAAAATGTAAGAATTTGCCGTACAAGTGGTATAAGTAAGTTATGATTGGACTGTCTGAGCTTCTATTGGCATAATTGGAAGGAAGTAATAATGGAGTGTACTCGTCTAAATCTTCTTCTAACGGATTAACATCATTTGAAAAATGAACGCCGGAGCCAGAATAATCAGTGTTGTCAAGCAATTCTTCCTCGTCCAATTCTCCTCCTGAAGAAGAGCTCTTGTGATGAAGTTTGTCTCTTCTAATACCTATATTCTCTTGAATCTTTGGTTTTCTAATATCAACATCCATCTGTGGTAACCAGAATGGTAATAAAGTAACATAATCCGATAACAAACTGGCTCCACCATGAATGAATTTAGAAAATTTGGGCACTGCTTCAACAAGATGAGAAGCAACCAAATCTCTAATCCATTGAGGAGGTTCCTGACCTAATTGAGTTTGTAATTTCACTTCTAAAACTGCATAAGGGAATCTTTCAATATCTTGATCTGGTAATTGACTGAATGGATAATCAACCCCAATATCCATTCTTCTCCAATTTCCATTGGTTCTATCATGTCCATCGAAATTATCTTCTCTAACCATACTCAATTCAGTATCAAGGGATATACGAACTCTGGCGTCTCCTGGTAATTGGAAAGCAGTTCTATTATAAAAAGATCTCATAACTGGTCTCATCTTATCCTTTATGACTCTGTACTGAACCTCTTTAGCTAATCTTTCTAAATTATCAATCTCTTGAACCGATTTCTTACCATCTTTTCTGGCTTTTTCAAATGCTTTAACTGCTGTATAGTCACCTTTCAAGAATTCATTCACTTTCTTCTCTTTTAAAGTGAATCTAGCCTTAACCGATTTTTCACCAGTCCAATCTTCTCTATGAGTCTTTCTTTCTACAAAGATTACATCAGAATTCATACCACCGTACCATCTCAATCTGATGGCTTCCGCTCCTTCATCCTTACGCAATCTACCGTAATATAAATCCATATCTTTGTTATCAAAGTAAATGGAAGTGATAGCAGAATCTTCAGGTTCGAATTCCTTTTCAGCATTGAACACCAACACTGGTAAATGCTTTAATATAACCAATTTCAATTCTGTGATGTTATCAGGATGAACCCAATACTTTGTAGTTTGTCTAACGAAATTTTGTTGAGAGCCTCCAGCAGATGAATCTCCTTTAACTGGATTACCTCTGGTTCTAACAAGATCATAAAGTTTGGATAATTTGACAATCAAATTATCGTAATTGTCCTTAAAGAATGGTTTGGCAGAGAGTCTCACCGCAAAAATTGGCTTCAAGGTGAATTTGGTACTCTTGTCATGTTTCTTTAAAATTTTTTGAAATCCAGTGTAATTCAATCTTGTAAATTTAGCCAAATCGTGAACATCAGCGATTATATCAGACAATTCCTCTTCAAGATCTTCGAACGTTTGTTCGTCGGGTCTTTCATTTGGATTAGCTTTGTCAAGACTGGAAACAACTTCAAAGACATATTTTTCGGATTCTTTGATTCTGCGATGCACTTCGGTGTTTTTCACTTTGGTAAACAGATACACTTTATCTAATTCACTTTCCATTTGAGCAAGAAACTCTTCTTCTAATTCGTTTGACCATTTGTTGTCATTTTCCTTCAAACCTTTCTTCATTTGGTGTTTGAGGTCATCGTAGGCAATGTAGTAGAAAGAGTAATCCTTAATAAGGGCCTCTCTTAAATGTTCTCCAAATTTCATTGTGAAGTAGAATTAATGATTCAGATTCAGATATATGGTGGTTCAGACTTAAAGTTGAGTGAGTTGAGTGAGTTGAGTGAGTTGAGTTGAGTTGAGTTGAGTTGAGTTCGATTAATAAAAGAAAGTTAATGAACAAATACTTAATCAGACAAAATGAACAAAATAAACGAAAATAAACCTGAAAATAAACCTGAAAATAAACCAATGACTTCTAGTAGATTAATAGTATGAATTTTTCTGTAATCGCAGACGGTTCTCTCTGTTTTTCTATTTTCTTGGGTGAAAAATTGAAGTAATTCTACTTAACTAGCAATATAGATAAGAACCACAACTGAGTAAATCCTGAAAATATAAGTTCTGCTAAAGATAAATCCAACTAATTGTTCGGATAATTTGCTAAAATAAAATAGTCCTCAAGTCCCAATGGCCAAGCAGTTCAGGAAAAAAAGAAATAAATTTTCAGTTTTGAAGTACATAAAAGAGTTTCTCCCTTCTGTTGCCAAAAAACCATTACTTCAACCTTCCGATATTAACTACGGAATGCTACACAATAAAATTATAAATTGGGAACATATGCGCGGTGCACGGGTTGCATTAATTAATTATAATTTACAAGTAGACAGGACAGAGAAGAAGACCGCAGCCGTGGGCGATGGAAGAGAGCTCTACTGAGTGCATTGGACAATCACTATTCTAAAGAGTTTAGGTGCTCCAGATCTACACCTGACTAACGGGGTATGGAACCCTATTGCTATCATTTAAGATCATGAAATGGAAAATTCTTGTTATTAGTGTACCAAATTTCAATATTCAATAAACTCATCCCATCTTTGATGAAAACCTTCTCTACTTCATAGTCCTGCTGGCGAAATTTGCGTAATCATCTCCTAATCGGGAGCCCCAGATTTGGCCCACGTGTGGTCTATCTCAATCAAATGTTTGAGTTGCTCACTCCAATGTAAGTTGCTGATTTTTGTGTCATGATTGGTTGGCTAATCAAAATTATGATTGCCTGTGTGCATTGTGCAGGTGTAATCAAGAACGCAGAGGAGATAACGAACGGCGCTTGTTGTGCTCCTGTTATGCTCCTGTTATGCCCCTGTTCTAAGCGCCAGATTGCCGTGAAGAAGATGGAATTGACAGCTTTGTATTAGTGATATTCAAGGTTTCTTGTAAGGTAGCTATTATTGCAAATTTCCATGTGGCCAATTACCGTAGCATTTACAAGGTCCTTCCAAGCTACATAATATTAAATATGGGGCTCTTATCTAATGTGCAACAAATTGATTCGCAGTGAGGTCCAGGTATCGGGCCACCTGATTACCACAATAAACCAAGCCTTTGACTGTCACTAGTTTTATTGTCCATATCGTCGTGCTGATGTTGTAACTCGTCCTTATTCATAATGACTGACTCTGTCTCCAAGATTCAACTTTGGGGAGAAGTCAAACTGAAAGTACTCCATGCGGCTCCACTAGCGTCAAGTATTAAGTAATCACGTGTTATCATTGCTCTTCAATTTCCCTGAAGTTCATCTCTGACAATGATCAAACGATGGGGTCTCTGTCAAAGGATGGTGAAGGATCTACAATACAGGTATGGATATTTCTATTTCTCTATAAAACCCCTCACATGCACATTGTCACATAGTAACACCGTAGCTAACACGTTCCTCTCTCTCTCTCTCTCTCCTAATGACTTTCTTCCATTCTTCTTTCCATTATCGCTTCAATATCCTCCTCATCTGCCTTTTTACGCAGCCACCAACTATTCTTCCTCACTCTCTTCCCACTAGGAAGTACATCGTAATTATGATCTCTACTATCACCTTTATAGAGAACCCCTCCATCTTCGCCTGGTCTAAGTTCCGTTGGATTGGGGTTCGTTCCAGCTCTTTTTCTATGCATGGCTGATTGTTGAAGATCAACAAGATTGAAATTATTTCCAGACGATCCAGAAGCATTGACTACGTTTTCGTTCTCTTTGCTGACCTTTTCCTTGCTCAATATGTGTAGCTTCCTCAACAAGCCCAAGATGTTTGTTCGCCATGTTGAAGGAACTTTTTCAAAAGTCCATCCTTGGTAAAGTTCCGAATAGGCCTTCTCTTCAAATAGCCTTCTCATCTCAATGTCCTTCTCAAACATTTTGAATAACTCATCATCGTTTGGTTTGAACATGAATTTGAATACTTTTATTAATATGTCAAATAATATGGGCACAGTGAATAATACCAACAAACCCGCCCACCAACTTGGATCTTGGCCCCATGTCAATAGCCCGTAAGAAACATAATAAATAGTTGCCTCCTTGGATCTGTAAAGGAACATAATCAAAACATTCCACATTCCGTATCCCCCCACAGATATAATAAATGCTGCAAATGCCAACCATTGCCGGTTCTGCATTTCAATAAACTCACATTTGGTATTAATTAACACAGCCATGGCCGCAAATAATTGAGTTCCTATGGGCAATACACTGTTATCCTTCAAAGCCGTGGCACTCCAAATTGCACTTGAAGTGAACGACAAAAACATACTTTGCAAAGTAGCCAAAAGTATCCATGCAACAAATATCTTCAAATTGAAAGATTGATACAATCTACCCTTTTCATAAAGTTCGGGGACTGCCAATAATGTGGCAGGTTTTAAATCTTTTTCAAACATTCCAATGCATATAACTGGTAAAGACGTAAATAATGTATTAAACATTGATAATGACCAACTTTCGTATAACGACGAACCAGAGAATAGGGTAAATCTTTGATAAACTGCCTGAGTTAGATAGAATAACAACTCTTTATAAAATGTGCAGAGAACAAACTTTGCAGTTCTTACATAGTTATATCTTCCGTTCACAAGTAACAACTTAAGTAAGAATCTGAATTGAGCAATTGCATAATCCGAAGATCTTGCCGCTTGTAAGCCTTCTTTACCAGTAATACCAACACCAATATCTGCACTTTGAATCATTGCAATATCGTTTGCTCCATCGCCAATTGCTAAAGTAACACAATCTTTTTTCAAAGACCGAACAGAGCTAACCATCTTTGCCTTTTGAGATGGTGACGCCCTACAAATTATCGCAGAATCAACTTCAACGCAAAATTCGATAAATATAGACATCAACGTTGAATCTTGCTCGATATCTCCTAGTGTAGCTCCATCGATAACAACCACTGAATGAGCAACTCTTCCTGACTGGATTTCAATGCTGGCTGAAGTTATTCTTTGCATAAGACTTCCTTTACCTTCTTCTCGACTTAAAATTATAACTGTAGAATAATCTTTGATAAGTCGACAAGAGTAACCAATATTGATTGCAGTTTCTCGCTTATCACCGGTAAGCATCCACATCTTTATTCCTGCTCTTCTAAGTTTGTCGATTGCTTCACTGACACCTTCTTGTAATTTATCTTCTATTGCTGTTGCTCCAACAAGTTCCAAATCACTCTCAATAAGTGATCCAACTGCTTCAACTTTGGCAGCTCTGTCTACTATTGAAGTCTTAGCTTCATTAAAGTCCTTCGACCAATTTTCATAAACTTGCTTATCAAGCCACTTAAATGAATATAAAAGTGTTCTCAAGCCTTCAGTCGAGAACTCCTCGATATGCTCAAGGGTTTTTTCAATCAAAAATTCTTCATTCACTAACAATTTATCATGGGGAATCAATTTTTTAATGGCATTTTTCTCTTCAACATCGATGCTGTATCTTTTCTTCTGCAGAAGTTGCAAAGATTTACGAGCATTCAATACAATGTTATCCAAATCCTCTTCTTGTTTGTTCATAAGGTAATTATCTATGGAGTTCATTCTTTGTATTGGTCCATTATTACTACTCAAACTTCGTCTTAACGAACTTATGGAGGCTCTAGGTCCGTGATCTTCTCCTGAAAATCTTTGTTGAATAACTGAATCTGCTTCCATAACCTTCCTTTCATTTGAATTCTGAACTATTGCTTGAGCTTTACTCATTGCTAATTCTTTATTCTTAAGATTCTCGATTATAACATTATCTGCCCCCTTACATAGTAAACATATTCTGCCATCGGGAAATTTTAAGATGATCGACATTCTCTTACGCGCAGATGTAAAATCGATAACCTCAAGAACTTTGTATTCTTCTAACTTGCATTCATTTTCAAACCCTTGAGGGTATGTCTTGATCCTTAAAATGTTATTTACACGATCAAAAACAACAAATCCTAAGTCTCTGGCTGCCTGAACAAGTGCCAATTCATCGGGAGATGCCGACTGATATTGTATATCAGCGTCATCAAGGTAATCCTCGGGAATGTTCGTATCTTCGGAGCTGGCGTTCTCATTGACAACTTTGTCACCGTCTTCATTCGTTTTCGGTAAGCAGGTATTACAAAGGGCAATGCTCAAGAGAAAAAATTTGGCCTTCTTAGCAAATATTGTTTGTGGATGAGTTTGAATGTATTTTAAAAGCTCCAATGAGCTTCTCAAGTTTTGGGTTCTTGCAGGATACGCAGTGGATTTCCAAGAAGATTTAGACTTGATGGAGGTAACCTCCATGCTATCTCTTGCTATATCTGTAGTGGTGGTACTCTTCCTGGCATTCTGAGCTATATTTGAGGCTCTTGCATTATGGAGCAGATTAAGCTGAGTACTCTCTTTAACCTGAACATCTAAATCATGTATCCAAGGTAACCCACAAACGCTAAATTTACGGAACAACATTTTATTATCAGTCAATGTGCCCGTTTTGTCACTGAAGATGTATCCCACCTGACCCAATTCTTCTAAAATCGTAGCGGTTTTAGCCTCTGCTGGGGTATTACTCTCAACATGATACATATCAATATCGTTCTCAAGCAAGAATATCTGCATCACCTTAATGATTTCCATAGTAACATAAAGAGATAATGGAATCAAGGTGTTATACATGATAATGAAACTCATAAGAGTTGCGGCCACCCCTGCATCCTCTCCATATAAATACCAGGCTTTGTCCTTGTTACGATTATAAAGAATCCGTTGAGCCATGGTTGAAAAAGCCGATAATAACATTACAACACATACCATGAATAATATAATGTAGTTGATGTTTTTTTGTAATTTGGGTGCTTTGACTCTTGGATTCTTAATATTGTTCATTCTTATTTTAGTTTCTTCCCCTGTGAAAATCACTACTCCAATAACGCTCTTGGTGTTTCTTAAAATACTCCCACGGTAGATAACATTGTCAGAACCCAAAGAATAAGTTGTACGTCCTTCAATGCTTCCATCATGTATTGAAAAATGGCCCTTGAAGTTATATAAATCAATATTTGGGTCTTCTACGGTGATCAAAGTCTTGCTGCTCTTCAATCCCGGCACAGTAGAATGGATCTTTGACAATTCAACTTCGGGATTTTTAGGCTTTAAGTTTGTTTCACCATCTAGGGCCATGGTTTCCACGTAAGCATTCTGATTATCATTGGAAGTTCCAAGTAATACAATATCAGCCGGAAACCATTCATCCTCTTTAACTTTGATTATGTCTCCAACTTTCAACTTCTTCCATTTAGTAGGATACTCTCTAATATTATAGTCTCTCATAAGATCATTATTAGTGTATCTCAAAGACTTGTCAATGGAATTGGAAATTGCGCTTTTATGTGGAATTGGACCACCAAATTCTCCATCACCAGGTTGAGGTTGATCCTGATCCTGTTGATTAATGGAGTTCGAGTCTGTGAGTCCTAACCTACGAGTAGGATCCTTGATTTTCATAGTCTCGGTCATTATTGTTGTTATAGATTGAGTATCCAAATTACTTAACAATTCGTCTTCTTTTATTACCGTTGTCAATTTGTTGTTTTCTTCCTTGTCGTTTAAATGACGTTTCCAATCGTCAAAACCTTCTCTTGCCATCGATATGGACATGAATATAAGCAAAGGAATAATCGTGGTGAACTTACCAGTAGTGGACCATGACGGTATCATTTGCATTATAGCAACAACCATAAAGTAGCAATTGGCCACTTTTGAAAATTGTGCCTTGAGTTGTTTTGGTAAAAATGTATAAACATTATATTTGGCCAGAGTTATAAGATTATTACAATAAGGCTCATTTGATCTTTCATCGATTAGCTGCTTGGTATAAGAATCGTACAAGTGATCCTGGAAACTCGAGTTTATGTCCGATTGAGTAAGTGATACCGGTATAATTCTACCATTTGCAGTTTTAGGTAAGTCCTTAATCCTCAATATCTTGCTTCTGAATAACTTGACGATGGTTGATTGCATGCTGAGTGGGTTTGTGAAGTTCTTAGCAGTTGACTCAAAGCTGGAATTGTCCTCAGTCTCTATAGAACGGGTGGTCAAATGGGTGGTTGATCTGTTTGACGAGTCATATGGGATATATGATACATTCAATTTACCAGACACATCGGCGGTTGAATGCTGTTTATCATCTTGAACTTCAGAATTAAATACATCGTTTCGCTCAATGTTTGCTGATGGTGGGATGGTGGAGTTCGAAATGTCAGTGGGTGGTGTTTCTACATTTATAGTAGGAACTTGTTGGAGTTCTATTTGCGACAGTCCACTTTCGTTTGCATCGTTTGGATTGGACCCCGGGGCTCCGCTTGTATTGCCAGGTCCAGTTCCATTTACGGCAGATGTACCAGCAAATGCTCTATTAAAAAGTTGGGTTCTAAGAGAAAGACCTCTCTTTCTACGTGGAACTATGGGAGGAGCCAACAATGACGAGTAATTCAGTGATGATTGAGATTGAGACGTAGTGAAAGATGATGATGGTTGTTGATCAGAACCATTCAAATCTGCCGTATCAGATCCACTAACACTCTCATTCATTGCGGTGGTGGTGGTGGTGGTGATTTGGTGATTATTGGGTTTGGGTGGTGGTGAGGCTGTGTAGTTGGAATTTTGAGTTTTGGAACAAAAAATTGAAGCTGATAATTGAGTTGAGGAATGAAATGGCAATAGTTAAGGACAGGATAATGAAGCACTGCACCTTGTTCTAATATAATTCCTTGACTTAACCGGCCGTTTTATATACAAACTCAAACCTTTATCGAAACAACCATCAAAAAGTAGCAAGAAAAAAGTCGAATGAAATAGTATGCGTGTGACTTTGGTATATAACATGCGCTATTTTAATCAAAGAATCGCGGTCCAAAGGTCGAGCGAGAAGGTCGAGAGCGTTCGTGGTAGCGGTTGGATTAAATTTGATGCAGGATCGCTCACCCAATCTTGGCGTAATTGGAGTGGTTCTGGAGAAACACTAATTATCATGCAGCCTAGTGCCGCAAGGGAAGGTAAAGACAGAAAGACGTTGAGTCTGTGAATTTCTGAAACAAAATCAAGAAACTTTAATTGAATATCGTGGCGGAACTTATGTACTGTAGGAAAGCTTGAGGACAATTTTAGCTAGAGAAATGAAAATGTGTTGTTGGCTACTCGGCTCAACTTTCTCTCTCACTGTATGTGCAGTTGCGTATGTTGTTGTTGTTGATGCTGTGCTGTACTGTACTGGCGCTGCTGAGCACGACCGCAGTTGGTCTTAGTGCTCTTAGTCCTGTCTCTGGTTCCGCTTGTAGTCGTGCTGCTTTACTCGCGCTGCTACTCTCATCCTTCTTCTAGTCTGGATACTAGCCCTGCTATCACTCTTCCTCTTCTTATGTAGAGATACCGCATCTGAACCCGGATGTCAGTGCAGGTACCAATGGTGGAGTGGAAGTTACAATCCTACACAGAATTTTCAAATCTTTTCTAGAGCATTGAGGGGGGATGAAGTAGCTTACTGAGTAAACATTTCTGCTCTATTAGATGGATGGTGGTCACATGATAGTTCCGAAGTTGATTAGTGCTCATCTTACATATCCAATCCAGCAGCATTCTCAGGCTCTTAAAGCTTAATACTTAACACAATGAGATATCTGTCTTTCCTTGATCTTTAGTCTTTTGTAGGTTTTATCTTTTTTTGCATTACATCTGAGGTAATTTCGACAGTTGATCACTTCTTATTATTACTATATCCATATAGCTTTACAATCCAATCGGCTGATCCCAACTCTTTCTCCCTATAAAATGTACTGTATTCACATCTATCACATGTCTAACGTAGCACGAACTTTCCCCATACAATAATCCTTGTACTCTTCAACATAATGTGGTAAATTGATAGCAACTTCTTTGTTCAACTCAGCAACTATATCTCCATTACCCCCAACTAAAACCATTCCAGTTGGCATCTGGTCTATTACTGGGAGTGGCTCTATCAATTTCTCATCAAACATTAAACTAATTATATTGTTAGCAGTTTGACGTCCCATATACATTGCCCATCCTGCACTTTTGATGATTGGAAGTTCAACTAAGTCTCCCAACGCAAAGAAATTGGCGATAGTTCTTTCTTCATTGGAAAATTGTAAATAATCATTAATCTTAACATTGTTGGAAGTGCTAACAAATTCCTTTCTAAGGTCCTTGGAAAGTATGGATGTGTTATTAGTATGTCTTGTACACCAGTAACTACAGTTTGATTTAATGGTTTCTCCGGTAGTGGTGACAAGATCACCAGATGGTAACTCCTTTTCAATACGGGTGTTTATGATTATATCCACCCCTTTACCATCATCGTTTAAAGAATTTTTCACTGCAATTTTAAATTCGTCACTTAAAGGTTCTGGTGGAAATAATGGATGGGGGTGAATAAGTTGCACTTTTTTATTGGGGAAATGGTGTTTGATGTCTCCTGCTAGTTCTATTCCAACTGCTCCAGCTCCGATGATACTGATAATATCGTTATCCTCAACACTTTGTTTCGCTTTACTCATTTCTTCAAGGAATTTTTGTGAATTATACGCTTCAGGAGTTGTTGGCCAGTGTCTGTTTCTACCAGAGGCAAGAATAGCGTAATCAAAGGTGATGTTTCCAACTTCATTTGGCTTGTGCTCGTCTTCTAAAACGCCAGATATGGTTGCTTCATTGGCCAGGTCAGTTGCTGAAGTTTTATCCACCCTCCCAGCTTCAATGGAACTGTTGCTTTGTGGTTGAGATTGTGGTTGCAGCTGGACATTAGCTGCTTCTGGTGAATGTTGCACCAATTCATACTTTGCACCATTTTCTCCTAATTCGAGGACTTTTCCTTGAATGTAAGTTATTTCCACATCCTCGTCGCTGTCAAGTTTGAATCTGTCTCTGATATCCGGTTGTGTGCTGATAATTTTAGAAAAATGGATGTTCAAGTCTTCAAAGCTAACGTATTGGGTTTTTGCGAATTTCAAATCTACAATTGCCTTTGGAATCGCTAAGATATTAAGTAGACCTGATTTTGGCTCCACTAAAGTTATAGAAAGCTTGGTTGGGCTATTTTGGGCTGATTCCTGGTGGTTACCATCAGCTTGCTTTCTCTCAGCAAATTTCTTAACTAAAGACCTTACTGCCGAGAGTCCTGAAAATGCCCCACCAACTATCAAAACGTTGCATTTAACTGGGACTGGGCTCTCTATCAACATTGGCTGTAAAAAATTAAAATCCAGTACTAGTTTGCTTCTTTCTCTATTTAACACTGATTGTTTTTTTTCTGATTTCAATGCCCAGTGCTACTCTTGCTACTCTTTGATTCCACCACTTGGTTGAGATTTTTCTTGTAGAGTCGAAACGTCAAAAAAACAAAAAAGAGCTGACTTCGGTGTAGTTTCCTTTTTGCTTATAATTTTGAGTTCCAGCCAGTGCTATTCTATTGTTGTTACTGGTTTGAACAGTTCACCGATCCGTCCATTGATCCATCCAGAACAATAAGCGCATCTCCGCTGTACTTATACTTCCAGAAGTTCTCCGGTCTCGGACTGCGGCTGAATAAAGTTATCAAAAAGATCTATTGATTCGTCGGGCCAAGAGATCCCAAAACTACCCATAACGCCGAGATGCCGCTAAACAAGATGGGGGCATTCAAATTATGTTCGTCGCTAAATGCATAGATTCAATAGATTGCACTAGATCAACACATCACATAACCTATCAAATTTGACACCTTTTCTGCGGTCCGCTTAAATCAGATGCTCTATTTTCTTCCATGTAGCTCATTTAGTCGCTGTTCTTGTTGGTTTTCAGATATTTTTCAGTTGTATTCTGTTGAGCATTAGCACTATTTTGTATTTCTCTATTGGCCACAAGCTGAATAATTGGTGCTAGAATAAGTATTGGCTATATGGTTATATAGTGATATCCTTACATGCTTATGTGCTTATATGCTTATATGCTTATATGCTTATATACTTATATGATTATATGCTTGTATGCTTATATGCTTATATGCTTATATGCTTATATGCTTATATGATTATATGCTTATATGATTATATGATATGGCTATATAGTTATATGCTTATATAGTTACACATATGAATATACCTGACTTCATGCTCTTCCACAGCCAGCAATTCTGGTTTGTTATGTTCTTGTTGAGGTTTCGAGTGGGTTACCTATCATGCTCATTGTAGACTCTTTATTAATCTTTTATTGGATTCTAATAGTTCCTGCTCTATATCAACCAATTTTTCCTTTAATCCTCGAATCCTTCCATTGTCTTCTAGCCACGTCTCCATTTCTCTTCGATGCTCTCGAATTCTATTCGTTATAGGTAACGGTTGCTCCATCTTCAAACCACCAGGATTAAGAAGTGTTTCAAATAGTGATTCCCAGAGCTCTACCTGCCAATATCTTTTCAAACCAGCTTTCATTACCACTTTCCCATTACGACTTTCTTCTCCACCTATTTGCTTCACTTCTATATATTTACCAAACAACATAGTATGTATTATGCTGGCTAATCCATAATAGTCGGCTTCGTAACTCCATGGCTCTCCTTTATTCATTTGAGGACAATCTTGCTGATCCGCAGGCCAACGTGATATAAATTTTGGATTCTTGTTGTTTCCAAAAAGAGTCAAGTCAATCGCTCTTCCAAAATCTATTAGAGTTATCCCTTTAGATTTCCATCCACGTTGTTTATTATAATTCCCACTCAATTCTTCACTTTCTTCAAGTCTTACCATACAATTGTCTGCCTTCAAGTCCCCATGAATAATTCCTATTGAGTGTAGCACTTCTAAGGCTCTCAAAAGTTCAATTGTGAAAAATATAACAATGCATTCATCTACCACTCTTCCTTGAGCTTCATAATAGTTAACAACGTCTAAGAGGGTTCCTTTATTGACATAGTTCATCAATAAATAACTTTCATCTTGAAAGTAATAAAGAGACTCTGGTTTGATAAAATTTGACCTAATTTCATTAGGATATGAATTGATGCGTCTATGAATCTGATTCAAAATATAAAATTCCCATTTTGTAGCTGGAGATTCTGTTTTGAGGGCTTTGAATTGGCCCAGCTCTGTTTCAACGAGATACACAGTTCCATAACCACCTTTCCCTAGTTCATAACGTAAACATAAAATCTCGTCACCACAGTAATAAATAATGGAATCTTTGGCTCCTTTCAAAATAAGATGATTTTTCTCGTTGGTGATTTTGGAAAAGCTGGAGATTTTGTTAACTTTAATTGTGCAGTTATCATGAAAACCAGGATATGATGCTACAGGAATAGAAAGCTTGCTCAAAAGAGCCTCTCTTAGTACTTCATCGGAAGGATCATAGGTGGAGGTTATCGTGGAATCTTGAACCATGGATACTGCAGACGGTCTTTCTATAAACGGTGAGCTATTAGTAGTGTCATAATTGTCGGTTGGGGGAGTTGCCTGGGGTTGCAAGGGTTCCAAAGGTTCCAGGGGCTCCAATTGCTTCAACGGATTAATCTGTGGGCCATTGTCAGCATCTTTTGGTAGTAGTTCATGCAATTGAGGATGTTGTTGGATATCAATGGTTTCTGTTACAAATCCGTCATAGTTTGTAGAGTTTTCAGTCTCTGGTTTCTCTTCATCAGAGTTCATATGTGCGTGGGCTTGGTTAAACATACTAAGCACTTCATTTGTAGCCATGCGAGAGAACATGGTCATTGTTGGAGAACTTGGCCGCTGTCTAGATGGGAGTGTAGAATCATCTTCTTCGTCTTTTAGCGGTATCATAAAGGAATGGGATGACCTCTCTTGACTGTCTATTTGGGGATGCAATTGATCTGTTTCAAATTTTATGTCTGATTCGTAATTGGTTATGGAACCTTTGAGTTTTCGCATTGCTGAGATTTCCTCAAGACAAAACTCTTCTTCTTCCTGATAAAGTAGATCCATATTTATATGAATATGCTCCGATTTCTTACCTGGAAGTGAGATTACAGTGTATATAGGACCTCCTGGATATTTCGTATCAATTGTGTATAAAGGATGGTTGATATTTTTCATGGAATCCTCAGAATCAGTTGAATCTCTGAAAACAGGGATTTTGGTTAAAGTAGACTTCGGAGCAATTTTCTGTCTTAAAATCTCCCCGGCCCAAGGTTTGGCCGAAATCAAATTCTCCTTTGTTCTCGATTTGATGGTTCCTAACTGATCAAAAGTTGTGGTTGTTGTACTATCAAAGATCAGTTTGAGTACACTTTGTTCTTCTGTATCTTTGAATATTTCCAATTTAGGTCTCTTGTTACTTTCAGATGATGATGGCATTCCCTCGACCAAACCTATAGCTGATTGCCCCCCACCACTACTTTTCAATGCAAGAGCACTAACATCGTCTCTACGTTTCCGCTGTCGAACCATTCCTTGTAACCCCAATCTTTTCTGGAAGTTCTCATACGACCTCTCCAATCTTTTCAATGGTGTGGCTTTAACTCTGATCCCCATTTCGTAAATTTCTTCAGCATCATCTACTTGAGCATTCAATTCCAAATATTCTGCAAATTGTTCATAATACAACGCCAACTGAGTGCCAATTTCTTTTTTGGCAAGATACACAAATATATCTCGAGGTGAATCCGAGTAGTCCTTGTATTGCAACCAAAGCTTTAGATACCTGGGATCATTCTTGTAATGAACAACATCCCGAAACTGAGATGTGCATCTCTCTAATAACAGTAACAAGCCGCTTTCAGAATTGGATCCCTGAGGATACGTAGTATGGGTCCAGCCAACATAATCACAGTAGACTTGAAGAGGATCATCCAATTCGTCACATTTTTGAAGCTCGGCTTCGAATTTGTTTCGTTGAAGTTGGTGTTGTGACTTGAAATGTGAATAGCCATTTGAATTGGAGTTAGGTGAAGACGTTGATGACATAGAGGAGCTGGATGTTTTCAAAGATTCGCTCAATTTTGAAGCCGGTCGCCCGCCAACAAGCGGTTGGATATTCTCCTTGTGCTGTTCCAAAACTGCAGCATCAACCATGTGGACTCAATGTTGTTGCTGGGGGAGTATCACCTAGTTCTGTTTCCGTTATTCTTGGTCCCAATTTGCTTTCCACTTGTTTGTTTTGCAATGAAGCGCGCCTATGGGACATTGAAATCAACAGACAGAGGATTATGGTGGGTGTAGGGATGTATCTTGCTAACAAATGGCTTTACGTTTTGGTGCGAATGTGAATGTTGGAGTTCTTCCAAATCCAAAAGCTAACTCTTTCTTCTCAACAGTTGAAGGGCATCTGGGTCTTCACTTATTCGATACCAAAACATCGATTAATCTGGAACAGGTTTTGAGTGAACTGACGACACAATAGGGCCAATTGAAGTGACTTAGACGTTAGTTTTTGTTGAATTTCTTTGAGAGTAAGACAATCCGAAAAGTTTGACACCAATCATTGCCAGAAGAGTTGAAATCATTCGAGACAGCACACTTAATAATTAAGATTTCACGTTATATATACTTGTGCACTTGAACTGACAGACATACTCATACACATATACATCCACACATATTAGCTGTCAAGTATATACATATACGCTACCACACGTACTATCACTCAGACTCAATCATATTCAATCATTGTACACTCACCCCATCTCCATTACTACTGAGACTGAATAACTTTGGACAATAATGTTTATCGTTATACCATTTGCTATACTCATATGCTCAGCCTTTGCATCGTTCAATGAATCGCTATATCTTAAACCTTTGCCGAGCAATAAATTGATGGCTTCTTGGAATTTCAATATCGAATCATCTCCCAGTCCATTGGAATTCTACAACTCCTCTGAACAACTTCAAACCAGCCCCAAATATTACACCGACTTCCCAAGGGCTCTAGGTCCAATTCTTCAATCGACAAACACTAGAGAATTACATCTTCGATTTACTCAAGGTTGGTGGGATCTGGATTCTTGGGGATCATTGCCAAATAATGGATTCACAAGTGGTGGAACCGGAGTGGAATTATCGGCTGTGATTGAAGCCAAGAATATTCAAGAAGCAAGAGAATCATGGAATAAACTTGCAAATTCATTATCCGGTTTCTTTTGTGCCTCTCTTAATTTCATTGATGCATCAATTACAACTTTCCCAAAATATTCTCCCCAGAATATAAACAACAAGAGTGATTATTTGCTGAATACAAAAAGTATAAATAAAAAGAATAGAATAGTGAACAATAAGCTTTATTTTTTGAGAGCTTCATTGCCAAGTGAGCCAGTTTGTACCGAGAACTTGACACCATATTTGAAATTACTCCCTTCCAGAGGTAAAGCAGGTATTTCTTCATTATTAGAAGGTCACAAAGTGTTCGATTCGTTATGGCACGGAATGTCCATTGATATCAATACTAACTGTCAAGATGATAATGATAATGGGGAAAATTCCAAACACAACAAGGTATGTACTTTGTCAATGGACCAATCGGTGAATGCAATTATTGACATTAACAGATCGATTCGTAAAAGAAGAGAAGGAGGAATCCCTAGACCAATATCTGGTGATGACTTGACATGTGATGAATCCAAACCCTTCAATGTTTGGCAATGTTTCCCACTTAATGATCCACTTGAAATATCTTGGGATTTAGATACTATATTGGGAAGAAAAATTAAAGGTTCTGCTTTCATTAATCAACCACAATCATCCTTAGTTTACATTGAGACCAATCCCAAATATTGGAACGTCAGTATCTCTAAACTGCATGAAGGAATATCTGTTTCTCATTACTTGCCAAAGGATCA
Source organism: Chernovozyma aurita (assembly GCA_030566905.1). Taxonomy (NCBI): domain Eukaryota; kingdom Fungi; phylum Ascomycota; class Pichiomycetes; order Serinales; family Debaryomycetaceae; genus Chernovozyma; species Chernovozyma aurita. The sequence goes on from JAKUBO010000007.1 coordinate 627,273, forward strand.
ATTTACCACCTATGAATTGAATGAATCGGTTGACTATGACTTCCATTTTGAAACTACAAATTATACAGAAGTTGTACCAGTGGTTGAACCTCCAATCAAAGTATCAAGATCCTTAAGTGGTTATTCACAAGATCAAGGTGGATTCCGGATATTATTGACCAATCCTTCTGATGAGCCAATTGAATTTATCTATTTTGAAGTACTTCCTTGGTATATGAGACTTTACTTTCATACTCTCAAGATTGATATCAAACAAACTACTGCAAGTTTGAATAAACTGGCTACTTCCCCGCTAAGAGAATCTGATTATATTAAAAACAGATACTATAAACCTGCAATAGATAGAGAAAGACCATCTCACATTGAATTGACTATTGTATTACCTCCTCAAACGATTATGAGTCTCAAGTATCAATTTGATAAGTCGTTACTTTCATATGCTGAATATCCACCAGATGCAAATCACGGATTCACTGTTGAACCAGCAGTTGTCACTGTGTTGGATAGGGTAACTAAGGAAAGTATATATGAACTCCGTACTACTAGTCTTTTAGTGACACTTCCAACTCCAGATTTTTCGATGCCTTACAATGTCATTATCTTGACAAGTACTATCATGGCGTTAGTATTTGGATCTGTATTTAACTTACTTACCAGAAAGTTGGTCACTGAGGAAGAGTTAGAGTCACAAATGTCCAAGTCGAAACTCTCTCTTTTGATTGATAAGATCAAATTGAAGTTTGCCAAGTCGAGGTAAGCGATCCACTGATGGAACAGATACGCTCTGTATACATATACACTAGTTTTACACTACTGATAATTGTATTCCTGCTACAATTATATTCTAAAATCAAGAGAGATACTGTATAGCCTGTTATTCATTCAAAATTAACTATAAATAACGTGCACAGATACTAATATTATATATAAATGAACAAAATTCCAACATGCAACTTCTCAATCGTTTCTGCTTTGTAATAAACGTAAGATGAATAAGAATAAATTCAAAATGTCCAAGTATAATGAAATTGTAGCTGGAATCTCATCGTCAAGATGTGATCTCTTCATTATGATTTGAGTATCAATAACTATATAAACACTGAAAATCAAGGCCCCAATTCCCGAATAAATGATTTCAACAGCCGATGATTGGAATGGGAAGAATATCAGCACAAATCCCCAACCAATAAGGACCCAAAGGGCTATTCCAACAAATCCTTGCCAACTTACAAAATCATATTTGGTTTGAAATGCAAATAAGGTCAAACCAATGAAAATTACAAAAGTTAGGAAAATAGCTTGAAGTAAGATATTCGATTCAACCAAAGAACATGAAATTCCAATTCCATAAGCTTCACAAAGAGTGAAAAATGATAAAAGTGTCAAATTGGTAGGATAAGACTTGGAGTAAAAATATGTAGCAATAAGGAATCCAAATGAGCCAGCAATGGATAAGTAGAATAACCAAATATTTTGGAAACACCATTGTTGGATGGTAGAACTGGATTTGATTATAGCTCCCACAAGAACAGTACCCAAGATTTGTAATGATAAAAGTGAATAAACTTTTCTAATAAACATTTGTCTGATTGGGAGTTCACATGAAGCAACATCTACTGAGTATTTGAAATCATCAGGGATATTGTCTCCTGAAACTCGAGGAGCTTGCTCCTGTTGATATGTTGGAGGTTGTTCCGATGGTAATGCAGTGTAACTGTTACTCATTATGCACAAGCGATATTTTTAAAATGAAAAGAAAAGGTTTAATTAGCTACTGATTGATAAAGTAAGTAGTCTCTGTTTAATGAAATATGTACAAACGTGCGGGTTTTATATATCGAATGGTTTCCTCCAAGTTGCCTTCACACATGAAGGCCGTTAAGTCATCAATTTCCCGATCGTTACCTAAAGTGAAAGTTGTAGATTACAATGAGATTGGCCACAACAAACTCATACATATAGAAAGGCCTGGCTAGCTCAATCGGTAGAGCGTTTGACTCTTAATAAGTAGCCATCAAAAGGTTGCGGGTTCGACCCCCGCGTCGGGCTTTCTTTTTTCTAGTTTGGGATCTTGCAGTTAACAAGAAGAGATTTCTTTATAGCTTAACTAATTCTACTGATACTAAAAATTACTACATTTGTATCAAATCCAAGTTGTAAGCCGCTGCACAATGCTTACCTCTATGTTTATTATTCTATTTGCAACTTGACTATTTTAGAATGGCTCCTCGTAAGGGTCTTCTTCATCATAATCATCATCTTTCTCAAACTCATACACTATAGCTCCACCTGCAGATCCTAGTGATTCCTGTGCTTGCATAAAAGGTAAGTCCACTTGTTCTCTGGCTAGCTTTTGTTTTGAATTTGTGGTTAAATTGAACGTTGTTAAATCTTTTAAAAGACTCTCATCTTCAGCTTGGGTACCATCATTTTCATTTTTGTTAACGTAGAACTCGATTTTACCGTTTATAGAATCAACCAAGTAATGGTAGATTAACGATCTACCCGATTTTCTTCTATTTCTTAAAGTTACTTTGTAAATCTGGTTGTTGAGTTGCACATTAACTGGGAATTGCAATTTGGATATTGAATTGTCCAATTCTTCTTCATCTATTTTATCTTGCCTGTATAATGGTTCAATTTCAAATATAGAACTTGCTATAAATGAAAGAATACTGTATGAGGATGGATAATTAATAATTGCAGATTGAGCTTCTGGAATATTATTATGAAATACTCCTAATATGGTCACTCCTGGTGATATACATTCAGATATAAATGACGAGAGCTCTTCATTGGATATGTAATTGAGTGAATCTATAATTATGAGAGTCTTTGAATTAGCAATCAGTTGTGGTCCATTCGATGATGAAGTAACAGTTTTTATAAATTTCACAATGTCTTTAGGCTGTACCTCATTACATTCAAGGTACTCAGTTGCAAATTTGGGCCTGTTGCTGGTTTCATATGAAAGATATATGATTTTTGTATTCTTTGAACTTCTTGAAACAAATTCTCTGATAAAGTAGTAAGAAGTTTGCAATAAAGAATCATTCACCAATAAGAATGGAGTGTTCTCCTTTAACGATAGCAATCTTTGAAGAAGTAAAGTTGAACCTTGGCTTGTCATTGTGAATGTCCAGAAAAAGTAACAAAATATGATCTATCTTTATGGAAAATGGTAAAATGTATGCACTCAGTTACTGCACTCAAACTCTTATTGTGAAAGTCAAAAAAACTGTCTTAATAAGTCCAAAAAAGTCGTTTTGAGCTTTTCGCTATATCTTCAAGCAGCTCAAAAGTGTTCAAATGATCTGAGACTTCTGTTTAGACCGTTAGAATCGTCTTCCAATTCCAAATGCTGAGCTAGATATCTGAATTGTGTGCATTGCACTTGAGAGATGATCAAAAAGTGAAGAGATGGTTATTTGGTTCCTGTATATAGGCTCATGTAGATCTTTATCTTCAATGTCTACCAGCACTTAAACTGCTCCGTTACAATCTTTTCTATTCTCTGTGTAGAAATTTAAACTGACTTGAGACATATCGAGATGGTTTCGGGCAAGCCACTTCAGAAGAAGAGACTAGTTGGAGATTATGTACTTCCAGAGAATTTGGCGAATGAACTAGAACGGGAGTACCGTATAGAAGACTCGGTCACATCAGAAGAACTCAAAGAAAACTTGAATAGAAATGACTATAAGCAGAGGAAATATCGTCGTCAAGCCGAAGTCTCGGCTGTTCCTAGTTCTTACAGAGAGATCATGGAAGTTCGAGATCTTGAACGTGAGGAGCAGAGGGTCCAGAAAGTGATTAAACAAAAGGAACAAGAAGTTAAAGAAGATGTGCAACAAATGGAAACAATAGAGGAAACGGTAGCAACTAACACAATATCATCTTCTCAACGCCAAAGGAAGAAAAGGTGGGATGTTACACCTGAAGAGTATGCTCAGAGGCAGCTTGAATTGTGTGATGGGGAGTTAATTGGACAGTCTCATGAAAATCAGCAATCTACGACCAAGAACGCATTGACAGTTAAAGTAACTACTACAGATGATCAACTTTCCAAATCCTTAGTTGGAACGCCTCCAATTATAAATGGTATACCTCTTACCGATGAGATTCTTGATAAGATCTTACCTTCAGGTTATAAAATCATTTCTTTTCCAATGTCATACAAGGAATTAGATTCGTCTATACCATCAGATATTATAGAGGCACCTTCGAACTATTATATTCCTTCACTAAGTGAGTTGTCAGATAAAACCAAGCTTTTTGATAATGAGTTGGTAGGCGTAGATGGCATGAAAGATATCCAATATTTCAAACAAGGAGATGCTAAATATTTTTCCAAATTAATATCAAAGGACCAACTGCAAGATCAAACTAGTGAAGAAAAAAGCGAAATCAAATTCATGAAACTTTTACTTAAAGTCAAGAATGGATCTCAGTTAGCTCGTAAACGATCGCTTCGTCAAATCACTGATAATGCGAGAAAGTTTGGTCCCAAATTAATATTTGATCAAATCTTACCCATCTTGCTAGAGCCAAATTTAGATGACCAGGAAAGGCATGTAATAGTTAAACTCATTGGCAGGATATTGTTCCAACTCGATTCACTCATTCGACCTTTTACTCATAAGATATTAATTGTAATATCTCCATTATTAATAGAAGAAGACTTCACTACAAGACTAGAGGCAAGAGATATAATATCAAGTCTTTCTAAAGCTGCAGGGTTATCAAATATGATATCAAATTTGACTCCAGATCTTGATCACGTAGATGAGTTTGTTAGAAATTTGACTTCAAGAGTTTTTGCTATAGTTGCTAACACGTTAGGACTAATTAATTTCTTGCCATTTTTGAAAGCCATAATCAAGTCTAAGAAAAATTGGATGATAAGACATTCTGGTATTAAAATTATTCAACAGATTTGTGTCCTATTAGGAGGAGGTAACGGGAACTCCATATTACCCTATCTATCGCAATTAATAGAAATTTTGAAGCCAGGTTTAAATGATGAAGTCTTGCAGGTTAGAACAATAACTGCATTGGCATTGTCACAACTAGCAGATAATGTCAAACCTTTTGGTATTGAATCTTTTGAAGTTGTTCTTGAACCTATTTGGTTGAACTTTAAAAGACATAGAGGAAAGAGTTTGGCTAGCTTTTTGAAATGTATTGGATCCATCATACCCTTGATGGCATTTGATCCGAACTATGAAGAATACACAAATTACTATATTAAAGAGCTAATCAATATTATTTCAAGAGAATTCAATTCGCCAGATGAAGATATGAAGAGAACCATTCTTCAAATTCTTTCAAATTTACCTTTATCAAAAGAGATTATACCTGATTTCCAAACCAAGATCGTAAATCCCTTCTTCAAGTCCTTTTGGAATAGAAGAGTTGCATCAGATTCTAATATCTTATTTAATTTGGTTGTTAATGCAACCACTCAATTAGCAATCAAATTTGACTTTATGGAAGTGCTTGAAAGCGTCTTGATATACACTAAAGATGAAAACGAATCACTAAGAAGAATGTCCATAACTGCAATTTATCAAATAGTAAATTCTAAAAGCAGTGAGCTAACTGTCGGTATGGACTCTAACTTGGAAGCAATTTTAATTGATAGTGTCTTATATTCGTTTGAAAATCAGCAAAATTTCAATGCCCAATCAAAGATATACTTGAAATGTTTGGGAGTTGTGTTTAAATCGTTTGGTGCAAGATTGAAACCCTATATGGACTCCATAATAAGTATTGTATTGTATCGTCTAAAAAACAAAACTCCAGAGATCCGTCAACAGGCATTTGACTTAATTGTCATCTTATCACCAATAATCAAGGAATGCTATAATAACAACGACAACGAATTACTATTTAAGTTGATTCTTATAATGTATGAGTCCTTAGGTGAAGTATATCCAGAAGTTTTGAGTTCTATATTAAATGCATTATATTCTCTTATTGATTCAATCGATAAATCTTCGCTATATTTGCTTGAAAATCCCTCCATCAATCAAATATTGCCAACTTTAACTCCGATCTTGAAAAACAGACAGGAAAAGGTTCAAGAGTCTTGTATCAAGCTTATAGGACTAATTGCAAATAAGTGCTCAGAGTCTATAAATTCGAAAGAATGGATGAGAATTTGTTTTGAGTTATTAGATTTACTTAAATCTTCGAAGAAGAAAATCAGAATTTCATCTAACAATACGTTTGGATCAATTTCTAAAACCATTGGACCTCAAGATATAATTTCCATGCTTTTGAATAATTTAAGAGTTCAAGAACGTCAATTGAGAGTTTGTACCGCAGTTGCAATAGGAATTGTCTCTGAAATATGTGCTCCATTCACGATATTGCCTGCATTGATGAATGAATACAGAATACCGGACAATAATGTACAGAATGGTATCTTGAAATCTATGAGTTTTTTATTTGAATACATAAATGGAAATGTTACCAAGGATTATTTGTTTGCTATAACCCCGTTAATAGAAGATGCATTAACTGATAGAGATTTAGTTCATAGACAAACAGCTTCTACAATCGTGAAAAACATGTCAGTTAACTGTGTTGGGTTAATTAATGATGATTACTACGATGTCTTCTTACATTACATGAATTTGCTAATTCCAAATATCTATGAAACCTCCCCTCATGTTATAAATCGTATATTTGATAGTATGGACGGTTTAAGAATTGTACTTGGAGTTGGAACTTACATGAATTACATATGGAGTGGGTTGTTTCACCCTGCAAGGAAAGTTCGTGGACCTTATTGGAAATTATTCAATCGAGCATATATTCAAAATAGTGACATATTGGTTCCTTGCTATCCAAAATTGGATACTTTGGATTCTTCCTATGATATTGAAGAAATGAATTTAGTATTATGATACCATTTTTTATAGGTACCTTATCATATATATATAAATATTTATATTTGTACATATATTTCTATTCCCTGATTACATGTATAACCAATTTTCTGACCTTGTGATAATTCTAATATGGGTGTTGTGGTGTATTCCTTCTTCATCTTGCATTGAGATAAATGTCTACTGATGCTTAAGATCTTCAGTTTCAAACTGTGCATATATGTCTTGGTACTCGAGTTCATTGTCGTCATCAACTTCGTCATCATCTTCTTCTTCTTCACTGTGGTTTAATACTGTTTCCAGGTTATTTCTATAGCTCTTCATGATATATCTGGTTACTTTTCTAGCTTGAAGCTCTAGAATATCCTGAAGCTCGCCATAATCGGCTATATCTCCGGTGGATTCACTCGAAGAGGAGACTACCCCGGAAAAGCATCTCAGACTTGGGCTTGCTTGAATTTCCGGGTTATAAAGCGGAACTTTACTCATCCAATGAGTGACTTTTTCTCTTACAGGCATATTGGCGGTCCCTCTTGGATTAAAGATGGGAAGAAATTCTTGAAGCAGTTGACGTTGCAACTGCTGACTTAGCGGCTGTTGATTCATCAGTTGTTGATTTATCTGTTTCTGATTTAACAGATGTTGGCTCAAAGGTAGTTGGCTTAGCAGTTGGTGAAGTTGCTGTGATGGTTGATTATGTGGTTGAATTGTGCTCTGTTTGTCTCCCATTACAAATACTCCATTTTTCTTTGTAGGACTAGAAGGAACTTCAGAATTGGTAGGTTCAAGTACCCTTCCCACACAAACATACCCATCAGGAGCCTGTTGACTTGGGGAAATGATGTGGGCTTGTCTAAATGGAGTAGTTTGGATATCTGGATATGATAACTGCTTACCAAATCCGTATGGATGCTGCAGATTACTGTTTGGTATTTCAATGGGTGCAAAAATATTGTGCGATTGGTTTGGGGTTGAAGAATTAGAATTTCTGACATGGGATTGGTTACATAAGTTGGGACTGGAACTATTCATTTGGAATTGAGGAAGTTGCAAGATTAAGAGATTATATGTCAATAATATATTATTTGGCTCTACTTGTGATTCAAATGTTAGACTTTTGGTGATCTTGGTTTACAAATATACAATTTGTGTTTGAGATTATGTTGAAGTGGTTAGAAAATTGTCAATGGGGCTAATCTTTTGGTTTGAAATGCACCTGAAACAACCGATTTGGCTTTGGAGACATTAAAAATTATCCTAGCTGTCTAACACCTGGCATTAATACCTCTGGACTCACCTTGTAGTCATTAATTGGTTCTCTTGGAGCAATTCCATCAAGATGCTTGACACCCGTACACCTATAAAATAGAAGTATATGAGCACTATACACAGGACCAGATAAGCCAGAGATTGCAGAAAGTAGCAAGTTATCTGGTGTTCAAAGTGCTGCTACATCTTTGTCACTAAAGCACCAACATTTGGATACTAATCCTATGGGAGTGAATTCATTATGGGAAATAGTTGGACCCACAGCTAGACCTGTTCGTTTGGAGGCTTTATCAAGAAAAAAATTGGCGGTAGATGCATCAATCTGGATTTATCAATTCTTGAAAGCAGTTCGAGACTCGGAGGGTAATACCTTACCACTGTCTCATATAGTGGGGTTTTTCCGAAGAATATGTAAGCTTCTTTACTTTGGGATCTTACCAGTGTTTGTGTTTGATGGCGGTGCACCTGCTTTAAAAAGACGAACGATTAACAAAAGGAGGGAACGTAGAGAGGGCCAAAGAGAGAGTACCTTGGACACTGCGAGAAAGCTATTAGCAATTCAAGTTCAAAGACAAGTATTGGGAGAAGTTCGTAAACCCATGAGAAATTCCTATGAAAACAATCAACAAGATTTAAATGAAGATAGTGATGAAGATGTGGCGTACTTGGAAGATATTGAGAATATCCAAGCTGGCACTAAAGACAACCAACCGATATTGGATAGAAGTTTCCGCAAGCGGGATGAATTTCATTTACCAGCCCAGAAGAAGATCATATATAGTAAGGATGATCAAAGATTAATGCCAAAGGAAGAATTTCAGGAACTTTCTGAAGTTGGGCTTGATTATGTGGATGGAATCGATATCGATTCGGTTGATCCTAAATCTAAAGAGTTCGAAGAACTTCCAATGCCAACTCAGTACATGATTTTATCACACCTCAGATTAAGGTCTAGGTTGAGAATGGGTTATGATAAAGATCAATTGACGAACCTTTTCCCTAATAGTATGGAGTTTTCGAAATTCCAAATTCAACAAGTTCAAAAGAGAAACTTCTATACACAGCGTCTAATGAATGTGAGTGGAATGAATGAAGTTGGAAATGTGACTAGAAGGATCGCTGGTACTAAGGATCGTGAATATACGTTAGCCCGAAGTGAAACTGGTTATACATTGACTTTGGACGATGAAGGTACCACTTCGGACAAGCCTATTGCATTGGATGAATTTGGAAATATAATAGAGACACCGGAACCAAAAGAAGAGATGAAGAAAGGTCAAACTCAGGAAGCTGAGTCAAAGGAAATATCGAAAGCAGAAGAAGATTCTGATTCTGAAGATGACTGGGAGGATGTTCCTGTTCCAAGTAATGTAGACCAGAACCTAGAAGAGGAAAACTTTCAGAAGGCTATAATTCAATCGATCTATGATCAACATTCAGACAAAACTGAAAAATTAGCGGTAGAATATAATGACAGTGATCTTCGAACTGCAATTGAAAACTCAAAGAAAGATTTACAAAAGTTACAGCATGAAGAAGAGTTTGTAAAAAAGAATATATTTAAGATAAATGAGAAGGAGGATACTACTGAAATCATTCCGGTGGAGAGGAAAGGTGTCACTGATGGAAAATATTTGGCAATTAAATCCAGCAATTTTGTGAACTCCGTTTTGTTTGGGAACAGTACAACACAATCTGCAGATATACCGAAAATAGATTTCAAGAGGTCATTATTGTTCCAACCTCCAGATATACCAGAAGTGAAAGTAACCAACAAAGAGAGCAGTAAAAATCTGTACGTGGTCAACGAACTTATTGAAATAAGCGATCGCACTTCGAAAAAGTCTATGAATGAAGTTCCTGTGGAATTTGATGATAATGACGAGGATGAACCTGAACAACAAGTTGTCAAACCTAGAGCAATACAGGAGATGCCTACTTGGTTTGATGAACAGATTTCTTCAGAGTACAATCCTTTTATGCAAGCACTTGTAGAGAAGGTCGAGACTATTGAGCAGAGAGAAATAGAGGATGACAGTGTACTTGGACGGAGGAAGAGAAAATACCTTGAAGATGAACAGGCTGGATTGATTTCTTGGAGTGAAGCCAATGAGCTTTTGCAACCGGACAATTCACAAGGGGAAGATGAAGAAGAAGAAGACGAAATAAAAATTTTGGATTACAAGGCGAAAAATGATAGGAGGGAAACGGTGGACTACAGTAATTCAAAAGAGGAGGATGAATCACATCTGGAGTCGTCACAGAAAATTGAAAATAATCAACAAAGTGACAAGAATAATTTGGAAGAGAGCTCCCACATAGAAAAAGCACCTGAACGTAAAACAGAAGCTCTTGATTACGATTTTGAAGAAGAAGATGAAGCGAAACTTATCGAACAGATTCATGAAGAAGAGGAAGAACATGAAGAATTTAAGAACAAAATAAAGCAGGACTTTATTTCGAAAATTCAAAATTCAATTAGTTCCAGCATTTCCGAGGAACAGCTTTTACAGGAAAAGCTTCAAAAGGCTAAGCGAGACTCCGATGAAGTGACCCAAACAATGATTAGTGATGTACAAGAATTGCTTAGAAGGTTTGGAATACCATATATAACAGCGCCTATGGAGGCAGAAGCTCAGTGTGCAGAACTCATGAAGTTGGGACTTGTAGACGGAATAGTTACAGATGATAGTGATTGCTTTTTGTTTGGAGGTGACAGAGTTTATAAGAATATGTTCAATCAAAAGAATTACGTGGAATGCTATATGACTTCAGAAATTGAGTCAAAACTTGGACTTGATCAAGAAAAACTTATAGAGTTGGCGTTACTTTTGGGAAGTGATTACACTGAAGGAATTAAAGGCATTGGGCCCGTTATGGCGATGGAAATTCTAGCGGAATTTGGTACGTTAAAAAATTTCAAAGTTTGGTTTGACAAGAATACTCAGATAACCTCAAGTTTGGATACTTCCTCTACTCTTAAGAAGAGTTTACTACAGAAAATTAAGAATGGTAAACTATTTCTTCCTACCAATTTTCCTGATCAAGTGATTTATGAGGCATATCAGAGACCAGAAGTGGATGACGATTCTACTCAGTTCAAATGGGGGGTTCCCAATTTAGATAGAATTAGATCCTTCTTGATGTATAATGTTAGGTGGACCCAAGGAAGAGTTGATGAAGTTTTGGTTCCATTGATTAGAGATATCAATAGGAAGAAGATGGAAGGAACACAATCTACCTTGGGAGAATTCTTTCCTCAGGAAGTTATTCTGACCAGAAAAGAAATAGGATTAGGAAAAAGAATCAAGAATGCTGCTGAGAAATTAAGAAAATAATGGGGACTTGTATAAATATAGTAACAGTAACCTTTACTCAAAGTATCAAGTGATGCACGAATGAAGATGGGGAAAGCGTACCAATCAGTATTATATGACCCTTCATGTAGGATTTCGTAGCTTAGTGAATAACCTGTGGGTTAACTCCAATTGTCAAGTAAATTGAGTAAATTGAATAAATTGAATAAATTGAGTAAATTGAAGTATTGAGTAAATTGAGTAAATTGAATAAGTCGAATAAATTGAGTAAATCGAATAAATTGAGTAAATCGAATAAATTGAATAAATTGAATAAATTGAGTAAATTGAGTAAATTGAAGTATTGAGTAAATTGAATGAATTGAATAAATTGAATAAATTGAGTAAATTGAAGTATTGCTCCAAACATGGGTGTCGTTCTTTCTCTCTCTGAACGACAGAAAGCGTCCCAGCACTTTCATTGAAAAAAGCTTCCATCCCAGAATATTCGCACATACTTCCATATCAGGAAGTCTACGCAATCCATACTGAGTGATATTTCGATATCATTGACGCAATGTGAGTATCAATCGTTACATTACACCCATCATATAATCGTCATCATATCTACTAATCCTCACATAATTGATTCGGTAGCCAATATAAGACTATGAAATGACTCAACCGCTAGCAAGAATATCCTCAATGCTTGGTTCCGCAAGGGATCTTACTATTGAAGCGGCAATGTCTGCATCAACTAGGTTTGCTGAGACCCTGCCTGGAGTTATGGGACCAAAAGAAGTGACAAAATTACTTAATTCCCGTACTGAAAGAGAAATTCTTAGTGGAATGAAATGTGTTATGGCACTGATATCAAGAGGAGAAGATGGATTACAATATTTTGGCGACGTGGTGAAAAACATAACTTCCTCAAATTTTCAATTGAAGCAATTGATCCTAATCTACTTGAAGAGATATGCTGAGTTGGAGCCAGATACTGCTTTATTATCGATTAATACAATACAGAAATCACTCAATGATAAGAGCCATGCTGGAAGAGCTGCTGCTATTAAGGCTCTTGCAGGAATTAGAATACTTTCAATTTCCCCCATAGTTTTGCTTTGTATAAAGAAAACCGCATTAGATATTCATCCTGACGTTCGTAGTGCTACTGCCATGGCCATTGGGAAAGTGTACACCTTGGAATATACCTCTAAATCAGGTAAAAAAGAACTTCTTAAGTGTCTTGCTAAACTTGTTGCTGATATAAATCCAATAGTTATCGGGGCTTCTTTGAAAACCTATTACAAGATTCGGAAAGATATCTCCCCTACCCATAAGAAATGGGATTTCTTCCACGGACTATTTAGGAGATTCTGTCGGAATTTATCGAATTTGGATGAATGGAGTCAATCTTTCTTAATAGATATTCTAACTGAATATTCAAGAATATTCTTACCAAAGCCAAAGCTCTATTTTGAAAATGGTACTGTAATTGATCTTCCGACTGGTTTCAATGAAATCGTTAAAATTCAGCTTGAAAACTACGAAGTTGTTTATGATGAAGATTTAAAACTATTTATTGATTCCTTGAAAAATTTGGTTTATTCAGATTCAGAATTTGTGGTGCTTAGTATTTCCAAAGCTTTAATGAATCTTGCACCCCCTCTGGTGTATGTAGAATATCAGCTCAATCTGAAGATAGTGAGATACGTTAATCCAACATCAAACTTTCAATTGACTTATTTTGCATTACAGGAAATAAGATCTATTTCGATACGTAATCTGGCATTATTTGAAAAATTCTATAAGAGATTCTACGTGTTCGCTAGTGATTCAATAATAATTGCTAAATTGAAATTGGAGATTTTATCGCTAATAGCGAACGAAAGGACAGTACCTTTTATATTCAACGAATTAAAATATTACGTGTTCAACTCCGTTGGCAAAGAAGGGGTGGCAAAAGAGGCTTTAATATGTATGGGAAGATGTTCACAGATTTCAGAAGTTTGGAATCAGAAAATATTGAAATGGTGTCTTAAACAAATCAAATCGACTAAAGGTCAAACTCTCAATGAATTACTTACAGTGATTCGTTATTTACTTCAACAAAAGCAAGCATTAATTGAATCAGAGCCACAACATTCAGTAGAAAAGGAAAAATTCATCAAGACAATTTACAAGCTTTCAATTTTGCTTGATGATACTCGAAATGAAGACAAATCATATAAGCTAGACGATGAAGCTAAAGCTAGTATTGTTTGGATTATCGGTGAGTTTACCAAAGCTATTGATAACCAAATTGGAGGAGATGTACTTCGACAACTAATCAAGCATTATGCTTATGAGTCTGAAAATGTAAGGTATCAAATATTACTACTAGCAGCAAAAATTCTTTCATACGAACTTGAGAAATTAAAAATTGAAGATGAAAATGAACTCAATCAATTTCTTGAATCTAGTATCTACTCAAAAATGTTCAGGCATGTACTACAATTGGCTAAGTATGATAGAAATTATGATACTCGGGATAGAGCTAGAATGTTCAATGTGTTACTTTCAAGTGAACACCATGAATCCAAGTTGGCAGCATTATTCTTGCAGGTTCCAAAACCTGCACCATTAGTACAGCTTGGATTCAACAACAATAAAGATCAAAAGGCTTTGATCAATGTGCTATCTAATGATAGCATCTATCAAGCTTATTCCACCGTTCCAGAGTGGTCCGATCCTTCTACTCATCCTCCAGCATCGGTAAGAACAGAAGCAACAGTTCCAGGTAATGGATTTAGAGGGAATGTCACTTCTATTTCATCTCAGTCTGTAAGAAGCAACGAGCCAGGATCTCATCCAACTCATGATAGCCATGCAATTTCTTCTCAACAATTTCAACTGGGAATTATACCTAACATTGGAAAACAGACTTACAAGCTCCAGAGTTTGGACGAATTTTTTGGCGATGAAGATGAGGAAGATGATGAGGAAGATGATGAGGAAGATGATGAGGAAGATGATGAGGAAGATGATGAGGAAGATGATGAGGAAGATGATGAGGAAGATGATGAGGAAGATGATGTGGAAGATGATGAGGAAGATGATGAGGAAGAAGAAGATGAGGAGCTGGAAGAAGACGAGGAAGAGGAAGGGGATGAAATAGACGACGATGTAGAGGGAGAAGAAGAAGAAGAAGAAGAAAATGGAAACCAAGAAAATACTTCGGACAAATTCTTCTCTTCTGAAGAGGAAGACACGGATGTAGAAAATTCAAACGAGGAGGAGGTTGGACTTATTGCAAAATCTAGTTGAGGTCCACATATAGAATTGTATTCACGCGGAGCTGCTGCTTGAGTCGGCGTTAAGCATTCGACTGCATGATGCTATTTTTGCCCTGCATATTCTAGACTCAAATATTAAAGCCGTTACGAAACTCTGTAGACAGAATGATCAAGTAACTTGATCCATAAAACAAGACCAAGCAATCATTATCTTATGTAGAAGCCATGTGTATTTCCAATGGAATACCTTCCGCAATTACACTATAAATTTAGATTGAGACCTCCAGATAATCGCAGTGAACTAAAATGGAATACGTATAGATTCGCCTCAAGGAAACACATGGCTGTTGGGGACTTAACACCAAAAAGAAAAGTCGAGAGACAAGATATGTCAAAATGTAAATAAACAAACGCGATCATTTGAATTTTTATCTTGGAACTTCTGGTTACTAGAATTGCTAGTCTACTTTCTTACTGCTCGTCAACCTAGAGTCAATTGCCAATAAATGCCACTTTCATGTTGCAACCGAGACTTCACCTAAATGTTTACGGACATTATTTTTTACTATGTGAATCAGTATTTAAATTAACTTACCCAATTAGGACAAGTACTGAAAAATTATTTGCTCCTAAATCGCGATTTTAGCATATGATCTCAATCGATGGTTGAGACGACAAGATGCATATAAAATATGGTCCTAGTATCTGATTAAAATCAAAAAGTACGACTTGTCGGACAAGCGGTTGGTTTTTCTATTTGAGTAATGATACACTAATGGAGGCTTATGGTTTGCTTGTTTATGATTTCCACCAGGTACGTGAAATTTTAGAACTGAAAAATAATCCAGTAATTTAAATCATAGAGAGGAGATCTTTTAAATATATTTAGAAAATAGTATAAGTTGGGCGTATGAATTACTTATTTCAATTTCTTCTACTGTGAATATAAACTTAGGATAATTACAGTGGGTCCCATATTTTAAGCGTAACTGCTGAAAATGAATTGAGGCGTTGTAGAATCCAAGTCACTTGGTTGAGAAGAAGATTTGATTGAATAATCGCCATTTCAACAAGTAGATGTATTTGCTCATGCTAAAAGTTCAAAGTTCATACGAAAATTCTTGCTCAATTTTTTCGTATGCTGGAGCGATTTTCAGATCGAGAAAGTCAGACGATAATTGGATTGGTGCCTAAAGAATATTTTTCGTTCCTCGGACCCTCTCTGTGATAGCCAATATTTTTTCGCAGTTGCTAATCATATTTCTACCTCTATTTGGAAATGTATTTCTTTTGGGTTCTAATATTTTCAAAATTCTTGTACACATTTTTTCAAAATAGTTAACGTTAATTACATGATACTGAATTGAACTTAAATCAGAAGATGAAATTTAAAAAATCTTCTCATTGTAATCTCAACTTAAGTAAATTACTAAAACCGGAAATATCTTCTAAAATGTTCACCTCAGATTACTTTAATTACGAGAAAATGTCTTATAAAATCACTGGAGGACAAGGTGATGGTATATCTTGGCTCTTGAATTTAAGCATATAGTGTGCATCTAACAGTCACGCTTTTTTGACTACAAGGATTATTCTGATAATTAACTAAAATTTTCATTTTTAAGTACAACGATGCCCCAAATACTAACGCAAGGTTTAACTTTAATCATAACCCCCTGCCACTACCAAGTTGAAAAGATAGTCACAACGATAAAATGGTTGAACTTCAATTTGAGGTACTCCCTCATTGATAGGTACTATTTCTTAAATTTATTTACTGTCAGTAGTGTCGTAGTTTTGTCTGTGTGCCACTTTATCCATTCCATCTTATTTGCAGCTCGTCAATTGCTACATGCGTTCCTGTATGTGAATCAGGTACCTTATTTCATCTATAAAATTTTTATTGCATATATGTAGCCTCAATGTAGTATAAGGTATTGTTAGTTCAGGTTCTGGAAAAAATATTTCCTTAAAAAATAAATCTTTGATTAAGCTAAATTAAATACGGCCACACATACACGAAGTGATATACCACCAAAAAAATAGATTAAAAATTGGGGAATTAAAGCGTAACACCAAAATTCAACATCTCCAACTACGAAAGATCCACTAAAATTCGTCTATACTATTGATATTCAAAGAAAATTTGACGAATATCATTCAAACTCAAAACGTAATGCTTATTATGTATAAGAAGGCGTTTGAAAAATTATCAAGACATTCTGACGAAAAATAAAACTTAATTCCAAGAAATTTAGGGCAATACAACCTACAGACATATTTGGCCCAATGACAAAATATAGAGTTCAGTAAAACATTTAGGCAATACAATAGTACTCCTTCTTAACCAGAACTCTATCTACTCGTCTGGCATAAACGGCTCCTGAGTTAATTGTGGGATTTTTTATAATCTGGAATTATGTCGCTTACGCTAAATTCACGAATTCCGAATATACAGATGCGAATTTAGGTAGTGGAGTGGGGCGCGAAACCAAGGCAATTTACAAAATGAACCAGTTGCAATTAACCTTGAAGCATACTCTAGGATGGTTTTGCTACTTACTAAACTCTTTGTGAAACTGTTGCTGTTTAGTATAGATTCAAGTTTCTGCAACATGAAATTAGAAGTTACGTTTGAAAATTTGGACTAAAAATAAGGCAAACAACAAACATACGAAGCACTATAAACCAGGTTAAAGTGGATTCTACAACACGACACATATAGATAATCAAAACATTGGATATTTTCTATTCCCAAGACTAATCAAACTTCATCACCATCTAGATTCCAAAATAAGTTTGTTAGAGTGAAGAATGTACGAAGTTGGCCCAGAACTCTCACGATACTTTTGGAGATGAAACTCAAATAATATAATTTTCAAAAGCAACACTTTAGCCGATCATTTATCAATTAATTTTTTATCGCTACATTGAACAGATGACCCACAGACGAAGATGATCTTCCATGTGAATCAGTACCTAGTCAAGCAATAAATATGTAGTAAATATACGTCATTGATATTACACAAATAGTTTTAATGTCAACGAATTCAAGCTCGATGTAAATGTTTAATATGACTTAAATTAGACAAATAAAACAATGGATCTCAGGTTACTAACATCACTTAATTTGGATAGCCAATTAAGTGAAAAGTAATAACAATTCCGAAATTTGAATCTAGAAATAATTCAAAACTACCACAATGGTATTGTATGTTTCTTCTTCTATCATAAATGTTTGGTTTCACCTGAGTATTTCATTCTTATGAAGCCATAAGTTGATAAAAAAAATTCAAACTATCCCCGGTTGAGACCCTTATGTCCTAAAAATGATTACATTGCATTTTGATACAACGGCTCTTTATTTTTAAAACCATTGAAAAAAATAATACTTAAGTGCGTTTAGCAATTTTAGATCTTAACTTGGCCCAGTTTGAACTTCGAATTTTACATCTACAGATTTCTTGATAATATTGTTATCGATATATGAGTCGATATTATCAACAAATATATGGTAATTTTCAGCATATGCTGTCGTCAAAGAAAAGAAAGTATAATTCATTTGAACTAAACGCAACAGTTCCTGAAAATATGTCAACTTAAGATCCACAAATTTTCCAAAAAATTAGAGTTCTACAACTCTAATTCCATCTTTAAGTTCCTCTACTCCTACTCCTTATTTTCAAAATATTAAAACTGTAATTCTATTCTTGTATTTTTGTCTTTAAAAATCAGGACTTGCTCTGTGTTGTTTAATTCTTTACTTTCGGTTAGAGCCAAGAACTGGACTTTCATAATGGAACTATCACTTCGAGAAGTACCGCAAGTATCTCTCTCAAACTCATCGCTGATATTTCCCTATTGTAAAAATCTATGACGTACACCAAATCTTCGCTCCTATTTGCTTGCCTACCTTGACTCTTTTGTTGAATTTCTACATACTCAACGACATTTCCTGAAAAACATTTTATAGAACCTGCCTCGATCCCAAACTTTGTGGTCGCCTAATTGTTTTGAGGAGCAATCTGCATATAAACTCATGCATATTTTGTTCCTGATTCCCTGCATGCGTCGGTTTTGATTAATTTAATTATAATAATATATTGTTAATGATTTGAATAGTAAATACACCAATGCGGCCAAAAACTTATACTTCCTTTCCCAAATATTCTTGGTTATGTTTCCTGAGCTGAGGAGAAATGAGGTAAGAGATTACAACTACCTTGTACACTTTTCGTGTTTTCTTGGCTCAGATTCTGGCTCAGATTCTGGCTCGGATTCTTCCTACTCTTGAAGTAAAGGACGGAAAATAATATGCACCACATAAAGACAGACAATTGTGGCTTTTGGATAATTATACTATCACTATACCAATACTGGAGTTCATGTTACATCTATGAGACAGAATTTCATATAACATTGATTCGCAACTAAAACGACGATATTTCGTAAGTTGATTGTGATGTGTTTCATTCGGGGTTATTCTGATGCTAATTCAGAATTGCCAAAAAAGAAAAAAAAAATTAATACGGTAAGCTATAAAATTTTCGGAAAATATTTTTTAAGTACATCATGCAGCTACTAACCCCAAGATTTGCAGCATTCCTGCAGAACCAAAACAAATGCCTTTGTAATCTAGATTTTGTTATAAGTTAATAGTAACAAAAGAGTTGCATTACATACATCATTCGTATAAGGAGATTTGTAAATGGAAATGCAGGTATAATCTAAAAGTGAAATTCAGATGTATAAATATGTCCAAGAAACACCTCAAATTTTTTGTTTCATTCATTTTTTTAATCCTTTATTAACAGCTTTAACTAACATTCTTATATCAAATTCTTTATTTGTCGCTCGCTTACATAATAAGGATGTTATTTTCCTCTGCAAAATTAGCTTCCCTAGCTGCTGCTGCTTCAGTACTTGTAGGTCAAGCTGATGCAACATTTCTGTATTCATTCTCTGATTACTATGATTTTTCAGTTGGAACTCAATACAGTAAAGGTCAATCCCAATGTAAACCACAGAATTTATGTCAAATTGGGTCCAACAATAATTTTTCCAATTACCACAAGAGAGATCAAACGCAAGAAAGTGAAAATGTATCTTTAAAAGGAAAGAGAACCTCTGGCTCAATTCCAAAAGCAGGTTTCACTGTTTCAGGGGTTGAGTTTGTTGAAAGTGATATCTATAAAGTCAACATTAATTTCCAAACTGCTGAATCAAGCAATCTTTACAGCTGGTTTAACAATCAATGTTCTTCTGTCAAAGTTAAAGGTTTAGGATGCGAACAAGATAGTCTCAATATTGTTTCAAATCACAAATGTAATTATGGATTTAGTAATTTCTTCCAATGGTCTTCTACTGTTGTGGTTAAGGCACAAGCAAAAGGTGACTGGTTCTGTTTACCAGATTCTTTTGGAATTGAATTTGAATTTGATGCTAATAAACAATGGAATGTATTCAATATTTGGCAATCCAATTTTGAAAGTAGTTGGTCATATTCTCTTGAAGAAGCTGATCTTTCTTTAAAATCTTCAGTAGATTTTGATATCTTTACTGGCTCTTCATGGAACTACAAGAGAGAAGTGTATGAAATAGATGAATATGCTAGACAAGTTTCAAATGAAAAGAGAAATGGTATCAATACAAGCTTATTTCCTCAAATTAAGTGCTCAAAACCAACTTTACCAAATTTCTGTTGGCCAAAAAAATGTTCTCCAACTTCTTCTAGAAGTTCTAGTACTCCAACCTCAAGTTCCAGTGCTCATACAAGATCAAGCACTACTCCATGTCCTCCAAAGTCTAGTCCAAGCACTCATACTAGATCAAGCAGTACTCCATGTCCTCCAAAATCTAGTTCAAGTGCTCATCCAAGCTCTAGTTCTGGAGCATCAAGTTCCAGTACTTCACCAAGCTCTAGCTCAGTCGCGCCAAGCTCAAGTTCAGTAACACCAGGCTCAAGTGTCGCACCAAGCTCTAGTTCAGAAGCACCTAGTTCTAGTTCAGTAGCTCCAAGCTCAAGTTCAGTAGCTCCAAGTTCTAGCTCGGTCGCTCCAAGCTCAAGTGTCGCTCCAAGCTCTAGTTCAGAAGCACCTAGTTCTAGTTCAGAAGCTCCAAGCTCAAGTTCAGTAGCACCAAGCTCAAGTGTCGCACCAAACTCTGGTTCAGAAGCACCTAGTTCTAGTTCAGTAGCTCCAAGCTCAAGTTCATTAGCTCCAAGTTCTAGCTCGGTCGCTCCAAGCTCAAGTGTCGCTCCAAGGTCTAATTCAGAAGCTCCAAGTTCTAGCTCGGACGCTCCTAGCTCAAGTGTCGTACCAAGCTCTAGTTCAGTAGCACCAAGCTCAAGTTCAGTAGCTCCAAGTTCCAGCTCGGTCGCACCAAGCTTTAGTTCAGTAGCACCAAGCTCTAGCTCAGTCGCACCAAGCTTAAGTGTCGCACCAAGTTCTAGTTCAGTAGCACCAAGTTCCAGAGGTCATTCAAGCTTTAATTCTGGAGCACCAGATTCCAGTACTTCATCAAGCTCTAGCTCAGTCGCACCAAGCTCAAGTGTCGCACCAAGCTCAAGTTCAGTAGCACCAAGTTCAAGCTCGGTCGCTCCAAGCTTAAGTGTCGAACCAAGCTCTAGTTCAGAAGCACCAAGTTCCAGTGGTCATGCAAGCTCTAGTTCTGGAGCACCAAGTTTTAGTACTTCACCAAGCTCTAGCTCAGTTACACCAAGCTCAGGTTCAGTAGCACCAAGCTCCAGTGGTCATCCAAGCTCTAGTTCTGGAGCACCAAGCTCAAGAGCTCTCCCAAGCTCAAGTGTTGCACCAAGTTCAAGTTCAGTAGCACCAAGCTCTAGCTCAGTAGCACCAAGTTCCAGTGGTCATGCAAGCTCTAGTTCTGGAGCACCAAGTTTTAGTACTTCACCAAGCTCTAGTTCTGGAGCACCAAGCTCAAGTTCAGTAGCACCAAGTTCCAGCTCGGTCGCTCCAAGCTCAAGTGTCGCACCAAGCTTTAGTTCAGTAGCACCAACCTCCAGCACTACTCTTTGTCCACCTGAATCCAGTTCTAGTGTTCCAGCAAGTTCAAGTGCTCATCCAAGCTCCAGCTCAGTTGCACCTGGTGCTAATGAAACTGCAACTGCTACTGCACCAGGTTCTAATGAAACTGCAACTACTATTGCACCAAGTTCTAATGAAACTGCAACTACTATTGCACCAAGTTCTAATGAAACTGCAACTACTATTGCACCAAGTTCTAATGAAGCTACAACTAGTACTGCACCAGGTTTTAATGAAGCTACAACTAGTACTGCACCAGGTTCTAATGAAGCTACAACTAGTACTGCACCAGGTTCTAATGAAGCTACAACTAGTACTGCACCAGGTTCTAATGAAACTACAACTAATACTGCACCAGGTTCTAATGAAACTACAACTATTACTGCACCAGGTTCTAATGAAGCTACAACTAGTACTGCACCAGGTTCTAATGAAACTGCAACTACTATTGCACCAAGTTCTAATGAAACTGCAACTAATACTGCACCAGGTTCTAATGAAACTGCAACTAATACTGCACCAGGTTCTAATGAAACTACAACTAATACTGCACCAGGTTCTAATGATACTACAACTAATACTGCACCAGGTTCTAATGAAACTATAACTAGTACTGCACCAGGTTCTAATGAAACTACAACTATTACTGCACCAGGTTCTAATGAAACTACAACTAATACTGCACCAGGTTCTAATGAAACTACAACTAATACTGCACCAGGTTCTAATGATACTACAACTAATACTGCACCAGGTTCTAATGAAACTACAACTAATACTGCACCAGGTTCTAATGAAACTACAACTATTACTGCACCAGGTTCTAATGAAACTATAACTAGTACTGCACCAGGTTCTAATGAAACTACAACTAGTACTGCACCAGGTTCTAATGAAACTACAACTAACACTGCACCAGGTTCTAATGAAACTACAACTAATACTGCACCAGGTTCTAATGAAACTGCAACTAGTACAGCACCAGGTTCTACTGAAACTACATTAAGCACTACTACTTTATCAAAAACCTTCTATGCCCCTAGTGCTACTGCTTCTCCGTCAGCTTCTGCACCAGGTAAAACATCCGGTGCTCCTTCAATCAGTTCTGTTGCTGGTACCACCGTTAACTCTATATCTATAGGAGCAATCTTTGCTGGTATCTTCATTGTTTTTAACATTTAAAGCTAATCTTTCAAAAGAAGAACAGCTATATATACATAAGGCATATTCTGCTTCCGTATTTGCTATTCATCATCATACCCACATCTTTGAATGAATTCGGTTAATTTTATTTTTTACTTTTTCCACTTCCTCACAATTTCCACTATTACAGATTTTACTTCTATTCGAGAGTGGATTTTTTTCAATTACTTGTTCGACAATATCATCCTTAATGGAGTTCTATTATATTAATACTGACTAATGTTTTGATGTACCATTGTTTTATCATTTCTTTAATAAATACCATTTGTCTATGTATGATTTCCTAACTTAAAGCCATTTATGATTATAAAGTCTAGGTTGAAAATTACATACAGTTTTCAATTTTATATTCTGTAGAAGATGGTTAGTGTTCATGATTTGTCTTGTTCATGATTTGTCTTGTTCTTCAATAGAACACATTCATGTCTTCTTTTGGAATTGCATGCACCCAGCAAACTCCTTATTTTAGTTCATGCATTTAATGATGAGCATTATTTTGAGATTTCGTTTAACTTGCATGCATATTTCAAACTCTGAGCGCGTTTCACGCCAATGATCTGTTGACGAATAAATGAGACTTCGTCTATGCTACATTTTATGGTTTGAAGACCGTACAGGGATCAAGATCTGTACATGCTTAAGAAAAAGTACGAAAGAGGAGAGGAACAAGAACAATACCGCCAATAATACTCTAATACTCTAATGAACAATGAAAAACTACAGTTCGTTAACATAAGTTTTTGTAGATCAGTAAATCACACGCCAAAAATATAATGAATTGAATGAAATGAGTTAAGGTAAACAAATGTTAACCTAAACATGAAGTAGTCTGCAAATTCTAACACGGAAAGGCAAATGAGCATACCAAAAATAGCTACTTTTAAATTTTAAACTATCAAAAGTCAACAATGCAAAAAGTAAAATTTGATTCTAACGAACCAAATCAGCGATTCTCAAGTTCTTACAGATTTTTCTTAGGCAGCTGGGGTACCTCAGATTTACGATTTTCACCGCTCACAGGTTCTCTTGTGTTTTTACTTCTGGGCCAAAGTGATGGTAGTTTGACAACTTGATATCTAGGTTCAATGCATCTTTCCACAAACCAGCTTCTAAGCTTACTCTCTATAAGCGAAGATATTTTAGGAACATCTTGGAGTTTGGCTCGAGCACCGATTAATGACTTTACCGTAAATTCTAATCTATAATCAGGCGAGAACAGAAACATTATTGCTGTGCCTTCAGGTTCATTTGTGTTATTATCAGATCCTGAAATATCAGTATTAATGCTGGCATTGGTAGTAGAATTAACAGAAGCTGTATTGTTCATATTTATTGCATTGATCCCTGAAGATCCAACGGTACCGCCAACACCAGAGGCAGAGACATCATTTCTTATTTGTTGTTCAGGAGTTGAAGAATACCCAGAACGTGGAGATACAGAAGAAGATGTGGAATTGGCAGGAGTAGCCGATGTTCCTGTTGCTACAGTAGCACCATCAACATTTGATGTTACTCCATAAGTTGTTCTATTGGATTTGGTAGTGCCTCCAGTATTCCCCTTTGATCCATTTTCAGAGGAATTCCTGGAAGTAAATTTGGTATTTACATCACCTCCCTGTAAATTTATAAACTCTTGATCGTTGGTATTTATGAAGGAAACAGTAAGGCATCCTGAAAACCGTACAATCGATATCGATAATTGCACTGGTAATACTGCTGTGAGAGGCATTGGATGATTCAATAACAATTTGGTTTCCATACCCAATGTAAGAGTGTCTGAAAGATCAACATCGATTTTTGCTTCCAATCTACCAGTATCATCTCCACGATGCTTAATTCGACAATTTGAAAATATTGGGAAATCATCACCGACATCAATTTCAGTTAGTTTAATCTTATCAAGATAGTCGGGCATTCCCAGTCTGTTAAAAAAATCGTTCAAGGAATAATAGATATTATCAGACAGCAATGCTTCACTTCTCAATTGGGCTATCATTTGAGCTATAAGTACATTAAACCAGTCAAGAGATTCAGCAGGATGGTTGTTGACATCATAATAAGTTTTCTCAAGAATAGAAGATATTTTAGAGTGACTACTAGAAGCACTAGTTTCATCACCATCATCTTCTACTCCACTTTCACTATTTACTTTCTTTTTATCACGTTTTACTATTATGCCAGATATATCTTTCTTTTTTCCACTATTACTACTTGATTTAGCAGCAACAATAGCAGTTTCTGCAAACACAAAGAATTTTATGAATATTGCAATTACAACAAATACACTCAATTGACCAAGCAAGAGCCCTTGAGTAAAACTCCATGTTGAATTAGAAACAGTGGAGGAAGACGAATGTAAAGAAGAACTCAGAATTACACCCAATTGTTGTTCATTCAAAAAAAAATCTCTCTGACGTTGAAAAAATTCATCTTGTTGTACCCTCAATTGTTCTTGAATTTGCTCAAGAGTTAGCTTCTGGATTTGTTCTTGTGAAAGAACACTATTGGTAGTTGAAGGTTGAATACTTTGATTGACATCTATATTTGATTGATCAAGTTGAGGCTCATTCGATTTCTCATCTTTCATTTTAAAACTGTCTTAGGAACTCTAAATGAAGCTCTTATTCAATATTTATATACAAGTAATTATGGATCCTAAAGCCACTACGTATACATTCAATTTCAGCGACATTCTATTCGAAATTGACTAGACATCTCAATTGAGTTTCACACAACAGTTACGTTATATGCACTACACCAATTTGCATATGGGGGTATAAAGTGGGGGAGGGGTGCACATTGTACTTGCCTTTTGCATTGATTTGCAGTCAGTGCATTGCAAACATTACATTGAACTTTAATTCAAGTATATTCCCAGTTATTTTTTAAATCAAATTGATTTCAGAACTGCGTTTTATGTTCTATTTTATGGCCCCAAAAGAGAGGAAAAAATTACAGCAACAATACCACATATTCGGTACTGACGTTAAACTTTCAGTACCCATACAATCTAATATGCTTCTGAAACTTACTGGCAAACTTTTTATATATATATATATTTCTTTCTTACAGCCCTTATATTGAGTACTGGTGATTAAAAGTCCAAAAAATTTCAGTTCAACTTATGTCACGATCTACCTATCACTAAGCAGACTTCTTCGTTTTCTTATTAGCCACTTTCTTTGGCTTCTTAGGAGAAGCAATTGGTCTACTATCCAACTTAGATGAATTACGAGTCGTTCTGGTAGTTGCTAAACTATCAATACTTTTATCTTTTTCATCATTAGTTGAGTACTCATCATGAGAATCATCTCGTAACATCCATTCTTTCACATTAGCAAAAAGAGTCTTTTTGGGTCTTCTATTTAGATCTTTGTTAGCATTTCCAATATATTTGGCAGCAAAATCAGTCAATGGAGAAGAGGCGCGAGATATAGATGATTGGATATCTTCCAAATCACTATTCACATTACTAGATGATCCATTTCCATTATTTCCGTGGCCATTACTACTACTATGAACACTGTTACCATCTAAGAATGAAGCCATGTCAAATTTTCTTCCTCTCATATATTCTCTAATTTCAAAGTATAAATCCCTTGAAACGTTGTTAATATTGGTTTGGTTCTTCTTCCAATAAGATCTAAAATCACTGATGTGTTTTTTAAATTCAAGTTCATTCATCTTTAACCAACTGACATTCAATTCTTTTCTGGTTGCACCACGTGCAAAGTTTCTCATTAAGTATTTATCATAATCTCTTATAATCTTGGTGATAATATCACTGGTGGAAATACCTTCAGTTCTTTGCGTTGTTAAGAACATCCCCATTTCTTTAATTGGCTTATAAATATCATCAGAATCTGAAGAAGCGTAAGGTAAATCATCATGTGCAACATAATCTATTTTATGTTCCAATAAAAAATCAGTCGTAACACACCAAGGAGCATTAGGTATTACCTCATCTACCCACCGGCAATGTTTAAGGGTGTCAATTCTTTGCTGATCTGTTAACACTGTAAGACCTTTTCTTCTATGAGTTTCTACGTCCGAAGGAATCCCACAAACAAGTTCGACGTTAGGAAATGCCTTCTTTGCCTGTTCCAATTGTTTCATATGACCCAAATGAAATAAATCGAAGACACCGTCCGCATATACCCTAATAGGTCTATCTGATGGAGGAATATTAAATCTATATCCTTTGGGACGATACTTTCGGAATTCTTCAGGGAGCTCTTCGCCATATTTTACTTCACGATCTTCAAACTCCTGCTGGGCTTTTGATTTAGCGGTCTTTCTCTTCTTACGAAGTGGTTTAGAATCAATTGGGGTTATAGCATTTTTATTTTTAGTAGTTTCATCTGCCGATTCATATTCAGAGTCTGTTTCACCATCTTCCCCCTCGTCATCTTCATGGCCCGAAGATTCTCCAGGTGTTTCGGTAGCACTTTCAAGACTACTTCTATTCCTCTTTCGGTTGAATAATGATGAAAGTGTTGGAGCAATTGACTCCACTGATAAAGACCTTACCATTGATTTTGGTGGTGCCATCTTGATTTCTGCTATGAATGCTAATAAATTGAAAAAAAAAGATTAAATATTAGCAAATGATACGGATGAATATGTCAAAGAAAACTTTTGACAATGGGCTGATATTTCTACGGCTCCAATACTAATAATATCTCCTCAAGTTGAGCAGTATAAGGGGAAATCTTCAAATGCTATGAGCTTGCTACCACTAAGAATTATATCACCAATGGGGAGATCGCAATGTATGTTTCTTTCAAAGGAGATTCATGTTTCCAAATCGCAATTGTTAGTACACGACGCAACACAATCACATGTTGGTGGGTTCCTTTGCTCTTCGTCGCAACATTTTTATTGGCGTTCGTAGGGCAATGAGGAACATTTTGGTACCTTTTCTGGAGGATATTTTTTATACGCAACTCGCTAAAACTGCATCAAAGATCGAGGTTATCAGCAAGAATTATGCACTAAAATTCGAATTATGGTGGAATCAAGCACGGATCACATTGGTAACTCAGTTCTAGCTTATCGTGAGACATATTCATTAGAGGAGCCTACTCTACACAGATAACAATAAATCGACAACTCAGTGCATCATGTTAACATTCTATCGTATCTAGTTATTTTCCTTTTTATCTTACATCATCTATCAGGAATTTTGTTGTAGCAATTAAGCTCAAATTAAACTTGGTGGCTCATGAAATGCTTGTGGTTGCTGAGTATATTGTTGTTGCATTTGTCCATTGAAAGGTTGGGCGACTTGAGGTTGTACCTGTCCCAGCCAAGTTTGTTGTGGTTGAATTGGTTGTGGTTGCCATGCCTGCCGGTTTTGATACGTGGGCTGCTGGTTTAGTTGTTGTGTTTGTTGTTGTTGTTGTTGTTGCTGCTGCTGCGACTGTAGGAATTGCTTCTGTTGTAATTCGGCTCTAGCATTATCCAAAAGAGTTTGTCGTCTGGTTGCTTCCTGAGTTTCTGGGAAGATCAGAATTGTTGGCAAATGTTCCAATCCACCAGCAGTTGGCTGAGATTTCAATGGCTGTTGTACCTGGAATGCAACACTATCGAACAAATTTGTAGTTGCTTGAGATATCTTAAATGGATTTCCAGTAGAAGTAGGCTCCAACTTGTTACCATTCTGTTGTCCTTCCTTGTGAAATGACAAAGCCGTAGTTCCACTTGACAGTGAAAATCTGGTGTTGGTAAATGGGTTGGAACCTGTACCATTTCCAATAACCGAAGTTCTAGATACCATGCTTGCAAAAGGGTTTGTATTCTGTCTTGCTAAATGAGACGTTTGAGAATTAGAAATGACACTATTTGAATTACTAACAAACCCTTGAGATGTTCCTTGAGGCTCAACAAATACAGGAGAAGTTGCGTTTTGAAGAAATGGATTTCCAGTGGTTTGAGGTTGCATGTGCGCACCACCAAAACCAGTGAAAGTTGGCTGCTGTTGAATTATTGGCTGTTGCTGAAGAAAACGTTGTTTTTGGATTGTCGGTTGTTGAATAATAGGCTGTTGTTGAAGTGTTGGTTGTTGCTGAATAAAAGGCTGTTGCTGAAGTTGTTGTTGTTGTTGGAGTTGCTGCTGCTCGAGTTGTTGTTGCTGTTGCTGTTGTTGCTGGAGCTGTTGCTGTTGTAGCTGTTGTTGCTGGAGCTGTTGCTGTTGTAGCTGTTGCTGTTGTAGCTGCTGCTGTTGTTGTTGCTGTTGGAACTGTTGCTGTTGAAGCTGTTGTTGTTGAAGCTGTTGTTGTTGAAGCTGTTGTTGTTGAAGCTGCTGTTGCTGAATATGCTGCAATTCTAAAGAGTTAGACCATGGGTTAAACGAATTCTGCTGTATAATCAAGGAATTGACACGTTGGGACTCTCCAACATCAGACTTTCCAGTCTTCTGTGACTCTTGTTGATGATTCTGACCACCATTTAATATCGGCTTTTGTTCACCATTGTCCTTCTTAGCCTTCTCCAACAAATATTGCTTTCTATTGATCTCAAAATTAGGATCATCCAAATATTCTTCTAACAGACTAGTCAACGCAGTTGGTGCATGTTTTATTGTTGGAACATGTAACTTAGTTGCATACTCTAAATGCTTAGCAACTCTTAAATAATCTATAACATATTTTGTCTGATCAACGAATTTCTTGTAAATTTTCAAAGACCTTTCAGCATCAACCTTAGACATCTCAAAATAGTGTTCTAATATGTTTATAACTCCTTCATTTAATTCCTGGAAAAGTGCTAATAAATCATTAACAAGAAGTCTAAATGCAGTTAATATAATATCATTATTGATTTCGTTTTCCATAAAATTATTCTTAAGTAACCCATCAATTTGTTTCTGAACACTTTCACTCTCTCTTAGTAACCCCTTTTCAACAGACAAAGTTCTCAACCTGCCTCCGTTCTGGCTCGAAGTGTTGTTTGTCTGCTCATCTCTAACGTAATCAATATTTGTAGCCTGGAATTGATGAACTCTTGTTTGTAAATATTTTGAATACTTTACAACAAATCTAACATCATTCAGGTATGAACTATTTCTAGCTATTGCAGACAGGGATAAATTAAGCATTCCTGGAGATTTTTTGGATATATACTTTAATGTCACATCCTTTTCACCTTCTCTAATCATTATATGAATAACGATCAACAGCTTATAAACGATAGACCATGACAGATCATGCAATCTAGATTGAAGAGTTCTCATGATAGTGATAAAATTATCATATCCAACTCCTGAATTATCGTCAAATTGAGTTGCCATTAAGATTGGTTCTATATATTTTGGTTTAGGCGCAGCCACTTTAATCTTAGTGGCACCCTTTACAATTTTTTCATAAGTGGTCATATTGCTGTAGTTGTTGTTGTTGAAGTTGTTGTTAAAGTTGTTGTTAAAGTTGTTGTAGTTGTTGTTAAAGTTGTTCTAGTTGTGTCGTAGTTGTTGTTCTTGATTATAACGCGCTAATGCTAGTTGATCTGGTCAGCAGTGAAAAGCTATTAATACAGAAAAAGAATTGATCTTGTTACAATATCAGGATTCTGCAGTATTAGTGTTAGTCAGACTAGTAGCAGTAGCGTCAGTGCTGCAGTTGAAGATGTAACTGTATTGGTGTTCAGCAGCACTAGTACTAGCACTAAAGGTTGATTGTATTATAGAAATTGCCCTTGTTGGAAATACTAGCAGTATAATATGACTAGTAAATAATACAATAAAATGGAAAGTGTTTCTATGACACACTAAATAATGCTAAGAATTGTGATACAAAGAGCAATTTTTGTGTTTTCTATCAAAGTCAAAACCAATCTGAGCTTTAGTCTTACTTGTTTATGACTGTCTTTTACTTGTTACTTTTATCAATTGTTTATGATAAAACACTCAACAACACCGTTAAAGGAATTTCTCGATTCGACACAAATTTCAAAATGCAGAAAGAGCCCTTTTAAATAGCAAATGAGCCTCAATTCACAATGCAAAAAAAATGAGAAGTCCAAATATCAACCACAACAGAGACCAAATTGATCAATATGTCAATCACCTATGTATGATACTATGGGAAGAATCTTAAAGGGATAATAAAGAACAATTTTACTAAGATATTAGCGCAGTGGAAATTCCATTAGTGCCGCCGCGAATGACCGGGGCACGACGGTAACAGAGAGAGAATATAAGTAGTAACGGTAGTAATAGTTGGGGGTTGTTATATACATGTCTAAATACCGAGAAAGATCAATACAGACCAGAAGTATTAATGGGGAATATTGAAAGAAACTGAAGCAAGGATTCATAGGGGTATTTAATCTTAGGATGTGAAGTGGTGGGAGTGTAATTGAACCGAGAAATTGAATTTTGTGCTAAAACATTGGTGAGGATTGGTTCTGAACAAAGCATTCTGTGGATGGAAAAAAAAAATTACTATTGTTGGTCACTTACATTCCATGTTTTAGGGGGAAGAAGAAGGCATTGGTGAAAACCGCAGCAAAATCGTGTTTCTTCGAGCTTGAAAAGCGCGAAAGCTTAGGGGAAACCTGCGAAAAAATCTTAGTGAGCATTCACCAAAATAAGCACCAATCTGTCAACCTGTCGCCAAACTAAAGAATTTCCAACCACTAAATCAAGATCAAAAGAAAATTTTTTGTATTCAATGCTGAAGGTTTCCGGCCAAAATTCCATTTCAATCATACACAATCGCCACGAATGCAATAGTATACAAAAAACACACACACAAAATCTACCAAACAATATAGTCGTAATTAGTTCAATCTGTCTCCGGTTCCCTATAATCTATTTCTTCATACCTCCTCTTTTCTCTAAGAAGTCCTTTGCCTCATTCACTTTAGTGGCTAATAAGGACGATCCTCCTTTATCTGGATGGTTTGCCATCATTAATTTTCTATGTTGCTCTTTTAATTTGGTCTTGGATAAATTAGTTTCTTTTAAATTTAATATTTGTAAAGCTTCTCTTGCAGTCATCTTTTGACCAAATCCTCCTTTAATAAATGCTTTACCATTGATACCTGGTTGATTGGATTTCACAAATCCAGCAGCAAAATACACCAATCCAAGTGCCCCAATCCCAGTGATCCATGGATGATTTCCCATCCAATCTACTCCTTGGTCAAAATACCATTCTGCGGATCCTTCAGGCGCCTTTTTCTTTTGGAGTTGTCCAAAACTTTGTATTTGTTGCTGTTGTTCCAAATATTGTTGTTGTTGAGCTTCTTGAAGTTTCTGAAGCTCTTGTGGGGTATACTCAGAAGGTCTGCGTTCACCTGGAATAGCTAACGTGGGGATTTCCATTGGTGCCATCATAAATACTTTCAGTTATCAAATAGAGTGGTGGAGTTTGGTTCGATCCAATCTGTGAAACATTGCTGAAGTTTTGGCAACAAGAACGAAACTTTCTTTGTCAAAGTCATAAAGAGCATACACGTGACAATAATGCACGTGGCAACCATGGGGGTGCTTTTTTGCTCTTTTTGCTCTTTTTGCTCTTTCGGCTCTTTTCGTTCTCTTCGTTCTCTTGCCATTCGGTGATAACTTTAATGGACTTCGCTCAAATCTCGAGGAAAAGTCTCAATCTTTTAACAATGTAGGACCATAGCTGAAACACATAAGTTGGGCTTTAGCACGTATTCACATCAAGCTCGTGGTTCAAGATTTCAGTTCCCATTGACACCATTTGAATTATAGGGAACCAACAAAGGTCCGGGTAATGTGACGCACATGCAGTACCGCCATCGCAATCTCTTCTCTTCTTTTTCTTTTTTTTTTTTTCGCTTGATGTAGCACTCTCCATCTCTCCATCCCTATCAACTCTTCAACACTTCACACTACTCATCCCACATTGAGCTCAGAAGTGTTTTCTTTTCTAAGACTAGTTTGTAATTATTTTCAAACCATCTTGATTACATCCACAATCTTCCAAAGTAACTAATCATTCAAGCATACCACCACCGTTTGAACCGACTACTATTTGTTTCTACTAAACCATTATCCATTCACTATCTTTAGAGAGCTTATATACAGTTCTTCAATTTTTATAGTCATCACGTCAAAGGAAATTTTAGATTTTTTACATCTTTTAAGATCCAAGTTTAAAAGCTCATACAACCCATAACATAATACATACATAATACATACATAATAAGCATTTTTTTGAACGATGAGAGTGTACACATGTCATTTTTGTTCTTCGCCAGTCTATCCACTTCATGGGATTTTGTTTGTGAGAAATGATGCAAAGGAATTCAGATTCTGTCGTTCCAAATGTCACAAGGCATTCAAACAACGTCGTAATCCAAGAAAATTGAGATGGACCAAGGCATTTAGAAAAGCTGCAGGTAAAGAGCTTGTTGTTGACTCCACATTAACATTTGCTGCTAGAAGAAATGTTCCAATTAGATATAACAGAGAACTTGTTGCTACTACATTGAACGCCATGTCGAGAGTTGAAGAAATTAGACAAAGAAGAGAAAGAGCATTCTACAAGAACAGAATGAGAGGTAATAAGGAAAGAAAATTGGCAGCAGATAAGAAGTTGGTTGAAAATAACGAAGTTCTTTTGAAGATAAGAGATGTTGAAATAAGAAGAAAGGCTGAAAGATTGGCTGCCAAGGAAAGCGCCATGGAACAAGAAGAAGATGAAGAAATGGCTTCTGAAGATATGATGAGTGAAGATGAGGAAGAAGAAGAAGAAGAAGAAGAATTAGAATCAAGGAAACAAAAGATTGTATTAAAGAACAAGTCAAAGAAGAAGAAGCAAGTTGTTTAATTCTGTTTCTTAGTAAAAAGAAACTTTTATATATGTACTATATATATTAAAATACATTGGGTTACATGATATCGAAAGAAGGAAATCGTAGCATCTGTCAATGTGTGACTCAGATATCACTTCAGGTTCAGTTGCACTAAAATGTCATACCTTCAGTAGGTACCATTCTATGCCAGAACTCGGTCACTCTCCAACTATTCCCGTCCAGTAATCCGAATTGCTCAAATTTGGAGACGCTGAGTATGTGTAGATACAAATTCTCAACCAACATTACATCTAGTATTCCATCAATTGAGCCTAACCAAGTAACCCTCTTTCCCCTTTGCTTTAAACTAGTCAAATGTGTTACAGGGAAGTGTGAACTGCACATTATTCAAGTCTTTCACCTTCAATATTTGCATTGTTGGTCTCCTCCTTGTGTGCCTAATCGTCCGTTGGTACCATCATCATCAAATAATGTACTGCCTCAAATTAACAAGTTCAGACTCTGTGTGAGAATCATATTGGCCATATTGGCTTCATTTTCTTTACCAGTAAGGTTTTTGGGTATAACTACTATGATCCTCTTGTGGGAGATTGTTCTTTTCCTCCTTATCCGTCACTGCTCTATAGTCTCCTAGTTGTCGGGATGACATCATTAGCATCTCTACTGTTCGTAAATGAGCCTCCGTGTGAATTTTCTGACTCTGGACTCGTTTGTGATGCATAGTTTCATAGGTATATTGATTCGAATCGTGGTTCTGGTTGGATCCATGCTCTCGTTTGCGTCCCATTTTTATGGGAGAAGAGCCAGTACAAGAAGAGCTTGTGTCCCTAATGGGACTAGAACTGAATTGGGAGTTATTATGTGTGTTATAAGGATTCATTTGGTAACGAAATTTGATCAATTAATTAGTCATAAGCTAATAAGACATGCCCTACTCAAACTGTAGTACTTGTTGTATGCTATTCAATAAGTGGAATACTTTTGAGTGAAAGGTTTATAATAGAACAAAGCTGGCTTATTGTAGATATAGTGAATAGTATTCAGATCTAGAATTCTATATAGAATTGATCAGAATCAAGGGCAAGTGTGGTACTGATTGTACTGGCTGGAGCCTTTATAGAATGAACAACTTAACTCAAATCTTGAACTTTTGCAAGTGAAAGATAAGGACGCGTAAGGATCAAGATGCCATAAAACACGCTGCCGAAGAGTTCGCAATTTGATCAAAAACTTGCCAAATTAGTGATGTTAGTTTTAGACTTCTCACTAGAGTTCCCAATTTCTTGCTAACAGTCCTACCGAACCGCAGAGAAATTGCGCAAAAAAAAGGTCCCATCGCAAAAAATGCGATATCGAAGTCTGACCTCACTTGTCATGAAAACAGAGCTAACCTATACGTCTATGAATCAGATGTTACATTAACAGAATGACCTCCTCTATAACTAAGAAAAATAGTATCTCTTTAAACCCGAAGCGCATTAAAGGAAAACATATCAAACATAGTCCTAATGTTGAGGTAAAAGGAGGAGCAGAGGCTAGTAGCACATTTCTTGTGAAATCTTCTACCCCGTTTATATCGGCTGTAAAAAGGATTACTAAAATCCTTGACAAACTTGAAAAATCTTCAGAAAGACATTCAAAGAAACAAATTAGAGGTTATAGTGCTGTACAAAAATATGTTAAGATCAAGGGAATGGGCAGAGCTATGGAAAAGACTTTATCACTCGGATTGAAATTCCAGAATGAACTTCATTATCAAATCAATATAGTAACGGGAGGAGTTGAGGTATTAGATGAATTCAAATTGGATGGAAGTAGAGATAATGAACCCGGACAAGAATCAGATATTGAAGGCTATGGAAATGAAGATGACGAAGATGAAATAGATGATGACGAAAAGGAAACTTTATACAAAACTAGAATGGTGAGTTATGTGGAGATACAAATCTGGACTAAAAGAGCCACTCCCTCTGAATGAAGTCACTCTATAAACTCATAATATCACAAATTTATACCAGAATTAAGGTTCTGAAGAGATAAATATTGTTCTAACATACATGAAGAACTTGCAGGATGCTTATATTTTAGCAACAGATTTTCTAGATCCGGTTGCAAAAGAGTTAATGAAACATCATACTTGCATATCAAGCGGTGAAAATATAACTTAAAACTTAATGAATAAACTTTTCATCCTTGAACATATTTATTATTTAACGGCTGCATTATCCGAGCTGCAAATAGTAGCTTCCTCGCAGCTCCTATATTTTTAAAGTTTGCTACTTCTATCCCAGTCCTTAGCTTGACATTTGCATTTTATTTACATCACTCCCCACAATAATTATATAGAAGTAATACATAACTAAATGAGAGTCACAACAGTAGTACCAACTTTTACTTGAAATTGCGTCACTGTGCTCGTTACGCAAACAGTTTCAGGTTGATTAACATTAAGACATAATTCGAAAATCAATCTATCCTAGGCAATAAAATGAATGTTGTTTTGAACGCCTTAAGCCACTTAAGCCGAATTACATCTCCGGACAGAATAGACAATAAATCCAAGACTTTTATTTAGTAATTGTCGGACTTGAGAGGACTTGAGAGCGATTGATGGGGTTCAAATTGATCAATCAATGAAAAATCGAGTCTCAATCGTTCTGATCCACGCTGAAATGCTTTCCTGTTTTTTCACACTGATAACTTCTTCCAAGGGATTTCAAAGTATTCACATCTTCTTCTTCTCTTTCTGAGAGCACATAAAATTTGACTTCTTTATGATATGAAGCTATCCAAAATCGCAACATCTACCCTTCAGACTCCAAAGACTTAAGTTTTTCAAGACATTTCCTTTTAACGTGCAACAATTCCAAAACATGCTTTTCTATTTTAGCAGTCTTAGCAACTTTTACACCTGCCACTTTATATTCAAGTTCCTTCTGCTCTTCAGTATTTTCTTCCTCCACATGGAAAAGAGACTCTCCTATTTCAATAAGTTCCAAGCATCTTATATAATCACGTTTATAGTAAGCCTTTTCACATGCATGGAGCATGAGCACTCTATCAGACTTCTTGGTTTCATCTAAAGTCCCATTTGCAGTCTCATACAACCATTCTTCAGAGTTTATGACTGGGCCATCATGGAAAAACTGTTCCTTTTGTATAATATACTCCTCCTCAGACTGGCCCTTTCGCACCTTTTTCGTCTTTTTATTTGAACATGAAGCTGACATGAATGATGCTGGACTATATGCTGTTAAATTGCTTTATAAACATATATCTTGGCGTCAAAGGAGTTCGTTTAAAAGGTGATGAAAGGCTGCAGAAATTGTTAAAAAAAAAGAGCATTACAAGAAGAGCAAATATCCTGTGTATAAGATAACAAGAAGCCGTTTTATAGATTGGTATAGCACTGAATCAATAATAAGTAAAACAATCTAATCTATATAGAATAGAAAACAAGACAACAATTGCACTGTAATAGTACCATAACTGATCATAGAGTTTCTGAAAGAAGACAAAGAATCAAAATATAGAGTGCTTCATCATGGAACCACAGATTATGTACTTTATCAGAGCAACCACGTGATTAAAACTTGAGAAACTACTCAACCTTGATGGATGTTTGAAAAAAAGTCATTGCTGCTTATGATTTCAAACTTGCTAATAGAAGTTTATCTGGTACCATATACTATAACAACTGGAATTGAAATTCTTCAGTCGTGGTCGACTATATTCCCATCTTTACCTATCAAAATTATTACTCGATATTCGATAAATAATTCTGCAAAGCAATTTGGTCTCGTTTTAAATGAATACCTTATATCCGGAAAGATTGAGATTAGCTCCGGTGAAGCCCATCTTGCTGAATTACTGGATTCGTTCATCTTTCGCTTAACTGCTTCCAGCCTAAATAGTGTTCGAAAATAGGTTCAGTTCAGGCAAATTCCAAGCCCAATTTGGCTCTCCTTCACTATCTGTCTAAATACTGCCAGCAATATTTTAACTTGCTGACTGGTTAGGGAGATCTTATAATATGGTTAAGAAAACAAATATGCAGGAGGTTTACCTCAACTGGTTTCAGTGTTAAATGCTTCACATAAACTTTACTTCTACTTCCTATACTTGGCTAGCTAGCCTTTTAGTATTCACGTTGCATACTTTTATGATGGTTTTGTATCTTGTACTCTGTAATTTTCTGTTGAAAAGGGAATGTTCAGTTAAAAAAAACACAAATAACCCAGCGATCACTTCTGCATTCATGATGCATTTTCAATGCTTCCTTGAAGAATATACAGGTCTACTTAAGCGCATTCTATCTTCAGCATCGATATTACCACATAGACATTTTGAATTCTGCTCCAAAATTGTAACAGACCTATATCGTCTTCTTGAGCATATGATTGCCCATGAAACAGATATCTGGTAGATTTCCTCACAATACAAAAAAATACGAGTATATCATGTAACCAGTCTTTCTTCTCTTCTATTTGTATCAGTTATGCTCTTAGAGAGCATCCAAAGCCAAATAAATCTCAAATATCACGAAAGACTTACTGCATATCAACAATAGAGATTTATCTTTATATTCGATCACAAAATATAATCCAAAAAAACACAATAAATTTCCTCTAAACTTGCTTTTTTTTTAAGTTTGACTAGATAGACTAAAGCCGAGCAAATCGATTAGGAAGAAGCAGAAGCAGAAGCTAGAAGAAGCAGGAGTGACCTACTCATACTTCAATAAATCCGAATATAGACCCTTTAACTTTTCAGATCTTTGTCCGCCACCCTAGAATTCAAACGCATCTATGATAAATTTTACAGGCCAAACTAATAAAAGGGTTGTCAATTTGAATTCTTCCAGAAGAGGCAATAGAGGAGTGGGAGATGGAATTAACTCGCTAAATTCCGGAGCAATTAGAGTTGGAAATGGAGGCTCTGGGTCCAACTCACAATCAAGACCGTTTCTTAACCCAGCATCAAACTCATTTCTAGAAAACTCAAGAGCCCAGAGAATTAAAAGGGAGGAGCAACGAGCTCGAGAGAAGTCAATATGTTTAATTCAATCATATATCAGAAGATATTTGGAGATGTTAGTCATTCGAAATCAAATTGCAAAAGAATGGGGTCAATTTCTGATTCAAGTTCAACTGAATGAAAAAAATGTGACAGATCTTTGGGTATTGCAACTTAAATTCATTTGCAAGTGGACTAATTTCAAAATTCCCGAGATAGAGGATTTACTAACTGCTATTAATAATACATTAGATAAAGGGGATATTGCACAAATCTCACCATACTGCTCTCAGTTGTTATTTGATATAATTAAATGGTTGATGGAAAAGAGTATATCAATAAAGAAGAGGGAGAGGGAGAAAGTTACACCAAAAGCATTCACTTCAAATAGGGGACATAGTTCCGCAATTGGCGGTAATCCAAGTTCAACAGAACCATCAGTTTCTCCGATTCATATTAATTCCGCTCAACTGGTAGCCTCTACTCCATCTCCATTGGAAAACTCGAGCGCAAGGGCCAAGGTTCTGGGTAACAGTCTCACCAATATAGCATTGAAGGCTATAAATATAATAAACCACTTTGCCGAAGTTCCAAACATCAAATATAAAGGTATTATTTCAGTTATCATTGAATTCATACCCGGTGTCAATAGAAAGACTGTAACTTTATTGACAAATTTAGCATTTTCTATAAATTCAAAAGATTCTTTTAAGAATTTCATAAGATTCTTAGCCATACCCCATATAACATCCAGCATTTCGTCCAAATCTAAATCAATGTCAACGATTAGAAGATGTTTGCTATCCAAATCAGAATCCAAAAAGGAACTTTTGATAAACAAATCTATTAAGAGATTGAATAATCACGAATTGATTCATTTATTGGTCAACTATCTTACAATTGTTGATAACCAAAAGGAGCTTATTACCGACAATTTTCTTATTATTGGTAAGATTCTTTCTTTCATATCCTTTTCAGTAATATTGAAGGACAAATTATCGGATGTCTACTTGATTAACTCTACCAATTTGAATGCAAACGCGATGTCCGAATTTCGTTCAAAAAACAGAATCAAATCTAAATCCAATGCGCCTTTCAAAGTCAAGAATCAGAACCTCTATGTCTCGCAGCCTATATTTGATAAGTTACAAATGCTTTATTCTTCTGATTTTATCACACAGTCATTCAAAATTTTAACAAATTCGACCAACTCTAAAGTTTCAGATTATATTTTAGAACTATTGTCTTCTTTACTCTCTTTCATACCTTCATTGAAGAACAAATTTAGCATGTTGATAACAATTACCCCAAATTCTTATAACTGGCTTTATTCTAGAATTGTCGAAGACAATGTTTACAAACTATTTTTGTTGAACATTCAAAGCGGAAAGGAGTATATTAATATTAAGCAGAACAAAATATTTAAAGGTCAAGAATTCTTTTGGAGAATAGTTTACATGTTTGAAGAAGTTTATTCTTATTGGCTAATTGTATCAAACGACATTGAAACTTTTTCAGAACATTCGTTGAATCTCGAACAGATATCTGAATTCATCAAGTTTTTAAGAATCCTCTGTTTGACTTTGATTTTCAATTCAAATTCCAATAAGAATGAGTATCTCAAGGAATTCGAAAAGCTTAAGGATATCTCCATTTCTCTTTTGAACCAATTATATTTGAAAAATTTGAGGTTAAGATTTGTCGGTGAAGACTTTTGGAAGCCCAAGGAGTTAAACTTCAATCTTGATCAGATGTTGCAGATCATCATCGAAGACGAGGAGAAAGAAATTGAGGGATTTGATAGAGAAGATGAAGATGAAGATGAGGAAATATTTGACGATGAACAAGACGACCATGAGGCCCAGTTGGGAGAAGAACCGAATAAGTTGGCTATTGG
This sequence comes from Chernovozyma aurita, assembly GCA_030566905.1. Lineage (NCBI taxonomy): Eukaryota > Fungi > Ascomycota > Pichiomycetes > Serinales > Debaryomycetaceae > Chernovozyma > Chernovozyma aurita. The sequence continues at coordinate 667,956 of JAKUBO010000007.1, forward strand.
ATTCATTGATCAATTAGATCTGGTTCAGACAGAAAATATGGATATAGATGAAGAAGAAGATTCTAGCGACGAATTAGTTGAAGAACTTGAAACTTTCAACCAGTTGGCACCAAGATCAACAGAAGTAGAAGTAGTGGTAGATAAAGGAAAAGGTCCCTTGGATGATCACAGTTTCATCAATGCATTTGATCAAGATAAAGGTCCCTTGGATGATCACAGTTTCATCAATGCATTTGATCAAGATAAAGGTGCGGATAGTGAAGATTATGAGTCCGAACAAGAATATTCTTCTGAAGGTGATGATGATTCCACAAGCTTCGGTAACTCTATGCAATTCGACAATGAAGAATCATTTGAACATTTTTCCCAGAGCATTCTCGACACTGATAAGAGTCAAACTTCAAATTTCAATACCTTATCAAAGTTAGAGATATTGAACAAATTACCCTTTTTTGTTCCATTCAAAGATAGAGTTAAAATCTTCCAGACCCTAATTGATTTAGATCGTCAGAGAATTCAATATCATTCAAATTTAAATCCCAATGGAACTCTTGGAGGAAATATTCGACGCGAACACTTACTTGACGATGCATTTGAACAGTTTCATAAATATGGAAGTCATTTTAAAAATCGAATAAGTGTTACTTTTTACAATGATTACGGAATTGAAGCAGGAATTGATGGGGGAGGCATAACCAAAGAGTTTTTAACCAGCGTTGTCATGGAGGGCTTTAAACCAGATGGCAGATATAAATTGTTTAAGGAAACAAATTCAGGTAATCAAATATACCCCAATGAAGAAATATCCTTAAAGTTGAACAAAAGGATAGACATTTCGGAACAAAAATTAAAGCTATTATACTTACGATTTGTTGGAAACATTATTGGAAAGTGTTTTTATGAAAATGTGTTAATTGATATTTCTTTTGCACCATTTTTTCTAACTAAATGGTGCAATGCAAATAGAGGTAATAATAGTTTGAAGAATTCTATCAATGATCTTAACTTTCTTGATTCAGAACTTTTCGATAATTTAATGAAATTAACTTCAATGACTGATGAAGAATTAAAGGATCTTGACTTATTTTTTTCAATCAATGAAACAATTGACAACAAGAATTATACATTTGATCTACTACCACCAAACGGGGAGAAAGTTCAAGTTAATAGCACCAATAAATTAAACTATATTCATCAAGTGTCGAATTTTAAACTCAACCAGCTGCTTCATATCCAAACTAAGTATTTTCTTGAGGGTCTATTTGAAATCATTTCGTCAAAGAGATTAAGTATGTTTGATGCATTTGAAATACAAATGTTAATACTGGGAGGAGAAAGCGATATAAATATTCAAGATTGGAAAGAAAATGTAGAATATGGAGGTTATTTTGATGACGATATTACTATAATATTATTTTGGGAAGTTGTCAGTGAAATGTCGCCTCAAGAAAGATTCAAATTGATAAAATTTGTCACTTCAGTCTCAAGAGCTCCGTTGCTAGGGTTTGGATCATTATCTCCGAAGTTTGGAATTAGAAATTCAGGAAGAAGCATAGAAAGATTGCCAACCGCGTCAACTTGTGTCAACCTATTGAAACTTCCTGATTATCAAGATAAAAGTCTCATCAGAGAGAAATTGTTGTATTCAATAAATAATGGAGCTGGCTTTGATTTGAGTTGATTTGAGTGAGTGTGCTGAGATTTCTAATATAATGAGAATATTGAAGATTTATTCCAAAACCGATGAACCTGGTACTTCTAAATTGAAGATGATCCAGAGATGAACTTTGAGAGACAATGGGATGACTTTTAGTCACCACTAAAAATCAATGAAACCATTGAGAGATTGGAGACCATTGGAGACCATTGGAGACCATTGGAGACCATTGGAGACCATTGAGAGATTGGAGACCATTGGAGACCATTGGAGACCATTGGAGACCATTGGAGACCATTGGAGAACATTAGAGACCATTGGAGACCATTGGAGACCATTGGAGACCATTGGAGACCATTGGAGACCATTGGAGATCATTGGAGACCATTGGAGACCATTGGAAGACCATTAGAAGATTAGAGATCAATAGAAGATTACTTGAAGATCACTAAGAGACCATTGAATGGTCAATTTGTCATTGGTCTGTAGAAAAGGAGAATTGTGGTAATGGAAAAGATAATTAGAAGAGACTAGTGGTAACAATAATTGCATATATTTATTTCAATGATATAACTATTAGTGACATAATATGTAGCCACACCCCCATAAATTGCTAATGTAGAGAGTGTTAGGATTCAGCCTTACCTGTAGTTCAACCACTTGCCAGCGCAGCTTTCTCTGGGTGCATAATTGTGTCAATTTTTTGTTCCTCCGGACTTCCTCTCGCGCCAAGTGAGTGTAGAACGAATGAATTACAGCGATAGAAAGTATTAATCCACCTACGGATACACTCAAACAATAGATAGAGTTCTTAATATGATAGGGAGATATGGAACACTATTCAACAGTTGCAAGCCATTGGTTTCTTTTAGAAGCTGCAGAATAGGTTATACGGTGCCACACATACGTTGTTTTGTAATCTCACCAAGGAGACACATCGTTAACCCATTGCTTCCATTTGAAGTATTGGAGGAACTAAACAACGATGAAATTGAAGGACAGAAGGATAAGCTAAAGAAACAAAAGAAAATTCTTATAAAGCAAAAGAAAGTGATTCAACAGAAACTAAACAACGATAAAGGAAATGGAAATGATAAGGTAAATGGGAATGGTAATGAAAATAGGAATGTCAACTCCGAGAAACTGGCTGGTCAGTTATCCAACGATGAATTTAAAACAGAAAATGATTCAATACCGTTGAAGCGTGCGGTTTCTACAGAAGTGAATACGCTAAAAGTTACTCTAAAAAACAATGGAGAAAATACGAATCAGAAGAAAGGATTCAACGCTAATGATGTGAACAAACTGGAGTCCAATGCCGAAGAATCAAACCTCAACAAAGATTCTGCAGCTGGACTGTCTTCAACAGGGACCCCAGACTCAGGATCCGGCGGTAATAAACCACCTCCAGATGGTCCCAAGAAGGAAGACATTGAAGCGGAGAATCACGATGAAAGCAATAACGAGAAAGACAGCGAAAAAGTTAAGAATGAAAAGAATAAAGAACAAGACGAAAAGGAACTCGAAGATTTGATTGAAGAAGAAGAAGAACCAGAACCAGAGCCTAGCAGACTCAAAGAATCGATTGATAGATTTATCAAATTTCTCTTCAAATGTCTTGAGACTATTGGAATAACCTTCAGTTCAGTAGCAATGCTTGGAATTACTGGAATCCTTTACCATAAGTATTACGGAATTCATGTCTTAGATAAAATCGATAAGGCATTTGATGTGGGAGATCCTGCCTATCAACTATCAGCACATCGTAGGACAAGCAAATCTAGCATTGATAGTCTGAATGATGATATGGAAGGTGGAGCTGAACAAGATTTATCTAAATTTTGGGCTCAACGCCCACAACAAAATCTTTTGGATGACATAATTTCTGGCAAAATAGTTGGAAGATATTTCCTTTTAATAGGTGAAAAAGGAACTGGTAAGACTTCATTACTATTAGAGTCTATGAAAAAAGTCAACGGATATAACGTTGCTATATTTGATGCTCATGCGGATCCAGAGATCTTTAGGCTTAGACTAGGGAAAGCCCTAAATTTTGCGTATTCTGAAGATTATATCGGTTCATTGTTTAGTATAAGGGGTCCAAGAGACACTACTGCATTATTGGATATCGAAAGAGCGTTTGGCAAACTTGAAGAATTAGCTTTGAAAAGAATAAATAAGACAAACAATCGACCCCTTGTTCTCATAATCAATAATGCTCATTTGATTAAGGATAATGAAGATGGAATAAAACTTATCGAATTACTTCAACAAAAGGCAGAAAGTTTAAGTGGCTCAGGTTTAGCAACAATTATTTTCAATTCTGATGATTATTGGGTTTATGAAAAGTTAAAGAAGCTAGGTACAAGATTAGAAGTAATCAATGTCAGAGATTTTGGCAGGAAAGAAGCAATTTTAGCTTTATATTTTACAAGAGAAAAATTCTTTCCATCAACAAAGTACCCCCAATATAAACTCAATGATGTTCTATGTAACAAGATATATGATTTAATTGGAGGTAGACCACAACATATATCGCAAGTTGCAAGACATAGAGATATACTTCAGGCATGCCATGAAATCATTGACAGGGAGAAGACGTGGTTCTTAAATCAATGTGGATTACTTGGAATGACCATGGATGATGATGTTATGGAAAGTGGGAAATTTTCAACGGCGGCAATGCTACTTATGAAGGAATTTGTCAGATTAGATCGAGAAAGATTTAACACTTTAATATCTGAAGATTTCCCGAATAAAAAAGATGAATTAAAAGACCACAACTTACCAGAATTACCACTTTGGAGATCAAGGCAAATTATGACTAGAGCAGATTATATTCAACAATATGACAATTTGAATATATTTACAATCGACTCTGATTCAAAAGTGAGAGCTGATAGTGTTCCAATGATGAGAGCCTTTCATGAAATAGCATCTCAACCCCAGTTTGAAGAATTATTAGATGATACAATTCAAAGAGTCGCTGAAATAGAATCGCTAGGCAGAACAAGGGAATTAGTTGCCAAGGATTTAATACTTGGAGGGGAGTATCATTTGAAGAAAAAGAACGACGACATGTTTTCAATTCATCTTAAAGCTTCAAAACTAGAGGATGATGACGAAGACGATATCTTAATGGAAGACATATCAAAATCAGCCCATAAAAAGTGGTGGAAAAAGAGAATGCAAAGTTTTGATAAATCGTATTCTCGACCAAAGTCCAATGATTATGATATTGACATAAACAGGAGCAACTGAAACCAATTTTTAAAAAAAAATTGAAAATTTTCAGTTATTATGGACTCAACTTTCCTCTCGACACCACTATCACGAGTAAACTAGATATAGGTGTCATGAAATATGTTTCAACTTCATATGTAAGTGGAAAAAGTCGAAGAAAGAAACGAACATTAAGCAAAACTACTAAATTATAAAACTAACTTTAGATAGAGGTCAGTTATATCCATCCCACTAGTTTGAATCGAAAGTAACTCAAGAAAGCTCATTTATAACCCTTCTGATAAGTACTCGTAACAGACTCGTAATTTTTCGTTCTTCTTTTCATTTAAACCGTGTTCAACTTTCATGACATCGAATCCATTTCGTCTCGCCATCATACTATAGATGAATACTCCACAACTAAGGCCAACTACCCATTCGATGATGTGATCCTCGTTAATGCACGAACAAAAATCGAGAGTTTAGTGAATAGAATTGAATATTTTAGGATGCTGTGCTTATTGTGTCACCCGCAGTACATTGTCGACAATAATTAGCACTTTGTTCACGGAGATACGAGACATGGCAAGTTTAGGCGAGTGTTAGAAGAAATTCCCAATAACAATGTGTAACTATATTCGTATATGATCCACTACGGTTCTTAATATTGAGTTTCTGAACAATGTTAAACCGGGCTACTTTCTATAAGTTTCCGAGCCAATCGTAAAAGTCCCGCTGACTTTTACAAAATACGTAAAGCATGTGTCTTGTTGATGCAATAGAAGAAATATTATCCATAATATCAGATCATAATAAATAAGTTTGGTGTAATCTTTGTAAATATCGATTGGATGTAAATAGTGAGTTGGGACCACATCACAACCTGGAAAATTAAAAAGAATGTCTATCTATCCTTAACCAGTAGGATAAGGTATTATCCAAGAATGTCTATCTATCCTTAACCAGTAGGATAATGTATTAGCCAAGAATGTCTACCTATCCTTAACCAGCTAGATAAGGTATTATCCAAGAATGTCAATGACAAGCACCAGATCGGATCTAGGTCCTAAGTCTGGGGATTCACGAGATCCACTGAAATGAAATCCATTGCTTAGGTGGGCTATCAGGATCGGGAAATTGCGATATACGACGACATAAACAGTGACATTCTACTTCAAACTATGTATTATAGTTTGGATTCGGAATTCCGGCAAGGTACTGAATCTGAAAAATGCAAAACAAAAAATAGTATTGAAAAAAATAATAGTATTGAAAAAAATAATAACTCAAAATTACGGAACGAGCCAAATTAAGGCGGCTAGAGAGGCTTATAGAATCGCATCAGAAATACCTAGCTTTCAAGAATAATTTGGCTCAAAAATTCCCTTGAAAATTCAATTTGAGAGTTGGTTTATTTTCTGATTAATGTACTTGATGAAAGCAACATTTCTCAAATGGTTAAACAAATAAACCTAAAATGATACTCTAAAACAAAAAAAGAAAACAAAAAAACGTTTGAAAGTAAAATCAATTTAAGTTGGAGTGCATTAGGAGGATGATATTAGAAATGGAACAATGAACGTAAAGCGAAATAACCTCAAAATAAAAAAAACAAATAAGAGTTCTAAAAAATAAATAATAAAACCAATAAGATGGAGATAAAAATGTTGAAAAAAATAAAACATAAAACCAAAAAAAAAGACTACTTGAATCAAAACCGTAATTTAATGCTAAATTTGTTTGAAAAGTAGTTTAAACAATTTCAATTTAAACGGATGCATGCATCGTATGATTTATATACAATGGACCTATAACTATTTTTAAAGAAAAGATAAATTTAGCTTAATCTCAATTGCAGGACAAATGTCTCAAAACAGAAACTTTATTTCAGTTCAACCTTGATTTTTCTAAAAATAAAAATTTGAATAACCTTGTTCAACATAATAACGAATACAAATTTCAGTAACTCTAAGATCCATATTTTTTGGTCAACAATTATTATTCGATGAAATAACTAAAATGACTATATTAAAGTTTATTCGTTCGCATTCCGCTTATCCTCGTATAAATTCTCCTTAAAAACCCCACCCTTTAAAAAATATTTTGACTTTAATTCTAAGGAGGCTCAGCTACAACAAAAAAAAGTCATTCAACGGCGAATTACGATTGGTTGGTTTAGAACTCTGGGATTTAAGCAGGAACATATTTGAGTTAGAAACCAATGGTTACCACACGGCAGGCAAAAGTTGTAGATTATTAGCTACTTTTTATCCCATATTTTGATCTGAAACAAGTACTAAACAATTTACGAATTGAAATGTAAAAAATATGAACCATGTAGTCATAGATGTATACATGTGACATTCACTCCTCAATCAAGAAGAATACACAGAAAGAATTAAATTCAAACTTTTAAGCCTTGTTAACTGATCTCCAAATGAAGAACGAGCATTTAATTTTTTTTTTCGATGACGGTTCATGTAGATTGATAATGAATCAATAAAAAATTTTTTTAATTCAATTGCCTAGAATTTTTTAGTCGGAAAAATCAGATCAGTGTAACACAATGTACCTAGATTTTAAAATGTGATATGATATAAAATTTATTTAGTGCCGTTCCATTTTTCTTTCCTTCTCTTACTTTATCTTAGCATCATGTATACCGCATTGCCACAATGTGCCGTTTAAAGCGTTATTCCGTTCGAACAACAATCACTTTTTTGTTGTTAGTTCTAAGCAAAATGATACTATTAGGGCTTCTAGCCTCACGCATAACTCCCCATTTGCTCTTAACTGGAAAATGATGCCCTATTTTGTATTTTTTTTTACGAAAACTGAACTTAAAAGTTTACACTGCAAGTCTACACTTCAAGTCTACACTGCAAGTCTACACTTTGAAGTCTACCATCAGTGTCACACAACACAACAACAATAAAGCTATATAGCAGCCAACGATGAATGCTGAATAAATACAACTAGCAAACGTTTTCTGTATCTTGGGTTAATTAGCGCTAAATTTGGTGAGGGGAAGCGACATAGAAAAAAAAAAGATCACCTGCTTTATAATTTATAAGCGTTGGTTAAAGACAAAGATGGCTGTGAACTTCATTTGTTCTTTGTTTCCAATCAGTTTGAATACCCCCCATTTCCAATTGTACCGGAACAAACTAAAAGCCAAAAAAAGAAATTTATATAAATCGTAAAAGGAAGAAAAATAAAACTGATAAGGATTAATTGTTTAATTGTTAAGCATTGCTTAAGATATATCTATTTAATCTAAAATCTCCAAATCTCATTTGACAAGAAAATCAGTTTTTTTTTTTGGTTTGTAGGTTCTTTTAACAATGAAACTAATTTTTTAATATTCCGTAGGGTGAATTTAGTAACATCTTTGATAAAGTAATGATAAATGGAATATATCGAATTAAAGCCATGAAGTCTTTACCTGTTACAGTTAAATTATAAAAATATTTCCTTCCCGTCGATTCCATGGAAATTGATTTTTCTATGCCAAATAGAACAGTAAATAACTACATATACGACTTCCAGTATTTTAATTTTATTTTATATTATTTTCCATGGTCTTATTATTTAACTCTAATTCCCCTTTTATTTTTCCTACAATTTTTTGTAAACTGGGAAAATATTTTCACCGGGCTCAACAACCAGAAAAAAATAATGTTCCTGCCTAACCATCAACTTCTTGTTGATTCGTGTTATATTTGAAGTTATCCCTTTGGAAAGCAATTTTAAACTTGTGTTCTAAGGAAAATTGTGTTCCTTTTTTAATGCAATTAAACGTTTAAAAAAATTAGAAAATCAAGGAACAACACATGCATGCGTATTAGCTACCTATTACATCTTTTATATTTTGTTACTACTCTACGTTACAATTTGAATAATTTTTTTTTTTCATGGTCAATATTTTTAACGGGCATTTTCTTAATTAAAACTAGCTAGATTTGTTGTTCTTTTCGCTCCTGCACGCTTCTACTTTGACGTTGTTTCCTATACCTAATCAATTTGAGAAATACGCACACTATCCGACTTAAATAATTTTCTTTCTCTTTCTTTTTTAGATTTTTTGAAAATAATTTAAAAATTAGCGAGTGGTGATTACGATTTAAAGTTTGTTAATTTTCTTTCAGTTTTATCGAAAAAGAAAGGAAATACCGACCGATTTTTCAGTAATTAACTTTGAAGCAATTGACATTATTTGTATTGTCCTTTTTTTATCTACATTTAACAATATACTGATACGTTATACAAGACGTTTATTCTTAAATATAGACTCAAAATCAATTTCCAAAATCATAACCAGTGAAAGAACAACAAACAAAAAAGCAAGAACAAGAACGTATTTGTATTATAGTAACTCATCAATTTATTATCTGTTGAAATCTTTTACCTCGAAATTGCTTCTCCAAATTCATTGAAAGAGTTTGATTCACATTATAAAAATAATTCTAAATTAACATTCTAAAAGAGGAAAAATTATATTGAAGGTATCAACATATTCTCACTTATGGACGTGTATTATTGATCAATTTAACTCATAAACAAATCACCTTCCCTTTCTTTAATAACATCCAATTCCAATTCACCTCGATCCTATAAAATTACCACTCAATAAGAGAACTCTCAAACAATATCCATCTTTACAACATAGAACAGCGACCCAGTACCCAATTCCCAACTTCCCAATTATGTCTACAATCAATTCCAATTCATCTTCTGGTAATAATAATGTACCTTCCCCTGCCCTGGCGGAAGATCGTCGAGGTCATTCTCGCAAGTCTTCAATTAATGAAGCAGCAATCAAAAAGAAGAAAAATTCAAGAAGAAAGCACAGAAATTCTCATTTAGGTTGTGGAACATGTAAAAGAAGAAGAATCAAATGTGATGAAAACCTTCCAAGTTGTTTAAACTGTTTAAAGGGGAAATTACACTGTGCGTACTTGAATCTAGACTCAACTGCAAGAAATGCATTACGAATGGCTCAATACAATCAAAATATAAGACAAGATAAACAACAAGATCTTCAAGTTAAGTCCGGTAGTGCTCATTCAAATAATTCTGACGATTTGGTTGCTAGTGATCTTTCTATAAGCAATTCTTCACAGTCTTCTGATGGAACTAAACTTGTTTCAAATCTATCTTCTCATTACGCTGGAAATGGTGGCCCGGCTACCTTTGCAGTACCTTATCCCCTTCTACAGACTTCCACTTCAATGAATATGCAGGGACCCCCACAACAAGCCCATCTAATACAATCTCCTTATGGGCCCTTGGTTTCTTTACAGCCAATGACAGGTGTCATTCCAACATATTCCCAGGTCCAAGTTCCCTCTCAGCATGTATCTGGAATGCCTCAGATTATAGGTTATCCTACACAACATGGAGTTATGGGTGTTTCTCAGATGGCCACTCAACAATTAGCATCCACACTGCAACAACAACAGCAACAACAGCAACAGCAGCAGCAGCGACAACAACAACAACAACAACAACAACAACAACAACAACAACAACAACAACAACAACATCAACATCAACATCAACAACAACAACAGCAACAGATTCAGCATCAACAGCAGCAGCTTCAACAACAACAACAGCAACAGCAACAACAACTTCAACAACTTCAACAACAACAACTTCAACAGCAGCTCCAACATCAACTTCAACAGCAACCTCATATGCAACCTCACATGCAAAATCAGTCCTCTCAGATTGGTCATCGACAAATGCAGCAGCACATGAACTCAGATTCGCAGATGCAGGCGTCACAATATACATCCCAGCAAATGCCTCAGCTCCTTTCAACGTCTGATTTAAAGTATGAAGATGGTTCCTATAATCCAGGATCTGTTAGAGAGAGTCCAAGCTTGCAAAATAGTATGAGTCACTTAGGTCAGGATAATTCAATGATAAATGCACATTCTTATTCTTCAAAGAGTATGGGCAACCAAATATCTGATCATATCAATACTCAGGGCTTACCGCCAATTAAGCCAGAATCATCATATGCCCCATCAGTTAATTTAGTAATAGATCCAACGAATATTATTCCAGAAGGTCACGGTTCTAGCTCTGAAAATGAAGATAGCGAGGTAAAACTTCCTCCAATAAAATCTCTTAATTCTAGCGAGGGAGATAATGAGTTTGAAGTTAAGATTCCAAAAATATCAAAGCTTCTTTCATAAGTAATTTTAGAACCACACCATCATAGACTTTGGTGGTTGTTAGTAGCATAATGTAACATTAGTCGTAATGCAAAACTATAGATTATTAGAATAATGTAGCTTTGGTGTCTATCACAAGTGATTTTAAACACACTCCACTAATCAGAACATAAGAACCAGAAATCATAAAAAAATATGCCTTCAGCCAGATTCGAACTGACGATCTCCTCATTACTAGTGAGGTGCCTTACCAACTTGGCCATAAAGGCTAATAAAATTGAAGTTTCTCCCGGGGGTGAGTCGAACACCCGATCTCAAGATTACTTTGAAGAAAACCCGTTACAGTCTCGCGCCTTAGCCAGCTTGGCCACCGGGAGGAATTTCATACAGGAAAAAGCTTGATCTTTTTCACACTGTGCAACTCTTTTTTGGCATTCAACTCTTCATTTTACAAATGAAATAGAATGCCCTCGATCCGCTTAATATGATAAATAATATTTAGCTTAAACGACATGGCTAAAAAATTATCTTTTTCGTTTGCTTAATTGATGATATTCGAATTTTGAACCCTGATTGCAATGCGTATCGTGAATCAATATTTTAGGCTCTGACATTTTAGAAATGATTTTCTCAGCTGTTCGCCAGCACATGCACTCACTCAGCCTTGTATGAAATCTTTAAATTCAAACAACTTAAACCAAATGATAATAGGCAAAATATTTGACTTGATATTCAAACTATTGTAGTCTAATTTGATTTATGAAATAAGGTCAAAATGAGTAGAGAAGAAGATTCTTCCACGTACTCATTCTCGTTAAGTCTGTATAGGAACAACAGCTCCGATGTTGTTCCAAATGATGGAAACGAAATAACAACATTTTCTTCATTATCATTGAATGAGTTTAATTTTAATATTGTACCACAAATAAATGTACATGAAATTGCCACTAATTCTGAAGGTCAATTGAATTCCTTTAGTGATAATAGCAGGCTTTCACCTGTGAGAAATAACTCTAGAAACTCAACATATTCAACAGAATCAACTTTGAACTCATTATACTCTTCAGGGAATTTTTCCTCCGATAACGAAGTCCATAATGAAATAGACCAAATAGAAAGCAAAGCACATCACGTTAAAAGGGAAAGGTTCAAGGAATTATTCAAATTCAACAAGCGACCTAAATCTAAGTTCGAGTCAGATTCTTTCAGGTTTCAACCTGTTAATAATGAAAATAACGAAAAGGAATATTTTAACAAGGTAAATAGCATTCTTTATGCAAATTTTTTCTCTGAATCAAAGAAAACAATCAAGTTGGACTTAAATTGGGAACAAATAATTGAAATTTACACATTTGGCGATACAATAGATAATGTCTTCAAGTTAAATAGTCTCGAAGCAAATGATAAATGCTTCATACTTTTGAATTACTTTATTAATAACGAACTTGAAGCAGGAGAAATAAATTTCAGAATGTATTCTAATCTGAGTTCAGAACCATCTCAATTATCAGACACTGAAATTTATTCAATTCTAAATATCATACTTGACCAAGTAGATGAATTCAATGAGATTTTAAATGAATACAAATCACAAATGAATCACGGCTATAATTTCAAAAACAAGGAGACGTATGATAAACTTGAGCATTTTGCTAATATGAAGGGAATCAGTCTACCGATTGCTCAATCTATGTTTGCGAATTGGTTAGTTTCATTTATGAAAGACAAATCTGAATCCAACTATGACGATGAAAGAATAATGAATCATTTCAGAAAAGCTTCGAGAATGTCACTAGTAGTTAAGAAACTATATGAATTGGACTGTTTTAATCAAGTGCTAAATTCCAAATTTGAAAAATTGGAGCAAATATCTTTGAACAGATTTTTTCAAAAAGACAATGATTTTGCATTAGGTATTTCGCTATTTAATATAGGGGAATACTACCAGCATATAAATGAATTTGATACTGCGATCAATTATTGGGAAGGTAATGGACATATCACCAAAGATGTTGAAAGTTGTAACATGGCAATATGGGGACTTTCTGATGGATTTGGAGGGGGAAATAAAATCAGAAAAAGAGAAAGACTAGGAACTGGCTCCAAGAAGAATAAATATAATACTAAGCGCAGAATAGCACATTTATATAGAATTTTAATTAGTAACGGAGGAGAGGCCGGATATGGGACATCGTGGGTATGGAAAGAGAAGTATGATTGATGTTTATGTTGTGTATATGCCACAATCAAACACAAAATTAGAAAGAAAATGTGATTTTGAGTTGAAATGTAAGCGAATATGAAGAGAAGAAAAGAAAGAAAACTAGACAAACTCACGAGTATTTATAGGAAAATGAAAAGGAGCCAATGATTTTTGCAACCATACCATCCCCAGTATGGCTCTCTCGTGACCTAAACGCCTGCCCAGAGACTTCTGTTCATAAAGTCACATGATACGTTGTTACTTGCGTTCTTTGCGATGAATCAATTTCGAACTTTGATTAAATTTGTCTCTTCAGTAGAATATCTGTCTATTTATCGATACATATACATATAATATTGTAAATTATGGCCGAGATAGTTCCGAATTCAGTTTTCTACTGTGGAGTGTGCACTTTCCCCCCAGAATACTGCGAATTTGGACTTTCGTTCAAAAGATGTAAGCAATGGCTTCAAGATAATAATAGTGAATTGCATGATAAGCTCTATAGTGAAGATGCTTTGGCAAATGCTACATCTACTTTGTCATTAGAAAAACAGGCCAAGATGTCCAAGGAATTAGAGAAGAAGCAGGCCAAGGAAGAAGCTAAATTGGAGAGAGAATTGCAAATGAAACTTTCTTCAAAAGTCACCATCAAACGTATTGAAAGAAATAAGAGGAAACACGTAATTGAAATATCAGGACTTGAAGTGTTCAATATTGACATGAAGAAGCTTTCGAAGACATTTGCCTCCAAATTTGCCACCGGAGCGTCTGTCACCAAGAATGCTGAAAAGAAAGAGGAAATAGTAGTTCAAGGAGATGTTAGTGATGAAGCTAAGACTTATATTGAAAAATTATTAGAAGAAAAGGGATTAAACGAGGTTAAAGTAGAACAGATAGACGACAAGAAGAAGAAGAAATCAACTGCGGCCGCTGCAGCAGCCGCAGCAGCCACCGCCGATGGTAAAAACGGGGGAAGTTCAAACAAATAGATCATTTCAGGCACCTAAATGGGGCAGAAGGTTGGGTATGGATTTACATTCTGAAGAGATTTTGAGATGTGTAGCTAGGCAAAGATTGTTCTGGGTTGAGATGTGGGAGCTATAATTGAAACAGGTTGATCCAATGTTGACTCGTATTGAGCTGTATTGAGCTGTGACCAGTGAGCTCTGTATATTATGATAATTCAGAATAGCAGAATAGCGACTGACGCGCACAACTGAACGGAACAGATCGATGTCAAGATGTACTACACTAAGAATAAGTAATTACAATGTATATTAAATAATGGTCAAGCATATTCCGTTTTTAAGCATTAACTGTCCCTATTAAACTAGTTTCTCTCCCAGTAGGATCATTCACGAATGCCCATAGTCAATGATCTTTGTGCATATTCTAATTATTCAATACTCAATTTCCAAATACTGAACTGGAAAATTCTCTTACTGGCCTTAAATCTTCCAAATTAATGCATCTTAATAAACTCTTATTCAACAATAGTTTATCATCGATTCTTTCGTAAATTAAACTCAAGTACCACCATATTTCAGAATTATTTCTACCATATGGCCAACACAAGGAGTATTTCTCCAAGTAGTTCTTCAACCGGACAATCCCTGCATTCATATCAGAATTTGAAATGAAAATCGAACTATCCAATTTATCATCAATCAAAATTAATTTACAAAGACCAAGTAAGATCAAACCAACTTCTTTAGTATTGTAAAGCTCATTGTTTGATAATAATTCCAATCCTTTTTCGTATTCCTGTAATGCTAAGAATTTTCTAGATTTGGACGTTAACATTCCCAAGCTTGCAAATGTCTTGATATTCAGTTCATATATTGTTTCCGCTTCAATTATGCATTGTTCAGATTCTTTCAAATTCCCAATTTTCAAATAAATATTACTCGTCCAAAGCCATAAATCCTGTAAAAGCTTCCTTTCGAGTATCTTGGTTTGCTTAGTTTTGTCTGATTTACTTTGCTCTCGGTTAAGATTATTATGGCTCTTAGTTCTGGATATATTTTTGAATTTTTCACTGATATGTTCGATATCAGTTGATAATTTCTTCTTGTGATGTTGGCTGTTTTTAAGATTGTCAGTAATCTTTGGATCGATAAAACTTGGTCTATGAGACCAAGCGTCTTCGATATTTGATAATCTGCTGTTGGCCATTTTTTCACTAAACTTTTCAATTTCCAATTCGAAAAGTTCATTGTACAATTCAAATAAGTCTGGTAAGTACTCAAAGACGAATTGGACCCCATGTATCGATTCCCAAACAGCAAACTGGGTGAGCTTTAATTGAATAATGTAGTATTTTGTTTCAAATGAGAGTTTTATTACTCCGTTCGAATTGATATATTTCTCAATAAAGATCGCAGCTATATTCAAGGCATTGTTGATAAACTTTTCCAGTTCAAACACACGAGAAGATGGCATTGGGCCACTATTTCCATTTAATGTGGTATTGGCAGAATGGGGATGGTCATGTGAGGAACTATTGGCCCGAGTACTAGGTCCTCCGTTAGACGCTCCTTCATATTCAGCTGACTTGGCAACTTCTTCTACCTTGTTCACTTCAAACAGGGAAACAATCAATACAAGCAAATTCCATGTTCTGAAAGATTCTGGGTACTTTTTGAGAATGAACTTACACAACTTTGAAGCTGGCTCAAGGAAATTATTGTACGACAATGTTAAAGCATAATTGAAAAGCAATTCACAATTTCCAGTGGAATTAATTATGAGTCCATTCTTATAGTATAGTAATACATTTGAGATATTTTCTTGAAGAATTGATTCATTGGGAGACTCGTAAGTAGACAAGTATTGATAGTAGTAACCGATTGAATACCAAGAATTCGAAATCAATTTTATGAAAGATGATCTATCAGGTTGGAGTAGGTTCTGGTTATACTTGTGATATAAGAACGAAATTAATTCAGAATTCAGAGACGAAGAATCTTCTGGCGCAAAAGTGAATGAGGGAATACCATCCACACCAAACACTACTTCTGGAATTCTTATCGTCACAGTTGAGTCATATTCCAATTCACAAATGTTTGCTAATTTATTTAAGTATTTCAACAAGTCATTCACCAATCTTTTCAAATAATTCGATACAATATGGTTCTGGGTATGTTTGAACTTCAGTCCATCAGCTGACTGAAGAGGATTGAAAGATATCAAGCAAGTTGAGTAAACATCAATAATTGAAAGAAGATTGTCAATGTATCCTCTACTCTGTTCTTGATCTTTCTCAGCGTACAGCACATATGTCTTTAATACTGCAAAAGCCTCATCAAATTCATTTAGATCTATAAGGGTTTTTATCAAGCAATTCAATACAATTCTACTGTGATAAGTGAGTTCAGTTGATTTGATAAGAAAATTCTTCAAAACCATAGGCCTTACCATTGTGCTATAGTACAGAACATTACTCAAAGTCTCAAATAAGTTGTCAATAAATATATTCAACTCTGACTCAGTTGACTTTGCATCTGGAAATCCTCGTTTGGAATTGTTTGCAATTTTCAATTCAAACAATCCCACCAACCAGTCAGAATACTCAGGCTTGAAATTCGGGGATGTGTTTGATTTGTTTGAATATCTCAAAAGATAATTGCAGTATGCAATGACTGCATAGTTGTTTTGATAGAAAGGTTGTTGTTGAATTCTGGTAAATTCCAAAACTTGGAAAGCTACTTGTTGATATTGTTGGACTTGTTCATTATCGTAAGTCCTTCCTACCAATAAATCTGTCAATTTTTGAAAAAGAATATCTAACCAACAATTGGCAGCAACTCTGGATTTCTTGAATGATCCTTTCCATGTCAATAGGTAATCATTATAAATTTGAAGTACTCGCAGTTCCTTTTCTTGCCGCTGTTGATATTGTTCATATTTCTGTTCATGGTCAGCGAATTCACCTTCATTGACCAAAATCGAGACACCCTGTATAACCTTATATCTGCAGCCTAAATATCTTATGAATTCGTCATTTGACTCTACTACTTCAACATTATCCACGTTAACTGAAGATATTATAGAAGATAACTTATCAAATTGATCATTGAGATAGTACAAATGGCCCAACACTATATTATAATACAAGAACTCATGGTAAGTTTTGGTTTGTTTATTATAATTTGCAGAAACAGATAAACTGAAATCGATCAACAGACTGATACTGGAGCTCAAGGTAGTGGATTTGGATCTAATCTGGGGTATTGATATGAATTGGTTACCATCAAATTCATCTTGAATTAACAATTGCAATTGGTAATCAATAAATGCAATTTGATTCAAAAATTTCTGAGACTCTTGAAATTTCAAAATGTTCTTGGGAAACGATCCAAAATTCAACGTTCGAATCAAATCCTCTTCTAGATCACGGTCAATTGACATGATATGCTTGGAATAGGAAAAGTAGCTGTTGTTCCGTTAGGCTGTAGCAAATGTCAATTTTTGGTTTTTGAGAAGATTTATTGACGAGTCGATCACGTGTTCATTCTTGCTACAAAAGCAAAGCGTCTCTGCTTCCTTCAACTGCTTGACAGCTGAGCAGGACATTCTTCACTTTTTTGGATGGTTCCATATGAATTCTTTACATTTCAGCAATAAAAATACCATTCGATGGCTTGTGATATTGATTTCTGCAAATGTATTCGTAAATACAATACAACAGCAGCTTTAGTTAGGCTGCTATGAACGTAAGCTCTTCCTTTCAGAGCTCGAGAGATTCACTCTAAGACAACTGTTAAATGCAGTACACAACTGGAGATATTCATTCAACCATATTACATCTGTAGGTGTACCCCCCTCCATTGTCTATAGTTAAATAACCTCTCATTGTCTATAACTTGGAGCCCATTCTAGCATCTCTCAAACACCTTATATAGTCCTGGTAAATCTGCAATCTCAACTACATCTGTCGCTAAGTCGTTTGTACCAAGAAATTTTCTCTGAAGCATTGGAAAGATTATATTTTCAAGTTCTTTGTCAAGGTCGTCTCTTTTCAAGTTATTGAGTTCTTTCTTCTCGAGATTCTCTGCTTTTCCATCTTGAATATCATCTTGGTCTATAATCTCTGGAACATACAATAATGCAATTTCTCTTAGTATTCCTTGCAAACAGAACACTTCATCCTCATAGTCAATCTCAGTTCCTAATCTGTAAATGAAGTATGACAATTTGGACATACTAGGATATATGTTTCTTAATAAAATAGGTAATGTTAATAATCTGTTTGACTCATCGATTTTGATTTTGAAGTATTCTTCAAACATGTCTTTCATTTCAGCAATATTATTAACAATCGCTTGGGCTTTCCCGGTTGCCTCCTCATTTGATACTCCTTGTTTGCTCTTAAACAATGGTGCTATCAACTCCACCAAATCTATTGGCTCCAGTAATGTAAATTCTCCATAGTTACAAAATTCTAGTAAAGCAATTTGATAATAAAACTCATCCAACACTGATCCATAATCACATATAAATAATTTAACCCCAAACTGGAAGCTGCATATTCTCCTCCTTTCATCCACGATGCCTATATATGTGCACCCATTGAATATCTCAGTTAGGGCTTTATTGGTATCATTCAGAAGTTTTTCTTTTAGTGAAGATATACTCGAAAGATTTACCTCGACTCTCTCGTTCAATTCCTGATTTATTCCATCTTCACTTGATCCAGTTACATCAACCACATCTTTTTCAAAATCTTTTTGAGAAAGAAGAAAAGATCGTAATTTTGGTTGACGGAAATCTGTTCTAACAAGCTTATTCTCTTGTCTATATTTCTTCTGGGGTGGCTGGGGTTGTGCTTCAGATTTATTTATATCTGCCATTAAGTTTATGGAGTCATTATTTGAATTTCGTTTAGTCACTGATTGATTTACAAGCACACTTTGGGTTTTAAAAGTTCTTGAAGCATCAACTTTGGATAATAGCTGACTAACTCTGTTGGTGATTATTGCAATTATTTCATCCTCATATAGAAATCTAACCTCTTTCTTTGTAGGATGTACATTCACATCAACATTTTTAGGATCTATATGTAAATCGATATAAATAAAAGGCTGATTTCCCTTTGGAAGAAAGTAATTGTAGACAGCAAGTAACGATCTCTTCAAAGGATTGTTCTGAACTAGACGATTATTGATAAAAAAAACTGGCGCAATCTTTTTCTTATTAACATAATTAGAGCCTGTAATGGCACCAGAAAATTCCAAAAGGCCATATTCACCCTCTTTTTGCTTCTCTTCATTCTCTACTTCATTATCCTTAGTGATTACTATAAGTTCATTGGCTACTTGACTTCCAAAAACCGTTCTGATTCTTTCTTTCAAGGTAAGGTTAGGTCTTGTGCTTAACGCTTGATAAGAATCTCCAAATTTCTTACAACTTATTCCAACATTTGTGTGTATGGCATATCTTCCAATAACATCTAATATCCGTATGAATTCATCATTTTTAGATTTGGTTGCTCTTAATCTTGCGGGAGCGTTATAGAACAAATCTTCAACCATAATTTGAGTACCATTCTTGCCAGCAATAGGTTTGGGTAATGAACTAGAAGATTCATCAACTTTGAAGTTTGCATCTGAAAGTTTCCCATTAGAATAAAACGCCTTGTAAGCCAAGGGAGCATCATTGATCTTTGTAACCACTGACAATCTTGCAATGTGGGATATACTTGCAAGAGCTTCGCCTCTAAACCCATAGGTGGAAATTGTAGATAAGTCTTCAAATGTTGATAACTTTGAAGTAGCAAACCTTTCACAAAGAAGAGGTAGATCATCTTTATTTATCCCACATCCATTATCAGTGATTTGAAGCAATTTGAGTCCTCCATCTTTAACGAGAATTTCGATCATTGTTGAATTAGCGTCAATTGCATTTTCAAGAAGTTCTTTCAACGCGTTAGCAGGATGAATAATGATCTCTCCTGCTGCAATCCGATTGATAACGGACTCTTTAAGTTGTATGATTCGAGATGTGGAAGAGGACGACGATGTGGATACTGCATCAGATGGAGTAGTTGCAGTAGGTGTATCATCTGGATGGGATGACATTGTAATTTTAGAGAAGCCAATTTATGTACTCAATGTCAGTGAATTCTAAAAAAAAAAAGCTCACTCCTTTTAGATCCAAAAGTAAAATATGTCAAAAAACGAAATCAAAACTCTTGATGATCTACTGATAACGTAAACTCTTACAACTTACTTCTCACTCACGCAGCAGATGAGATCATAATCTACTACGAGCCAAAAAAACACGAAAGACAAACAAAATCAAACTGAAAAACGCGCTCCATCAAAGAAGTGGGTAGGTTGTGAGAGAGTATCAAAGACGGATAATTCGATAATACTTGACACTATTCTTGGAATCACTCAGGCATACTGGTGACTAAGTTGACGTACTAAAAGCAATTGAACTGGTTGGAAGCGCTATAGAGAAATAGAAAGTGTTATACATTTGAGGTGAAGCATCTCCACATTATAATAGAGAGACAGTCACGATCCTTCAACCGATCCACAATAGATCGAGAATAGACCGACAATATACAGACAATATATCTACTACATACCCACTACAGATTCATTTCAGAGTCAAGATACACTTGAGACACACTCAAGACACACTCAAGACACACTCAAGACACACTCAAGACACACTCAAGACACACTCAAGACAGATCCACTTCAGACTCAACACAGAAATTCTACTATTACACTCAAGTCACTGCATTACCCATTCCATAGCAATGTCATCACATTTTCAAAGACAACGAAAGAAACATAGAACCGAAAATCTGGAGTTATTGGCCAAATATGATTCCCTTAGAAACACCCTCCGTAATCAAAACTCCGAAGCAGACAAGGGTGAAGCAACTTCGCTAGTCATAGAACATTTAGAGAAACTTAAGGAGATTTATGGAATTGTGAAAAATGAACATATAAGAGATACAAGAATCCAATTAAAGGACTCAGAGATATTTCTGGATACTTCAAGATTTGCTGCTACCAATGCCCAAAATTTGAAACTTGGAGATCTGGGAGTTGCACTAAATGTAGAAGAATACGTTGATTCAGTTAAAGGATTCATGAATGAATATATTGAAGCAGATAAAGAAGATCAAGAACTGGAACTGCAACAGAATGGAAATCAAATCCACCTCGAACAAAGGCAGCATACCGAAGAAACGTTTAATACTTTTAACTGGCTCAAATTAGGGTCTCTATACCTTCAAGTTAGTAGAAAGCCTTTAATGTCCGATTTCTTATATGGACCATTGGAAACGGAACGTAAGAAAGTATCGACTCGTACTAGAACTATAGATGATACTCAATCGTCCAGTACTTCCACTGCCAAGGACGTTCTAGCCCAAGATATTTCAATTAATGAAGAGCAAAACACAGCATTTATGGTCAAGAGAGTTTACAGGAAATTTATAGAGAACCAGAAGGACAATGAAGGAATTAATTTCTTTAAATTTTTCATAAATCCTCATTCGTTTGCTCAATCGGTAGAGAATCTCTTCTTTACCAGTTTTTTAATAAAAGATGGTAAATTGAAATTATACGTCAATGAAGATAAAATCCCAATCCTTCAAGAAATTGACCCAGAGAATGAAGATGAGCGCGATGCATCAACCACCAGTCATCACATTGCTACCTTTGATTACCGGACTTGGAAGGCTTTGATAGAGAAGTATAACATGACCGAGTCATACTTGGGCCATGTACCGGAGCCCGATAGCACATTCGATGAGGAAGACAAAGATGATGATGAAGTTTAATAACTTATACAATTTAGTTTTGATGCATAGGGGCACCAGGATGAACAATGTAATTTGAGTTAACGATATGAAGCATTTTTGTATTCCACCCTTCTTGCATTACAGGCTCTGCAATTATCAAGCAGTCTAGGTCTACCTCCATGAACCAAATCAAAAAAACACTATAGCTGTTCTACAAATTATACACTCAAATAATCACCATTATTACTGATTACCGATTACCTATTTACAAGCTATTAGCCACCCTATGATACTCCTCTTCACTAACATCAACCCAACCATCCACCTCTAACAACTCATTCAAGGGCCATTTTCTAATTGGTGATATACTCAAATCCGACTTCTTCTTCAATTGTTCGAATATATCTATTCCTGCCACTCCAATCATGACGGCATTGTCGGTGCATAGTTTTGCATCGGGGAAATGAAATACCAAATCCTGTTGATTAGATTTCAAATCGGTTTGGAGTTTTTCTCTCAATCTTCTATTTGAAGCCACTCCACCAGAAACTATGAAGTCCTGTACACCCAAAAATCTATTTTGGGATTGTTCCTTCCCAATCCCATACTTGACAAACGATATATTTATACGGTTTATTATATGATCAAACAAGCATTCCTGAAGTTTGAAAGCAAGGAATTTGCGAGTCGTCTCATCAAATTCTTTGTCTTTGAAATTCTGTTCTTTATAACTCTTAATTGAACTTAGAAATCCTGAAAACGAGAATTTTATTTCATCTCTAGGGATCTTTTCGTGCTTGGGACTCGTTAGTGGTAAGGATAATTTATATTGAAAATCATTCTGTCCTTGTTCAGTCTTCATTTCTGCAAATGATTTCTTCAAATCATAAGGGAAACTGTCAATATAAGACTCAAGCTCTTTACCAAGCATTATCCCCTTGAGACCTATTTCTCGGGCGCATTTATCAAGTGAATCTCCACAGGCAATATCCATGGTATTAATTAATATTTCATGATAGGTGATTGATTTCAGTAATACCAACATAGTATGACCTCCACTGCAAAGCAAACTTAAGAATGGATATTGGGGAGGTTTAAGATCTAGTTGCTCAGATTTTTTCAACTTAGAAATCAAAATATGTCCTAGCATATGATGAACTCCTACATATGGAACCGACCACGCAATCGATAACCCTTTGGCTAATTGTAAGCCAGCACTAAGAGATCCAACCATGCCTGGACCTCTAGTGCAACATATCAAATCTGGCTTTTGCGTTGTGAAATGTTTTTGACTAAACTGCTCTATTATCGGGGCTAGATTCTTTTGATGGAATGAAAGAGCATCTGTCGGTACAATTCCTCCAGTTGGAATGGAATTTAAAGTCACTTTCATCTGATCAATGACCTTGAGGGGTTCTTCAGCATCGTTACCGTAATTTGATTTTTCAAGTAATGCAATACATGAATCGTCACATGAAGTCTCAATGGCAAGGACCCGATAGCCTCTACAAATGGAATTGGAACTTCTGACACTTCTGACACTATCAAGTCTGCCGAGTCTACTTCGTACTGTCCGCAGTATCATTGCTTATTGAATTTGAAATTTGTCTGGTCCAATGTTATCTCTCTATTTATATAACTTCACACTCAAATACATGTTCCTTGAAAATTCTCTTTGAATATCCTCATATATATCCCCTCCAATATATAAAAGATTAAAATAAGACCCAGAAACTATACCACTAAGCTCCAGATTTCAATCTACTGATCCAGAATCTCCAATACATCAATCTCTTTTGGGTGCCAAAGCTTCTCAATCTCAACTTTGCGCGCTGAGCTCAGAATGTAGTGGTGTTCTCCTGCATAGTGACGTAAATCTTTCATCAAATGGTAGTGGAGAGTTGAAAGAAGAGCTACTTATTTTTCTTTCATCTCAAGCTTGATAATAGCGTTTGAGATCTTAGAGTCTTATCGGAGTGAACAGAATTTCAGAATTGCTCCAGAAAAGAATTTGAAAAGGTCTAATAACGACAAGCCAAGCTGAGAAGTAGGTGCAAAAAGTGAATTGCAGGTTGTTTTTCCTCTGGTGTCTCAAGTGTTCCCAAGCGTCAACGAAAAGTGAAGAACGAGAAACGAAAACGAAAACGAAAACGAACAAAATCATAATTCAGGTTTCTATACTTACATGATACTATATTTGATCACAAAACACTCATTACACGCTCATTAATATTGTTAGTGCTTCCCAATATTTCATGGAAGATAACTGAAAAAGTCAAGACTCTTAATCGGCTTATCTATTTATCATCAATTCCAAAATAAAACTCATTAATCTGCCTTCCTCCATACATTTTGGAGTCCCCTTATAGATTTCAATGTCACAATCATTTACGACATCAACAATACCCCTAAGTTTTATACCACACAACACCCTAGAACCGTCTTCCCCTTATGCGACTGGTGGTAATGGACAGTCAACTGGGAGTGGACCCAACAGCTCATCAGCATCATCAGTAACCTCTGCTTCATTGGAAAATGTTTCTCCCATCATAAATTGTATGTTAGCTGGAGGTTTGGGTGGAATGGTTGGTGATACTACTATGCATTCACTTGACACCGTTAAGACAAGACAGCAAGGTCTTCAAAATAATGTAAAATATAAAAATATGGTCTCGGCTTACCTAACCATTCTTAAAGAAGAAGGAATATTCAGAGGACTTTATGGAGGTTATTCTCCTGCAATTCTTGGTTCGTTACCTTCAACTGCTGCCTTTTTTGGTACTTATGAATTTACTAAGAGAAAATTGATCAATGATTACAACGTACCAGAAGCGCTTGCTTATTTTATTGGAGGAATAGTGGGAGATTTAAGTTCAAGTATATTCTATGTGCCTTCTGAACTTTTGAAAACAAGATTACAACTTCAAGGTAGATACAATAATCCCCATACTAAAGGAAGTGGATATAATTATAAAGGCTTGAGAGATGCAATTTCGTCAATTATTAAAACTGAAGGTCCGTCAACTTTTGCTTTCGGTTATAAAGAAACCCTTTTCAGAGATTTACCGTTTAGTGCTTTGCAATTTGCATTCTATGAAGAGTTTAGACAATTAGCTATTTATTATAACAAATCAGACGAGTTACCAATCCCAATGGAATTAGCCACGGGTGCATCAGCTGGTGGTCTTGCTGGTATATTGACTACCCCATTGGACGTGATTAAAACAAGAATACAGACAGCTACAAATGACTCGACTAACAACAACAACAACAATATCACTAAGCCATCTAACTCTAGTATTTCTAAACCGTTTAGCAGATTTTCAACTGTTAACGCTTTGGCTTCAATCTATAAAAATGAGGGAATACTAGGCCTTTTTTCAGGAGTGGGACCTAGATTCATTTGGACTGGAGTTCAGAGTTCAATTATGTTACTCCTATATCAAGTTTCATTAAGAAAATTTGATGAAATACTTGATGCAAAGAATATGTTTCAATAGATCCCCTTTCTGTATATTAGAATAACTGTACATAA
The DNA here is from genome assembly GCA_030566905.1 of Chernovozyma aurita. Lineage (NCBI taxonomy): Eukaryota > Fungi > Ascomycota > Pichiomycetes > Serinales > Debaryomycetaceae > Chernovozyma > Chernovozyma aurita. The sequence continues at coordinate 693,528 of JAKUBO010000007.1, forward strand.
AATATTTATATATATATCATCATAATGCAATTGATTTTAACTATGATAAATAACAGAAAACAACTTTTACGTAGATTTATATAGATCGTACTCATCAATTCCAAATGAATGATGTATCTTCGAATTACTTTTAATCTATTCTGTTCCAGTCATCTAATAGATTTACTGGCACAATATGGCTATCTACGCAGAGAAAGTATTTCAAGAAATCCGTGATAGTTTAGTGGCAAGAATTACCGCTTGTCGCGTGGTAGACCGGGGTTCAATTCCCCGTCGCGGAGCTTTCTTTTCAAGCGCAAATGGTTTAGTGGTAAAATCCAACGTTGCCATCGTTGGGCCCCCGGTTCGATTCCGGGTTTGCGCATTTTTTTTGTATTCTTTGCATGGTTAAGCTAGTTTGAGCCTCTTATTCATTCTTGATTGAACTGGCAACTGGGTTGCCTTTGGAATTCATATTCATTTCTAGCAGTATGCTTCAGCCCAAAATTATCTCGAGACCTTCTAAATTCTGCATATAATATTTTTATTAACATGAAATCACGTGTTGTAATATTTGAGATAATGGATCAAACTTCTTCTTCATCTCTACTATGAAACGTACTAGTTTTAAGATGAATACACATTCATTTCTCCTTTTTCACGAAATATCAAGTTATTCTGACGATGTCAGAGGTTCCAAGCCAAGATCTAATATTTCATAATGATGGCTCCTTAATTTCAGACTCGGTCTTGAATTCCGAGAACTCTTCTTTTTTATCCATAATATCTCATGAACAAGGTACCTCATCGTCTTGGATCGTAAACTCTTTAATAGAGAATTCTTTAATTGGAACTGCATCATTACTTAACCCTGACCTCAAAAGGACTCCAAATAGATATCACGTATACTTCATATCCTTTTTGCATCTGCAGGACTACTATAATAATAACTGTATGAAGAATGGATTAGACCTCTCTTCAAATAAGAATTTTACATTCATTGATTGCTTTGCGAATTTATTCCTAGACAAGATTTCTGCCCAGACCAGTGACCACACGCAGCTAGATAGACAAATCAAAGCATTGTTTGAAAATGATATCATATCAAAGCTTACAGTGTCAAAAAGTGTTGTATTTCTTGAACTGTCAGAGTTTCTACTCAACAGTACAAGTTTAAAGAGTGATAAATTATTGTTTTATGTTAATAAGATTAATAAGTTGTGCAAGCAGTTATTTATCGTTTCATCCCAAGATTATCCCCAAGTTATAGACTTATCCCTGACAAATCCAATCGAACCACAATTCAAGATATCTGATTACTTGACTAAACTTTACTATAAGTCTCACTTAAACATCAATTTGAGACCCTTGTCAACTGGTAGAGCTGAAGATATCACCGGTCGCTTAGTTATATCAAAGGGAGTCGTACCGTACGAACTCAACTATTTGAAAGTCCATGAAGGAGAATACGTTTATTCAATATCGAAAGACGGGAACATTAAACTATTCTTAAGATAGTAAAATTAAAATCCCAGATTTTAGTTTTTCTTTCTATGTATATTATATAAATCATCTAAGGCAAATTCAACAGAACATCTTGTCCACAATAATGGGAACAACGGCCACACCGATTTCTCTCCCACCAACACCCAATATGGAATATTTTCCATCGTTTTATGGACGTCAAATACTCTGCCAAAGTCTCTTAATAAATATCTTAATTCTGGAACTATAGTGATTTCTCTAATACTGGTTAAAGATTGAGGTGATGAAGGTCTTTCATCAATACAGAGTCGTTTAATGATATCAGATAGCATTCCTAATTTGTTTAGCACTTGCAACCGATGTTGAATTTCAAGTCCAATGATATTAGTCAAATGTTTCTTGAAATTGTAGGTTGAATCCTTTGTATTTTGTTCAATGCTAGCCTTTGAATGCATGGCAGTAGACGAATTAGTTGTTGATGCGTTGAATAAAGGAATACTAGTTGATGCTGATCGTTGGGAGCTCCTTGGTGTCTTGGATGTTCCTATTAAGGGGTTATTTGTATCATGCCTTCTAATTGGAGTGGAAGTGGTACTGCCAGTAATCAACGATGAGTTTGATGATGTATCCATTTTAACCATACCATCACTTGATTTTCCATATTTTCCGGTAGCGTATGGAATGTTGGAGTAGTTGTGATAGTGCTTCAAATCATTACTGATCAACGGAGCCAAATAAGGTCTAGCTAAACTGATTATAAAATGATTCACGTTAAATAATTCAGTAAGTCTTGTGTATGGAGAGTTTTCTTTGTAGTTATATTTGAAGAATGGGCCATCATTTGAAGAGAGAGATGTTTCTCTAAAATATTGCTGCAGATAGTTGACTTCTTGTGGTTTCAAAAACTTAATATCAAGTGATGGAGACTTGGGGACTATGTTATTATTAAAATCTTTAACGTATAATCTAACATTATCAGAGAGTACCCCAGTACCGATCGAGGCATATATAGCCGTCCAAATAATAACGTTAGGAGAAGTGATGTAGTTCAATAAATTAGGTATTGATTGATGTGTTGGATGAATAACAATGTTAAGCACCTTTTCAGTTTTCAAATATGCTTCTTCAAATGTTAGATCACCTATTGTGTCTCTAACAAACTTCAAGAACACCAAAATGTCTTGACTGTATCCCTTTTTAACTACATTCTCAATAACATTACCATATCTTTCATCAACGTCATGGTTAAGAATATCAATATTGCACATCATATCAGCTGGGGAAATTAAAATTGGAATCAATTCTTGATCATTCAATGTACAAACTAATGAAGCAACGGCTGCACCAACCGCACTACCTCCGATTATTCTTGGTAGTAAGCCTTTAAAATATAATGCTTTGACAACTCCCAAATGGCATAAGCCAAAGAGTGAACCTCCTTGTAATATTAAAGCAGTACAACCGAATGATTGTCTTGCATCGTGAAAAAAATCGAGCTTCAATTGCTTCGAATTCATTACAAATTCTTTATCATTGCTATCGTTAGGTTGAGTAATTGAATCATTCAAATAATTAAGACACTTAAGTACCTCTCTAATATATTCTTCAATTTTAATTTTTGTTCCTATATATGACTTAATATACAATTTTTTCTGCAGAATCCCCCCAAAATTACGAATTAATCCTGATCTGAACAATGACATTATTAGTTGGGAATCATTTTCAAGTCTTGCTTGTTTCAATAACTTCAACCTATCATTAATTAGTATGTAATCATAATGTTTTGATATGAAATTTTGTCTCCAAAATTCCATATTAGTTAGTTTATCAATCTCAAATGCAGTTTTCTTCCATTCACTATAACTTTGAACGTTCTTTAATTGCTTCAATTTCTCCCAAAGAGGATTCTTTCTTATGTATAGATGGTAGAGCTTCTTGACCCAAAAGAACCATATATCGATAATAAATTCAAATATAACCCATATAAATCCGGGTATATGATTAACTATGAACGTTAAAACAGGGATTAAGCAGGCATTAGCAAAAGTATTTATGATCATTGTATGCTGTGGATTTTTGGGAGGAGAAATTGCTTTAGATGAAATCAGTCTATAGGAAGTTGCGGTATAAGTGTTGGAATGGATAAAGTTTATAGTAGCACCACTAGTGTACAAACCGAAATAAGTATGCTTATCTTCGAGAACCTAAGATGGAGTATAAAGGTTTAAGTGTTTAATTGAAGTTGGTATTTGTACTGTATTGATCGTGGCAGGCTTGTGCTAATATTGATGGAGTTGGATATATATTATACTGCTATCTAGATATCATGCCTCCAATTATCACGTATGAATATATGACTCAACCAGGATGATAATGTTCAAAAAATGTTGAAGGTGTTCTGTTGTTATCTCAGCCTGTTCCGCTTTTTCCTATCTGAGTCTGTCTCCAGCTCCAGCTGCCTCTGTCAATTTATGACAATCCTGCGTGGAACAAAATGACGCTCGACTATTATAATATTTCAAGATTCAGATGTTGCAATAATACAAGCTTGCAAGTTGTGTTTTCTTGTTCCAGAAAGAATAGCAGCGTATCTACACAAAAACTAGAACAATCAACCTTTCTTAACTATCATCCACTCTACAGAATGCTCTGAATTTTTATCTGAAGCTGTTATCTCTCACCATGAAGCCATCGTATGCACAAGTCAACCGTGAACGGCTCAAAGGCATTTCGCGGAGGCTTCTATTGCATGTGCTGGGCTGGTAATCACCACTGCCAGGAAGCGCATCATGAACAAGAAGCCAGAAAACTCAAGCTGGGCTATAAGAGAATAGAGAACTATGGAGTGAGAATTTTTTTTCTATACAAAGAATGCTTAGTTTTAGGTAGCTGCTTGACTTTTTTGATTGACTTTCTTGTTATCTCTCTTAATACTCCCATTCTGCTGCAGCTCCACTATCAACTTATCAAATCTACACATGACTCCCCACTCTGAAGTTCCGATTATCATTTGATTTCATTAAATTAGTATACATAATAGTTTTAATCCCCGGACTTTATAAACTTCTTTCCTCTACTCAAAAACCTCTTACCCAAAGTAGATGCATGAATACCCGATGTTTCCACCTTATCCTTCACTATACTTCTAATAGAATTGTGTCTTCTTATATCACTATGTGGAGCATTCTGATACACAGCAGTAGCAATTTTACCAATGTGAATAACGGGGGAACTTTCCGATTGTTTCAATATCTCACTGAGCCAAGTATTTAATCCAGAATCATATTCTTTCTCGAGTTGCAGAGCTTGCCTTAATAGTATTATTCTATCGATACTTTGAGATTTAGACATTATGTTGCTCCAACTGTATGGAGGATAAGGTGAGATGGTAGCTGAACTAGTACTGGTACTGGTACCACTATTACTCTGGTTATTCTTAGTAGTCGATTCATTTGTTCCTACACTACTGGATCTTGTTTTGTTACCATCCAGCTTAAACTTTTCATTCCCACTACTAGAATTGGAAACATTTCTAGAAGTTTCTCCTCCATTGCTATTGAGTTTCTTAAGGTCATCGTCCTTAAGAACGTCTAACATCGAATTCATTGGAGTAATCTTTTCTTCTTTGAAAACGGGTACCTTATGTGAGTGTTCGTGGAAAACAGAATTCGTTGACGCAGATTGAGGATTAGAATCCTCCCCATCATCTGGATCTTCGTTAATTCTAGGTAATGCTGCATCTATAGTATCGGTAATAGATACATCATCATCCAGAATTGTTGACGTTAAATCATCAGTTCCATAAGCAGTACTTCTGCCTCTCGTAAACCTTGTGTAATTCTTATTTTCATTTTCGGTTGCATCACCGATATAACTCATTCTTGATTCATTATCATTGTCATTAATAAATTGATCTCTGAAAGTATTGGTATTTGGTTGCCAATTGCCCAAACTAAACGTATTAGTTGTCAGAGTGGAGATTCTCCTTGAAACCTCGTTTTCGTCTCTTACATGTGGAGGTTGAAAATCTTTATCAAACACTGGAAATCCGGCTGCATCAATCAACTGATTGGACAGATGCGATGGCGCAAAGGAGAACTTCCCTGTCGATAATGATCCGGTTGATTCTACAGGATGTAAAGATAATGACTCAACATCGTCGTCTACTGCTAATTCACGTAACCTAGTCCCAGCTGGATTCTTCTCAGAAATAGAAGGGAGTGGTACAACAGACCTAGAACTTGAATCATCATTTAAGTACCCACTTACAGCATCTTCGATGCCTGAATAATCAACTGATACCAATTCCATTCTGTCAGGTGGAGGTTTTCTAACTGAACGCTTATGCCCAGTCAATGCCAATGGCTCTGTTGGAGTGGCAGAGTAAGGAAGTTCGTCATCGGGGTTTTCCTTTTCGTTCAACGAGGAAGTGTCTAGACTCAATACATCGTGATAATGAGCATATGATTCTTCCAAGTCCTGAAGAGAACTCTCTTGGACCTGATTAGAAGATACAGTTGGGACTATCTTATTGCTTTGGTTTTCAGTCGATGAATCTGAGTCTTTGGCACCATCGACAACTTTAGGTTCGTTTATAATGTTAGAAGGGTCCTGCGAGTTCAAAGAGTACAAATCCTTTCCACTTAAAGCACCTTCAATGTCCAGATTACTACTATTTTGACTATTATAACCCCAATTATCTTCATCATCCTCATCTTCAGAATCAAAATTCTTCTTGTCCGTAGAGAGAACCAATGGAGCAGGACCACTAGGTTTTTCAGGTTCTATCTCCTTGTTTACTGGTTCCTGTGTGTGCACAGTGCTATCTGGTTGGAATTCAGTGATGTTCTTGAATTCTTCCTGATGCTCGTATAATGGCTCGATATTCAATGCACTAGATTTTATTATGTTTAATGAGATCGGCTCCTTCTGAATTGAATCAGTATCTGAAACAAAACTTTTGTCTGATTGTGGTGTGTCAGGGACATAATCATGGTTGGAAAATGTAGGAGTAGGTGGTACATTGTATAAACCTGCAAGATGGGTTCTTGAATTGTCTCCATTGTCATGATCTAATGCTTGCTTATGTTGAGAGTCGGATCTCGGGTGCTGCTCTTGTTCGTTTTCAAAATCCAGATCGTCATCTGAGCTGTCAGTATCCTGTCTAGATCTGAAATTGTCTATTGAGAGTACAAGATTGGGATTATTTGATGGCAATTTCTCAGTCAAGGGAGTTGTGAAATTACCTAAACCAGGTGAAGCAACGGTACCTGACGAAGGGATATCAGAAACAAGCTCGTTTGAATTTGAAGACACAGCCATGGGTGAAATGTTCAGAGTCTTTTTAACAAGCTTTGAACTATCTTGATCACCCTGGGAGTGACCGGATATTTCGACATCGATTACTTCAGCAATTGTTTCAATGTCTTGATTTCTTGAATGTTCATGACTGGCTTCTTCCTCATCATAGTCATCGTCCCATTCATCTCCATAAGATGGAACAGCTGCTTTGGCCCATCTGGTTGAGTTCTGTCTCCCAAATTGATCGGTCATGGCAATCTTTGTCGTTTAGATGAATACTATCTTTGGTTTTGTTATGGAACAGAAGAAACATTTCCTTTTCTATGATGTATTTGTTTTAGTGTGCATATAGCGCGCAATTTACGTGAACTCTAACAGAATCATTTATGACGAGCAGTTGTACGCTCGGGCGATTGTTTAATCCGGGGACAGTACAGCCAGCGATGGAGCCAGTCGATGAGAGAATAGATTGCGAAGAATACAACAAAAAAACTGTTTACATTAGAGTTAGTTCGAATTTCAATTTCATATTGATTTAGCTTGATTTAGTTTAATTTTATTTAATTTTATTTCAGTTAATTATATAGTGACATTTTAGTTTCCCCATTCGATATCTAATCCGACCTTATTCTGCAATGAGCATCGATTCATTACTATAAGCAGTAATAGAACCGAATAACCTTAGACAAGACCGTTGCTTGAGAATCGCTTGAGAATATACTCTCAGAAACCCTTCCAACACTCATTATTACTCATTTACACATCAATAACATTCCCTCACATCAAAAACTGAAGGTTCATATCTTGGGGGTGAGAGCTACTGAGCTGAGGTTTCTGAGAGTATTTACTACTCAACAAGGTTCTCATATTGTTTAATAGTGACAAGTAAGATTGATTTGGCATTTCATTCAAAGTCTTAATGAAAGACCAACTCATAGCTCCTGTACTTAAACCACTTTCGGTAGCATCAGCACTAGTCTGATCGTCTTTACAACCGGAAATACTAATGACATCGGCTGGGGAAGCTTTCATATTAATTACTTGCTGTCTGTCAGAATTTCCCAGCTTGGACACCTTTTTGATGATACCTCCAATTGATGACAAGGCCCCGCCAATATTACCACTTTCATAAGAAAGGAAAGCTTGCAATGCCCCTGATCCAGCATCCTTTAATAAATTTGGTTCTTTAACTACTCCCTTTGTAGAATAAACATAAGGTAAATCCAATGCAGTACCCGAATGACAAGAATCGTATAATGCAGTCAAACGACAACCTGGTGGTAAAGGACGCACCATAATTGCATGCATAATATCGTCTACAATATTACCAGCCTGTTGAAAATCGACTGGATAAATAACATCATCATATCCACTTTCTTCATCACCATCTAAATCCTCAGTAACTCCTCCATGACCAGAATAATGAAATACTAAAGAATCATTTGGTCTAGCGTCTCTAACTAGCCATTCCATTGCTCTTAGTATATTATCTCTGGTTGGGATTCTGGCCATTTCTCTTTGATCATCGGTTAAAATCACCATGTTGTCATACAGATATCCAAATCTCTGATTTAAAAATGAACTCATATTCTTGACATCGTTAATACATCCTCGAAGGGCATTGGAGCTGCCTATGTAATTTATTCCAACAAGTAAAGCCTTTTTTCTACCAGTACAGTTTGAATATTGGAAAGTCATTCCAGTGTTCTGTCCAAAACTTTGTGGAGCAGAAGGTGGTGGACCCAGAGGTCTATCGTATTGCTGGTATTGACTTGAACGACTATTTGGATCAATATAGTTGGAATGACTTACATTGCCATTATAAGAGTTTCCAGGTGGTGGGCCAGGAGGTCTGGAGTATTGTTGGTGAGGTGGAGCAGCTGACGGACGCTGATATTGATCATATTGTTCATGTCCTTGCGGAGGTCTATTTCCATATTGTTGTTGGTTTGGAGGTGGACCAGGTGGTGGCCCGTAGCCAGTGTTAGTATAAGTATTTCGTCCAGATCCAGGAAACATAATGTTACAAACCACTCAATTGAATATATACTAATGTATATTAACTAAGTACAACAGCATTTTCTTTCTTTCATTTGGTTAGTAAACTATAAGGGGGAAAAGTGACACAAAACACATGAAAAGGCTTCAGAGAACAAAAGTTTGCCGTTGTTGTTAAGAAAATAGAGCCCAATCAAATTCCAACCTGAGATAATATTTTCTGTCGTAATTGCGCATCAGAATTTGAGCTCGAATTGCATAAAATAATTTTGATTACACCATGTGCATGCTAGGAATGCATGCTAGGAATGCATCCTAAGAATGGATCAATTAAAACTGTTTAAGACTGCTATTACCATCTATATCATGTATTTTCACATATAAAAGGTGGTTTATTATTAATTCTAAATAACTCGTTAAATTACTAAATTGAGGTTTACAACTTTGGGGTATCATTTCCTTGAGAAATAACTGCACTAGGGTACAAACTTCCCATGAAATTACCAATATGCCATGCACCACCATCTACAACTTCAACTGTACCAGTGACATAAGATGCAGCAGGTGAGAAAAGATAAACAGTGGCTTCAGCTATATCTCTGGTAGTACCAAGACGTTGTAATGGGACTTTGGTTTCTAATGGATCAGCACCAGGAGGAGTTAATCTTGACATACCTTCAGTACCGGCTATCATACCTGGAGCGATGCAATTTGAACGAATACCTAAAGGACCAAACTCAACTGCTAAAGCATTTGAAAGGGCATCAACACCTGCCTTTGCTGCACCAACATGTGCTTGAAATGGAACACCATAGTAATGAAGAGTTGCACTGACGAAAATAATGGCCCCTTTATTCTTACGGAGTTCTTCAAATGTTGCCTTTACAGTATTATAAGAACCCAATAAATCAATTGAAATAACTGATTTGAATGCATTAGCAGATAGATGGTTGACATCCGCTAAGAAATTTCCGGCTGCTCCTGCAATGACAAAATCAATTCTACCAAGTTCATCAACTGTTGATTTGGCAGCTCCAACAAGTGACTGAACATCTCTAACATCAATATTACCCAATCCTATAACCTTAGCTCCGGGACGAAGTTGTTGAATTTCCTTTGCTGCTTTTTCAGTTTTCTCGACATTTCTTCCAATAATAGCAGCATTGGCTCCAAGCAACACTAATGCTTCAGTTTGAACTCTACAAATGGTTCCAGCTCCTCCAGTTACAAACACTACTTTCCCTTTAAAAAGATCTGGTTTCCAACTTGAATTTGTAACAAATGATTGATCGAGTGTAGACATATTTAAAATGTAGATTGCTGTGGGGTTGTGATCTGTTTGATTTCTTGGATAGTTTGGTTGATTAAAACAAAACTAAACTCTAAAATGTTTGGTTGGGAAATTTACTATGTGGAACTAAGCTTATAACTGATAAATTAACAAGATGCCTTTTAAATATAAAATTATTCCTTAATTCTTCCGACAACTAAAATTGAAAGAAATATTGTTCAATGTGAATTTATAGCATTGAGGTCCCCTCTTATGTTTAGTGAGGGTTATTGGTACTGCACAAAGAGACTTGTGGGGTATTCCAACCGAGGTCTGCAGCTAAAACTCACAAGCAAATTGGTAAAGACAAGTCACCATCTTAGAACATGATTTCGGTTCTGAAAAGATATCAAAGTATGGTTAGCAACTGTGATATTCAGAAATCTGGACTAGAAATCATATTAATCTAACTTTCAAACGGGTATATTTTGTTGGCAGTGACAGACAAACATATGAATCTTATCGGATAATTTGTACAATGCGAAATTGTCCTGTATATATCTTCGTTTCTCTTTGAACGTTTCCAAGTGCTTAATGGTTTCCATTTTCGGATACATCGCTGGTGGCCTTCAAAAAAAACACGATTTGCAGCTGCGCAATCGGATTGAATCAATTAAAGGGCGAGTTTACGGGAACGATCTGGTCCCAATTTCGAACTTACAATTTAAAGAGTAGAGCTGTTTTGAAACGTATGGCCACTCACACTAAATAACAACTTTCTCGCCGCCCGACATTAATGCTTACTATATCTTTGTTTGCTATATGTAGTGTGTATGGATGTATCGGTGGATGTGTGGGTGAATTTTTTATTTAGGGCTACAATTTGACAAGTTAGAACATAAAAATGTATATTTGAGATATATTGCAACTGTAGATAAAGTAACAGATATATTGGTTCACAGATACTTTATACACTATATCATATTTTTAGTAACCTAGCACAACTGCAGAATTATAAAATCATATTTTTTTTCCATTACATCCCAAGAAAAAGTAAGCTGTATGGAAACAAAACCCTGGCATCAATGATTAATACTTAATCAGTATTACTTCTTGCAACATTTTGTACATACACATTTGGATGTCTTACAATTGCAAGATTTGCAATTGCTGCAAGTGGAGCAAGCACCAGCGTAATTGTCGAAGTTTCTGACGATAGGAGCCATTTCTTGTTTTAAAGTTTAGTATTGAAGATTTATTTGATTATTTGAATTTGTTGATTCAAGCATGATTTCACAAATATTCTCCAGTTGAAATAAGGGAATTATATCCCTTTAAATACATCAGTTTGACTCTCCTTTAATAAAAGGGGCACAGACTGTTATCAGAACAGGGTAATAGATACGAATTGACCTTCTACCTTGAAAATGACTCGGGTTTAACTCTATTTGGGTGTCTCGACCTCTACTTTGATGCGATTAGCAAATCGATTGATAAAGGGTTTCTTTATACCAGTGACATGCCAAACACTATGAAGAGCAATTTCAGGTTGTAAAAAAGAGAAATTATAATATCTCATTGTCTATTATAATTGAACAGTGATGTCACAGATAAAAGGAGATAGTAATAGTAATTCAAATTAAGTATAATTATTAGTTTGAATTATAAAATCATGCTAAGATAACATTTTCCTTTTCCTAGATGCATGTTGATTGTATAATATGAAGCCTCTGCGATACAATGCAATCGGGAAATTGCTTCCACCTTAAAACGCACCATTACTAATAATCGTTCTCAATTTGAATAGTTGCAATGGCAACTAACCATATCGCATCTCCATCGGCATCATCAATTAAGGTCTTCTAGGAGTCGGAGACTCTGCATTCTTAAATTCAATCCCTACAGCCTAACATCCATTTACCTACATACCAGTACATCCATGCACCCATACAATCATTTACATCTTGCTGTGACTAGTCACTTTCCTATTGTAACTTCTCTCTGTTGCTGGCCCAATCCAAGTCTTACGAAAAAGGAATGCAAGTGGTTCGAGTAGAAGTGGGCACATTTGTTGGGTGATCGTTGTTTATTGCTTCAATTCATTCAAACTAAAACTTATCGTAACCTGATGCAATGTATCACCAGCTAGACACCATTTAAGTTGAGATTCATATTCAAGTTATGTTAACAAAAATCTTAATTCAAACTTTTAATAACAAGGGCGTGTGGTCTAGTGGTATGATTCTCGCTTTGGGTAAATCGTTAACAAAGTTAGCGAGTTGTCAAGCATGCGAGAGGCCCTGGGTTCAATTCCCAGCTCGCCCCTTTATTATTTTTGGAAGTGAACCTTTTTACTGGGTTCAGAGTCGTGCAAGCATCAATATTTGAACCAGAATTGTATATCGCAATTTGGAGGAGCCGTAGGATTATGGAGATCAGAGGAAAAATCTTAATTAAAGGTGTTCAACAATAGATTGAAGCGTTCATAGAATCATATTATATCGATTTTGATCTTTCTATCGGTGTGGCAATTTAGCTATTGCTCATAATCTGAGAAGACTTTTTTCTCTGATTGCACAAAGGATACCGACTACTTTCTATCGATTACGACGGAACAAATAAGCTGGTGGCCAAATTCCCGAAAAACTCCAAAACTACTGATATAACACTAATAAGATGTCGTCGTCCTATACAAAAGAACAAGAGCAGTTGGTTACAAAGACTTTGTCTTATAAGTCCCATCAATATTATGAAATATTGTCTGTAGACAAGAAGTCTTCAGAAGTTGAAATTAAGAAATCTTATCGTAAATTAGCCGTCAAGCTTCATCCTGATAAAAATCCTCACCCCAGATCATCAGAAGCATTCAAATTATTAAACAAAGCATGGGGAGTATTGAGTGACCCTTCAAAGAAAAGAATTTATGATCAGACCGGTTCAGATCCAGATTCAAGAGCCTCTGGTTATTCAAGTGCTGGAGCAACTGCTAGCCCTTTTGCAGGAAGTGCATTTGGGGGAGCAGGAGGCCATGGAGGAGCAGCATTCAATGATGATATATTCAATTTATTTTTTGGTGGAGGACAGCAGGGACCTGCATTTACCTTTGGTAACAACGGATTTACGTTCCAGACATTTGGCGGTGGACCTGGTGGAGGTTCTCCTTTTCAAACTTTCAATATGCGTCAACGTAGACCTCCACAACAGCAACAGCGTCAACGACAAGAAGAAGAGGAAGAAGGAACACCTTCCACCACAACCTTGTTAACTCAATTACTTCCTATATTATTGTTTTTATTAGTTCCTATTCTTTCTGCACTTTTTTCAGAATCCTCATCATATCCTCAATATTCTTTTATTCCCACAAGAACTTACAATACTCAACGAGTGACTCCTAACTATAAAATTCCCTTCTACGTGTCTGAAACTTATGCCAATGATAAGAATTTAGATTTGAAGAAAGCAAAAAACTTTGAAAGAAAAGTTGAAACTACATACATTCAAGATAAAAGAACACAATGTTCAAGAGAACAAGCTTTAAGACATGAGTTGATCGAAGATGCACATGGGTGGTTTTTCACAGATGAAGACAAATTAGAGAAAGCCAAGAAAATGCCAATGCCAAATTGTGAAATTCTAAGAAGTTACAATTTAATTTAAGATAAGTAAGATAACCAAATTAACCAAGTCGAAAATAGGACGGGGAAAAAAAAAGGGATTAATCACAGAATCTGATGTGCATGGGTGATTCAATGATTTTGGATATTGACCATACATAGATCCATATTTATTCTTAGAGGGCAAGTGATTAAAAGGCATCATGATAGTCTCCATATGGTTAAGAATTATGATTCTTGCTATAATATGGGTCTAAGGTCAATCATTACACCAATGTAGAGAAAATTAGGGGATCAAAATAATATATAAATATACATACTATATCCAGTCACAGTTATAATAATACAAATCACTAATCAACGAGAAAACAGATGTGTAGTACATAAAATATAGGTAATACCATTAGTTTACCAATAAAAGGATATCCAGATGGGTTCAGGAAGCCATGAAATAAAATTGACCAACATCACACGAACTCAAACATACTTCATTTCACAAGTGACTTAAAAACTTATTACCATTTGAATCAACAAAATCCATCACCGGCATCTCACAACATAAATCCATTTTATCTTCAGTACCACAATAGTATATGGGAGACTTATTGACCAAGAACTTTCTCAAGTCCATATCCATCCATTCTCCTTTGTGAATGGTCCCCTTGACCGTATCATACACAATATTTTTGTATCTTGGACTGGATTCAATGGAATATACTCTATAGAACAGCCTAACCGATAGACCATTGGTAGTGCTACAAGAGTGCAATCCTGAATATGAAGAAGACAAACTCGGATGGAAACCGGTTGAAAAAGTAATCCCAAGAATTTGCAGCTTATATCCAACCGAACCAGAAAACTTATGCTCGATTTTTACTCCAGCGCTATACGATATCGAAACTGAACCGGATCCAGACTTTGAACCAGTCCCTCCGAATCTTAAGCAAGAAGTAGCAGCGATCAATTCTGGTTCAAGAGAGACTGAATTGGTTAAATCCTCCATTTCCATTTCAAGATACGAAAACGTTCTAGTTGTTTCTGATTCTTGTTCAGTGGACTCAATTATATTCTCATTAGGTACTAATATTGTATTTGTATCCTTGAAGATAACAACACTTTTAGGATTCTTCCTGACTATGTATTGAAGCTTTTTTGAGTTGAACCTATCTCTTGTTGAAGACTCATATTTGATAAATTTGGGTGATTCTCTGTTTGAGTTTATAACTGGCTGTTCTTGTATAGCCACACAATATCTTATTTCGTCAACCGTTAATTCTTCTGGCGGTAAGTCCAAGTTGATTCCTGGAATTGTTAACTGGGAGTTATAGCCGCCGTTGTTGCAACTCACATTGGTTGCGATGAGCATAATCAAGAAGAATTTAAGAGAGTATAAAGTCATTAAGAAAGATGATAAATAAAACAAAAACAATATTCATCTGACAATAATAATCTGAGACTGGTCTATAAAGACATGGTTGATATCAGATCATGACATACACAAAATTTAACCCAATAGTTGTTATGCTAGCTCCATTTGCATTATAGACATGCCCTTAACAATTTGTAATGCTCTAACGCTTCACCACGAATGGCTTCTATGTTACTTATTCTTACCACATCAGGACCGTCCTTATTAGCTCAGTTGGTAGAGCGTTCGGCTTTTAAGGATTTCATTTCGACAAAAAGTCGACCGAAATGTCCAGGGTTCGAGCCCCTGATGAGGAGTCCATCTTCTTTTTTTGAATTCATTTTGTATTTTTTGGCATGTCCAGAGCCTGTAAGGACCTCATCCCATGCACTCTTAAATCTCGTGTGTTTGTTAATGCACCATTACGTACTGACATCCTTGGTTTACCCCTTAACTACGATAGATGAGACAACAAAGACAGTTATGTCTATTTCTGCTAATATTCGAGTACGACAACAACAACAACAACAACTGAAACCAAGCCGTAAAATATGGTCATCAATTTTTTCAAGACAGGTAAGACATACTAAACAATGTAATTTATGTTTGAAAAAGAATGGAGTGCTATGGGGATATATAATTTTTTTTACTTTTCAATAGCCTTCATCGGGAATCAGTGCATCTTCAATGTGGACCCAATTTTATCTCCGCAGGAGACACATAGCCAGGGAACGTCATTCAGCTATATTGGTATTCCCTACTCTACTACTTCAACATGAATTTTGGAAATTAAGGAGAGAGCCAGGGGATGAAGGGGAGTTGGGGAACAGCTAAATAGAAGCAATATTTCCAATTTAAAAGTATATATTTTGTGTTTTATGTCACATACGGGTACTTTAACTTTCAGTCCTATTCACATAAAATGTTCGCTCCCTCACAATTGAGTAGAACAAAAGTAAAATGCTAAATTTAGTGTAAAATTTAGGCGGGGCTGTTAAAAAAATCTAAAATTTGGTTTTTTGAATAACGTCAAAAAGACATGTCAAATAATACGATACGATACGTCACGATAGCACTTCGACTGCATTAATGTGTCTAATAATCCAGCACGCCATATTTTTCCTTAAAGCACATTCTCTCTAGCAGCTTTAAGATTACAACCTAGCTTCTCATCATCTCTCAATTCGTTATCTCTTTCTTAATTTTGTTCACCCAGTTTTCTGCTTGTTTTTATTTAAGCCAGATTTCTCCTATTAAACATCTCCTTGTGAAACTTATTTTGTACTTGCTGCAGGGTTTTAAGTGTCTCTGATATATTTTTTTTAATTTAGTAAACACACATTTAGGGACAATCCATATTAAGAATCGCTTGCACTATTTTTGAGGCGTACAGGATTCCATTCAATTGTTACTAGCTTAGATTTCTTTCGACCCTTAATAGCTTAATACCAGGAGCTACATTTCTGTTTTGGTTTAATTTTTCTCTTTCATTAACACTTTTTTTTTGCTTCTGATTCTCGAGATAGATTTTCAAAATCGAAACTCATTTATACCAATTCATCACTACATTTTTGCACAGATCGTCAAGAACATTACTGCAATTCGCAATATAAATAGATTAGCCTTTCCGCAGTATATACTTCTGAGAAGGATCAACAACCAGAGCTTCGTTTAAAGATTAATTCCAGTAATAGAATAGATAATAAACAGACTGTGTTCTTGAAGCACTATTAAAGTACAGGGATAATATATTCTCGATTACAATAAAAAACAACGAAATCTCAACGAGACCCATCACTTCAATCACTTCACCCAATAGCACTAAAGTTGACCACTATCCAGACCACATCACTATACTGTCAACTATTTGTTCATTGACTTGAGTATTAAAGTTGTTGTCAAAATTACGAGATCTGCTTGATTACTTCAGAATCAACCCTATCCAACTCATCCTTTTCAAATTTGCTACGGAAATAAAAAACTTTCCCTCCTGTTCTGGAAAATCAGAAGAGGTTGTATTTGGCATTATAAGTATTTTTCAAAATAACACCCTTACTTAAAAAGCAACGTCTTATTCAAGACGAAGTAATGGATTCCCAGGATCTTCTAAGGATTCTTGAAGACCCTGTACTCTTCAAAGAGAAATCCGAAAGTATACGAAATGATTTAATAAAACATATCAAGATCCAGGATATCACAATTGAAGAAGTTGAAACAGAATTAGAAACTTCCAAGACTGCCAATAAAGCATTCAAACAAGCGTTATCCGAAATTGGTACCGTTGTTATATCAGTTGCCATGGGTGATTTATCTAAAAAGGTGGAAATTCATTCGGTTGAATCAGATCCAGAAATCTTGAAAGTTAAAATTACCATCAATACCATGATGGACCAATTACAGGCTTTTGCCAATGAAGTTACAAAAGTTGCAACTGAAGTTGCAAACGGAGAATTAGGTGGTCAAGCTAAAAATGAAGGCTCAGTTGGAATTTGGAGATCTTTAACTGATAATGTCAATATTATGGCCTTGAATTTGACAAATCAAGTCAGAGAAATCGCAGACGTTACAAGAGCAGTTGCAAGAGGTGATTTGTCGAGGAAGATCAACGTTCATGCCCAGGGGGAAATTCTACAGTTACAAATGACTATAAATACTATGGTAGACCAATTGAGAAAGTTTGCCTTTGAAGTTTCAAAAGTTGCCAGAGATGTTGGAGTTTTGGGGATTTTAGGTGGACAAGCGTTTATTGAAAATGTTGAAGGTATTTGGAAAGAGTTAACCGATAATGTAAATGCTATGGCACTAAATTTGACTACCCAAGTTAGAAATATTGCCAATGTGACCACAGCCGTTGCTAAAGGCGATTTGTCCAAGAAAGTCACGGCTGATTGTAAAGGGGAGATTTTGAATTTAAAATTAACAATTAACCAAATGGTGGATCGATTACAAAATTTTGCACTTGAAGTCACAACATTATCAAGAGAAGTTGGTACTTTGGGAATATTGGGAGGTCAAGCAAACGTTCAGGATGTTGAAGGAGCTTGGAAAGCAGTTACAGAAAATGTTAATTTAATGGCAACCAATTTAACGAATCAAGTTAGATCAATCGCTACAGTGACAACTGCAGTTGCTCATGGAGATTTATCACAAAAGATTGATGTTCATGCTCAAGGCGAAATCTTACAATTGAAGAATACTATAAATAAGATGGTGGATTCTTTGCAGTTATTTGCTTCAGAAGTTTCAAAAGTTGCAAGAGATGTTGGTATTAACGGGAAGTTGGGTATTCAAGCACAAGTTAGTGATGTGGATGGTTTATGGAAAGAAATCACTTCAAATGTCAACACAATGGCATCAAACTTAACCTCTCAAGTGAGAGCATTTGCTCAAATCACGGCAGCAGCCACCGATGGGGATTTCACAAGATTTATCACCGTGGAGGCAAGTGGTGAAATGGATGCATTGAAAACGAAAATTAATCAAATGGTGTTAAATTTAAGGGAATCGATCCAAAGAAATACAGCTGCAAGAGAAGCTGCAGAGTTAGCCAATAGTGCCAAATCTGAATTCTTAGCAAACATGTCCCATGAAATTCGAACTCCTTTAAATGGAATAATTGGAATGACTCAATTATCGTTGGATACTGAACTAACTCAGTATCAAAGAGAAATGCTTTCAATTGTTCATAATTTAGCAAATTCTCTTTTAACAATCATTGACGATATTTTAGATATTTCTAAAATTGAAGCAAATAGAATGACAGTTGAACAAATTGATTTCTCTTTAAGAGGTACGGTATTTGGAGCCTTGAAAACTTTGGCGGTTAAAGCAATTGAGAAATCTCTTGACTTGACCTATCAATGTGACCTGTCATTCCCAGATAACTTGATCGGTGATTCATTTAGATTGAGGCAAGTCATTTTGAACTTAGCTGGAAATGCAATTAAATTTACTAAAAAGGGTAAAGTTAGTGTTAGTGTTAAGAAATCCTCTGCAGTATTCGAGGGAAATGATGATAAGTTAATATTAGAGGTCTGTGTTAGAGACACAGGTATTGGAATTGAAAAGGATAAATTGGGATTAATTTTTGATACATTTTGTCAAGCTGATGGATCTACAACCAGGAAGTTTGGCGGTACTGGTTTAGGTTTGTCAATTTCGAAACAATTGATTCATTTGATGGGAGGAGAGATCTGGGTTACTTCAGATTATGGTGAAGGTTCTAATTTTTATTTCACTGTAAGTGTATCACCTTCGAATATCAGATATACTCGTCAAACTGAACTGCTCTTACCATTTAGCTCTCATTTTGTTTTATTCATCTCAACAGAGCATACAGATGAACAATTGGAAGAAATCAGAATTGGATTAGTCGAATTGGGATTATTGCCAATAATTGTTAGAGATATAAGTGATGCAGAGTTGGAGGAACCAGTCAAGTACGATATTATTATGATTGATTCGATTGAAATTGCCAAAAATCTTAGGTTATTACCAGAAGTAAAGTACATTCCTTTGGTTCTATTACATCATTCTATTCCGGAATTGAACATGAGGGTTTGTATCGACTTGGGTATTTCATCGTATGGAAACACTCCTTGTTCAATAACAGATTTGGCAAGTGCGGTTATTCCAGCTTTAGAGTCAAGATCTATTTCTCAAAACACTGATGAATCAGTTTCCTATAAGATTCTTTTGGCTGAAGATAATTTAGTTAATCAAAAATTGGCAGTGAGGATATTGGAAAAGCAAGGTCACCAAGTTGAAGTTGTTGAAAACGGGTTAGAAGCATATGAGGCCATTAGAAAGTCTAAATACGATGTGGTGTTGATGGATGTCCAAATGCCGGTCATGGGGGGATTCGAAGCAACAGAAAAAATAAGGCAATGGGAAAAGAAGTCGAATCCGATAGATTCATTGAGTTTCAGAACTCCTATTATTGCTTTAACAGCTCATGCGATGTTGGGTGATAGAGAGAAATCTTTAGCTAAAGGGATGGACGATTATGTCTCTAAACCATTGAAACCAAAACTTTTAATGCAAACAATTAGTAAATGCATTCACAATATTAGACAATTGAAGGAACTTTCGAAACAAAACAATAGAACTTCTGATCTTGCCAAGAACTTAAAGAAGGGTTCTATTAAAGGTGCTGAGCATTCTCCTTCTAAACTATTGTCAAACCTTGTTTCTAGCCCCAATGGAAATGGCTCTTCTCTCAATATTGGAAACGGAAGTACATCTTCACGCTCTACTCCTCCAATGTATTTGGATAATGGTAACAATAAATCTTACACTGGATCACCACGTATTCGAATTACTTCTCTAGAGGAACCAACTACAACGAACAGAAGACCTGGCCAACTTTCTGCTCAGAATCGATCTCTAACTGAAAGTACGATCTTCACCGTCAAACAGAAAAGCGATCTTCCCTCAGTGCCACCTAAGTTTGAATATTTATGATTCATAGTTTCTCTTCGAGCCTATTTCACTACAAAGTAACCGAACCCCGTTAATGTATATTACATCCTTTGCCTATTTTATTACCAAGTGGTTAAATCCCATTTTTGTAGTTCTTGACTTTGTTGGATGACATCCTTTTGAGCCTTTTTACGCATGTAGAAGATTGGACAATCCTTGTTAGAACATAAAACTTCCTGGTGTAACGAACCTTGGCATCTTTGACATTCTGTCCACAACCGGGAAAACTTATTTTCCAAATAATTCATTTGAGCCAATGCTTCACCATATAATCTAGGAGCTTCCGAAGTACAATTCTCACAGATTGCTCCTTTATTTCCAGGCTTTAATGGAGTTTTACAATTTTTGCAAAGTTCCGCTTTCTTAGCGAATCTCATTAATCCTCCTGTCTTTGGTGCTGACATTTTAATTGTTCTTGTATGAGAACCTGAAAGTAATTCTTTGGCTCTCTTTTCTCCTAAAATTGGCTCAAAAATTCTCATAAGTGGATTGGAAAGTTGATTCTCAAGATAATATTTAAAATCTATTGACAACGAATTTTCCAATACATACAATGGATCTTCTGATTTCTCATAATTTTTAGCTCCTGAGGAGTTTATAATAACGTATGCAACTCTATCTCCTAGCGTTGGAGCAGAACCTGGATCTCTCTTTTTCATTCTTTCGGCTAATTCAACATGTGCTTGTTTGGCTGTGTAATCCAGCTTTGAGTATGCCTTTGTAATGACTAATTGGGATAAATCTACTCTATTTTGTAATAGATCAGCAATTGTCTGCTTAACAAATCTTTCAGCCTTATCAACATTTCTCTCTTCCAAAATAAATTCTAAGACTTTGGTTATAACATTCAGCACTAATCGGCAATTATCTCTTCTGACAGTTTCAATACCTTTGGTATCCATTCTATCAAACTTGTCAGGATTTGTCCAGTAAAGTCCGGCATATCTCTTTTTATTAATCAACAAATAAGGGAAATAAACCTTTTCGAACTCAAGCTTGATTGGGCTCTTGAATTTGGTAGAAACATAAGCTGCAGCTTCTTCTCCAATTTTCATGCATGTTGCTAAATCTTGATAACCAAATTTCACCATTACAGAATCGGTATCACCATAGATAACTTGAGCGTCATAAGGATGTCCATTTTTAATTGAGTAATGCTCTTGAACTTCGGTTTTTGTCTTTTCAATCATCTCTCTACCAAAGGCGGTAACTGAAGACGAAATAGCAAGACATGGAAGTTTCCCTATAGTTGCTCCAGTAAACCCATAGACAGAATTTGCAGAAATCTTCAATGCTAATTGCCTTCCATTCAACACATCACGTTTGAAAGGGTCAGTTTCCTTTTTCAAATCGGCTTTTGCCTTTTTTCTTGCCGTTAATAATTCATTCAAAATTGTTGGTAAGATACCTTTTCTGTTATGTTCCTTCACAAAATAATCTCCGTTGGGAGTGAGAATATAGTCATCTTCGGTTAAATTGAATGCTTTTATGGATTGCTTATTTAGTAAAGTAGTATAGCAAAGATTATGGGCCATCATAATCGAAGGATACAAAGAACTGAAATCCAATGTTGCAATGGGAACGTCATAGTAACCTCTACTTGGTTCAATAACGGTTGCACCTTCATATACTTCATCTGTACCTTCAACCTTCATATTAGGGATAATAATGTCGTCTTCAAGACACTTCCTAAACAATTGAGAAATAACCTTGATTTGTTGACCTCTTGACAAAAGATAGGAGAATGGGACCCCAGTAACTCTTGCCATTTCGGTATAATTCACAAGACACATTAACTTTTCTAGCAATCTTAATGGAAGATAGGCATCTTTAAGACAATAAACAGCTAAACGTCGTCTTGTTTCCTTTGTACCATTTTGTAAATCAGTGATAATTGAATGTTGAACATCTTCCTTCTGCTCACCCAAGAAATGAGCAGAAACTGAATTCAAAGTATAAGATCTAAGTTTGTATTCTCTTTGACAGAATTGCAATAAATCCAATTGCATTCTTCCATCAATATTTACAACTTTATTTTCTCTTGTTCCGTATGCTCTAGAACTAAATACAGAATCTTTAGCTTCCTGTTTGACACCAGGAAGTCTACCAAAATATGCGAAGTTTCTCAAACCTAATGCTTTCGATCTATCCAATAAATATGGAATATCAAAATTAGCAGTATTATAACCAATGATTACATCAGGGTCAACTTTTACAATGAATTCACGCCAATGCATAAGCATATCTTCTTCCTTCTCATGTTCAAATATTTGTGAACCGATAATCGATGAACAAGTATTTACTGTGAAGACATTACGTACAAATGGTCTTGATTCTCCATATTTCAGAACAACGTTTGCAATTTGAATAACAGGATCATACTCAGCTTCTGGGAAAATACCCTTTCTCCCAGCACATTCAATATCAAATGATAAAATACGAAGAGGAGCCATTTTAAGCCATTCACCTTCAGAAGGATGAGAAATTAAGTCTTTATAATCGATCGAACATTCAAATTGACAGGAAGATATTTTCAAATCAGGATCAACTAAATTGTATTTACCACTTGGAAGAGTTATCCAAGACATTCCAGTTATATGACAATCAACCATTAATCTTAAAAGGTAATTTATATTATCATAACTAACATTTTGGGGTGGGAATAGATTTTCAAACCTAACATCTCCTCTTTCAAATGCACTTCTTAACTTAGCAATGTTTCTTGCATTTTCAACAACTATCTTGAAAAATGGAGATTTTACATTCTTATTGTAACCCCATATAGATTCTTTCAATTTTACTTCAATATCATGGACTCCTTGGAAATTGTTATCAATATACTCTTTGAATTTCAGTAAATGTTGATCTTTATAAAAACCTTTTGGCATAGGAACGTAAAAGTAATGTAGAAAACCAGTGACATTACATAACACTGAATGTCCTTCATCAGTAATACCGAAAAACCTTGCAATGGTTAACTCTCCAACACTAGTTTCTTCTGCATCTAATTGTTGAAAAGTTATATCACTTGTTAATGGATCAAAATCGTTTGAAATTGGAGGTCTATTCCAACCTTGATCTTGTTCTGCCTTCGATACTCCATTTCTGGTCATATCCAATAATTGACGCTCAAAATCGGTAGGTTCATCATTACCATTTGGTCTTAATTTTTTCAAATATTGTTCTTGAGTATTTGATAATTGTATCTGTGAAGAAGTTGTGAAAGATTGCGATCTTAATGACTGAGATGAAGGAGGAAGCGAATGTGCCTGATCTGTATGCGACAGTACATCTTCATCTTCATCATGCAGTTGTCGTTTGAGCAGCATTTTATTCTACTTTTGAAACCTTGTACAGAAGTCGATAAACTTGATACACAATTTGCCTGTCTGATTCCATTAATTAGTGCTTCTTTACTCTAAGATGTCATCTTTTCAAATCCTAACAATCACTACGCGTATCGCGTGCTGTGCAGGATCAATGGAGGAGATGTGCGGTGACTTCGAAGATTGCAGCTTGACATCAAATTGGGTGTATGGGATATGTAATCTAAATGATGGTTGATAATATTACACCACCATGTTGATTACTAACAAGCAAGGTATTATCGTAGATAACATATAAGACGTAGACAATCCTTGAACAATTGGATTTCTCTTCTTTCTCAGTATCTACTATGCTGGTGAATAATTCAATAATAAAAGTTGATTTTAATTGGAAAGAATTGCAATTCCTTGGTGCAATACGCTAAGTCCTGTAGATAGCGAGAACACTGCAGCAGATATGCAACAAAGAGAAAAAAGGAAGAGCACAAGTCGAAGAACTAAGGATTAAATCATAGGATTAACAAAACAGAGTTAGGATATAGGATTATGCAACAGAATGTATGAAACAGGATGTATGCTATATAAGTTTTCAAATGAGTTCAAGCTAATAAATCTACCTCTACGTCTTCGTTTTCGTCTTCTTACTAGTTGTCGTTGCAGCAGAAGTCTGTGGTTAACGCTTACCTTAATGCCGTTTACCTTAATGCCGAACTTACATTAGTTGGTTGCATCATTATTATATGTATTATTAAACAGTTTTATATTGCTCCCAAATTATTCAAATTTTACACAATTTATTAAAACGCTATCAACAGTTAATTGCCCCGCAATTTATCTTCCATTCTCCTCGAAAATGTAAATCAATACATTATCATATTTATTCCTTTTCTAACACTTTTTCAATATTTTCATATTGGAGGCTATGGTCTTCTTCAGGATCAAGATTAGACTTAGGACCAGAATACACCTTATATCCATAAATGAAATAATATGCAAGGGAAATAATCCAACAACCAACATTGATCACACAAGTATAATTCATGGTTTCTTTGTCAACGGTGATATCGCTAGGGAACATACTCATTATGATGACATATGCAATCCAAACAACGGTAATGGTATGGATAATTTTGGTAAGAGTATGACCTAAGAAGAAATAACCTGCCTTAAATCTTTTACTACCTTGTGGTAATAAAACTAAAAAGACTGGCATACCCCAAGATAAAGTATTACTTGCAACTGCTAACGAGAAAAGTGCATTTGCAGCAACAGGTCCAATTAAAATCAATAAACCACAAATTAAACAGAAAGCAGTAGCGAAAAGAAGAGCTCTAATTGGAACTTTAAGAATTGGATGAACAACTTTAACGAAACTGTGGAATGGTAAACCATCATCTCTTGCAAAAGCCCAAATTTGTCTAGAAGCAGCAGTTAAAATCGAAGCACCCATAAGATATTGAGCAAATGCAATAAGTGACATGAATGCAACTGCCCATTTCTTTCCTAAACAATCGTAGATGATTTGAGCCATGGCTTGACCAGAATCAGTACCAATTACTGCTTCAATGTCTTTATCTTTAATAACTGCACAAGTAAGAATACAAATAGCAAATCCAAGTACCCAACAAACAGAAATGGAACCAATTATACCGATTGGAACCCCCTTAGTGGCATTACGAGCTTCTTCGGACATATGAACACAAGAATCAAATGCACCGATAGTCCAAATAGCAGGCATCCATGAAAGCATAAATGACCAGCCAGAAGACCAAGTTCTTGCATTTTCCATATTACCAAAAATAAATTGTGCATCATTAAATCCAGAGTGTTTAGAGGCACCGATTGGAATTGCAATGAAAAACAACACAATTATAAACACATTAACGTAAATTGAAAAAGATTGCAAAGCAGCAGTTTGTTTGGAAAATGCAATACAAATAATAACTTGGGTTATACAACAAGCGGCGAAAACTCCATACAAGATAGGATTTGTTATGTTGAAATCACCATCACGATTAATGTAGACTGCCGCAAGCAATTCAGCAGCAAACCCATAATTAATTGAACAAATACCTGACACCAAACCTAAAGAATTCGAGCAACCAATTAAAAAACTTAATAATACTCTTATCAGATCTGGGGAATAATAATTAGTCCAGTAATATAATCCACCAGAAGTTGGAAGTGCAGAAGATAAGATTGACATGGAAACACCAATACATAAAATGAAAAAACCAGAAGCAAACCAACCCCAAATCAACCCGACAGGACCTGATTCAAGTCCTGTAGCAAGAGTAGAAGAAATAGATGGTAAAAGACCCATAATTGAAAAGGCAATACCGAAAATTTGAAGGGTGGAATATGAACGATTAAGTTCTTGCTTGTAACCAATTTCTGCTAATAAATCATCATCTTTAGCATGAGCAGCATCAATACTAACTACTCGGAGTTCTGATCTACTTGAAAGAACATTATGTATATGATTTTCGGCCCGGGATCTTACCGAAGTAAGACTTGTTACAGCATTTAAATTGTTTGTCATTTTTTTTGATTGTTTGGATATGAAAAGATGTTAAACTTAAACTATTGTGCTATAATCATTACTAAAAGTTTTTCCTGGGTCAAATACACTGCTGGTTGGCTCCATTTTATCTTAAATTCCCTGTTATCTTCTTCATGCATGGGATAGTTTATCGTATTTGAAATCTCCATCCTTCTCAAAATATTCCTTATCTAGCCCTTAGATAAAAGTGGAACGAACTCAACATCCAATAAGGTTCAGCCGTACACCCATGCTAACCCAGTTATCCGCTAGATAGATATGCAACAAACGCCGTTTTTGGAAGAGTTGTATAAAATAAAAAAGATTCAAAAACAGAAAACACTGAGGAAAAAAAAAAATCATGTCACCCGTATTGAGTAAACCGCCAGCCGATGAGGTTCAAAATTAACCTTACCGCTATAACTGTAATGTGTCATGCCTGTATATAAACATGAGAGCTCGTCAACCATACGATTGGTCTACAATCACGTCTTATCGTATCCTAAAAAAAAAAGGTGAAAGAGCCTCAGTTTTGTACAATATTGCTAGGAAATAAAGCTAGGATGGATATTTTCACCAAATCTAGATTTTACCCAAAAAAAAAGTCGTAAATTAGGGTTTGGAGTTTATTGAATTTGGTCATATGACCTTTCTTTACAAAAAGACAAGATTGGTGATACCTGGCGGCTCAGATTATTAAGATTCAGGAGATAACCAACAACTAAATTAAGCGATTACACGATTATAGAAAAAAAAGTTTTGAAGTGTTAAAAATTTTCAACCTGTGAAGAGTGAATTGTGAATTGTGAATTTTCCAAATCGTATGTTAAATTTATGAATTTGGAAAATATTTCAGAAGGAAAAGAGGAGTAGGCTAGAGATAGGTGAAATGGATCACTTCACTATATTACGTTAGCAACTTTTAAGAGGAGAGAAGAGGCACTTTGTTAGAGATTTCAGCTTCTCTTTTTTTATCATTTTCTTTATTCCCGCTATGCTCAGATAGGGAAACAAACCGCAAATCAATGGTGATATTGTTCCCATTAGCCCGTAGCGGGACTGGTGATGAAGTTATTAAGCTCGGAGTTTAGTTATTTTGAACCATATTTTTTACATTCATGCAAGCATCTTACGCTCACAATACGATTCTTGTTATATACTATTTCTATAGGCTGTTCTATACGTATACAAAGAAAAAAAAAAGCAATCTGAGACACTAATTTCAAAGTGAAGATATTTCTTCTAAAATTTTACGGACTAAGATCTTCCCAGTCAACTCAAGTTTTGGATTTTTCTCAACTTTAATTTTGTTAATAACCTTGACAAGCTCTCCTAGAAAACTATCATTTCTTAGCACTTTCTTTGTAAATGTAATGACATCTATATCTGGACTCTTGAAATTCAAACTTTCGCTAAACAAATCATCTTCTTCGTTGTTTTGTTCAGAAATATTGAAAATTGAAGAATGATGGAAAGACATTGAGTTTGCAAATGCATTTTCCTTAACAATAACAGGTTTACTATCAATTGAGTTGGATATAGGCGGCTTAGCTTCAGCTCCATTCTCACTTTTTAATGATTTTTCAGCTCCAATATCTCTTGTTATATCTCCAGTTTCATTGTTCTTGTCATCCAGTGACAATATCCCTTTGAGTATTCCTTCCCAATAACTTTTATCGTCTTCATTTACAATTTCCAAATTGATAACAATAAAGATAATTAAGTTTAAAAAAACTTTGTTATCTTCCACATCCCGAGATCTTTTGTTATTTCCGTTGTTGCTATTGTTATTGCCATTACCACTCACATGGTTCATACTTGTACTACCAAGGCTAATGATATTGTTCAATTCTTGCAATATAAAGGATATCAAGTGATTCTTTTCAAATTCAAGTACATATTGCACCAATTTGCTATTATATACAATGTTGCTATGGTTTGCAGAATTGACCAATTGAAGCACATGAATTTTTAAACTTTCAATTGAATTGACTTCTTTAAATTTAATTATGCTTCTGAAACCACGTCTCTTCCTTCTTCTATAATCAATGTCAACATTATTTTCAATGAATGAAAAAATCTCACTAATATATTCGGATTTATCCCAATTCTTCAACAGCTTTAACTTATAGATTATTTCATTGCTACAGCAATTTAGTACCATTCTGAATATTAAGATCTGCTCGCTGTTTGACAGATTATTACCAATAAGATTAGATTTTATTAACCCATGCAATATCTTCAATTGGAAACTAGACTCATTTGTATTAACGAGTTGACTTGATAACCAATTCATAATACTCAATGAGCATGGTATCAAAAACACTTGAGTTAAATAATCAAAACCGTTACTTAATATTTTATCGTCAATCTTGTTATAGTAATTTGCAATTATTCCCTGTTGATATATAAGTGGAATGATTTTATAGATTTGTTTGATATTAATTGACTTTATCAAATCATCGGAGATCCCATCCTCATTATCGTTAAATAATCCATTTATCCAATCATTTATCAAATTGTTATAGTTATCTATAATTATATTGTCTTCATTTGAATCAGGCTTGACAATCGAGTTTAGATTTTCACACAAACTATAATAAAAATTGCTTAAATAATCCAAACTATAGGACTTCTTTATGATTAACTTTGAGAAATTTATCTCGAAGAATTCAGAAATTAAAATAATCGCTAATAACAATATCCCAAAGTGACAATAAACTTCCTGAAAATTGTCATCTTCGTCATCAACCAAATTAAAATCCTTAGAGTCGATATAATTAATGATTTGGTTTAATAATTGAAAAGGTCCGTCAATAAAACAGCATATTGATAAAGTCTTGGAATTGTTTAATATGGATATCAACAATCGATTGATCTTATCGTATTGATTTTCTGCCATCAAATCCGTTAAAATCTTTAACACTAAGCTATTTAATTCAATTTGATTCTTTAGTGAATATTTCAACAGCCTTGAAATTGAATTAAAATATTCTAGTAATCCAGACTCTTCCAACGAAATGAACTCTGAATTTATGTCTAATAACTTCAACTTCAACTCATCATAAATAATACCATTACCATTGACACTCAAACTACTATTTAAGTTCTTAAATTGAAGCAATTCAGAGTTCAATGAATGAACTGGATCATTAGGGAAAATCTTTGAAAACGTAGAGGAGTCCAAAACTTCATTCAATACTAAACTTTTCACAAAATCCTGCTTCATACCAATTGGTAAATTTAAATCTATTTTCTCATTACTTAAGTATTTAAAAGAATGATATATTGCATCTTCTATAGTTTCTTCTTTAAATTCATTGCTATTCAAATTTGAATTTGATTTCGGTAAGTTCACATGTTTAATAATTTCGATCAAAGAAGTCAACAAAAAATTCTTCCAGTTATTGGCAATGTAAGCAGGCTCATCCAGTAATACAGCGGTAGATACTCCACTAAATACCGATGTGATCAATTCATAAATTATAATATAGTTTTTCTTCAGGTTAATATTTGACAGTTTTAAAATAAATGAACTATCGTAAATCTTCAAAAACTGTTTGGGGTTAATATTGTACTTCCAAGTTTTCATCAATGTATTAAGCCATATATATGTCTTAATATGATTTAACTTGTTGATCTTCAATGAATTCTTGGGAATATCGAATTGGTTTCTTAATGAAGAAAACCCGTTATCGCCATATTGACATGTGTCATTGATACTGATATGGACACTAATATTGGAATTGTAATTACGAGAATGATTATTGTTCAGTGAATATTCTCCCGACTTAAAGTTAAAAGGTTCATTGTCGTTGTTCAAATTATCAATATTTTCGTTTGTACTCAGTAGTATATCCTTTGATTGGGATATGAGATATTTTTCAAGCCTGAACTCTTTATTTTCCTTCAAGTATCTAATGATTCCGACTGCCAAATGATTAAATTGTTCTGTATTCAAAGTTTTCAATAAACTTGGAGATTGCATAATAGCGCTCCATATCAACACCAATTGATTTAATAAGGATTTCAAGGAGTTCTCTAACACATAAACAGAATATTTAATCAATTGAACGTTTAATAAATCATTTAGTATATCTTTGGAAATCCTTTCCTTGAAATTGTTATTGGGAATTATGAAAGAAGGAATTCTCTTTAAAAATTTTATTTGAATTATCGAAGGAGTTAATGTGGATAGGTTGGTCCAAAATTGGTTTAATCGTTTCTCATTGCAAAAAGAAAGACTTATAATGTAGTTGATCAATCTATTGTAAGTGTCTAGGGAATATTCGTTCAATACTAATTCTAGTAAACTTGTTTTGTATTCATTGTCTGAAATTGATTCTTTATCATCAAGCTGATTATATAGAGATACAAAATTCTTAGGACTTGTTTTTTTCAAAAGGCACAATTTTACAAGTTTATTGAGTGACATCATGGTACACTTCCCAAGTTTCCTACTTCAATCGGCAATAAAACCACTGTGTAATTGTTCTATTGGCCACAAGAATTGATATTACAATTCCAAATTTGAATCAAAAGAGAATGCTAATCTGTTGACTTGGTACTGCACAGTGCTCGATGTCTAATACTACTAAACTGGGACCAATTTGTGCACACTACTTGTCTTGTTTTTGGCAATGCTTAGGTAGGGCTGAAGAGGCCATACAAGACAAAATGATAAATACTTGCTACTTTTTACTGACCAATTGATATATATATGTATACATTATAAGTTAGTAAATGTGTACAAAATACACCCACAAATGAGTACACAGTATGTGAATCAGATAAAATCTTTGAACAGCAGAGTAAACATGATGATTATGAAATATATAACCAAGAGGCTGAACATTTGACTGACGAAATCAATAACAGTGATTGGCTATGACACGAGCTGCGATATTTCGAAGATAACCCTGATGAAGTAAATAAAGATAACGATAACGATAATAATAATACTAAAGGCGGCATAGGTCATGAACTTGGATGATATACGCCTCGAATTGAAAATATTGAAAATAATTTCGACATCCCTGAATCTGAACGTCTTAACCTTGAGATGGGGTTGGAATACATGCTCCAACATGAGTAGGATGAATTTGAACAACAAATTGCCAACTTGTCCATATAATTAAAGTCAATACAAAGATCATTTGAATAAAAGTCCAAACGTTGAAATCTTATTTCTCTTCTTGACTTTTGAGGCATTTAACGACCTTCTTTCAGTATACAAATGCAGGTACAAATCTCAACACTTGGAAACAGAAAGCAGATTCATTGGAGTAAGTGTTTCCAATTGGAAAAGGTGTTAATAACACATTACAATTGACACAGTTTGCTTGACACAATTTGCTTGACACAATTTGCTTGACACAGTTTGCTTGACATTCTATATGAGTGATTGGCTGTGCTTTGGTATGGTCATGCACCATCAATCCAATTAATCAGGTACCACTTAGATGAATCAAAGGTCCGGAGCCAGTTTACCCAATGAAAAGTTGAGTCCGGAACAAGGCTTAGATGGCTTGAAAGGATTTTAGAATAATAATGGTTAAAATTATTTTTCTTTTTCAGCCTCGTCCTCTGCGAATCGCATGATTCCTAAATTTAGATCTCTAACCCATTGGAAGCATAGAAGATGAATATAACAACAGCAAACATTTCTGGTGAGGAACCTCAAGTGAGGCTTTTAATTCATTCAGTACGCAACTCTTTAGTTTATCTCAACTGTTTTGACACTGTTGTCCTTATTGTGTCTATGCGGCTGGAAGTATTACCGTATTTTTTACAAGAACATTCCTGTTACATATTTTAACTCCAAATCACGGGCTATGGAAAACAGTAGTTAGAGGATCTATATTTGACAGTTCATAATACACTGTATCAAGGGTAACTTTCAATATTTTCTATGCACCATTATAATTAAGTAAAGCAGATTTGCAATTCTGGTGTCAAAATACCCCGTGGGAAATTATGATTGCAAAAAATATCCTTAGTTGGTAAATGTTCATATATATATAAATATGGCAGAAACCCAGTAATGCAATCTAAGATTTACTGTCATTCCTAGTATCATTGAGTATAATTCTTTTGACTGATAAACTTTTTCTATATTGTATTGCACTACATCAACTTCAATTGGTTTTCAAAAGGAGATGAAGTTCTCAAATCTATTTATTTTGGCATCAATGCTGGGCTATTCATTGGCTGCAGTTAACGCGGTTGTATACTATAAAGGTGACTTGATGATACAATCTTGTAGTCAGTTAATCGAGGAAACAGTTACGTTTTTTGCGGAAAATGATGAGGAGAAGTTCTGTAATATTATGAACCAACCAGCTCTTGGAAGTATGGCCCACTGTTTGGTGGATGGGTTCAGAAGTGAGGCCGTGAATAACTTTCTCAAAAGTTGTGCCAAATATAACATAACAGAGGCCGAGTTTTATGACGCTTATGACAATGCTACTTCTTACTTGGTAGATTCTACACAGGTTGAAAATTTTAGTAGCACTAAATTATTTTACAGCCCAATTAAATTTAACTCTTCACAAATTCAAACAGCCTACAATTCGGAGATATCTTTTTATTTCAACTTTAATTGGGCTACTTGGTTCTCCACTGCTTTGATCGGATATTGGTTCTTTGTACTTATCGTTGCTGGGATTTGCAACTTTTTTTATTTTGCTTTCCCAAATGTTGTGAAATATTTCAATGGGAAATTTTCGAATTTATTCAGAAAGTATATTTCAATGCCCGGTACATTTAATAAAGTACATGCCAATCCATTATACTATAAAATAATGATAGGAATGATTCCTACTAGATTAGAATCAATTTTGGTATTTGGTTGGTTCGTAATGGCTTTAGCGTTTTCTATTGCTCATATTGATCATACTCCAGGGAGTATTCTTTGGGCTTCTGCAAGAGATGAAATAATTAGAAAAGTAGCTGTTAGAAGTGGAATTTTGTCTGTATTCCTAATTCCAATGCTAGTGTTATTTGCAGGAAGAAATAATTTCTTACAATGGGTATCGGGTTGGTCCTACTCAAGAATGCTTTTGATTCATAAATGGATGTCTAGAATTACAATTGCATTGGTAATCACTCATGGTATAACTATGTCAATTCATACTGATGCAATTGGAAAATTTGAATCTAATGCTGAATCTAATTCTGAATCTAATTCTGAATCTAATGATGAATCTAATGATGAATCTTCAAATCTTCAATTTGCGTATGCTGCAGCAGCTGTTGGAATCATAATGTGTGTGCAATCATTAGCTGTTCTTAGAAATAAGAGTTATGAAATATTTCTTGGAATTCATATCCTTTTGGCGATTATTTTTATTATTGGTGGTTGGATTCATACATATGCTTATGATGATCAGTATTTTTTCTATGCAGCAGTTGCAATTTGGGTATTCGACAGAGTAGTTCGAATTTTCAGATTAGCAGCCTTTGGAGTCCAGACTGCTCACGTTGAATTGAAAGAAAATGAAACTTTAAAGGTAACAATTCCAAGACCAAATTATTGGAAACCTTTCCCTGGATGTCATGCATTCATTCATTTTATTAGACCGTCATGTTTCTGGCAATCCCACCCATTTACAATCGTTGATTCCGCTTCAAAGGAAAATACTATTACATTTTATATCAAAGTTAAGGGAGGAATGTCTCACGGTTTGTACCGCTATTTGGTAAACCAACCTGGACATTCGTCAAATATTAGAGTATTAGTTGAAGGGCCATATGGCCATAGACTTCCAATTAGCAGATATGATTCCGCAGTATTAGTGGCAGGTGGTAATGGTATCCCTGGGTTGTACTATGAAGCAAAAGATCTAGTGAGGAGAAATAAAGATGGGCAATCGATAAAGTTATATTGGATTATTCGTCATTGGAAATCGATTGCTTGGTTTTCTAATGAATTAAAAAAATTGGAGGGTTCCAAAGTGCAACTTATTGTGTATGTCACACAACCTTATGAAGGGTTGGATCATTCTATCGTTCCTTATGATCATTCTGGTTCAGATTCAGATGAAAAAGAATATAAAAGAAAAGTAGAAGTGAGAGATTATATTTATGAATTAAAGAGATATCTTCCATTTGTTGAATTCAGAGAGGGAAGACCAGTAATTTCTGAAATAGTTCGCCAGGAAATATCCGAATCCAACGGTACCACATGCTTTACTTCTTGTGGGCACGCATCTATGGTTGATGATCTTCGAGAAGAGATTATAAAGAATTTAGATGCTACTAATCGTGTGGATTACTTCGAGCAGATGCAATCTTGGTAATTACATCCTTTTTAACTACGTGCATTGGCTCTCGAGAGCTGATTTGAGTAAGAAAAAAGTGTGCAATATAGACCTTGAAATCTATAAATATGAAATGGTAAGAAAATTAGAATAACTTGTAGATAGACGATTATGACAAGAAACTGGTTACAGAGCATCTTTCCTTATCCTTAGCAAAACCTGAAGGGCTTACATTATGCCGAACTCAGTTTGCCAAAAGTAAGAGTGGATAGAGGAACCCATCGCTGTAGAATAGAACTTATGAGTGGTTCGTTCTCTTTAAAGTAATCAGCACTTGCGGGATCCCATCTCGTTTAAATCAGGAAATAGGAGTCCGCCTTTGATCCCAAGAAAATTGATATGTCAGTATTATTTCAAGTTTCTCCATAATTATTTTCATCTGCAATGCCGAAGTGCGATACTTCACCTCGACTGAGAGAGGTGGATGCTTACATCAATTAGAGCTAGAACCAGCCTTGCTGTAAGTATGCATCACGTGACATGTATTATTTAATGTTCAGTACTCGATATTGAATATTGAGTGCAATTTCTACTTCGTGAATGAAGAATTGAAAAAGATATTAAGTCAATAGAAGACATTTGATTGTCACAAAAGACAAAAAAGAACTGCTGGAGCGACTACAAAATGAGACAATTACTTATTGTCTATCCATGTCACCATTTACTAAGCATTCACCCAATTTCTATGGTCGTTTTCTAAAAACCTTCTATACCCTTTTACAAACAAAAAAAACAAGTATCTTATAATCTCGCAAACAAACTTTTCTCTAGATCCTCATGTCAATATTATGATAGCCGGAAGGGCTTTGAATTAAAGGAAACAATAATAATTCAACAATATATCACATCTCTCAAACGCATAAATTAACACCAAAATAAATAAACAATAATGACAAAAAAAAAATAACAGATAAATAATTATAGCAAACATTAACGAAACCGGTTAATTCATAGAAAACTGAGTTGGCAAATTCTGTACCCAAATCCAGCAAAACAAAAAAAAACAGAATGCTTCTCACCACATAGAAGAAGTTCCATAGGTATTTGAATTAGTAGAAGTATTGGACGCTAAAGCTGTAAGAGTGGACGAATTTGAATACGAAGGAGTAGTTCCCCAGATAGACGAAGAATGAATCAAAGGATTTGAACCACTTTGCGGGCTGAAAGACCAATTGTTGTCACTAGTAACATTGGTACTAGGAACCAAAGAAGGAGACTTTAGAAAACCGGGGGTATTACTCGAAGTAGTTGGAGCATTCAGTGAGGTGGCAGATCCTGAAATCTGAGTAGAAAGTACCAAGCTTGGCGGTGAATTATTAGGTTCATTGGATGAAGTTGCATTTTGAGGTTGAACTAAAACAGGTGATAAATTAGATTTATCTTCAAAAAATGATCCACTACTTTTAGGTAGAGGAGGATGACTAAGGGCATTAAAAGTAGGTGAAGAAATAGAATGGTTGCTATTATTCATCATCATAAAAACATTCTTATAGTCAAAATGTTGACTAGATTGTGGATTGGGCTCTGAAAGTAGAGACGAAGATGACGAAATGTTATTGGTATTCTTAGTGTTCGTGAATAGCTGCTGCTTAGTCTGAGGTTGGAAATGTTGCTGTTGTTGTTGGTGTTGCAGCAATTGTTGTTGTTGATGAAGTTGTTGAAGCTGAATCTGCTCATGTTGTAGTTGGCGATTCTGAAGATGCAGTTGCAGTTGCAGTGTGCTTGATCCAAAACTTGAATTATCACCTGAATAAGTCCTATTCAACAATGAATTTCCAACCAGATAATCATCTTGAGAAACAGAATATTTATAAGAGTTATCGTTATATTTATACCGATTATCATTCTGACTTTTAAATTGTTGATACGGTTGGTATTGCTGAACATGGGACTGAGAATGCGATTGAGACTGTAAGTACGACAGGTTCTGGTGTGCTGTCTGTTCATACAGATGTTGCAGCAGTTGCAGATATTGGTATTGATATTGATTTGAATTTTGATTCAGATTCAGATTCAGATTCAGATTCAGATTCAGATTCAAATTTTGATGATTATTTTGACCGTATTGGTTGTATTGGCTATATTGATTGAATGAATTCTGCTGATTCTGTTGTTGATTTTGGTGAAGCTTCTGATGTTGATGAAGTTGTTGCTGCTGAACAGCAGCAGTAGCAGCAGCTACCGTAGTCAATGCATATTTACCTTGATGGTGATTTTGAGTATTATTATAGCTCTGATTTCCGTATCTGGTATGGTTTATATTAGTAAACTGATTGGAGTTCAAATTAATTTTGGAATTACTTACAATCCCATTCTCAATGATTTCGAGTTGACTATTGAATGCAACCAATTCCGATTTTCTCTTAGGATAAGAGATACCCATTCCTTACGTTAAAAACAGCAATAAAACAGACCACTGAGCCGAAAAACAAATAAAAATGCAAATAAAAATTAATTAGTGTATAATATAAGCGTCTTTAATCTAAGAACAGACCTTTTATTCTTCCTTTTCCTTATTTCTTTTAATTATTTCTACTACTTTGTAGGTCAACTTGAACAAATTATGAATTCCCCGAAAAAATGCACAAATTAAAAGAAAATATTAAACCAAACTATGATAACCGTTAATTAAAAACGAAGGAACAAATGAATAAAAAAAAACACAATAATTGAAGAAAAATTAGAGAAACAATAAATATAGCTAATTTTTCTCCCACAAGCTATACGTTATTGATTCCAAGAATTCAATGGTTGGACAAATACAAATCAAATTGACAAACTTCGATCCCAGAATATAACTATAATGGACGAGCCTCTTGCACTCTTGTTTATTGATAAACAAGATATATTCCTTGCCGTGACACAAATCAGGTTCTAAATCAAAGTAATGAACCAACTGGCTTAAAGAAAGTTTTGTTGTAGAGACTCTGGAGGTGAAATCTTTGGGCCCATAAGAGAAGGACACCATTTGGTAGCTGGGGCCTTGTGCCATACACGACGAAAAAAATAGCGACGGTGGTTTAAGATCAAGACGTGTATGTAAGAAACTCAGCACGGGGTTTTCTGCTGCATTGCCGATTGATCTCGTAGGTTAAATGCATGAGAAGATGGTGGGAGGAGAGTAGCAAGTGGACAATTCAGCTTGTACATGAAAGAATTTATTGAGCACCAGGAGACAAAAATTTAAGGCATGATTATTTATTGGTACACGGCTAAGGACGGTTTGCAAGGGCTGGGATAAACCAACTTGTGCGTTGTCTTTCTGAAGGAGCCCTTATAACACTTAGAGTCCTCAGAGGAGCCTATAGTGAAGCTTATAGTGAAGTCCATAGTGGAGCCCTAACCAGATGCCCTCATTCGCAGTTAATCAAGTACATTCATTACTAGACATTCATTACTAGACATTCATTACTAAACATTCATTACTAAACATTCATTATCTATGGATATATACATATACATATATAATTAGATGCATATAAATGCAAACTTGTAGATATTTCTTTAGTAACTATTCGAACTTGTATATATATGTAGATATAAATAGACATACTTATACAAATAGTCATATGATGCTACCAACTTATCATTTTAGGCCTTGCATAATACAAAGTCTCCACTACTCTATTCTACTTTTGTGGTACTGACTAACTGGAGCTTGCATTAAGTTGCCAAGATGGCACACCGACATTAGCAATCGCAGCTGCAACTTCTTCTTCAGATCCACCAGGTTTAAAATGACCTACCGATAGAGTTGTGGATAAGTTTGTTTCATCAATGGTTTCTGATTCTTTCAAATTCTTTTCACTCTCTAGGGTAAGGGAATTAGCCGCTTGTTGCCAGCTTGGAATGCTTGGAGAGTTAGTACGAGATTTATTTTCCAATGCTTCTTCTCTCTCTTTATGTTTCAATTGCCATTCTGGAATGCCCGCTACTTTCATCAATGGATCGGAATGATTACTAGTAGCATTGCTACTCTTGGAAGCTGAGTCCTTTACAGTAGACTCTGGTGCCACTTCTGATTTACTAGTAGCTGGTTCTGATTGAGATATAGTCTTAGCTCTTGCCTTTTTCAAGATTTCTGAAGCTGAAGGTATAGATGAGACAGGAGCAAGCTTACGAGAAACGTTATCAACAGACAGTCCATTTTTAGAATCCAGACGTGATATTATGAGCTGTTTAAGTGAAACAATCTCTTCTCCTATTTCTCCTAATTCCTCTTTGAGATTATCTTTTGTGGAATTCATGTTTTTCTCAACACTATTCCTTAAGTTGTCAATTTCAAGCTTCATGAGCCTAAGATCATCATCAAAGGTAAGTTTATCTTTATTGTACTTTGATAAGAAATCATTAACGTTGTTGATAACGGTGTCGATATCCTTTGCCTTTTCCTCGTTGGATCTCTTGATTTCTTCTTGGTCTTGTGCTAATTGTTCAAGTAACTTGTCAATTTTTATGAATTCTTCATCAATCTTTTCTTTATCTTGATCGATAGAAGATTGAGAAGGAGGAATAACATAAGGAACAACATATTTTGAAACCACCTGATACAACCCATAAGTGACCCCTGCAGTAGCAGTTGCCATTATAAAGTAATCCTTCCAGGACCGTTCTGGAAGTGGAGGAGCAACGTTATAGTAATCGAGTGGAGGTGCTTGTTGTGCTTGATATGAGGCAAACGTGTTTCCAGGAACAGACGGATTACTAGCAGTACTGAAAGAAGAACTCACAGAAGATACAGAAGAAGTAGATTCCCCATTGGCTCTCTTTAATGCCTCTTCAATCTCCTGTTGACTTAAACCTTTTGATTCCAAAAATTCAATCTTTTTCGTCAAGGGAGACGAACTAACATTTGGATCCTTGAGAAAGGTGATTGCACTATTGATCAAATCTTCATTCATTGTCAATGGAAGATGGAATCAATGTATAACAACTAATAAATATATTGTAGTGCAGTATATTCCTTTTAAAAGAAGTAGAGTTGGAGAGGGTATAGTAAGCAGATTAGATATTACGACGAATAATTTGCGGGGGCTGGAAACAGTTAAACCGAGGCAGCTTTTATGCAGGTATAAATATATAATATGGATATATACAGGAAATTAAAGGTACTAATATGTACAGAAATTGCAGAGTGGAGCAGTTTATTGTAGAATGTTGTAGTGTAGTGTAGTGTAGTGTAGTGTAGTATAGCATAGCATAGCATAGCATATAATCGTATTAGCAGTCATTATAGTCGTGATCATAAAGCAGCAATTAAACAGCTCTGTCACCTTAATTATAGAAATTCGACATCCAGAAAATTGTTACCAAATTCTTGCGCCGTTCGCCTATCAAAGTGTTCTCTATCTAAATTAGTTTCGTTCCAAGAACTGAATTGGCCTTGATCAACTCTTCATAAATACACCAACTGATTCCTGCAGAAAGACCCTTGCGACCAAATCTTAACGAAAGTCCCCGGAACAAGTTCATAACTCCTCCTCTTTCACTAATAATATCCCTTGTAGCTTGCATTATGGAAACATGACTCGATGATAATTGTAATCTTGTTTTGATAGCGTCAAAGGGAGCAGTTATAGTGGTAGATACTGAAGCTGCTAATACTGCAGAAGTAGAATTTATAAGTGTAGCTCTATCATTGTTATCAATTGATGGTATAATTTTTGGCATTAAGTCATTTTTAAATGATTCATAAAATAATATATAGAGTCCAGCATAAGGACTATCACGAGCTAAGGTTGCAATTGATCCAGCAAAAAAATTCTTGATTGAAGGTTTGTTTCCGTTATTAATATAAATACCTTGAATACTATCCCACATTGTATTATAATTATATACATTCGATTCAATTCTAGTCTTTATGATAGTAATAGGCATGGTTACAAATCCAACCAATGCTCTCATAGCAGATCCAATAAATAGATTTTCATATGCAGTTAATTTTGGTAACACACTTGTGCTAGATTTATTGTTATCATTATTATTATTATTATTCTTATTATTATTATTATTATTATTTGAATTGGGGCCCAAATTCGAATTCTGTCTTAAGCTTGATAAATAATCTCTTGATATTGATAATGAAGTAAAATACAATCCTGCACCAAGTGAAGTTCTAATAGCTGAGGGTATTGCTCCTCTCCATAAATCTTTAACATTGGTCAATTTCTTTAATTCTTTGGTTATGGTTGTCCTACTTTCTATATTTGATTGTTGCTGTTGAAGTCTAGTCTTTAGTAAATCAAATGGCTGTAACGAAATTGCCGAAACTAATCCTGCAATTGCTCCAGAGACTAAATGAACGGAAGTCTTTGGTTTATTAGATGATGTGATTGGTGCAGGACTAGCGAGTAGTTTGGATTTTTCTGCAATTGCAGTTGCAGATGTTGTATCTATGCTAGACATTGATAAATATATATTTTTATATGCGTATGCTGTGATATGTAACAAATATCTCTAATTCTAACCTTGTATCTGTATAAATGTTAAACTACAACTCCAAATGAAATTTCTTAGGGTTGAATTTTGATTGGGTTGTCCAAAAGGAATGACTGAATGACTGGATGACCGAAAAATAAAATGTTGAAATTGTATTCGACGCTATTGAATAACTGGATATGACACTATGGTACCAATATTTTATCAGCAACAATAATTATCTACAAGAGCTTCTGCAATTGTCCACCGATATTCAGGTGCAATTATCTCAACAAACGGAATAGTAGCTCAAAAGAATGCAAATGATTGCTTTATTTCCTTAGTGATGAAATTTGAATCTCATACTTTAACGAATGATCACGTGGTGCCAGTGTTGGTGTCTCTTTGGGCCTCTTCGACCCTCTTTGGAAGTTTCGCTTCATGTGGGGGACTGGCCAAGGGCCATCTCATGATACATTACAAAACAAGAACTATTTGATATGTCTATTATTTACCTACGAAAACTTGTATATTATTTATCTTTCTATTGCGTGCTTCACATCATAGTCTATTCATTTGCAAATAGCAACCCTCCTTCATGGTATCCCAACCTTATCTTGCTCTACTAACTTATCCACACGACATCATCTAGAAATTTTTTCAGTTTCCGGGATATTACCAAGACTTCATCGACTTCTAATAACTCAGATTCTCCCTTATATTCTTGATTTTGACCCTTCCATATTGAAAGGGTGGCTAATGCAAGAAAAGAGTGAAATGGATCTGGAAAACTTTGTTTGTCTTTACCGAATCCCCCCAAAAGTTTGTTTTGAGTATTGGAAAGTAAATACTTTTGAGCACTAGCCATATCGATTAACTTGATACCATCGACTCCCATAAGCAATTTTAAGCTTGAAGTACACCACCAAGAGTAACAAGTGTCACCAAATTTATTCTCTCGTCCATTAAAAGCTCCAATATCGTCACTATCCCAGTACTCATAATCCTCTAAATTGTATGCCTCTATTAAATGGTTGAAGTCGATCTGTCTATTCACAAGCCATCTTAGTGTATGACCAACCCAGCTATTATCGTCCAGGACAAGAGTTTTGAAATTGTATCCGGTAAGCTTGAGAGCACTCACTCCACAGTAGGTAAGACCAGAATGAGATTCGGTGTATTTATTTGAACTGAAACCTCCATTATAATTTACTCTAGATAGTATAAACAACTCTACTAAAGGAATGTCAATATCGTATATTCTTGATTGTGATGGTAATTGGTCATATTTGAGAAGCTTCCGAATGCATAGAGCAATATAACAATGTCTCAAATCACATTCTCCAAATTGTTTCCCTTCGTGGTCAAGAACTGGCTTAAATGAACCTGCTTCAGTTCCATCTTTAATTTGCAATTTTGACACAAATCTCATCACTTTGTGACGGTCAATTCGATACTGATAATTCGATTCCAATGTCAATAGTATAGTTAGAGCGAAAAATGTTGCTGCCAAATTTGGTAAATCATAGTTGTTCTTATCCACTGGAAGTTTGAAAGTTTGGCTTGGTCTAAACGCTTGTATTTCATTATTTGGATCTTCGATTAAATGCAGATATATGAACTCACTGTAGGATTCTTTTTCAACAGAGGTAAAGTTAAGTCTACCAATCAATTCAAGGCCCTGTATACAAAAGGATATTAGGGCTAACTTGCTTGAATCTTCTGATTGTGCCTTGGAAGGCATTGTCATGAGGCACATTTTGAAATACTTTTCATGTTTAGCAATCAACAAGGGATCCATTTCTGTAGCTCACTAAAAGTTTCCTTTGAAGGATAGAAAAAGGAATCAATAGTACAACTAAGTTTGCTGAATTGAGCCTTATGAGCTGAACATCCGTATCATAATCTATTGGTGGGCTCAAATCAAGTTGCGAATGCTGTTTTGTTTCAAAATGGTTTATAAAGTGCAGGATAAGATGTTGCAATTTTCAGGCATAGCCTCAAAAGATTGCTTTAGACATACTGATTTGGTGGTTCGGTATCAATTTAAGGGAATACTTTCAATGTCTCCTATTGAGAGTCTGACAGTTGTACTGCAAGAGGCACGATTTTCTGTCTCAACAATAGCAATGTGCTATTAATAGGGGGTCAATTGGTCATAGTGCTGACATCGTCAAGTCGGAATGCTCCCAAAGCAGTTCCCTAAAAAAAAAAAAGATTGGTGCTCGGCATATTCAAGGTAAAGAGCTCTAGACCAGTTTTAACGGGGCACAGAGGATGTATTATGAAAAGTACAAATTACTACGAGCAATAACTTTCTGTGTAACAAACCAGTTCCAATTGTGTGTGTCAGAAGTAAACTTACCTTTCATTAAAATTTCTGAAAAATTGGTTCCAAGTAGCTCCACTGCTATTAATACTTGGCATAATGTGTGATTCATTTTGATATTTAGTTGTACTCTCATAATTCCCCATTTCTCTCATAAAGATTCCTTTTAAACTCAACGCTGGTTTGTTCCACTTGTGTTGAGAATTTATCAACCAGAATTGCTAGCCAGAAATTCCCTATGGGTCTATTGACAAAAGTATGAGTTGGTGAGTGTGGTGCTCAAGATCTTAACCAGTGCTCTTATTTGCAACATGGTGGGTCTGGTTGAACATTAAATGAATCTGGAGGTATAAATAGTGGTAATAATTACTAAAGAAATTGAAATCTGTAATCTGATTCCAGTTAGTAGGATTCAAAATTAAAATTTTCTATTATCACTTAAAATTAATTTAAAATGAAATCAGTTACTCTCGTTACTTTACTTGCAATTGCGACCTCATCTGTCAGTGCTAACTTTATCAGAAGAGCCGATGTAACCGCTTCTGTTGTTGGTACACCCTCTAGTGCTGGTGATAGTGGCGCTCAATCTACAGATGCCAGTGCTGTTTCTGTCGCTATTAGTGTTGCTGAATCTGGTGAATCTGGTGCTTCTGGTGCCGATGTTTCAACTGATGGTTCATCGGCTTCTGGAACCGGAGGTTCAGATGGTTCGAGTTCCGCTGTTGAGTCTGGATCAGGAAGTAATTCTACTGAAGAATCATCTACAACTGGCTCACAAGAGTATGGCTCTGGTGATTCTTCTGAATCTTCCGGAAGTTCAGGCTCTGGTTCAGCTCAATCAGTTTCAAGTGGAAGCTCAAGATCTGGTTCCAGCAGCATTTCAGGCTCAAGTTCAACGAGCTCATCGTCAAAGTCTGGAAATGGAGGTCTTTCGTTTGGTAGTGCTGCAACTGGTTATTCATTTACAGCTGCTGCTTTTGTTGCCGGTGCTT
Source organism: Chernovozyma aurita (assembly GCA_030566905.1). Classification (NCBI taxonomy): domain Eukaryota; kingdom Fungi; phylum Ascomycota; class Pichiomycetes; order Serinales; family Debaryomycetaceae; genus Chernovozyma; species Chernovozyma aurita. Next base: position 737,991 of record JAKUBO010000007.1, read on the forward strand.
TAATAATCTAAGTGTTAAACTTAATACATTATAGTTGTAAGTAGTATAATATAAATGTTCTAGAAAACATACTATTTCTTTGGGATTTGGTTTACATTAGTTGCTGCTCTTTTTATCTGGAGCGCAAATTTGCACCCAATGCCAAATCTCTGATGTAGGCTGCGTCTCTATTCGGCTGGCATTTGTAAGGGCAGGAAGAAAAGAACTTGATTTATTAGGACCATACAGTGTGTAGAGCTAAGTTTAAGGTCGTCCTAAAGTCATGGTGCATTACACTATCCATGGAGATTGGTGGAAGCTATCTTGACTGCTTATAGACATGTTCGCTTAGATAAAGACTTCCCTATATAAATATATGATAGCAATTGTATTCTATCATACTACACATGATTTATACTCTATAAAATTGGTTTTCTATATGATACATAGATACTATCTATTTACACTCATTGTACCCAGTGAAGCATATATATATATAATTCTGTTGGCATGACCCCGTAACCCATCTTTGCTCCATACTCAGCGATTCGTAGTTCTTTAGCAATAATTTCACTCAACGACCTCATAAGTTTGTTAAATAATCTTCTAACACTTTGCTCATTTTGATCCCAACCACTCTTACATTGTCAACGGCACGTTGAGAAACTAATGAAATGATTATCGGAGATATAGTACCTGAAATACAATAGAAATCGTCCTTCATACCTCTGATGAATTCATTATCTTTGTCTCTTAATTTACTAGTGTCAAGACTGATATCTGATTTCCATTGCATTTCATGCTCAAAGATGTAATTTCTATCCCCCCAGTTTGATTGGGACAAGTCTTTGTTCAAAGTGTCATTGCGATCAATACAGCCATTCTCACTATTTAGCTTAAAATTAATGTCAGACAATTCAATATTCAATCCACACCCCAACAACTTAGTGAATGCTTCTTTCAATGTCCAATATTGGTTGAATGATGTATATCGATCATCTATGTCTTTAATATTATTCAAGTAGTTGTACTCATTCTCATCGAATATTTGCTGGAATTCTTCAAGACAATTGGAAGGGGATATCTTTTGAATGGAATGAGATAGATCAATACCAATTGCCTCGGAAGAATTAAACTGCACTACTATGCTTAGGATATCATTCGAAGTACTGGAATTAAATTGAAAATTTAGCTGTTCTTGTTGTTCAAGGAATGGTTTTCCAAATTCATTAAATTTGAACTCGAGTAGTGCAAACAGTTCCTCATTGTTGATGACGCTATTAAGTACAAGTCGAGTGAAAAGTCGATTTACCAACTCTTTGATCTTGCCAAATTTCTTTGAACGAACTTGAAGTTGCTCCTTTAAGGAAAGCAATCTCAAACATAATTCAAAATTAAAGTCGTCTGATAGCAACTGGACCAATTCGTCGTCTAGTTGTAAACTGAACACAATAGTATCTGATGGATCCAAAGATACAAATTCGTTATAGAAAAGCATGGAATGGGAAATACAAAAGCTTTAAATATTTGAGCAACTGATACATAGAGGTTGTGCAGTAAAGACTCGATTGTATATCATCCAAAAATTTTATGTTTTCCTTCTATTCATTTGATGTTGTTCGGTGGAAAGAGAACCAACAATTATCAACTGAAGAAGTCCATGTGAGTTGATTTGAACTTATTCAGTGCGACTCAGAAAATGTGAGAGAGCACATGCAGAGCGCTTTGAATTGAAGCAGAAAACGAGGTTACATAATAACAACTTGAAGACTATGGGAGAACAAATTGGCTCAACTACTATATACTGGAAGTTGTGAGATCCTCATTAACAACCTGTGATATGCCACTCTAGGACTAAGAAACAATTTTTACCAACTCAATGACATTATGTTACACCATTCGTCAAAGCCTACATGTTGGGAGCCATCAATCGTAAAAATCAAATCGCTTTCGCTCATCTCATCACATTTGGTTACTCACTCATACATATTCATACACATTTTGATACAAAGGTCAATAATACTTCCAAAACCTTCCTGAATCTTTTGAACAAGCTGACATAATGTGGTCAATGTATTTCTATCAAATCTAACGTATATCTCTGGTTTGAAGATCAATCTTCGTTCTTAGGTGGACTATAAAATCTTTGGAAAGGAGACCCTTCATAAGGATTCTTAAGTGCACTCTCGTACACTGCCAATACCACTTTTTTAATCTTTTCTCTACTTTCTTTGGACAATTGATAATGGTAAGCAATTCTGCTTCCTCCAACTATGATCCCTTCTTCTTCACTTAATTTTGCCAACAAATCACCATCCATCTTATTCTTTGCAAGATCAATAAACACAAAATTAGTATCCACAGGATGTTCTAAAGCAATGCCTTTCTCTTTACAAAGATCACCCAATTCTTTTGCCCATTCATGGGTTAATTTTAACTTTGGGAAGTTTTCATCAATTGCAACACTGGCCATGCTAGCAATTAAACCAGATTGTCTAATCCCCCCTCCATTCTGCTTCTTAAAATGGTTTGCTTTCAAGATAAACTTAGGTTCACCAACAAGTACTGAACCAATTGGTGCTCCTATAGTCTTCGATAAACAAAGAGAAACTGAATCAAAATATTTGCAATATTCCTCAATTGAAATTCCAGTTTCCGCTGATGCATTCCATAATCTTGCACCATCTAAATGTAATTTAACTTGATTTTGTTTACAAAACTCACTAATACGTTTAATTTCTTCAAGGGGAAAAATGATTCCATGTAAAGTATTCTCTAAAGAAATTAATTTGGTTGGTGCTGAATGTATTTCTCCATCGTCAGGTACAAAATTAGGTAAGATATCATCAATAAGGGTAAGATAATTACCGTTTTTAGGAATAATGGCTTGGATTATTGCTTGAGATAACGTAGGAATTCCTCCTGCTTCATGGACGTAGACGTGAGATCTGTGATCACAAAGTATACTATGGGGAGGCTGCAATAAATGAGATCTAATTGCAACTTGATTTGAAAGGGTACCACTGACACAGAAAAGTCCGGAAGGCTTACCAGCAATTTTTGCCACTTTTTTTTCAAGTGCAAGTGTTGTTTGATCTTCATTGTAGACAGAATCTCCAAGGGTTGCAGTTTGGATTGCATTTGCCATTGCAACCGTTGGAGTTGTGAACGTGTCACTTCTAAACTCATTCTGAGCTGGAGAGTTTTCAAACGACATTTGATAGTATTTTGTAGTGAATTGACTTCAAAGCACAATTATAACTCTGCACAATTGAGGTAAATTTTTATGTTGATTGTAGCAGAAAGTGGATTAGTCCAATGGAGAATCATAGGGTTAGTAATTGCCACACTCGTTCTGAAAGATTATATACGTATGCAGGAATGGCATCCGATGATACTTTGGGACCTTTAGAATGAGAGATAGTTATTATGACTTAGGATGATTACAAATAGTAATGAAAAAGAATAATTTTTGAAATGACGGTGCAATGCCAATGCAATGTCAAGTAATAAGAATAACCTCAAAACTTCTTTAGGCAGAAACTACAAATTCTGTCAAAATCTGTCAAAAATAATTGTCAGTGACACTGTTATATTGTTTTTATCTCCGACATCAGTCCTCTTTGAAATATTTTCAGTTATTCAACTTTTTTTTCTAAATTTACAATGGATTATCTAAAATGTCGCTTCAAGAAATTGTTTGCATTTCTCCGTAAGTTATAAATCCATAATATTTCTCATATTTATTTTAATTTCCCTATTGTAAGTAACGTCATAGCTCCGAACTGAAGGAAATGCCCACCCACTGACCCACAGTCTCAATTTTTCAGTTTCTATGCCGGAGAGGAATTTCAACTCCTTCGAACTACACAATATTACCAAACTGCCAGCAAGTATAAAAATTAACGATTGAGATCTGGGGTAAAGAGGGATCCAAACCTCAGATCCATAGCCTCAAAATATCAAAAAAAAAAAATATTGGAACTATACTTGTATCTAGCAACCCAGATGTGAGTGGATTTATAAGCATGAACCCCAATCTACACGTAGTTTCTGGTCTCCCACCAGGAAATTTTTATTGAAATGGTAAGCGCTACAACCCCAAGAATTTGATCTTCGCAATTGATCACTACTTTGGGCATCTGGATCCGAACAGACCCCATATTGGGAGTATTTTAAATTACGCGCAAACAGTTTCCAGATTTCCTTATCCCGATAAGGGCATCTAGTACAACCAATCCAGTGAAAAACGCTAAAGATATACACAATTTTTCAATTTTAATTGCCGCTTTATTTATACTTCAATTGTCCCTCTCTAAAAAGAAAATTTACCTGCTAAGTATAATTTTTTTTCTCTTCAGTATTACCTTAATTGATACATACTCTTAAATTTTCATTATAATCACGAGCAAAGATGCCATTGCCATTACTGTATGAAGTCACTCTTCCAAACGGTGAAAAATTCACCCAACCAACTGGATTATTCATAAATAATGAATACGTCAAATCAAAAGCTGGTAAAACTCTTGATTCCATAAATCCATCCACCAGTGAAGTTAACGGTTCTGTTTATGCTGCCGAAGAAGAAGATGTCGATATTGCTGTTGAATCTGCCAGAACTGCTTTCAAGCAGTGGAAAAAATTGACTGGTGTTGAGAGAGGAAAGCTTTTGAGCAAATTTGCTGATCTTCTTGAACAACGACAAGAACTCATCAGTGCTATTGAAGCGTGGGATTCAGGTAAGACCTTCGCTCAAAACGCTATCTATGATATTCAAGAGACTATTTCTGTCTTTAGATACTATGCTGGTTGGGCTGATAAAATTCAAGGTAGAGTTATTCAAAACAATCCAAACACTTTGGCTTACACAGTCCATGAACCATATGGAGTTTGTGGACAGATCATTCCATGGAACTATCCTATTCTTATGGCTGCTTGGAAGTTAGCTCCAGCTTTAGCTGCTGGTAATGTAGTTCTTTTGAAATCTTCAGAAATTACTCCTTTATCAATCTTATACTTGGCACAACTTTTCAAAGATGCTGGATTTCCTCCAGGTGTTGTTAGCATCTTGTCAGGATATGGTGCTACTTGTGGTAAAGCCATTGCTAGTCATCCACATGTTGACAAAGTTGCTTTCACAGGTTCTACTGCTACAGGTAAGTTAATTCAGCAATTAGCATCTTCAAATTTAAAGGCTGTCACTTTAGAATGTGGTGGTAAATCTCCATTAATTGTTAGAGCTGATGCAGATTTAGATCAAGCAGTTAAGTGGGCTGCCGTTGGTATCATGTCAAATCAAGGTCAAATCTGTACCTCAACATCCCGTATTTATATTCACGAATCAATCTATGAAACATTTTTAAAGTCATTTGCAGAACATGTTAAGTCTGAGTATAAACAAGGACCAATGTTTAATGAAGAAGCAGTTGTTGGACCTCAAGTCTCCCAGCAACAATTTGACAAGATTTTGTCATACATTGATATCGGTAAAAATGAAGGTGCTAGAGTTGTCCTTGGTGGAGAAAGAAATTCAGACGGTGAATTATCTAAGGGATTTTTCATTAAGCCAACTATTTTTGCTGATGTAACTCCAGAGATGAGAATTGTCAATGAAGAAATCTTTGGACCAGTTGTTTCCTGTGGTAAATTTTCTACTGATGAAGAAGCAGTAACTTTTGCTAACCAAACCCAATACGGGTTGGGTGCATCTATTTTTACCAAAGATATTAGTGTTGCTCATCAAATGGCTAGTGATATTGAAGCCGGTATGGTGTGGATCAATTCATCTAATAATTCTGACGTTCATGTACCATTCGGAGGGGTTAAAATGAGTGGGGTTGGTAGAGAACTTGGTGAATACGGTTTGACCACTTACACACAATCCAAGGCTGTTTTTGTCAATTTAAGTAACAAATTGTAGGGACATTGACATAGTTGTATGTTGTTAGTTTTTGTTTTTTTTTTGTTTGGTGGGGGAGGATATACTATAGTGTGTACTGCATGCAATTAATATATGTAACAATGAAATTCTGTACCTGATTTGATTTCAGACCTTTTGGAAATGACGTAGCTTGTTTGGTGGTAGAGCGTACGTAATGATCTTCTGTAAAGGTATTCTATTCTCTTTTTTTAAAAAAGTTGTCATACAACACAATATGAACTTGCTGAGAATCATCTTCTTCAACTTGAATACCTTTTTAATTCTTGCGCAATCACTGTCTCCTATTGCCTACACCAATTTTTGCACCCATCTTGGACTTGCTGCATCGCAGCTCAGATTGCAGCAATCATGTTATCTGCAGGACTACGACGGCCTAACCCCTATATTTCGGATCGAAGAATATCCAGTTTTCGATTATTATAAAGGCTAATTTCATTGTTAGTTTGTTATTTTCAGTCTTTTGGTATTTTATTTTCGTCAACCTCCTAAATCTGAAGTTTTGCATTCCTTACGAGTGAAGATGGGCGACGATAATATTAGTCATACCACCGGAAACAATGTTAAACAACCTTTAGATTCCTTACAAATTCTACCCCAATACGCCATTTCCGAAATTCTTGAATATGTATCGCAATACGATTTGATAAACCTACTGTTGGTCAATCGGTTATTTTACAATCTTTGCAAAGAAAGATTATATAAGAGGATCACAGTCATATTAAACGCAGATCTTCCAAGTAGATACAATCAAAATCAAAGAAAGTTTGTAACCGAAAATGGCATCAAATATATGGATAGCACCTTAATTTTCAGTTTTTCAAATTTATTGAAATTTAAACAGTTAATCTTTAATAAGCCAGAATTAGTTCAACATATAAAGTATTTTGTATTTGATAAATGTTCATCCGAGTACATATCCAGAAATCAACAGGGGATAGAATTAAAGAAAATAGATCAAGTGGATAGCATAAAACCGGATCTGGTGGGACATGAGCAGGAGCAGCAGCATCAACCACGGTCAGAACTGGAAATCATTATAGACTTGGAAGAAGATTATCAACAGGAGCTGGCTCTATTGGTACTGCCATATCCACCAATTGAATATAGTTTAGCAGATGATCAACTGCTGTATGATGAACAACTAACCCTTTCACTGTCTACGCTGCTGTCGCTGCTGTCACCGCCGTCGCTTCCGCTGCCATTTCTGGATCAACAGCATTCAGATTCGAATCCATATATTCATCTGGTTGAACACACACAATTACAACCACTACCACTACAACAACATGGGATGATACAATCCAACCAACCATGTCAAATTTCTCTCATTCCATTGAATGAAATTCATGCTGAGATTATTGAATACTTTGGGAAAATTTCAAATTCAATTAATTTTCTCCATATAACATTTGTTGACTTCTTAAGTGGAGTTGAAAAATTAACCACCTTTAATAAAAATTCAAATGTGAGAACCAAGTTATTCAAGCTATTTGTTACTGATTTAAAAGGAATTTATGAACCAATGATACCCCCAGTGTTAGTTAATTTGTTTTTAATGTTGGACGAAAACGAATTGAAAAATTTAGATGTGATAGATATGAATGAAAAACCTTTTGACATCTTTTATTCTTTAAAGACACTTACGTGCCTGACCACTGAACATTTTGGATTGGAAATAGTCAAAAAATTGAAACCAAGATTTTACTTGAATGACGATGCGTTCAAATTGAAATTAAAAGGCTTTACTTTATTTCATTGTCACAAAAGTGAAAGAGAGTTGATTGAAACCAATTTAGACAATAGTTTCAATGAATACTTAAAGAGCATTGACAAGACTTTAAATTTCCATGTTCTTGAAAGTAAGATTGATATAAAGTATTTGCACCAGTTATACCTCAAAATCGATTGTAATGAAGATAGGATATCGAATTGTAATTGCTTCCAAAAATTCTTTGAAGATTTTGCAAATTATCTGAATAATAACAATGGATTAGTGAATTTGAGAAGCTTTGAATTAGAATTGTTCCCAAATTTAGAATGGTTAAGACCTCATCAAATCCTTGAGAATGTATTAACACCATTGGGGACATTTATTAGTTCTCTAAATGGATTATCACGATTAACGATTGATTTCTCAACATTAGGGTTCAAAATGTTTGATAGTGGAATGGGTATGTCAAGTGATCTATTAAATAAATTGAATGAAAGATTAATGCAGGCATTTTTCTTATGCATATTTCAAAATTCAAATTTGAAAACTCTTCAATTACCAGATTTCTTAACTTCCTTCATTTATTACAAACCTAACTTTTATGAATCTTTATTGCACACATGTCAATGTTGGGGATGTCAACTTGTACTCGAAAGATTAAAAAAACTATTCTATCCATTGAAGAGTGTTCACTATCAAGAACAAGAAGATGATCTGGAAATTGGTGACTACGAGACCTTAGATTTTGAGTCAACATTGTTTTTATTGGTAGGATTAATTCTAGGAAAGCTTCAAGCAGATAGGGAGGTTTGCATTCCAATCAAACAAAATACTTCCAATTTCAGAAATTATCCCATCTATAAGGGTCAACTGCATACGCTACATAATCAATTTCATGATTCTAATTGCAACTGTGATATACTTAATGATCCAATTGGTTTAAGCGATATGAACATTGACAACTTAGTAACTACCTACATAATTCATCAGTTGAAGCCAATAATAAAATATCTATCTAAGATTTTCTTTAGATTGGACAATTTAATGATACATGGAATATATTTTGAAAAGGATGAGATCAATGGTAGGTTGATTCCGATATTTGATTCTGAGCAGTATCCAGCAGAATTCCTTGCATCACATCTAGATATTATAAACAGTGATATAGTTCCAAATTTACCATTTGGTTATTATAGAAAGATCAACTGAGTTGAGATGGTAATTCGTGGACCATATCTTTTGCATAACTTTGCCATAATGTCTATACTCTGCTAAATATACAAACTTCATGTTGATTTTAGTAAAATATGTTTGGAATCTGAAATTATTTGCAGTATTCGTCATACTCAAGATCTAGATCTTGTCTTACGTAGCAACACGTAATAAGTTCTTGAAATCTAATTGTAAAAAAACTAATAGACCATAAGACCTGTCTTGGTTATCGTGGTCTGATTTGAAGGGGTTGTGAATGAATTTTTTATTCAATATTGGGTGTAGAGCTCTATGGAGTGTAGAGTATATATCCATATTTTATATACTTTATTTTCTCCTACAAAAATACATGGCTATTCAAAAGCACCAGCTTAATCGAATAGCCAAATAAATTCTAATAAGAGAAACATTAGCTATCTAGGTTCAAAATAAAGACCATATTTACAAGCAGAGTATTTTGTATGGAATACTACTCTGCTACTAACAATGTCAGTAAGTGATATCACGTGAGAAAACTTGACTTGTATTGATTTGGTGACTTCTGGAGAATTTTCAAGACTTTAATTAGATTGATTAATGACACCAAATTTTTCAGCAATTTAATTTCCGTTGTTGGCAATATAAGTTACTGTTATTCTACTGTTTACAGTAGTATCCTAGTCTGTACTTACTTATTTAAATTTTTTTTTGTAAGGGGTATATTATATTCTCAGAGAAATATGCAAAATTGTGTTGAATATTCACTCTTTTGGACTAGATAAGTAACCGCAACAACAAAACTTTTGCCCCCAGAAAAAATTCAAAGGAGAATATGCGATGTTAAGAAATCGATTTTTTCTTGTAGATTGGTATCCCTTAAGTTTCCAATCTATGGAGATTTGTTGTGCATTAGAAATGTTCCACCAATGAATTTTCAAATTTCAAATTTTTTATACCGCTACTTGATAGTTCCAATAAATTTTCATTGTTTTTCATTGCATAACCATAAAACATCCTTAAGGAAAATGTTATTCTCGGGTAAACAAAGTATTTTGTTTCAGTTAAATTAATTTAACCTCAGTGTTTGATAGGAAAACCATCTCACATGCATAAATTGCATGGGATAGTACGTCAAACATCCGTAAACCTATTATAATGCAAATCATCAATCACAAAATATTCTCATTCTTAAGTGCCACTAAACATTTATAGCAATTAAGGCGATACAATACATACCTTTCGAGAAAGACAAGAAGTGAAAAAACTAAGAAAATGTTTTGTCTAATTTCTATGTAGCTCCGATAATTTATATAAAACATTTACTTTTCAAAATTAGTGTTGAGAGATGTGCATCTCATTCCTCACTATTTCAATTTATTAAGATCTTATTTTATGTGCATTATACGGTCTATCTTTGTTTCGATCATCGTACATTTAGCAGTAAGAAAAACCAAAAAAATAAAAACCTCAAATTGAATCTATTTCATTAATAAAACGATGAAAAGGATGAAAGACCAGTGAAGAACCAAAAAAAAAAAAAAAAAAATTGGTCCAGAAAGAATTAAAATCTCGCAAAAATATAAAATAATTAATCCAAACGGGTGCTACAGGGTCAAATTCTCATAAAATATTGCATTATGCGTTTTTTTCAATTTTTCTGGCGATCTTCATATATTGGGATTAAAACAAAATGTCTGTCAATCCCAATATATGAATTGGATTCCTCCCCAGAGTATGAATAAAAGTTGGATTAACTGAAACTTTGTCTGAGATCTACATCCAATACGCGCCTTGCTTCTAAATTTTCAAGTGAAATCCAATTTCGTACCACATTAAAATACCTGTAAGAATTTGTGGAGCATTTCATGTTTTATCTTCATTTTTTTTTTCATTAACTTCTTTTTACATCGGATTTACTTCACACCCACACTCCCAATCTATAGTTCCCTACAAAATTTTGAAGAGTTTATTCCATAAATGCAAAAGAACAACATAAATGGATCATCATCGCCGTACTATAAGTAAACCCACAGAAATACACCCAACTTCTTCCCTACCAACCTCATCTGATGGTTGTCAGTTAGAGAGAGATGAATCTACTATCATGGACAATCAATCACTCTGACTGCATGTAGATTTTGCGTGCAAAGGCGAATATTATGAAGCTCCAATTCGAAATGACTTTCCAGCTTCTTTCACCCACATATATATAATTGCCCACTTTCTCGTATTACAGTTGAATAAATATTTAAGTTGGGGCCTTGGATATTTGACATCAAAAGTTTAGAGAACTTGGTCTTCTTGGAGATTCCTGTCTTTAATTTCAAGTATAGATTTTTTTGGATCGTCAGTATCTAATTTGAATTTGATTGTATACTTTATCTGCAGCCATAAAGTGTGCCTTAAAGTATAATTCTGTTGGGACTATAGGTCGGTTTTCATTATAATCAAAATTTGAATATTTCTGCATTTGAATCGGAATAAGAAAAAGAAATCTGTCAACTTTGTGCTGAGAAAAATTTCAACTCAATTGGGATTTATGAAATGGATACTTTTGGTATCCCCTTGGCTACACTGTCACACTCAGTGGAAAATGGCTCATCTGATGTAAACAATACACACCCACAACAGGTGAAGTTGAGCCCACAACAGCAGTATCAACAACAGCAGTTACAACAGCTACAGCTACAACAGAAGCAACAGCAGCAGCAACAACAGCAGCAACATCATCAACCGCATCAACAACTCCAACACCAACTACAACATCAACACCAACCACAGCAACAGCAACAGCTACAATTACAGGAGCATTTATTTTTACAACAGCAGCAACCACATATGAATTTAATACCTAATTCACAACTAAGTCAAAACCAAAATCAAAGCATTCAGAATCAACTTCAACTACAAGCACAAGCCCAAGCCCAAGCTCAAGCCCAAGCCCAAGCCCAAGCACAAGCCCAAGCCCAAGCACAAGCACAAGCCCAAGCCCAAGCACAAGCCCAAGCCCAAGCCCAAGCACAAGCCCAAGCACAAGCACAAGCACAAGCACAAGCCCAAGCCCAAGCCCAA